>CM077348.1:58344711-58944711 GCA_039655645.1 Ammopiptanthus mongolicus | reverse complement strand
GAGAGTATGTCTCTCTTAGGGTTCTTGGATTAGAATCCCTAGTTTAATTCTTATCAAAGGAATCCCTTCCTTTGTGGCAAATCCCCACATGACTTATCATCCACCTTCTCACCTACATCTTGAGTGTGGCGTCAATATCCATTCCTTTTCCTGAACTTCAAGGCGGTCTGGATTTGGATCGTATCATTTGGTAATTAGAGCTTAGGCTCCTTGAAATTCAGGTGCTATCTTCCTTTATTCGTTTCTGTTCTACAGAAAAAAAAAGTGCAAAAAAGAAAAATACGGAAAAAAAAGGTCAGAAACCCCATAATCGATTACAATAATCATTATTCGAGTCAGAAGCCCCATAATCGATTATTCAAGTCCGAAACCCCAAAATCGATTACAATAATTGATTATTCAAAAAAAAAAACTTTGAAAGTTTCAATTTTTTATTTTGTGGTTGTATGTTATGGAAGTCAAGAAAAGGAAGAGTATTGTCTATACTTTATGTTGTGTGAAGGATAAGAGATATATAGGTTGGACATTGATAGAAAGTATTGGATCAATATGGCTAGTACAATCAAGGTGGAGAAGTTGGGGCTTCCTGTTTTAGAGCATCCTGACACTTATATGCTTGAAAGTCTCGAGGATCCGGAATTTAAAGATATGGGTGCTGTGATGGTGACCAAACAAGTACTAGTGTCGTTTAAATTCGAGGGAAATGAAGATGAGGTACTATGTGATGTGGTGCCTACAAAACAAGGCACTTGCTACTTGGGCGTCCATGGAGGCATCAACGACAAGCAAGTCGTGTTGAAGAGAAAGAAAAACAAGAGAGTATGGTCCAATAGAAAAAAAAGATGAGATTGAGAAAGAAAAACAAGAGAGTATGGTCCATGAGAAAAAGAAAGATGAGATTAAGAAAGATGAAAATTTTCAGGAGGAGGAAAGATTCAGTTCTCATGAAAAAGAAAGTGGTGAACAAAAAGCAGAAATATTTTTACATAACCCACAATCTTTTGTTGCAGGAAGAGATTTGAGGTCAAATCCCTTTCAAGAGGAAGGGAATGATGCAAAAATAGATGGTTTCAACACATCGAAGCTAGATTTTGTTCCAGTTCCCATTGCTCTAGTCCCAAGACCTCACCTGAAATATTTTTGTGATTCTAATGGTAAATTATTTATTGATTCTGATCTTAAAATTTATGATGAGGTGAAGGACAATCAAATTGAGGAAGCAAGACTAGTCTTTGACCCAAGAAATTTGAGGTCTCATTCATACACATAGAGGTATCTGAAGTCCCAGTTTTTATTTGAAGAATATTATGAAAATTTGAGGACAAATCCTGTTGAAGAAGGGGAGAATGATGTGATCATGAATTCATTAAGCATGTGGAAAGAAGCATATTCGGATCCGGTTCAAGTTTCCTTTGATCTAGTAACCAAAGCTCGCTTGAAGGATAACCAATGGGTTACTTTTCTTCAATTTGATGAAGATGCTTTGAGTCCATCTTGAAGACAATACAATGGAAAGTCCAATTCACATGACAAGAAGCATTCATGGGCTGAATAGTGAATTATTATTAGTGGGTTTATTAGATAATAATTAAGTCCAATTTTTATCATTTTATTTTTAATTTTCGTACTATTTTTTAGGCTGAATTTTCTAATGTCCTTTTGTATTCTCCTAGCCTCATTAAATGTTTCCTAGTAGTGCTTTAAGTCATTATAGTGGCTAGTGGGAATTTATTATCATGTTTATGATTACTTTCTAGTTAAATGCTTGGTAGTGGGAATTTATTCCTTGTATTTCAAGAGTTTTTTTAGGACTTCAAGAGTTTAAGCTTAGCCTATAAATAGGGAACTCATGTACTACTCTAATCAGTTTTGAAAGATTAATGAAATTGGAAGAGTTTTCTCAATTGTGAGAGCTTCCCTTGGGTTCTTGGGTAAAAGAACTAAATCCGATCTTATCAAGGCAACTTGTGGCAATCAAACACATGACTTATCACTTACCTTCTCACCTACATATTGAGTGTGGCGTCAATATCCATTCCTTTTCCTGAAACTTCAAGGCGGTCCGGATTTGGATCATATCAGTTGGTAATCAGAACTTAGGTTCTTTATCAGGTGTTATCTATCCTTTTCAATTTTGTCTTTGTATTTTTGTTCCAATTGAAAAAAAAAAAAAGAGGTCAGAAACCCCATAATTGATTACTATAATCGATTATTCAAGTTAGAAGGCCCATAATCGATTACAATAATCGATTATTCAAGTTATAAAAACGAAAAAAAATAAAAAAATTGAAAGTTTCAATATTTTATTTTGTGGTTGTATGTCATGGAAGTCAAGAAAAGGAAGAATATTGTCTATACTTTATGTTGTGTGAAGGATAAGATATATAGGTTGGACATTGATAGAAAGTATTGGATCAATATGGCTAGTACAATCATGGTGCAGAAGTTGGGACTTCCTGTTTTAGAGCATCCTGGTCCTTATATGCTTGAAAGTCTCGAGGATCCGGAATATAAAGATATGGGTGCTATGATGGTGACCAAACAAGTACTAGTGTCGTTTAAATTCGAGGGAAATGAAGATAAGGTACTATGTGATGTGGTGCCTACAAAAACAAGGCACTTGCTACTTGGGCGTCCATGGAGGCATCAACGACAAGCAAGTCGTGTTGAAGAGAAAGAAAAACAAGAGAGTATGGTCCAAGAGAAAAAGAAAGATGCGATTGAGAAAGAAAAACAAGAGAGTATGGTCCATGAGGAAAAGAAAGATGAGAGCTTAGAAAAAGAAAGTGGAGAACAAAAAGGAGAAATATTTTTTACATAACCCACAATCTTTTGATGCAGGTTGGGATTTCAGTTCAAATCCTTTTCAAGTGGAGGGAAATAATGAAAACAAGGATGGTTCGATCAGGTGGAAGGCAGATTCCATTTGAGCTTTCATGGCTCTTGTCCCGAGTCCTCATTAGAAACATTTTTGTCATCCGAAAGTTGGCAAATTATTTCTTGATTTTGATCTTAAATTTTATGATGAGGTGAAGGACAACCAAGTTGAAGAACCAAGACTTATCTTTAATCCAGGAAATTGGATATGGTCTCATTCAAACAAAAAGTGGTATCTAAAGTCCAAGTTTTTGTTTAAAGAGTGCTATGAGGATTTGAGGACAAATCTTTTTGAAGAAAGGGAGCATGATGTGATCACGAATTCATTAAGCATGTGGAAGGAAAACCACAAGGTGTAACATCCTGATTTTCTTATTCTTTTAATTAATCAGTATTTAGGTAATTGTATTTTATTGGAGGGTCTAGAAAATGAAATAAATTATTCCGAGACCATAGACACGCTCTACGCAATCGTAAGAAGCTATGGTTAAATTTTGGTCAAAAACTCAGACGGAGCCCAGACTGCGTTTTACACTGACAGTATTATTTTACTGCTCAAACGACCTAATTTTGACTCGTGAACGAAACAGTTAGGTTTTAAATAAAATTGCGAACAACATCGGAGATTTTGAAAATTTTCAAAATATAAAAGTTTTCACGACTTTATGGGGCGATATAATAAATCGCGTAAGTAACGGAGTCAAAAACGGATGAACCTGAAGTCACATTGCCTAGGAAGGCATGCCTGTGACTCACTACTGTCATCATGGCTTTTCCAGAAAATATCTAGGTATTTATGAAATTAGAAAATATTTGAACGCGAAAAGATCGAAATACCCCTGGTCTTTTTCCTAAAGGACATTTACGTCCCTAAAATATCTTGAAATTTGTCACCCACTCACTTTCTCTCTCCTCTATTTCTCTGACTTCAGCCTCTCTCTTCTTCTTCTTCTTCCTTCTCCATTTTTCCTCCATTTTCCTTCAACCTTCACCTCCATTTTTCTTCAACTTCCTCAAGGATTTTCAACCAAGTTTGTGAAGCAAAGTTGCTCCTCTCATTCTTCTGTATCACCTAAAAGGTATAGATTTCATCCTTGAGCTCTCAATCTTCATTTTCCTCCATTGAAGTTCATAGTTTCAAGTTTTTAGATCTAAACTTCAAAAATCTCTAGAAAATTGTAGAAAAATCCTTTTAATGCCAAACCAATTTCTGTGATCTAGTATCATCCCCTAATATCATAATCCAAGAGCTTGAAATCAAATAAGCTCTCTAGCCTATTTTTATTAAAGAGGCCGAATGGGTGTATATTTGGGGAAAATGGGTTTTTCATTCCTGAGCAATTTCGCTTAGCGAAATCAAATAGCTTAGCCGATTTCTGACAGCTTTACATCCTTTAAATTTTTGCCTAGCGAAATAAAATCTCTTAGCAGATTTCTGACAGCTTTACTTCCTTTTCAATTTTCGCTTAGGGAAATCAAATCGCTTAGCAGATTTCTGCCAGTTTTACTTCCTTTCTTAAATCATCTTCATTTCAACCTATACACAAAATGCAGGGAGTTTATGATTTAACTGTATAAATTTCTGATTGTGCTTTGTGGTATAGAATCGGACAGGACTCGAACATTCGATCGCGCACCTGATTGAAAGTTTCAGAGCCACATTCGGAATCTCTCGGGAACATCACTAAGGTGGGGGAAAGAACCGCAATATCGTCGGGGAGGCAAGCTTTAAATAATATATATTGATATCCATAGGACGACCCAAACCCTACTAGAGGTCGTTTGACCGTTAGGTTGATTTTACTGTATATTGAGGATGTATGCTTTGTGATTGGTATTTAATATGATATATGTGATATATGTTATGCTTACTATATGCTTATGATTGATTAAATGTTATTTATCTGTAAGTTGATTTTAATGTTGACTCTATTGCTGGTTGTTGCTGGTTGTTGGTTATATGCTGTTGTGACTGCAGATGTTTGAGTAGAGCTAGGCAGTGATTTCTGAAAAGTTGAGAGATGATTGTGTGGCGAGGAAGTCGAGGTTATATATATGTCGTAGTGCTCAACCTAGAGATACAGTTAATCTGTTGATGTTGTGCTGTAAGTTGATACCCAGTTAAGCCGGATGAAAGTTGGTTGTGGTTGTTTATGAGTCGTGGTTGAGGCACTAGGTGTTGATCCGAAGATGAATCGGTGAGATTCATATTTCACTATGTTGGCATACGGGCGATTCCGATCTTACCTGCGGGGAGATGAACGCACCGATTAGTTTGGCGTAGGGGCGATTCCGATCTTGCCTGTGGGGAGATGATCGACCCGTTAGTCGAATTGTAGACGGACGGGCGAATGTCTCGTCCTAGCCTGCGGGCGGGAGTATATGTCGTTACCGAAAGTTGAGTTGTTAACGGCTGGGCGAGTGTTCCGACCTAGCCTGCGGGTGGGGGAACATGTCATTATCGTAAGTTGCGTTGTTGACGGGCGAATATTCCGACCTGGCCTACGGGCGGGGGAATATGTCGTACCCATGAGACGAGTTGGGCCTGCGGGCTTTTGACTAAACCCTACCTTACGGGGGTGGCATAGTGATAGCTGAGACACCTTGATCTGTTGGGGGTGTCGCGTTGTGATTGCGTCCATATAGTTGTTATATTGCATATTACTGTTTCATATCCCCTCTATTTTCTATGTCGTATTTTATTTATTCTCGACTGCACGAGAAGACCCTGATGAGGAATTTCCAGAAGAGATTGATGGCATAGCTGTTGAGCCTGATGCTGGCGAGAGAGCCTCGGATCCCAATGCTGGGGGACCTTGAGCTGCTCTCTGCAGAGGACGACCGTCTCCGAGAGACTGACTACTCTCAGCGAAGAATAGTGTATACGGGCCCGACTACCGTATATATTAGAGTCGTGGTTGGGTAGACAGTCTTCGTTTTGTTATGGCCAGTACATGGGTTTAAGTTAAATGTATTTTGGGGCCAAGAGGGGAAGTTCGATGTATTTTATTTTATTCGTTGCTATGCTTTTAGTTTTTATTTGCTGCGTACTCTAAAGTTTGTTTACTTGGAATCAGTTGTTGTAGGCTCTACTGATGGAACCAATACTTTTATGTCTATATATATTACTATGGTATTAGTATGTTTAATGTTTTAATATTTCCGTAATTTTATACTACTACGCTACGCTGTAACGCTAATAATTATAAGTGGGGTCACCAATGGGACCTCCGACGAAGGGGTTCTCTCATTTTATGGTATTAGAGCAGTTTGATTCTTAATCAAGGACTGCTTGGGTTAAGTTGTAATTTCTGGCCGTGTCTAGTTAAACCAGCATTGGGTATTCACTATGCTTAGAAGTTGGGTAGAGTGTCTGATACGCGAATTACCGTACGAGGTAACTGTTCGAGCATTTGTGAGGCATATGATGCATGCATATAATAATATGGTCTTGTATGTCTTACAAATGTGAGCTGATAATTTCTTCCACAGGAATTAAATGGCTCGCGGATGACCTAGGGGACATGCAGGAAGGGCCACAGCGAGTGCGGCTGAATTCAGGATTGGTTATGAAGCAAATTCCCACACTGTCGATGGGGTTTAGCTTAATTCCTTGCATTTATTAATTCATATCTGATCCAAGGCACCACCAGCTCGTGCAATCAAAAGAGGAATCCATAGAAGCTTGCATTCCCATTGGCAAAGAATTAATAGGCCATGCACGTGAAGACAAAGTCACTTCCTTATTAGGAATTTACAAGACAAGTGCATGATCAGGACATGGAGATCACTAGTCCATGTCTTTTCATTCGCTGAAATTCAATCATGGCAACATTTTAATTTAGGAGTTTAATTGCTATGTTATATGTTTTGGTTTTATTTCTTTATTTATAGAATAAGGCTTGCATATCTAGTGACTCTTTGATAGCCTGAGTGCTATTCAATTAGCCAGTTAAAAAGGATAGTTATAAGATAATTAGTAATGATAGTTAATACTATCAAATTCGTTTTATGTCACTTAATTGTGACCTTTTGTTTTACATTTTTCAGCTGTACTAAAGGCTATATATAAAGCACAATATTATCAATAAAAGGTAGTTTGGAATTTTCAAAATTGATACCTTGTGTATTGTTGTTGTTGAGAGTATGTCCCTCTTAGGGTTCTTGGATTAGAATCCCAAGTTTGATTCTTATCAAAGGAATCCCTTCCTTTGTGACAAATCCCCACATGACTTATCACCCACCTTCTCACCTACATCTTGAGTGTGGCGCCAATATCCTTTCCTTTTCCTGAACTTCAAGGCGGTCCGGATTTGGATCGTAGCATTTGGTAATCAGAGCTTAGGCTCCTCGAAATTTAGGTTCTATCTTCGTTTATTCTTTTCTGTTCTATAGGGGAAAAAAAAGTGCAAAAAAAAAAAATACGAAAAAAAAGGTCAGAAACCCCATAATCGATTACAATAATCATTATTCAAGTCAGAAGCCCCATAATCGATTATTCAAGTCAGAAACCCCAAAATCGATTACATTAATTGATTATTCAAAAAAAAATTTTTGAAAGTTTCAATGTTTTATTTTGTGATTGTATGTCATGGAAGTCAAGAAAAGGAAGAGTATTGTCTATACTTTATGTTATGTCACGGATAAGATATATAGGTTAGACAATGACAGAAAGTATTGGATCAATATGGCCAGTACAATCATGGTGGAGAAGTTGGGACTTCCTGTTTTAGAGCATCCTGACCCTTATATGCTTGAAAGTCTCGAGGATCCGGAATTTAACGATATGGATGCTGTGATGGTGACCAAACATGTACTGGTGTCGTTTAAATTTGAGGGAGATGAAGATGAGGTACTATGTGATGTGCTGCTTACAAAAACAAGGCACTTGCTACTTGGGCATCCATGGAGGCATCAACGACAAGCAAGTCGTCTTGAAGAGAAAGAAAAACAAGAGAGTATGGTCCAAGAGAAAAAAAAGATGAGATTGAGAAAGAAAAACAAGAGATTATGGTCCATGAGAAAAAGAAAGATGAGATTGAGAAAGATGAAAATTTTCAGGAGGAGGAAAGATTTAGTTCTGATGAAAAAGAAAGTGGTGAACAAAAAGCAGAAATATTTTTACATAACCCACAATCTTTTGTTGCAAGAACAGATTTGAGGTCAAATCCCTTTCAAGAGGAGGGAAATGATGCAAAAATGGATGGTTTCAACACATCGAAGCCAGATTTTGTTCCAGTTCCCATTGCTCTAGTCCCAAGACGTCAATTGAAATATTTTTGTGATCTTAATGTTGGTAAATTATTTATTGATTATGATCTTAAAATTTATGATGAGGTGAAGGACAATCAAATTGAGGAAGCAAGACTAGTCTTTGATCCAGGAAATTTGGGGTCTCATTCATACACAAAGAGGTCTCCGAAGTCTCAGTTTTTATTTGAAGAATATTATGAAAATTTGAGGACAAATCCTGTTGAAGAAAGGGAGAATGATGTGATCATGAATTCATTAAGCATGTGGAAAGAAGCGTATTCGGATCCGGTTCAAGTTTCCTTTGATCTAGTAACCAAAGCTCGCTTGAAGGATAACCAATGGGTTACTTTTCTTCAATTTGATGAAGATGCTTTGAGTCCATCTTGAAGACAACACAATGGAAAGCCCAATTCATATGACAAGAAGCATTCATGGGCTGAATAGTGAACAATTATTAGTGGGTTTATTAGATAATAATTAAGTCCAAATTTTATCATTTTATTTTTAATTTTCATACTATTTTTTAGGTTGAATTTTCTGATAACATTTTGTATTCTCCTAGCCTCACTAAATGCTTCCTAGTAGTGCTCTAAGTAATTATAGTGGCTAGTGGGAATTTATTATCATGTTTATGATTACTTTCTAGTTAAATGCATGGTAGTGGGAATTTATTCCTAGTATTTCAAGATTTTTTTTAGGACTTCAAGAGTTTAAGCTTAGCCTATAAATAGGGAACTCATGTACTACTCAAATCAGTTTTGGAAGATTAACGAAATTGGAAGAGTTTTCTCTATTGTAAGAGCTTCCCTTGGGTTCTTGGGTAAAAGAACTAAATCCGATATTATCAAGACAACTTATGGCGATCAAACACATGACTTATCACTCACCTTTTCGCCTACATCTTGAGTGTGTCTTCAATATCCATTCCTTTTCCTGAAACTTCAAGGCGGTCCAGATTTGGATCATATCAGAAGCAGCCCTAGAAGAAGCCGTATTCCTGACCCAAAGGGAATAGTCAGAAACAACAATCTTATCGTCCTGTCGCTTCTGCCTACTATGGAGGGAATGGAAATGATCAGAACCAAGGCCAAGTACAGAGATGCTTCAAGTGTGGGAAACCAGGACATCCAACTGAGAACTGCGAGCTAAAGGGACTTCTATGTTTCCAATGCGGGAAGATTGGACATTTCGCGAGGGATTGTCCTACACCAAAGTCTGAGCCGACTGTGAACGATGTAAGGACTGCTAGACCAACAGCAAGGGGAAGAGTGTATACCATGAGTGGCGCTGATGCTTCTAAATCGGATGATCTCATACAAGGTAGTTGCATCATAACTGGTAATCTCCTAACTGTACTATTTGACTCGGGTGCAACACATTCGTTTATCTCTTTGAATTGTGTGAGACTATTAGACTTGTCTGTTTCTTCGCTGTCTTTTGATTTGATTG
The DNA here is from genome assembly GCA_039655645.1 of Ammopiptanthus mongolicus. Classification (NCBI taxonomy): domain Eukaryota; kingdom Viridiplantae; phylum Streptophyta; class Magnoliopsida; order Fabales; family Fabaceae; genus Ammopiptanthus; species Ammopiptanthus mongolicus. The sequence continues at coordinate 58,935,132 of CM077348.1, read as the reverse complement.
TCATTACTCCAACTGCTAAGCCTGTTACTGTTAATATAGTATGTTTGAACTCTCCTATTACTGTTCATGATAGGAACTTTCTTGTTGACTAAATATGTTTGCCTTTGACACAATTGGATGTAATCCTAGGCATGGATTGGTTATCTTCCAACCATATCCTTTTAGACTGTGCACATAGAACCTTAGTTTTTCCTGACCCTGAGATTTCTGGATTTTTAGCTGCCAACCAAGTAAGAGCTTCTTTGAAAGAAGGAGCTCAGGGATACATGCTTCTATCCTGTGTAGAAATTGAGAGGGACGTTGTCTTGAACGATGTCCCGGTTGTGAAAGATTTTCCGGAAGTTTTTACCGAGGACGTTCCAGGTTTGCCACCTATGAGGGACATCAAGTTTTCGATTGATCTAGTTCCGGGATCAGGTCCGATCTCTATAGCTCCTTATAGGATGTCACCTACGGAGTTAGCTGAGCTGAACCCCATTTAGAGGATCTGATGTCTAAGCGGTTTGTGAGGCCGAGTATGTCCGCGTGGGGAGCACCAGTGTTATTGGTGAAGAAGAAGGATGGGAGTTCGAGACTCTGCGTGGACTACCGTCAACTCAACAAGATAACGATCAAGAACAAGTATCCTCTATCCCGCATAGATGATTTGATGGATCAACTTCAGGGAGCCACTGTCTTTTCGAAGGTTGACCCGAGATCTGCTTATCACCAAATTAGAGTAAGGAACGAGGACGTACCTAAGACTGCATTCAGGACTCTTTATGGTGACTATGAGTACCTCATGATGCCTTTTGGAGCGACGAACGCGCCTGCTATCTTCATGGACTACATGAACCGGATTTTCCGTCCGTTTTTGGATAGGTTCGTTGTCGTGTTCATCGATGATATTCTCATCTACTTGAAGAGTCCCCAGGAGCATGAGGAAACCTGTGACAAGTTTTACAGATCCTTCACGAGGAAAAGTTGTACACAAAGCTGTCTAAATGCGAATTTTGGCTGGATGAAGAAAAGTTCTTGGGGCACATGATTACGAAGGAAGGGATTGCTGTTGACCCTACAAAAGTGGAGGCAATACTTCTATGGGAGAGACCCAAAGTTTATTTCACGTTTTTGGCAAAGTCTACATCAAGCTTTAGGAACAAGGTTGAGACTGAGTTCAGCCTATCATCCTTAAACAGATGGACAGATAGAGAGAATGATACAATCTTTGGAAGATTTGTTGAGAGCTTGTGTTCTAGACCATGGTGGAAGTTGGGATGATCTGTTGCCTCTTATCGAATTCACATTCAATAACAGCTATCATTCTAGCATAGGGATGGCACCCTATGAAGCCTTGTATGGACGAAAGTGCCAGACACCGTTGTGTTGGTACCAAGATGGAGAAAGTATGATTGTAGGCCCCGAACTTGTGCAACAAACAACGGAAAAGATTAAGCAAATCCGCGAAAAGATTAAGACGACACAGAGCAAACAAAAGAGCTACTCCGATAAAAAAAGACGAACCCTTGAGTTTCAAGAAGGTGAACACGTGTTCCTGAGAGTCACGCCCACGACTGGGGTAGGTAGAGCTATAAAGTCCAGAAAACTCACTCCCAAATTCATTGGACCCTACCAGATCCTTCGACGTATTGGTGCAGTAGCTTACCAAATTGCCTTACCTCCATTTCTCTCCCACATTCATAATGTTTTCCATGTCTCACTGTGACACCCGCTACCCCGCATATGATAAATATAAAATAAAGCATGCAAGTTAAAATAAAAACTTTAACATAAAAGGTAGCAAGGACCACATTATCCGAAAACGTTTTAAACATAAATAACGACTGTGGAAAAACAAACATAAACCAAAACCCAAATCCGATGTCACATAATCAGAGCTGGCAACCACTACCGATATTACATCGGAAATAACTAACATAACTAAACTAAACTATGAGTAAGCGATCTCCTCGGGATCACTCCTCAGCTGGCAGTTCACCATACATGCAAAACAACAACAACAGTAGGGAGTAAGGAACTGTATGTATAAACATAAACGGTAATAGAGCAGTTAGCAAGATGATCATGCAACATATAAACATCATAATACAACATATAACATAACATACTCCATCATATCACATTATGACATGCTATGCGATGCATAACTACTTCATTACTCCATATGCAATGTGGATCCATCGACATCAACTCTGTAAAGAAGATTAGGAGTACATATCCATGTTGACCATTCAGCATCAACGTTGGAACACTCACCAAACCATGGGTGACGTCTGTGGATACTCTCAACTAATCCTGATAACGTACCGTGGCTCGTCAGGGTAGTCAGGTTATCGATAGGACACTCCGGCAATATGTTGTAAGTCCATGCCATATGGAACCTCCTTACCCAACTCTACCCTCAAGGCCGGGATAACATCCATCGTGGCCTCCACCATCGCGATTCATCTTTTGCTTTCCGCCCAAACTATCATCTCTATGCAATGATGCATGCAATGTTCAACCAACATGCAAACACATGTTCAACCATCCATCATTAACACCATCACATGGCTATCAACTTTGACCAACAAGCATCAAAGTGATTTATCAACTTCAAACTTGACCAATAAGCATCAAGAATGATTCATCAACATCAAACTTGACCAATAAGCATCAAGAATGATTTAACCAACAACATCGGTAACAGTACGTCGTTACCTATAACATCATCTTCTCATTAATTAATCTCTTTATTAAGTCTCTATTATTTCATCTTACCATATCGATATCCTAGTTTATTAACTATCCCCAAGGTCGTGTTTTATAATCTCTTATATCGTATTTTTATTCCAAAAAGGGGTATTAAATCTCTTTTATTTAAAACAGTGAAAAATTTCTTAATTCTGACAGTGGCACGGCCTGAGCACGGGCGAGCTAAATAGCGTCACTTTTCTTGTTGTACTGGCATGAGCGTGCTACATGAGAGCACAAGCGTGCTAGCTTTACTGGGTAGGGAGCACGGGCGTGCTGAACGCTATTACAGCGTTCAGATCTGGGAAACTTAGCAATTCTTTAGATTTTAACACTCCAAATCAATCCTAAGATTCTTGACCTAATCCATTAGCATTAATCTCACCCCTCATCAACATCTTTATGTTTTATTATGTACATCAATTAGACTAATCCTAGTTTTAGGTTTAGCGCTAACATCCCTATATCTTTTATTAACATAGATTTAATAGCAGCTTCAGCATACCAATTCATACAATCATGGCATATCCACAACATCATCAACAACATCATAAACATCATGCCAAGGTCATATAAACCAATTATACAATTAATATCATGTATAAACAATGATAACCAATTCATACGTCAACCAAGGCATATAACACATAAATAGCGTCATGGGTTAACCCTCATCTTATGCTACCCTAGAACCTATATGTTATACTAATCCCTCGCCCCATACCTGGAGTGACGATACCAGCCTACGAGCCAACCGGAGCGAGGTCCAGCGTGACTCCTCCAAACGGGTTCAACAGGTTCAACGAGCTTTGACCAAGAACAACAAGAAAGGGCAAAGATAGTTAATTCCCAAACAAAAAAAGGGAAGGGAATTAACACAAGGGTTATGCACATACCTCGATTAGATCCCTGGGGAACTAATCTGCTAGTTGCCGTTCACAGCACTGACACACGAACCACGAAGTCTGTTTTGACAAGGACAAAACTGTTCATCATTAACTCAGGGATCCAAAGAAAAAGGATGCATAGGGTTGGTTACCTTACCTCAGAGTAACACGAAGCTAGCAGTTTAACCCCAAACGCAACAGCAAACACCACAGGGATGTGTTCTTGACGAAGAACACCCAAACAAGGATTGGGGACGCTCAAGGATTCAATGGGAACCCAAGAGAAAGGTTAAAGACGGCTGTTTCTAACTTTAGGATTGACGGCTATGAGGTTTAGGTCGAGCAAAAGAGGTATAAAAAGGATTGGGGCGAAACGCACGGGTGTGCTAACTTTTATCACGGGCGTGCTGAACAACTGGCACGGGCATGCCACCCTGACAGGATCACTTATAGGCTCATTTCTAAGGTTTAACTATCCTAAAACACGTCCTAAACATCTAGCACATGCATAACAACACATAACATATATATATTAAACAAGGATAACATATATAAGAACATTTTATAACAAGCAAGTGAAAACTGGGGTGTTACATTCACAACTTAGAAAGTATATTCCTAATTCATCCCATGTAATTGAGCCCGATATAGTACATTTACGAGAAAACTTGTCTTATGAGACATCGCTTATACGAATCGACAATAAGAGGATCAAGCAACTCAGGGGAAAACAAGTTCCCTGGGTCAAGGTTGTTTGGAATGAAGCGACTGGAGACACGACGTGGGAGCTCAAGGACAATATGAGATTACAGTATCCCGATCTTTCTCAAGGTACGTAATCTCGAGGACGAAATTTTTTTTAGAGGGGTAGTAATGTAACACCCTGATTTTTCACTTCTTTTAGATATCAATAAGTAGAATAATTAAGTTTATATTTTATTCGAGGTCTTAGAAAATGAATAAAATAAATCGAGACCATATTCATGCTCAACGCTATCGTGCGAAGCTACGATTAAATTTTGAGCTGAAAACTCAAACGGATCCCGATCTGCGTTTTTCCACTGACAGTAAGATTTTAATGCACAAGAGACCAAATATCGACCTATGAACGAGACAGTATGTCTTAGAATTTAATTTCCTACGTTTTCGTTAAATTTGAAAAAAAATCACTTCCTGACCTTCGTTCGAGCGAAATCTTCAATCGGGTGAAGAACGGAGCAGCATATGGATTTATCGGGATCCGCTAACGGATAATCTTGATGTCACATCCACTCACATCACATGGGAAAGCGTGCCAGAGTCATCATGCCGTTTGAAAATATCTGGAAGTGAAAAGACCAAAATACCCCTAACCTTTTTCATTATTACCATTTAACCTCGAAGGAAAAGACCAAAATGCCCTTAAGTGACCCAAGTTTTGGCCCATTCAGCCCCCCCCCCCCACGCACCAAACCAGCATATGAGAGCTTCAAACACTTCTCTCATTCACTTCATCTTCTTCTTGAACCAAACCACCATTTTCTTAAGAGAAAAAGCTTGAGTCTTTGAGAGAAAAGTGTGATTCTTCACCATTCTTCATCATTCAATAGGTAAGATCACTTCTATGACCTCTAAGCTTCATGAATCTCTTCCTATTTCATGGTTTAAGAGTTTGATTTCATAGTTTCCAACTTCATGAGCCAATTTTCAAAAATTCCTAGAAAAGTGTAGAAAAATCCTTTTAATGTGAAACCAATTTCTTTGAGCTAGCTTCATCATCTTCTACCTCTATCTAAGAGTATATGATCAAACTCTCGTCCGAGCCTAATTTAATTTGATAGGGCCGAACCCTAGAAAATTGGGGAAATAGTGGATTTCTTCAACTTTTGTTCTATGACACTTGATTCCATCCTTTCCTTTCCTTTAATCTTTGAATTCAAGTGATTGGAAAACCAAATCCATCCCTAGCCTTTTTTTTTTCTCTTCATGACCGAAACATATAGGGTGTGTAACCATGAGTTTTGTTCTAAATTTTTGGGTAATAGGACTTGATTTAGTGTTAACCATGCTTAAGAACCAACTATCCAAAAGATTGGAATCAAATAAAACCCCTAACCCTTTTTATCAATTTTGGCCAAACCTTAGACCATTTTTGGGGGAGGAAAATTATGTTTTGATGTTGTATTTTGTATTGATTGTTATTGTGAATTGAGTTGTGCTTGATTGTTTTAGGCGACGCGGACGAAACCGGAATTGGAGCCGAGAACCGTTCGAGAATTGATTAGGAACTTAGAGAGGTAAAGGGAGTTACATCACAATGAGTTTGATCGTTAGAAGTGTTATTGTTGAATTGAGATTGATATGTGTGTGTGTGTGTGTGTGTGTGTGTGTGTGTGTGTGTATATATATATATATATATATATATATCCTGGACTGGTTAAGAGCATAGGACTGGCTATAACTCGAGAAAGAATATTAAAAATACTCGAAAATCGAAATTGAAGTTTTGAAAAACCAGATTTTGAAATCAAAAAGGAATTTTGGGAAACGTGTTGCTTTATCAAGAAAAGTAACTTTTCCTTTTTGAAAAGTTAGGTCCTTTCGAAAAGGAAAAAGTGGTTTGAGGAAAGTTAATGCAAAATGAGTTTTGTTTCAGAAAAGCATTTTAAAAAGAGGTGGAACATTTAGAAAACGGTTTTGTTTACAAAAAGGAGTTTTTCCGGAAAATGTTTTCTTTGAAAAAGAAATGCCTTAGTTCAAGACAATGAAACTGAGTTTTGTTTTCCAAAGTTTTTTGTGAAAACAAGACCGAAAGAAAAATGATGATTCTTTTGAGATGTATGCAAATCTAGTGACCGAAACGTCGGACTAGTGTTTTGTGGATTATGCATTCGGACTTCGTGTCCTGTGTTTTGAATGAATGGGTTTAATGTCCTTTAAAACGTGTTATGAGCTATATGCCTCGACAAGAAAGAACAAAAAAGAAAACAGAACTTTCTGTGTATATACATGAAACGGCAGACGTGCCATTTGAAAACGAAATACAACTCAAGTAGTTGAGAATATGAGTCAGTTAAGACCACTAGGTCTATAGCGGCATTTTGTGTTCGAAACTCCACAAGTGTCCGGAGGCATCGCGACCCCGTGCCATGGTAAATCGGTTGCCCAACACGAATGAACTCAATCAGAGACTGGACTATTCAGGATATGGTTATGACGTGGTATCTCGGAACAATTGGAGTTCGGACCTAAATTGAGAGGCCGACTCATGAGAACAATTGTGTTACGGGTGTATTTGCGGCCCATCGCTCGATGAAGGGAAGTAGGAATCTCCGGAGTACATGAATTAGAAAGATGATATTGAAGTCTCATGCATTATTATAACTCATGATAGTGTTTGAGATATTATGTTGTATGAATATCTGCTATTATAACTGTATTTATATGTGGATATTTATGATGTTTGTCACTTGTGCGGCTATCGTGATAAACTTATAAAATGAGTATCTCACCTTTGCCTGTACATCTTGGACAGCCTGTTGTGTTTTTGGAATACATGTACAGATGTTGATCGCAGGTCCCCGCGGACATGTGAGGACTCAGATGACGGAGTCTTTTGAAGGAGCAGAAAAGAGTATCCCTCCGAATTCCTCTGGGAATCGGAACTGACTTTGGGGTCGTAACCCAATGGCTACGTTTAGCCGACCAGCTTAGGAGTTTTATTTTTGAAGCAGTATTATATTATCTGCTGCATGTACGTTGAACGAATGTTTTGAGTCTGTAATATGATATATTAGACCTGAACTTATGTTATGAGTTGGAACTATATTTCTAAGAAACTTATATGTTTCGGCATAATTATGTTATGATTAAGTTGTTATGAATGTTGAATATTGATGAGTACTATAAGGATTATTCCTTGTCTTGAGTATGAATTACTTGATGCATGAAGAAAATCTTTAGACCCACGTTTTCGAACTTAGTTACTTAATTAAAGTATTTTCCGAAAGCAACCAGCGCTTTTTATTTGCTTGATGTTTTTTCCGCATTTTGAGTTCGAGTACGTACCACCCGAGGGGGGTGTTACAGATGTTGGGATAAGTTTTTACCCCTCATGGAGTTTGTGTATAACAATAATTATCACACTAGCGTAGGCATGGCACCCTATGAAGCTCTATATGGAAGGAAGTGTAGATCCCCTTTGTGTTGGTGTGAGGTAGGTGAGAAGACCTTGATAGGATTTGATTTGGTTCATCAAACCACAGATAGGATTGAGATTATTAGGGAGAGAATGCGCACTACACAGAGTAGGCAGAAGAGCTATGCCGATAAGAGGAGAAAGCCTTTAGAATTCCAAGAAGATAAGCATGTATTCTTGAGAGTCACTCCTAAGACTAGAGTGGGAAGATCCATGAAAGTCAGAAAGCTAAATCCTCGATTCATTGGTCCTTTCCAAATCCTAAAAAGAGTCGGGCCTGTTTCTTACCAATTGGCTCTTCTACCTTTATTGTCAAACCTTCATGATGTTTTTCATGTTTCACAACTCATAAAATATATACCAGATGTGTATCATATCTTAGCTTCTAAGTCAATACAATTGAGAAATAATTTAATCTTTAAGCCCAGTCCTATTCAGATCGTTGATAAGAGCACCAAAACCCTGAGGAACAAGACAATTCCATTGGTGAAGGTGATTTGAGAAGTGTGTTGACTCCAAAGGAGGCTACTTGGGAGCTTAAGGAGGATATGGTGCGTCAATATCCGGAGCTACCTAATTAAGATACATTAACTCTTAATGTTGTTTAATGTGATATATGTTTGCTTGGCTAGATGTGCATAATGTTAATTTCGGGAACGAAATTCTTTAAGGAGAAAAGAAAATGTAACATCCTAAAATTTCAATATAATTATTTTAATAGAAAGATTAAGTTATTATAAGGTTTATTATAGAAAATTATTACTGTAAGAATTAATTAGAATTGTTTAGTAATTAGAAAAGTAAGTGGGCCAACTATATTTTTTTAAAAAGAAAACAAAAGAGCAATAACGTGAATATGAATTCACGTACAGGAGGACAAAGAATTGTTTTGACCATAACAAATAAACAAGGCAATTAGAGCTGACCGTAGTGATTAGTTATTTAATTTGAAGAATTGGTTTTAGTCAACTTCATGACTCAAGGGTAACGTATTTTTTTAGAAAAGAAAATTGGGTTCCGCCAATATATTAGCCAATTTGCAGTCTGAAGGAATTCCAATAACGTGAAGGCTTTTTCTTATGATGGGCCACGTTTAGAATTAATAGGGGAATGAGATTCTTATAATTGAGAGAGAGAGAGAACAATTTCATAACCTACTTGACTAACAATAGTGCCGCTGAACAGCGAAAGGACATTGAGGAGCGCACACTGCACTCTGAAACTGCTCTCCGCACATATCCAAAAATATTAGCAAATAGAAGGATTCTTTGTAAATCTCTATGATTTGTCATAGATAATATTTGGAGTTTTTGGAAGTCTAGGAAAGGTGAGTAAAAATTCTTGATTGAGATGCTTAATATATTTTCATGTTATTTGATGAATTTGTTTGTTAAATGTATTTTTTTATATCATTTAATTAAAAGAGTTTCACTTTCATGAGTGCACAATCTTTTTTCTTTCTCTCTCCTTAACGCTGTCATGCGTCTCTTTTTCTCGTCCTTGTGCACTCATTTTGGCCATTTCATATTGATGGCAAATTGTCAATTTCAACCCACGAGAATTGGATTGATTTTTGTTGAATTCACTTTTGCAATTCTGTGCATCAAGTACTATATCGTATGGTAATATAATAGCCTGATATATATATATATATATATATATATATATATATATATATATAGCATGATCTCTAAGAATTGATATTGATGCATAAAGTTGGAGAACATATTTGATAGTCATCTGGGATGACAAATTGTATTATACATAAGTTTGTCATCACCTTCCGGGAAGGATTGATGGTATACATTCTATTCCGGGAATAGGATAAGAAATATCACATCTAGGATGAGATATCAGACTTTTAAAAAGTATCCACATCTGGGATGGGATATTAGATACCTCCATCTGGGATGGGGAAGGCAGTGGAACGTCATTGCATGGATATGAGCTCATAGACCTTAGTGGATCTGGGATTCACACCGATTCTGGGAACTAAGGAGTCAAGTCAAGTGATTCCAGCAATCACTGAGTCATGTTCATGGAGTTACATTGCATAGAGCATCAATGGTTGACATGATTAAATATTTGAGGTGTCGAGATATTTATTTGAATATAAATGATGTTGATTAATTTATATTTGTGATGCAAACCAAGAATGATGTCCAATTTAAGGCCAAATTGATTTTTGATGAAATTTTATTTTCATTAATGATGAACACGTCTACTTGTTTTGGCTGTATCTCGCGCTACGGATCTCCGATTGATATATTCTTTGGTGCGTTAGAAAGCTAAGGAAATTATCTACGAATAGTATTTCAATTCTCTTGACCAGATTCAGCTTCTATCATGGTGAAAAACGGGCTAGAAGTTAAGCACAAAATTCTGAACGGATTTGACCCATTTTGTTTTAGGCTTGTATTTAGTTTTGATTTCAATATGTTATTTGGCTATTGTACGATGGGGGGTCGAATTTTATGATAAGAAAGGAGGTTAACTTTTGGCTTGCATGCCTTGTTAACTCCTTGGGAGGTTATGGAATCTTGGCCACTTATTGGAGAGTCATTATGTGGTGGTTATGAAGTTAATAGCCACTCATTAGTGATTTCTTTATTTGGTGGTTATGGTTTCATTTTTCTTTTATTAGCTTTAGTGGGTTATTTTTTATTTTTATGAGGGAGTTAGTTCACTTTATGATGACTTTTTGTATGCATCTTCATGCAATCACCCTACTCTAACTCTATATGTAAGTCGAAGTTGATGAATGAAAGGCACTTTTGGTTGTTATCAATTTGGCTAAGTCCATTTGGAGAGTGCATAGTCTCTCATAGGTTCTTCATTGAGCCAACCCCTTTTGACCTTATCAAGAGTCCAAGACTTTTGTGGCGATCCTCACATTGGCTTATCAATTCCCCTTGGAATTGTGGCGCCTACCTTCCATTCCTTATCTTGGCCATTTTTTTTTGTATTCTTCTTCTTTGAATTTTGATTGTCACTCAAGGATAGATCCGAATTTTTATATGTTCCATTTTGGATCATATCATTTGGTAATCAGAGCTTAGGTTCTTTGTCAGGTGTTATCTATCCTTTTCAATTTTGTCTTTGTATTTTTGTTCAAATAAAAAAAACGAAAATAAAAAAAGTTTGAAAGTTTCAATTTTTTTTATTTTGTGGTTGTATGTCATGGAAGTCATGAAAATGAAGAGTATTGTCTATACTTTATGTTGTGTGAAGGATAAGGAATTGAAGGTAGGCGCCACAATTCCAAGGGGAATTGATAAGGAATTGAAGGTAGGCGCCACAATTCCAAGGGGAATTGATAAGCCAATGTGAGGATCGCCGCAAAAGTCTTGAACTCTTGATAAGATCAAAGGGGGTTGGCTCAATGAAGAACCTATGAGAGACTATGCACTCTCCAAATGGACTTAGCCAAATTGATAACAACCAAAAGTGCCTTTCATTCATCAACTTCGACTTACATATAGAGTAGGGTGATTGCATGAAGATGCAAACAAAAAGTCACCATAAAGTGAACTAACTCCCTCATAAAAATAGAAAATAACCCACTAAAGCTAATAAAATAAAAATGAAACCATAACCACCAAATAAAGAAATCACTAATGAGTGGCTATTAACTTCATAACCACCACATAATGACTCTCCAATAAGCGGCTAAGATTTCATAACCTCCCAAGGAGTTAACAAGGCATGCAAGCCAAAAGTTAACCTCCTTTCTTATCATAAAATTCGACCCCCTCCCATCATACAATAGCCAAATAACATATTGAAATAAAAACTAAATACAAACCTAAAACAAAATGGGTCAAATCCGTCCAGAATTTCGTGCTTAACTTCCAGCCCGTTTTTCACCATGATAGAAGTTGAATCTGGTCAAGAGGATTGAAATACTATTCGTAGATAATTTCCTTAGCTTTCTAACGCACCAAAGAATGCATCAATCGGAGATCCGTAGCGCGAGATACAGCCAAAACAAGTAGACGTGTTCATCATTAATGAAAATAAAATTTCATCAAAAATCAATTTGGCCTTAAATTGGACATCATTCTTGGTTTGCATCAATTTGCTTGATCAAAGGATTTTGTGTGTATTTTCTGCAGGTACCGTGATTGATTTTGCGGGTTGCCGCGCCGGCTGAGAACAACACTATTTGCAAACCTTTTTATTAAATGTTTTTATTCACTGGGATTATAAATCTCATTAAAAGTGTTGTTTTCAGAGCACAAGGATGTCATCATTAACACGGAAGTGCCTTGAATACTTGGTGCATTTGGTTTAGCTATTTGTTATATTTGGTTAGTATTTTGAATAAAGAGCCGCTTGTGTCTAGGGATGGCAATGGGTACTGGACCCGCTGAGTACCCGCAAAATTTACCCGCTACGGGTAGAATAATTACCCGCTAATTGGGTAAGGGTACGGGTACGGGTAATTACCCGCAAAAATTAATGGGGATGGGTGCGGGTACGGGTACTCTAGTACCCACCCCGCCCCATACCTGCAGTATATATATATATATATATATATATATATATATATATATATATATATATATATATATATATATATATATATATTATTTTTATATATTTATTTTACATATTTATAAATCATAATCTGATATATTAAAATATAAAAAATTAAAAAGAAAAATCAATTTCAACTAAGTTTCACTCTCACTCTCTCAGTCTCGTTCTGACCTAATCCCTTTCAGGCTTTCCCTCCCAGTTTCACTCTCAGTCTCGTTCTGCCCTGCTTCATTTTCACTGCGCCGCTGCTTCATCTCCACGACGTCGCTGCTTCATCGTCACTCGGCCGCCGCTTCATCTCCTCTTCGGCTCCGTCCTTCCCCTTCATCGTTTCATCTTGTCGGTCTAGCACCGCCGCAGCTTCATCTCGTCAGTCCAGCACCGCCGCCGCTTCATCTCGCCACTTAGGTGTGTAACTCATTCTTCACTTTCTTTCTTCTGAGCAGTGATGAATGTACTTCCATTTTTAATACCCTGTTTCATGACTGTTTTAATAGGCAAATTCATGAATGTGCTTCCATTTTTAATACCCTGTTTCACCTTTGTTTTAATACCTTTTACAAATACTTGTATAAACTGATATAGAAATATTGAAATATCAGTTTGTATACTTGTATGAACTGATATAGAAATATAATTTTATTGACTTTAATGATACTGTATGTTCATAGATGGAAGGAGTCACTCAGCCAAAGGAATCTGCAAGTAGCTCTTCTCCAATTATATCTACTACTCCCACCCAACCTGAAAGTGTACCAAGTGATCAAAGGGATAGTTCTAAAATTAAAGATCAATCTCAAACAATTGCAGTTGCAGCTCCTACTACTCTTGCTGTGGATGATAATGATTTTGAAATAGGTGATGATGGCAAGAAAAGGAAGACATCAGTTGTTTGGAACCATTTCAAGAAAAAAATAATTAACGGAGAAGAAATGATGGAACAACTCATTTCATAAACACTTTGCGACCTGTAAGAGAAGGCCATATAGGGATATAAGACAATCAATATTGTTGAGAGAACAAAAGAAGGTGGATGGCTCATCTAGTTATTTGAGTAACTATCATTTTGATCCAGACAAATCAAGAAAGGAGCTTGCTTGTATGATTATAGTTCATGAGTATCCACTTTCAATGGTGGATCATTTGGGGTTCAGAGCCTATTCTGAAGGTCTTTAACCTTTGTTCAAGGTTCCTAGTCGAAACACACTTAAAAATGATATTCTCAAAATTTATCAATATGAAAAGGTAAAGACTATGGGACTCTTAGACAAGATCGGAAATAAAATTGCTTTAACAACAGGCTTATGGACAGCTAGCAACCAAAAGAAAGGGTTTATGGCCATCACAGCACACTACATTGATGTTGATTGGGATATGCAAAGTCGCATATTAAGGTATAATTTTTTTGTGATATGATGTTTATTAAATTTATCAATTACATATAGTATTTAGGATTGTATTAATATTTAATAAACTCTTTTACATGATAGGTTTGTGTATGTAGAATGTCCACACACAGCTGAAGCTCTTTCAAATGTGTTGATAGAATGCATGCTAGATTGGAATACTAATGATTGTCTTATTGGTTTTTTGTTAAACAAACTTGATTGTTCTGCTCTTATGCTTGATGGTCCATTATTTCATATGAGATGTTGTGCACATATTCTGAATTTAATTGCTCAAGATGGTTTAAGTGTTCTTGGAGAAGGCATAGAGAAGGTTAGGAATAGTGTTGCTTTTTGGACAGCCACACCTAAAAGAGAACAAAGTTTTACGGAAGCAGCACGTCAAATAAAAGTTACCCTCACAAAGAAACTCATTCTTGATTGCAAAACGAGATGGAATTCTACTTATCAGATGCTTGTTGTTGCATTGGCTTACAAAGATGTTTTTATTTGTTTGAAGACAAGAGAGCATTTGTATACATGCTTGCCGACAACAAGTGAGTGGGAGATTACAAAAGAGATTTGTAGTAGGTTGGAAGTCTTTAATTGTGTGACTGAGATGTTTTCAAGTACACAATATCCTACGACAAATATATTCTTTCCTTTGGTTTGTGAAATAAAGCTCTCTTTGCAACTATGGCAAACTTGCTCAATTGAGGCTATTAGAAATATGGCTTCCAAAATGGTTGCCAAATTTGAGAAATATTGGTCTGTTATTCATGGAGTTATGGGGATTGCCATTGTTTTGGATCCGAGATACAAATTGAAGTTGTTAGAGTACTTCTTTCCCAAGCTTTATGGAAGTTCATCTTCAATTGAAATCAGCAATATCAAGAAACTGTGTTACTCGTTGTTTGAAGATTATCAAGCTAAATCCAATGGGATGATGGAAAATTCAACTGAAATGTTAAATGACAAGGAGTTGAATATAGATACAAATGCTAGCAATTTTCTTAGTGGTTATGATTCATTTGTCAATGATACAAATGATAGTTTATCGAAGTCTGAGTTAGATCAATACTTGCAAGAGAAGGTATTGCCTAGAAGTGCTACATTTGATATTCTTGGATGGTGGAAAACAAATGGAATCAAGTATCCCATATTACAAAAAATTGCTAAGGATATTTTGGCCATCCCAATTTCAAGTGTTGCTTCAGAATCTGCTTTTAGCACGGGAGGTAGGTTGTTGACTCCTCATCGTTCTAGGCTTCATCAGGATACCTTAGAAGCACTTATGTGTGCACAAAGCTGGTTGAAACATGAAAAGGAAGGTAATAAATGTTGCATTAATGTATTTATTTATTTAAATTTGTGTTTGTTACTTTTAATCAGTTAGACTAATCATTTACTTTCTTGTTATGTTCTAGCTTCTATTGGCAACATTGGACCAAAACAATATTTACATCTGAATGATAAGCGTTTGCAGACTTTTGGAGATTCTGATTCTGATGATGAGGTAATTTAATTTATCATTGTTTACTTTACAGTGTGTTACTAATTTTTACTTTATAATTACAATTAATTAGTGTGTGTATCTTTTTTCGTAGATTCTGGGGAGTGCCAGCACCTCAGGAGCTCCAAATTTATGAATTAATTATTTTTAGAAGTTTATTGTAATGTTTAATTGATGCTTTGGACATTGATTATTATATATTTTGTATTAAAACATTTGCATTTTATGTCCAAAAATTGATTATTAGATCCACATATTATATTTTTTTTCGTTTGGAATGCAAGAGTTTAGACACATTTTAAAGTTTAATTCAAATTTCTTATATTAAAGTGCGGGTAACGGGTGCGGGTACGGATACTTAGGTACCCAGAGGGTAAGGGTATGGGTATTGCAGTTATTACCCACGAGGGTATAGGTCCGGGTACGGGTATTTTTTCAAAACGCGGGTACAGAGACGGATACTATAGTACCCTACCCATATCTTGCCCATTGCCATCCCTACTTGTGTCTAGAACTATACTCTTTTATTTTTATCGTTGGGATATTTTTATTAGAAGCTCGGATTTTGAGACAATTCATTTTATTTATATAACAATTTATTACTATTATTTTTTTTTTTTATAATTATTGAGGACTTTTCAGACTCTTATATTTATGAAAATTTTATTTAGCCATATTTGAATGGTGAATTTATCTCGGAGGGATCACGAGATTTATCCGGTGGATAAAATTTTTATAATACAAAGACGTATATAGTTCCTAAGAAAGAGAACCTGAGTGAACATTGAGGTTTATCCGGTGGATAGAAATTGCTTTATCGCATCTGCTTTGTGTAAGCATTAACATTTTATTGCATGAGTTTGTAAGGCCTTGAGCCTATGAGTTGAGCTTACACCTTGGTACGGGTGCAAATCTTACGGTGACGATCTTAAATGATCTTGAGGATGTTAGGGTTGCAGATTTCATAAGTGACAAGTTGGTAATTC
Organism: Ammopiptanthus mongolicus; assembly: GCA_039655645.1. Lineage (NCBI taxonomy): Eukaryota > Viridiplantae > Streptophyta > Magnoliopsida > Fabales > Fabaceae > Ammopiptanthus > Ammopiptanthus mongolicus. Next base: position 58,918,909 of record CM077348.1, on the reverse strand, counting down.
TTTTGTGTCGTGGTATTCCGTGAACTGCTGTGACATCTTTGACTAGATGTCGTACTTTTCATGTTTGGTGTAGAGTGTTTCCGTAAAAGCCAGATATGTGCACGTTACGAATGTTGTAGTATCTTGTCCAAGGCTGGCATACACGGAACATGTCCTCCCATTCACTCTCTCCGACGTTTTATTAGCTCCATGGAGTAGGGGTCAAAGTTTTACCCCCGTGGCATATGGCATTGAGTCATGTACATCGCATTGCATTGCATCACTATTGATGATTACATTTACTTATTGTACATCACTATTCTGTTTTCAAAGATGTCTTGTACTGCTGATTGATTAACATGATATATTGAAATTTATGGTATGCATGTTGAGTATGTTATTAACTGGTGTGTCGTCCCGTTTTTACTTTTGCTATTTTGCTGTGTTGATACTACATATGTTCATATGCTGTTTTGTGTGCCGTGCATGTAGTTATCGTGTTTAAATCCATATATTGGTGCCTCACCCTTACAATATAGTAGGTTTTCCTAGTTTTTGCTGTTATATCTTGGTACATGACAATAGATGGTACAGAAGAGTTCATAGCTTCACTCGGGGATATTAGTCCTGATCCTCGAAGGGGTCTATGACAGTAGTGAGAACCATGGGAGTCTCTCCAGTAGATGTCGTGTAGAGTGACCAGCTTAGGATTTTCCTTTGGGTTGTATATTTTTGAGAAAGTCGGTATATGTGGTTTTGAAAACCTTTATATGGTTTGGGATTTCAGTATGAAAAGCAATTTCAAGAAGGCTTATATGTGGTGGTGAAATGATTTATGAATAAACCCAGTTTATGTGTGTTGTCAAGTATAAGGTGATTTTCCTATTGTGATGTATGTATCACTTTTCCAAAGTATTATGCAGAAATTTTTACACCCTAGTTTTCTAACCTAAAGTAAATTATCTTTTTTCGAAAGCAACTAGCAATTCGCTTTTAATTTTAATTCCGCACATGTTCATGTGGTAATGCCCAAGGGGGTGTTACAATGATCTTTTCCATGTCGTCAAGTTGATATAGTATATTTGAAAGGATAACTTAACTTATGAGGTACTCCGTGACGAGATAGAAGGCAGAAGAGTAAAACAACTACGATGGAAGGAGATAACCTTAGTCAAGGATATCTGGAACGAGACCGCAGGTGATGCCACCTGGGAGTTGGAGGATAGGATGAGGGAACAGTTTCCACATCTCTTCTAAGATAAATTTCGAGGACGAAATTTCTTTTTGGAGGGTAATGCTATAACATCCCAAAAATCCTATGTCTGTCTTTTAACTGTTTGTGTGAAGAACTTGATTGAGAACACAATTTGATTAATCATAATCATAATAATAGTTTATAATTGAAATTATGAACTTAATAATCATAAAGTGTTGTTTTGAACCCTTTGAGTCGGAACCGATAAAAATATTATTATTTTAATCGGGACTGCGTTTGTAACGCCCCCTCGACGCTACATACTCGAACTCGATTGCGGAAAACATATACAAAAAAAACACTGGTTGCTTTCGGAAAATACTTTAAGTAATTAACTATGTTCGAAAATGTGGGTCCAAAAATTTTCTTCATGCACAAAGAATCCAAACTCAAGATAAAGGAATAAACCACATAGCATACCTCAATATTTGACATCCCTAACAACTATTCATGACGTAATTATGCCGAAGCATATAACTTTCTTAGAAACATAGTTTAAACTCATAAAATAAGTTCATGTCTAGAATATCATATTACAAACTTAAAACTTGTAAGTCAACATACATACAGCAGATAATATATGACTGCTTCAAAGATAAAACTCCTAGGCTGGTTGGGCTAAAAGTAGCCATTGGGAAACGAACCCCAAAGTCAACTCTGATTCCTAGAGGAATTCGGAGGGATCCTCCTTTTCTTTATCTTCAAAAGACTCCGTCATCCGAGTCCTCACGTGTCCGTAGGGACCTCTGATCATCATCTGTACATGTATCCAAAAACACAACAGAGTGTCCAACATGTACAGGCAAAGGTGAGATACTCATTTTACAAGTTTATCACGATAGCCGCACAAGCGACAAACAACAATTACATCTACATTTAAATACAGTAGTAATAACAGATATTCATATAACATAATATCTCAAACACAATCATGAGTTGTAATAACGCATGAGACTCCAATAACATCTTTCTAATTCATGTTCTCCGGAGATTCCTACTTCCCTTCATCGAGCGATAGTGTAACGCCCCGATTTTAACGTTTTCTATTTCTTTAGTATTTTAATGTTTTTATTTTATTCGAGGTCTTAGGAATGGAAATAAAATATTCCGAGACCATAGTCATGCTCGACGATATCGTAGGAAGCTACGATTAAGTTTTGAGTCGAAAACTCAAACGGAGTCCGGTCTGCGTTTTTACACTGACAGTATGATTTTACTGCTCAGAAGACCTCAAATGGACCCGTGAACGAGACAATAAGTCTTAGAATTCGATTCTCTACGTTTTGGTTAAATTTCGTAAAAATTTAAGAAAAATCACTTCCTGACCTTCGTTCGGGCGGAATCCTCAATCGGGTGATGAACGGAGACACATATGGATTTACCGGGACTCGCCAACAGATAATACTTGGGAGAGTATGCCAGGGTCGTCATTACGTTCGAAAATATCTGGACGCAAAATGACCAAAATGCCCCTAACCTTAGTCTTTTACACTTTTACCATTATACCCTTTTGGCAAATGACCTTTTTACCCTTAAGTGAGCTTTTAAGAGGCTGAACTCAGCCCCTCACTTCATCATTTTCGCACAGCCCCTCCTCCTTTAGAGTTCCATAGTTGTTCTTGAGAGAAAACCCCATCGTTGGTCTTGAAGCTCCTTGAGTTTTGTTGGAATCACTTGATTTCTTGAGCAATCTTCCTTCATTTCAAGGTAAGATCACTTCTATGATCTCTTAGCTTCATTAATCTTTCTTTATTTCAAGATCAATCTTCATTTTTATGAAAAGAATTTCTTAGATCCAAAACTTTGAAAATCCGTAGGAAATTGTAGAAAAATCCTTTTGAGGTAAGACCAAGTTCTTTGAACTCACATCATCAATCTCTACCTAAACCTAAGAGCTTATGATTCAACTCTCATCATATCTCAAAAAGCACTTTTGGCCGAACCCTACTTGAAGATGATGAATAGTGTTTTCATCAATTTTTGATTTTTAACACTTGATTTCATCTTTAGCTTTCCTAATGCCTTTGAATCCATGAGATGGAAAACCAAAACCAATTCCTAACCTTTTAACCTAGGGTGGCCGAAATCCTCTTTGTTATGATAGTTGAGATTGGCTTTGATTTTTGTTTAATGTTGGATTGTTGTGTTGTTGTAGTTGTTGACGATTATCAGGAGGTTCACAAACTGATCAACCGACTTTGATCCGGGAATCTGCTCATCAACAGGTATGGGGAGAAGAACCTCATCACACCAAGATGGTGGTGGTGAAGATGGTTGTTTAAATTATGTGTGGGTGAAACCCTTTAGTTTGGGTTCACTTTTATGTGTCAAGTTTTGTTAAGTTCTCATGGAGAACAAGAATGTCATGATGAGATGATTGAATGAAAAACCATTTTCATGTATGTTGGAAAACCTACTTTGATCACTAGATCGAATATGGACTTTTATTGTTGATTATGAGACCATAATGTGTGATGGACTTGGATGTTTGATTATGATGTAGTAATGTGTATTATGGTTATCATGATTGTGTAAGTATTGTGAGCCATACTTTGATTGGTTGATGAAGTAAAACTTCACATTGATTCCTAGTTGGCTATTAGCCATGACCTTGAGGAAAGGAAGGATAGGAATAGTTCTTGGACAAGTCAAGTTTTGATGTAAAGAAAGTGTTTTCAATAACTTGTGTTTTTCAAAGAAAAACCCTAAGTGACTTCAAATGGAATTAAATCCCAAAGTGCTTTCACCAAAGTGAAACATGTTTTATACCTTATCCTTAGTTCATCTAGCTAATCAAGTGACTCAAAATGAGAAAAGAAGTGGTTTCATGAAGAGAATCAAAATGGTTCCCTAAGGTTGATGTCTTGTTTTAAGGCAACTTTTCGCTAAGCGAATTTACTTTCGCTAAGCGAAAACAGGGAAAGTCTAAGTTGGGCATCACTGCCTCACTTTCGCTAACCGAATTCATATTCGCTAAGCTAACCAAACGAGTTTCGCTACGCGAATTACGCCTCGCTGAGCGATCCAGAGAAGTCTCCAAAGGAGGTATAACCGCCTCCATTTCGCTAAGCGAAATTATACTAAGCGAAGAAAGTGAATTTCGCTACACGAATTCTGTTTCGCCGAGCGATCCAGAGGTGTTTCCAAAGAGGTGTAACCTTCTGTACTTGCGCTAAGCGAATACATATTCGCTAAGCGAATACAATACATTTCGCTACGCGATTTATGTCTCGCCGAGCGATCCAGAGGAGTTCCAAAAGAGGCATTATTGTTTCAATTTCGCTAAGCGAATTCCATGTTCAAAAAATGCTAAAAATAGAGTAAGTAAGTGTTTCAAAAATTGTTTCAAATCAAATGAGTTTTCAATTGAGAAGTTGCTCTGGTTTACAAACGTTTTGGGTTTTGAAACTGTAGTTCGATGACGGACCGGTGATTCGGATCCCGATCAGTCGTTCAATTGTTTCAGTCTTGTGATGACTCGATCTCGGAGGAATCACGAGATTTATCCGGTGGATAAAGGTTTTGTTTTCAAAAGACACGTATAGTTCCTAAGGACGAGAACCTTAGTAGACTTCGAGGTTTATCCGGGGGATAGACATTGCTTGATCGCATCTGCTTTGTGTAAGCATTGGCATTTCATTTGCATAGTCGTAAGGCCTTGAGCCTAGGAGTTGATCTTACACCTTGATGCTGGTGCGAATCTTACGGTGACGATCTTCAATGGTCTTTTTGGAGGTATCAGGGTTGGAAGGGCTGACATGTGACCAGTTGGTGATTCTTCTGTGTCGTGGCGAATCCGTGCAATACACTGATATCCTCTACTAGATGCCGTACTTTTCATGTTTGGTCGAGAGTGTTACCGTAAAGCCAGATACGTGCACGTTACGAATGTTGTAGCATCTTGCTCATGGCTGGCAGAAACCGGAACATGTCCTCCCATTCACTCTCTCCGAATGTTTTGTTAGCTCCATGGAGTAGGGGTCAGAGTAGTACCCAGTGACATTGACGTTGAGTCATCTACATTGCATTGCATTGCATGGCTATTGATGTTTACATTTACTGTTATACATCGTTGTACTGTTTAAGAGTACCTTATATTATACTGTTAACTGCTTAACATGATATTATGCCGTCAACTGCTTAATATGTTTGACATTGAGAATTCTTGTAAGCATGTTGGGTATGCTGTTACCCGGTGAGTCGTCCTGTTTTTACTACTGCTGTTTTGTTGTGTTGATGAACGGGAATCTCACCCATATCTGTATGTTTTCTGTTGATACTTGCTGTTGCTGTTTGAACAGATGGACGTGACGATGGTTCAGCCCAGTAGTTTCCTTGAGCCCTGAGGCGGACCTTCTTTTTGTGGTCTAGTTTTGTTGTCGGCCAGACTATGTCAGTTTTGTAGTACTTTTGGGGAGCTACAACTCTTAGTACTTATTGTATCAGTTATACATTAGACCTATGTCTGTATATAGTATTATTCCTTTTTCTGTTTATGTCCCTGTAATTATTATGCATATTGTTCTAGAAATGTATGGTGAACCTAAGTTTGTTATTAGTATTATTTACCTTTACTAAGAAATACCTATGTCTGTTTATGTCCCATTGCATCTTGTGAAAAGAAAAAAAGAAAACCATATTTTCCGCATTAAGAAATATTTTCGGCCTTATAAACGTTCGGGAATGTGACACTGGGGAAAGGGTGTTGCAGATAGGCCGCGAATACTCTCATAACACAATTGTTCTCATGAGGCAACCTCTCAATTTAGGTCCTAACTCCAATTGTTCAGGGGTATCCGTCACAACCATATCATGAATAGTACAGTCTCTGATCGAGTTCATCCGTGTTTGGCAACTGATTACCACGGCATGGGGTTGCAGCGCCTCCGGCCACTTGTGGAGTCTCGAACACAGGATGCCCCTATAGACCTAGTGGTCTTAACTGGCTCATATTCTCAACCACTTGAGTTGTAGCTCGTTTTCAAATGGCACGTCTGCCGTTTCATGTATGTACACTGAAAGTTCTGTTTTCTTTTTCGTCAATTCTTTCTTGTCAAGGCATATAGCTGACGACTCGTTTTAAAGGACATTTAGCACGTTCATACAAAGCACAAGACACATAGTCCGAGTGCTCAACTCACAAAACACTAGCCCGACGTCTCGGTCACTAGGTTTGCATACATCTCAAGGTGAAAAAGGAAATCACCGTTTTTCTTTCGGTCTTATTTTCACAAAACAGTTTGGAAAACAAAACTCAGTTTCATTGTCGTGAATTAAAACATCTCTTCCAAGAAAAACATTTTTCCAGGAAAAACTCTTTTTCTTTACAAATCCATTTTTCTAAAGGTTCAGTCTCTTTAAAAACGTTTTTCTAAAAGAAATTTCACTTTGCATTGACTTTCCTTACACAAATTTTTCTTTTCAAAGGATCTAACATTTTAAAAAGGAAGTTACTTTCCTTGATAAAGCAAAACATTTCTCAAGATTTTTCTTTGATTTCAAAATCCGTTTTCAAAACTCCGATTTCGGTTTTCGATCATTTTACTCTTTTTTTTATCGAGCTATAGCCAGTGTTATGCTCTTAATCAGTCCAGGATATATATATATATATATATAATTCTCAATTCAACATTACCAATATATCTCAGTTAAGGCATCCATGCCACAATTCATATTCAAATAACCAATCATATACATACAATATATATATGTATGTATATAACAATCTCAATTCAACATTACACATCTAACAACCAATCACCATGAGACTACCAAACTTATTATGAAATACCACCCTTTACCTCTTTAGGGTTCTAAGTCAACTCCCGAACTATTTTCGGTTCCGGTTCCGTTTTCGTCCACGTCGCCTAAAACAATCGACCACAATTCAATTATCAACAACAATCAATACAAAATAACAACATCGAAACATAAATTCCTTCCCCCAAAATTGGTTTAAGGTTCAACCATAATTTTGAAAAAAGGCTAGGGGTTTCATTTGGTTCCAATCTTTTGGATGGTTGGTTCTTAAGTATGCTTAACACTAGATTAAGTCCTATTACTCAAAAATTTGAAACAAAACTCATGGTTCATCATACTCTAGGTTTCGGCCATGAAGAAGAAAAATGGCTAGGAATTGATTTGGTTTTCCAATCACTTGGATTTCATGACCATAGGAAAGGAAAGGATGAAATCAAGTGTTCAAGAACAAAAATTGAAGAAAACTCTCTTTTTACCCAATTTCTAGGGTTTGGCCCTTTCAATTAAAATGGGCTAGATTAGTGTTTGATGACATACTCAGCGATAGTGGTAGAAGGTGATGAAACTAGCTCAAAGAAATTGGTTTCACAATAAAAGGATTTTTCTATAATTTTCTAGGAATTTTTGAAATTTGACTCATGAAGTTGAAACCCATGGAATCAAGGATCTCAAACTTGAAATAGGAAGAGATACAAGAATCACACTTTTTCCTCACAAAACTCAAGCTTTTCTCTTAAGGAAAAATGGAAGAAGTCAAGGAAGATGATGAAGTGAGAAGAAAGAAATGGTGGAGCTCTCTTGGGGGCGGACTTATGCGTGGGAAAGGGGGGATTGAAGTGTCCCAAAGTTGGTCACTTAAGGGCATTTTAGTCTTTTCCTTCAAGGACTAAAATGTCATTAGGAAAAGGTCGGGGGTATTTTGGTCTTTTCATGTCTAGATATTTTCAAAACTCATCATGACTCTGGCATGCGTTCCCATGTGATTTGACTTGATGTGACATCAAGTTTATCCGTTAGCGGGTCCCGGTAAATCGTTATTTGGCTCCGTTCGTCACCCGATTTGAGATTTCACCTGAATAAAGCGTAGGAAATTATTTTTTTCAAATTTATCGAAAATGTAGGAAATTCGATTCTGAACTTAACTGTCTTGTTCACGAGTCAAAATTAGGTCTCCTGAGCAGTAAAATATTACTGTCAGTGGAAAAATGCAGACCGGGCTCTGTTTGAGTTTTTAGCCCAAAATTTAATCATAGCTTCCTACGATAGCGTTGAGCATGAATATGGTCTTAGTTTATTTTATTTCATTTTCTAAAACCTCGAATAAAATATAAACTCAATTATTCACTTATTGATATTTAAAGGCAGTGAGAATCGGGGTGTTACATTACTGCCCCTCTAAAAAAAATTCCGTCCTCGAAATTACGTACCTAGAAAAAGATAGGGATATTGCAGTCTCATCTTGTCCTCGAGCTCCCACGTTGTGTCTCCAGTCGCTTCATTCCAAATAACCTTGATCAAGGGAACTTGTTTTCCCCTGAGTTGCTTGACCCTCTTATCATCGATTCGTACAGGCGATGTCTCACAAGACAAGTTTTCTCGTAATTGTACTACATCAGGTTCGATTACATTGGAAGAATCAGGAATATACTTCCTGAGTTGTGAGACATGGAAAACATTTTGAATGTTGGAGAGAAAAGGTGGTAAGCTACTGGACCAATACGTCGAAGAATCTGGTAGGGTCCAATGAATTTGGGACTGGACTTTATAGCTCTACCTACCCCAGTTCTGGGTGTGACTCTCAGGAACACGTGTTCACCTTCTTGAAACTCGAGGGGTCGTCTTCGTTTATCGGAGTATCTCTTTTGTCTGCTCTGTGTCATCTTCATCTTTTCACGGATTTGCTTAATCTTTTCCGTTGTTTGTTGCAAAAGTTCAGGGCCCACAATCATATTTTATCCATCCTGGTACCAACACAACGGTGTCTGGCACTTTCGTCCATACAAGGCCTCATAGGGTGCCATCCCTATGCTAAAATGATAACTATTGTTGTATGTGAACTAGATAGGAGGCAAAAGATCATCCTAACTTCCACCATGGTCAAGAACACAGGCTCTCAGCAAGTCTTCCAAAGATTGTATCGTCCTCTCCGTCTGTCCATCGGTTTGAGGGTGATAGGTTGAACTCAGTCTCAGCCTTGTTCCTAATGCTTGATGTAGACTTTGCCAAAAACGTGAAGTAAACTTTGGGTCTCTATCAGAGACTATGCTTGACAGCACTCCATATAGTCTGATTACTTCTCTGATATATAGCTCAGTTAACTTCTCCACTGAGTAGTTGATCTTCACAGGTAAGAAGTGTGCTAACTTCGTTAACCTATCAACGATCACCCAGATTGAATCAAAAGTCTTAGATGTCCTCGGTAAACCTACCACAAAATCCATTGAGATGCTCTCCCATTTCCATTCGGGTACATCCAAGGATTGAAGCATTCCACCAGGTCGTTGATGTTCTACCTTTGCTTTTTGGCAAGTTAGACATGATGCTACTTACTTCGCTACTTGCTTCTTCATTCCTGGCCACCAAAACCTCTGTTTCAAATCTTGATACATTTTGGTTGATCCAGGGTGAATGCTTAACTTGCTTTTATGTCCTTCTTCCAGAATCATTTTCCTCATCTCTGGGTTGCTAGGTACACAATTAACCCGTCCATTGCATCTCAAGATGCCATCGGTTCCCAAGCTGAACTCTGCAGCCTTCTCTTGTCCAAGTAACTCCTTTTTCTCTTGAAGGTACTCAACGGTTGCTTGTTGTTCGCGGATCATTTCCATCAGTCCACTAGATACCTTGATCATTCCCAAGCTAATCTTCTCGTGGTTCACTTCCATAACCAAATTGAGATAACGAAACTGGTCTATCAATTCTAACCCCTTAACCATCATTGCAGATATGTGCAAGGTCTTTCGACTCAAAGCGTCTGCAACGACATTTGCTTTTCCGGGGTGGTATAGCAAAGTGAAATCATAGTCCTTGAGAAACTCCATCCATCGTCTCTTCCTCATGTTGAGCTCCTTCTGGTCAAACAGGTATTTCAAACTTTTGTGGTCACTAAAGACATCAAACTTGGATCCATACAAGTAATGTCTCCAGATCTTCAGTGCAAAAACCACGACAGCTAACTCTAGGTCATGTGTCAGGTAATTCCTATCATGAATCTTCAACTGGCGTGAAGCATAAGCTACAACCCTCCGATGTTTGCATAAGTACACACTCTAAACCCTGATGCGAAGCATCACAGTACACTTCATATGATTCGTCCGGTTTGGGAAACACTAACACTGGTGAGGTTGTCAAACGTTCCTTCATCGTCTGGAAACTTTCCTCACATTTCTCAGTCCACGTAAACGGTTGGTCATTCCTCGTAAGTTGAGTATCTTTCAGAATCCTTCGATGAATCTTCTGTAGTAACCAACCAAACCAACGAAACTGCGAATTTCTGTCACAATCTTGGGTCTCTCCCATAAAAGTATTGCCTCCACTTTCGTAGGGTCAACGATAATCCCTTCCTTCGTAATAACGTGCCCCAAGAATTTTACTTCATCCATCCAAAATTCACATTTAGACAGTTTTGCATACAACTTCTCCTTGTGAAGAATCTGTAAAACATGTCGCAAATGCTCCTCATGCTCCTCATGACTTCTGGAGTAGATGAGAATATCATCGATGAATACGACAACGTCCTTATCCAAAAACGGATGGAAAACCTGGTTCATGTAGTCCATGAAGATAGCAGGCACGTTCGTCACTCTAAAAGACATCACGAGGTACTCATAGTGACCATAACGAGTCCTGAATGCAGTCTTAGGTACGTCCTCGTTCTTTGCCCTAATCTGGTGATAACCAGATCTCAGGTCAACCTTCGAAAAGACAACGGCTCCCTGAAGTTGATCCATCAAATCATCTATGTGGGGTAGAGGATACTTATTCTTGATCGTTATCTTGTTGAGTTGATGGTAATCCACGCAGAGTCTTGAACTTTCGTCCTTCTTCTTCACCAATAACATTGGTGCTCCCCACAGGGACACACTTGGTCTCACGAACCACTTGGATAACAGATCCTCTAGTTGAGTCTTCAGTTTGGCTAACTCTATAGGCGACATTCTATAAGGAGCTATAAAGATCGGACCAGATCCCCGAACTAAGTCAATCGAAAACTCAATGTCTCTCACAGGTGGCAAACCTGGAACGTCCTCGAGAAAAACTTCCGGAAAATATTTCACAACCGGCACATCGCTCAAGACAACGTCCCTCTCGATTTCTAAATAGGATAGAAGCATGTATCCCTGAGCTCCTTCTTTCAAAGAAGCTCTTACTTGGTTGACAGTTAAAAATCCTTAAATCTCAGGGTCAGGAAAAACTAAGGTCCTATGTGCACAGTCTAAAAGCATATGGTTGGAAGATAACCAATCCATGCCTAGGATCACATCCAATTGTGTCAAAGGCAAACATATTAAGTCAATAAGAAAGTTCCTATCATGAACAATAATAGGACAGTTCAAACATACTGTATTTACAGTAACAGGTTTAGCAGTTAGAGTAGTGATAATTAAATCAAAAGACAGCGAAGAAACAGGCAAGTCCAATAGTCTCACACAATCCAAAGAGATAAACAAATGTGTAGCACACAATCAAATAGTACAGTTAGGAGATTACCAGCTATGATGCAACTACCTTGTATGAGATCATCTGATTTGGAAGCATCAGCGCCACTCATGGTATATACTCTTCCCCTCGCCGTTGGTCTAGCAGTTCGTACATTGTTAACAGTCAGCTCGGATTTTGGTGTAGGACAATCCCTTGCGAAATGTCCTATCTTCCCACATTGGAAACATAGAACTCCCTTCAGCACGCAATTCTCAGTTGGATGTCCTTCTTTCCCACACTTGAAACATCTCTGAATTTGTCTTTGGTTCTGGTCGTTTCCACTCCCACCACCATAGGTAGAAGCGACAGAGTGATAAGATTATTGTTTTTGATTATTCCCTTGGGGTCTGGAATACGGCTTCTTCTGGGACTACTTACCTTTTTGGTTCTGGTACTGGTTCGGGTTCCTGAACCTAGATGGTTCTCCCATAGTGCTCTTGTTCTCTCTTCCTCTTCTCATCTTCTCAACTTTTCTGCACTTCTCCACCAGGGCTTGAAAGTTACGGATCTCCAGCGGTAACACACACTCCTTGATCTCGAAGTGCAGACCTCCTTCAAACCTCTCGCATTTCCAGTCTTCATCAGGTTGGGCTTGAAAAAAGCACAAATATCTGACGAGCGATTCCAACTTCGCTGCATATTCCCCAACAGTCATGTCCCTCTGCTGCAGCCTCTGGAATTCGTGATCTTTCTCGATCCTGGCACTCTGGGGAAAATACTTGTCCAGGAACTTTGTGCGAAATACTCCCAAGTGGCCTCTTGATTGTTGGCTTCCAGCAGTTGTATGGTTCCTCCCCATCAATATTCTGCATCGCCCAGAAATAGGAATGTGGCATATTCAACCTTCACTCCCTTAGGGCAGCGTAGAACAGCAAATATCTTTTCCACCTCCTGTAGCCATAAGTCAGCCTTTTTCGGATCAGGATCCCCATGAAACTGTGGAGGATCATGACGTTAAAAGTCGACTAAACCTCTGGCATCAGCAGCAAGATCGGCTCTCTGTTGATTCTGTTGGTTCTGTTGAGCCATAGTAGCCATTTATTAAGCAACTGCTACCGCCATATCAGCCATGGCCTGGATAGCCTGATTGATGTATCAGCATTGGTGTCAGCAGTGCCGCGACCGTCACCCTCATTGGTGTTGCCACGACCGCCTCTAAGATTCATGTCTTTCCTATAAATCAAGCCAAACATATCCCAATAAGGAAACATGTACTCGTGTGTCGGATACTCGTGTGTCAAGTACTAGTGTGTCAACACACATTGCTTCAACAGAGAAACAATTCAACCAAAGTTCAATCAGAGATCACACAACACAAACATAACAGACCGACTCCCAAGGATTCCCGAAAGACTAAACCAGTTCTGATACCACTAATTTAATGCCCCCTCGGCGCTACATACTCGAACTCGATTGCGAAAAACATATACAAAAAAAACTCCGGTTGCTTTCGGAAAATACTTTAAGTAATTAACTATATATGTGGGTCTAAAAATTTTCTTCATGCACAAAGAATCCAAACTCAAGACAAAGGAATAAACCACATAGCATACCTCAATATTTGACATCCCTAACAACATAATCATGACGTAATTATGCCGAAGCATATAAGTTTCTTAGAAACATAGTTTAAACTCATAAATAAGTTAATGTCTAGAATATCATATTACAAACTTAAAACTTGTAGGTCAACATACATGCAGCAGATAATATATGACTGCTTCAAAAATAAAACTCCTAGCCTGGTCGGGCTAAAAGTAGCCATTGGGATACGAACCCCAAACCCAGCTCGATTCCCAGAGAAATTCGGAGGGATCCTCCTTTTCTATATCTTCAAAAGACTCCGTCATCCGAGTCCTCACGTGTCCCCGGGGACCTCTGATCATCATCTGCACATGTATCCAAAAACACAACAGAGTGTCCAACATGTACAAGCAAAGGTTAGATACTCATTTTACAAGTTTGTCACGATAGCTACACAAGGGACAAACAACAATTACATCCACATATAAATATAGTTGTAATAACAGATATTCATATAACATAATATCTCGAACACTATCATGAGTTGTAATAATGCATGAGACTCCAATATCTTCTTTCTAATTCATGTTCTCCGGAGATTCCTACCTCCCTTTATCGAGTGATAAGCCGCGAATACTCCCATAACACAATTGTTCTCATGATTCGGCCTCTCAATTTAGGTCTGAACTCCAATTGTTCAGGGGTATCGCGTCACAACCATATCATGAATAGTCCAGTCTCTGATCGAATTCATCCATGTTTGGCAACCGATTACCACGACAGGGGGTTGCAACGCCTCCGGCCACTTATGGAGTCTCGAACACAGGATGCCCCTATAGACCTAGTGGTCATAACTGGCTCATATTCTCAACTACTTGAGTTGTAGCTCGTTTTCAAATGGCACGTCCGCCGTTTCATGTATGCACACTGAAAGTTTCTGTTTTCTTTTTCGTCAATTTTTTCTTGTCGAGGCATATAGCTCGCGACTCGTTTTAAAGAACATTTAGCCCTTTCATACAAAACACAGGACACATAGTCCGAGTGCTCAACTCACAAAACACTAGCCCGACGTCTCGGTCACTAGGTTTGCATATATCTCAAGGTGAAAAAGGAAATCACCGCTTTTCTTTCGGTCTTATTTTCACAAAACAATTTTGGAAAACAAAACTCAGTTTCATTGTCGTGAATTAAAACATCTCTTCCAAGAAAAACATTTTTCCAGGAAAAACTCTTTTTCTTTACAAATCCGTTTTTCTAAGCGTTCAGTCTCTTTAAAAACGTTTTTCTAAAAGAAATTTCACTTTGCATTGACTTTCCTCAAACAACTTTTTCTTTTGAAAGGATCTAACATTTTAAAAAGTAAGTTACTTTCCTTGATAAAGTAAAACTTTTCTCAAGACTTTTCTTTGATTTCAAAATCCGTTTTCAAAACTCTGATTTCGGTTTTCACTCATTTTACTCTTTTCTTTTTTATCGAGCTATAGCCAGTGCTATGCTCTTAACCAGTCCAGGATATATATATATATATATATATATCAATCTCAATTCAACATTTCCAATATATCTCAGTCAAGACATCCATGCCATAATTCGTATTCAAATGACCAATCATATACAACACATGGCTCTCAACCAATCCAGGATATAAATATATATGTATATATCAATCTCAATTCAAAATTACACATCTAACAACCAATCACCATGAGACTACCAAACTTATTATGAAATACCTCCCTTTACCTCTTTAGGGTTCTAAGTCAACTCTCGAACTGTTTTCGGTTCCGGTTCCGTTTTCGTCCACGTCGCTTAAAACAATCAATAAAAAATAATAACATCAAAACATAAATTCCTTCCCCCAAAATTGGTTTAAGGTTCGGCCATAATTTTGAAAAAAGGCTAGGGGTTTCATTTGGTTCCAATCTTTTGGATGGTTGGTTCTTAAGCATGCTTAGCACTAGATTAAGTCCTATTACTCAAAAATTTGAAACAAAACTCATGGTTCATCATACTCTAGGTTTCGGCCATGAAAAATAAAAATGGCTAGGAATTGATTTGGTTTTCCAATCACTTGGATTTCATGACCATAGTAAAGGAAAGAATAAAATCAAGTGTTCAAAAGCAAAAATTGAAGAAAACTCTCTTTTTCCCCAATTTCTAGGGTTCGGACCTTTCAATTAAAATGGGCTAGGACTAGTGTTTGATCTCATACTCTTGGATAGTGGTAGAAGGATATGAAACTAGTTCAAAGATTTTGGTTTCACATTAAAAGGATTTTTCTATAATTTTCTAGGAATTTTTGAAATTTGACTCATGAAGTTGAAACCCATGGAATCAAGGATCTCAAACTTGAAATAGGAAGAGATTCATGAGGTTTAAGAATCTAGGTAGTGTTCTTACCTCTTAAATGGTGAAGAATGAACAAGAATCACACTTTTTCCTCACAAAACTCAAGCTTTTCTCTTAAAAAAAAATGGCAGAATTCAAGGAAGAAGATGAAGTGAGAAGAAAGAAATGGTGGAGCTCTCTTGGGGGCAGACTTATGCGTGGGAATGGGGGGATTAAAGTGTCCAAAAGTTGGTCACTTAAGGGCATTTTAGTCTTTTCTTTCAAGGACTAAAATGTCATTTAGGAAAAGGTCGGGGGTATTTTTGTCTTTTCGTGTCCAGATATTTTCAAAACTCATAATGACTCCGGTAATGTGACATCAAGTTTATCTGTTAGCGGGTCCCGATAAATCCCTATTCAGCTCCGTTCATCACCCGATTTGAGATTTCACCTGAATAAAGCGTAGGAACTTATTTTTTTCAAATTTATCGTAAATGTAGGAAATTCGATTCTAAACCTAACTGTCTCGTTCACAAGTCAAAATTAGGTCTTCTGAGCTATAAAATATTACTGTCAATGAAAAAACGCAAACCGGGCTCCATCTGAGTTCTTAGTCCAAAGTTTAATCGTAGCTTCCTACGATAGCATTGAGCATGAATATGATCTCGGTTTATTTTATTTCATTTTATAAAACCTCGAATAAAATATAAACTCAATTATTCACTTATTGATATTTAAAGGCAGTGAGAATTGGGGTGTTACAGCGTTTCCTTGGGATGCGTGCCAGGGCCGAGGATGTTGTTCTGGCCCAGAGCCGAGATTAGTTCATGATTGTATCCCACGCTTTGCGAGACGTTGTCACCTTTATGCCAACCATCCATCACCTTTTCATTCCTTTAAACAATGGATTAATTTCCTGCGACTCTTGGTTAATAACCTATCAACCTTTCCTTTTATGGAGAAAGCTAATAAACCTATTTATGGTTAATCTCCACTACTTTTAATTAGAGATCAACACTTATGCACTTGTTTAAATCTTGGCCATCCAAGTACTTACACAATTCACATCCATGTCATAAACATTTGAATTAATATTGGATCCCATGGTGATAAGGCCATTCGGCTAACACCTATTCTCCAACACCAAACCACTTCTCATTTTTCACTTATCAAGATCAAAAGCTCACTTTCTCTAAGTTCTTCAAAATCCTCTCTTCTCTCTCAAACCTCTCTCTATTCGGTTCTCTCTAGAGCACCATCATCCAAATTTCTTTTCTCAATTCTAAAACGATAGTTGTTCTTGCCTTGATCTCCTTTACATCTTTGATGAAGGAAGTTTTTCATTTGGAGCAATTTTGTTCTTGAACCTCAAGAACACCAACCTTGTTCATCACGTGTTCTTCACTAAGTAAGTCTCTAATCTTACTTTTCCTTCATATCTTTTCTTAGAATCATGAAACAACTTCTTCTAGTTCATAATTTTTGCTAAACAAAGTTTAAAACTTTGTCCTTTTTGGCTTAGTAGGTTCGGCCTCTCCTTGTTCTTGGAGCTTGGCTTTTTTATCATCCTAAAGATCTTCATTAAGGTAATGGAGGAGTGAACCACATTACACCACATTGGTGGTGGTGAAAATGGTTTATGGGTTTGGTTTGGGGAAAACCCTAAACCACTTTGTCTATTTGGTTCTCTATGAGAACAATGTTGTAATAATTATTTATTGTTTGATTTGTTTTCATTGATGTGTTTGAATGGTTTGAAATGGCTTTTAGGTTTTGGAAAACCCTATCCTAGGGTTCCTCTATCTTTTTGTTGAAAAGAGTTTGTGAAAATATGATTTTCGGATCTGACCTTGTGTGAGTCATTTTGATTTTTCTCTCAACCTAGACCTTGTATTTCAAAACTTATTTTTGATCCTAAAACTATACATCTTGGGATTCATTTTAATCACAAATTTCGTGTGGTTTCATGAAGATTTGACCCTTCAAAACCTGTTTCAATCTAAGCATAAATTTTTGTCTTGGATTCTGACTACAGTGACTTATTTCGTGAAAATGTACTAACTCGGTTATTTTTTATGAAAATAAATTTTTTATCCACAAATTAGACATCCTAAGCTTTCATATGAGTCCTCATTTTCTCAAATCCGAGTTCGTTTGGTCAATAAAATGTTTGTCACAAGTTGATGATTGAAATGCTGAAAATTCTGTATACGGGTTTGTTGTTGAATTTTTGGAATTGGTTGCTGTGTTATTATCCATGTTGATGCACTGATGATTACTCTTGCTCATGATGGATGTTGGTGAAGCAAAATATTCACATTAAACCTAGTATAGGATTCAGCCAAAGCATAAACAAAAAGGATTTTCAACTTCAATCTTGAAACTTAAATGATTTTACCACTCTAAATTGGTTTATTGAACATTGAACCAAAGCAAAACAAAGAAACATTATTTGAATGAAACACAACCTTATATTCATTCAAGAGATTCTTAAAACAAGGGAAAATTATTTTGATCTTAAGTTATGGTTTAAGTAAATCAAATGATGTTTTGAAAATTAATGAATCAAATGTTCTCAATAACAAACAACTTTGAGAAAATATTATGTAACATTCGGTTACTAAGTAGGTTTTGAACGTAAAACCAATCATTGATTTCAAAGCAATATCTATTTTCAAGTTTAAGTATAAATGATTTCAAGTTAAAAGGAATTTGTACTTAAGAAGATTCCTCTTCTTAGTTAAAACAAAGGAGTTATGTACTCACTTCTTACAAAGAGTTTATACACTTATCTTTTAACAAAAGCAATGGTACATTCAAATTGAGTTTTTGAACAAAGTGAGGTATTCGAAAAGGAAAATATTTTAAGCCATCATAATTATTTAATACACTTATGATGGGGATTCATAAAGTTAAAGGACGTTTTTTCTAAAGAGATTTGAATTTGCCAAATAGAAAGACAAAAGAGTATTGAACTCAAAACTAAGGATTTTTCCTAAGTTAAAATCCTAAGTCAAATAATTGACTTAGAGTGAAAGAAAGAGATAAGAATGTGTAATGTGTGGTGGAACAAGACCATATGTTACACCATTGATGATTCATTCATCAATCGATTCATAAGATTTAAGTGAATCAAGATGTATTTCATTACTTGAAAGACAAGTACCCTCTAACTTAGAAAGTATCTAAGACTTCACTAGAGGATTGTCAATCCTTCTTCATTATACATTTAGGACTTGAGAAATATATCATAAGACACGACCACAAGAATTAAACGTTTTGGTTTGGAACATTAGTTCGATGACGGGACGGTGAGTCGGACCCAAGAACATCACCTACCTATATAGTCTTGTGATGACTTGATCCCGGAGGGATCATGAGATTTATCTGGTGGATAAAAGTTTAAAACACTTTATTGGTGAAAGATCTATATGAGAAGATTTCTGTGGAATCACGAGGTTTATCTGGTGGATAGACATTTTATCGCATCTGCTTTGTGTAAGCATTGACATTATGTTGCATGAGTCTGTAAGGCCTTGAGCCTAGGAGTTGAGCTTACACCTTGATGCGGGTGTGAATCTTATGGTGATGATCTTAAATGGTCTTAAGGATGTCAGGGTTGGAGATTCCATAAGTGACCAGTTGGTGATTCTTCTATGTTGTGGTATTTCGTGTATTGTGGTGACATCTTTAACTAGATGTCGTACTTTTTATGTTTGGTGTAGAGTGTTTCCGTAAAAACTAGATATGTGCACGTTACGAATGTTGTAGCATCTTGCCCAAGGCTGGCGTACACGGAACATGTCCTCCCATTCACTCTCTCCAACTTTTGTTATCTCCATGAAGTAGGGGTCACAGTTTTATCCTTGAGGCATATGACATTAAGTCATGTACATCGCATTGCATTGCATGACTGTTGATGGATACATTTACATGTTCTACATTATTATCCGTATTAATGACATCTTATGCTATTGATTGAATAATATGAGATATCGAGATTTATAATATGCATGACTATTATTTTGTTGTCTTGTGTGTCGTACCATTTTTACTTTTGCCATGTGTTGTGTTGATGAATGGGAATCTCACCTCATTACTTTGTATTGCATCGTTATGTGCTTCTCTGTTAGTCTCCCGAGAAGGTTGTGATACCGAGACTTCACCCGACGCTTCAGATGCATCTATCTGTTGAGTTTCCCAGTACTTACGGCGTTTGGTGAGATGACCCCATACAACTATGAAATCATCCCATAGGCTCAGAACCCACTTACAGTATTAACTATAACTTAGCGATATTATTACGTGCTTATTAAAACAGATGGGCAAAACGATAAAACATACAACATAAGCACGTATATAAAGCAATTATCAAAGTAACGCAACAGGTAAAGTAAAACACATATACATACGATGCTGTAATATATACATGGCGGACCCATCAGTAGGGCTACTGTACTACATACATGAACTGTACAACAGTAAACTGAAAAGAAACATATACATCAAGACCTCAAAAGAAGAAAATTCTCAAGCACCCTCACCAGCACTCACCAGCCCGCTCTCAAAAATACATCAAGCCTCTCCACACAGTCCTAGAGATGCACTGGCTAACCCTCACCATCAGTGGTGAGGATGTCCGGAGCTACCCTGCCCCTCTTTATGGGTACGCCTATAAACCCGCATTGTACTCGAATGAAGAACTCGACACTACGATCCGGCGCCTCATAGCTGCCCTCAGGTACCGATTTGAATGCCTCCGCTGTCCTCTGTAGGTCCTGTGTATACTACTAAAAAGGTCGAGGGGTCCACCCGCCATCCCCTCTCATCGTGATATATGATCTTAATATCCCCCAGCCCCGGCATCCGCGGTGCCCCCGTGATAAGCGGGTGATGTCTCGGGTCCATCCTGTGGCTCGGCTGGCTCGTCGTCTGCTCGCGAATCGAACGTACACATACAAAGAAAAGATAGGGAGATAAGACATACAACACATCAAATATAGGGATGATGCAATGCAGAGTATATAGTAAACACAACCATTTCTCAATGTCTCGACACCACAGTCTTTCCCTAGCTAGATGTGACACATACTCTTTCTATGCATGCCGACCGGTACTAAACACCCTACTAAGGGCAACATCTTATCCGCTCAACGGACCACAAGTTGGTTTGTTCCGGTAATCTGTTTCGCTCGCCGTGACCCATAAGAGTGCATCACCGCTCAACTGTCCCAGACAAAGAGGGCTATCTGGGCCTCCTCGGAAGATCGACCAGCAACTAGAAAGACTCAGGGTCCGGTCGGGATAGTAGGACGTGCCCAGGATCGCCACGACATGATAGGAGCTACCATACCAGTCTCTTATGGGTGCACTTGTGTCCAGTATATCCCGAGGTCACACAGACCTTTCCTTCCGTTTTTCGCACCTGCACTCGGTGCACCAACCTCGTATGCCTCACAGCAAACGGCTCGCCACTTGGCATCGTATGCATATGCTATGCATGTCATCCATCTCTCTTGAGCTGATATAGCGACACATGATAACTTGCTCTTAGCAACACGAGCTCCAAGCTCCAACTGTACCATATGAGTTCCAAGCTCCACTGTAACCATACGAGCTCTAAGCTCCTCTGTAACCATCTGAGCTCCAAGCTCACATCACAAACTTACGAGCTCCAAGCTCCAACTATAACCTCGAATCTCGACTATCAGCTCAAACGTCCACCACGGGGTCAAAGCCCTAATCAGACTAAACCTCCAATTCTCATGCATACACGCATTTTGAGATACATACAGTAGTTCATCCTTATCAGTATGCTCAAATAAAGTAGTAAACACCTCACACGTCATCATGCTATCATATCAGATACCACAGTTAGCAGATACGCAATTACTTACAAAGCAATCATACATACTCATGTCAATCAACACAAGTCTGCTAACCTAGGGTATCAACATAGTGGTGCTAGCCCGAAGTAGGCTAAACCGAGGGTTTAGGTACTTCGTCAGGGCTCAACCTCACGTAGGGTTTAGGGTTCCCCTACACAACATAAAGCATACCACAGAGCTATATAAACTACTCTAGCCTCCCCGACGTGTGTAACTCTTTCTCCCCACCTGAACAATTGTGGCACGAAGATCAACACGATCACCGGCTCACCAAGCTTGTAGCCTCCAAGCTTAAGAACTGCGACAAACCTCCCTAACACTTTAAGCACTTAAGCATTGTGTTACACCTTAAGCACTTCCAACCTTGCTTAAGCCTATTCCTAAACTTCCAGCGAGGTGTCAAACTAACACACAAACAATCACACAATCATATGAACACCCGATCAAGGTTATCCACCTTAATTAGGGTTTCAGAAAACAGGGATGTTACATTTAGACATCTAGTCATGATGGGCTTCTAGCAACGTACATGTG
Source organism: Ammopiptanthus mongolicus (assembly GCA_039655645.1). Taxonomy (NCBI): domain Eukaryota; kingdom Viridiplantae; phylum Streptophyta; class Magnoliopsida; order Fabales; family Fabaceae; genus Ammopiptanthus; species Ammopiptanthus mongolicus. The sequence continues at coordinate 58,896,940 of CM077348.1, read as the reverse complement.
AAGAGCTGCACTCACCATCCGCAAGAATTGTAGAGGAAGGGTTCTTAACTTCTTCATCGCTTGTCTTTATGTCGTTAGCCGTCAAGGCTGTGGTCGTGAGTGGAACGCTAGGTGGGCTTTTCATCATTGCGTTCAGTGCCTTCTCCCTCTCTTGGGATAGGCCGCCTTTTAGTTGGCAAAGTTACGTCTAAGGCAACTACGACTATGTCTTTCATAGGAATGCCAACAGTAGTCCCTGCTAGGGTTCTGTTAGGTCTCGTTTGATGGGTCCTGATTGGAGGACGACGAGTGAAGAGACTAGGAGGTGGGTGATCTATCCACACCTTCCTATTTCTTTCACTTGTGTCTCCGTAAAGGAGAAGTCAGAGGATGTATTCAGGAGTTGATCTGAGGAATATCTTCCCGTGTAGTCTGTTGTCGGCCAGTGTTGTAACATCCCAAAAACCCTATGTCTGTCTTTTAACTATTTGTGTGAATAACTTGACTGAGAACACAATTCGATTAATCATAATCATAATAATAGTTGATGATTGGAAATTCATATTTGAATTTCAATTATGAGCTTAATAATAATAAGGTGTTGTTTTGAACCCAGTGTGCTATTTTGAGCCAGAATCGGTAAAAATAATATTTTAATCAGGACCGCTTTACCTTGGGATGCGTGCCAGGGTCGGGAAGTAATCTGGCTCGGGGTCGGGAAGTTGTTCTGGCCCAGTGTCGGGAGTAGTTTATGACTGCATCTCACGCTTCACGGGACATTGTCAACCATCCATCACCTTTTCATTCCATTAACCAATGGATTGGATTCTTATGACTCTTGGTTAATAACCTAGCATCTTTTCCTTTTATGAGAAAGCTAATTATCCTATTTATGGTTAATCTCTACTTCTTTTAATATGAGATCAACAAGTATTACCTCTTTAATTCTTGGCCCTTGGATTACTTACACATGATCACATCCATGTCATAAACATTTGAATTACATTTTTGTTTAATTCCTAAGCCTTTTCATATGAGGATTTCAGCCACAAGTGTTAAAGAAACACTTAACACTCTCATTTTGCCATTTCATACAATCAAAGCTTTAAGCTTCTCAAGAACACTATCTTGATCTTCAAGGTGTTCTTCCTTGGGTAAGCTTTAATCTTCACTTTTCTCTTCATATCTTTTCTTAGAATCATGAACAACAACTTCTTTTAGTTCATGATTTTTGTGAAACAAGTTCAAGATCTTACCTTTTCTTTCTATCTAGGTTCGGCCATCTTGAGTTTCTTGGTGCTTGGAGCTTTGCTCATCCTAAAGATCTCCATTAAGGTAATGGGGGAGTGAACCTCATCACACCACATTGGTGGTGGTGAAGATGATTTATAGGTTTGGTTTGGGGAAAATCCTAAACCAAGGGTTTCCTACGTTGTCTATTTGGTTCTCTATGAGAACAATGTTGTAATAATTATTTTTTTCTCGATTTGTATTCATTGATGTGTTTAAATGCTTGAAAATAATTTTTATGTGAGGGAAAACCCTAACCTAGAGTTTCTTCACCTTTTGTTGAAAAGAGTTTGTGAAAATGTGATCTGACCTTGTGTGAGTCATTTCGATTTTTCTCTCAACCTAGATCTTGGATTTCAAAAATTGTTTTTGATCCTAGAACTAGACATATTGATATTCATTTTGAGCACAAATTTCGTGTGATTTCATAAATATTTGACCCTTGAAAACGTGTTTCAATCTAAGCATAAAATTTTGTCTCGGATTCTGACTACTGTGACTTATTTCGTGAAAATGTACCAACTCAGATACTTTTTGTGAAAAATAATTTTATAACCAAAAACTAGACATCCTAAGCTTTCGTATGAGTCCTCTTTTGCTCAAATACAAGTTCGTTTAGTCAATCAAATGTTTGTCACAAGTTGATGCTTGATATGCTGAAATTTTCTGTATACGGGTTTTGGTGTTGATAGTTGGAATTGTATGTTATGATGTTGGTGTGACTATTTTTGTTTGAGTGTTAGTGTTGAAAATCATTTTGGCATGGTGAAAAACTATTCTTAGGTTCAAGACCTAAGGATAGGATTTTTGAATGATGAACTTGTTCATGCATTTACGACTTGATGGAATGACTATATGTTGAGATGTTTTTCATAATGCTAGCCTGTTGTTGGATGGCTTGTATTTTGCTGGAAAATACCATGTGAGGTTCGGCCTTGTTAAGATAGAAAGGGGAAGCCAAAGCTTCTATGTTCAAGTAATGGTGTAACGGACTTAAATGATTCCAAGAAGGCAAAAGAAATTAAAAAGACCTACCTTACTTACATGGAGGCATTCGGCCATACCATAGTAATTAGGGCTAGGAACCTAAAATGTTGATGCTAAGAGGCTTAATGTGTTTATACTAAAGTATAAAGGGAATAGAAATTAAAAAGGTTTTCCAAAGAATTCAAGTTTTGATCCCAAAGAACCAAGTGTTGTAAATTAAGTATTTTGATCTCCTGTGAAAAGTATTTAAGGATATGAGGGTTTGATGCTGATCAACCACTTATTTTATCATGTTGTTTCAAGGAAAATATTTTCAAGAACAAAGAGTTTTCTAAATGATTCATGTGGTTTCCAAAGCTTTTGGTTAGTAAACCTACTTTCAAGAGAAATGAGAATCCTTGTAAGTATTTTCTTTAAAACAATGAGTCCTTACACTACTATGATTAATTTTGGAATCTTACCAAATAAAAGAGTTATAGTTTTCATTTGAAAATGAAAAGGTGATTTAAAGAAAAATATGTTTTCCCTTTTTACACCAAGTAAAGAAAATAAGTATTATTCTAAAGGAAGTTTTACGTTAGTTTGGCAAAAGATGAGGTACTATGTATCTTGGGGCTTTGAATACCTTACGAGTATTTGTATAGAGTTTCAAAACTATGTTTGATAAAAGGGGATTTCATGAACCAGTTTACCACTAAGGAAAGTATTTTTGAAGATCTTGCTATAGTAGCGCAATTATGTATTATCTTCAAAAAAGGAAATTCAATGAGTTCCATAATGTACTCACAAAGATTTAGTAAAAGACATACACTAACGTCTAGTGTTCATGACAAAAATCATGTTCCACACCCTTGATGATTTAGGTCATCTAAGGAATCCATAACGTTTAAATCACTAAGAGTTACTTATAGCAAATAAGTAATATTCCTTTGGTAGACAAGTGAGAAGATTGATGAAGGGGATCCTTGTGGACCCTGTTCTCCATAATACATCTAGGTTATAAACTAATGTATCGTAAGACGTGAACATCGTGTTACGAACGACGAGGTGGTACGCGATTTCAAAGAACGGAACCAAGAATGGGCGACTGAGGGCAAGTCCTATGAAAGTGGGTCCCATAAGGGTATCTTGTGGTTTATCAAGAGAAAAACGTGGTACTACAGTGATGAGATAGTACGTGGTTGTATTATGACATTTCTTGACATGCATGTGCATCTGTGCATGAGTTGGGCGGTATGCCTAGGAGTTGAGATTACACCTTGGTGCATGTGCGATTGTCTGAGGTGTCGATCATGAGGATCTTGGGGACGTCGGGGGTTGGGGAAGACACATGTGGCCAAAGAGTAGCTCCTCTGTGTCGTGGATATCCATCGAAAAACACTGACGACTGAAATACCGGGAAAATCATGATTTGGGTAAAGAATGTCTGGCGTGAGCCGTTATAGCAATTGCAATCTTGATGTGGCACTGTGGGGCTGAGATAACGTAGACAATGTTCTCCCAATCACTCACTCTAGTTTTTTTAGCTCCATGGAGTAGGGGTCAGAGTCTTACCCTTGTTGCATATGGCATTGAGTCATGTACATCGCATTGCATTGCATGACTGTTGATGGATACATTTACATGTTATACATTATAGTCCTATGTTGATGATGTCTTATGTTGTCGATTGGATATTATGAGATATTGAGATGTATGATATGCATGGCTAGTATTTTATTGTCTTGTCTGTCGTACCGTTTTTACTTCTGCCATGTGTTGTGCTGATGAATGGGAATCTCACCTCATTACTTTGTATTGCATCGTTGTGTGCTTCTCTGGTTGTCTCCCGAGAAGGTCGTGTTACCGAGACTTCACCCGACGTTTTGGATGCACCTCTCTATTAAGCCTCCTAGTGGTTTTGGCGTCTGGACATCTAGTCATGATGAGCTTCTAGCACAGCACATGGGAAGAGCCACACTCACCATCCGTAAAGGTCGCAGAGGAAGAGTTCTTGACCGCACCACAGCTTATCTTCATGTCGTCTGCTATCAAGGTTGTACCCGTAAGTGGGATGTTAGATGGACTTTTCCACCGATGCGTTCCGTGCCTTCTCCCTCTGATAGGGGTAGGCTGCTTGTTAACAGTGTTGCTTCTAAGTCAACTTCTGCTATGTCTTCCATAGGGATGCCAGCAGTAGTCCCTGCTAGGGTCCCTGTTAGGTCTCGTTTGATGGGTCTTGGTTGGAGGGCGATGTGTGAAGAGACTAGGAGTGAGGTGATTTATCCACACCTCCCTATTTCTTTCACTTCTCTCTCCGAAAAGGAGAAGTCAGAGGGAGCATTCAGCGGTTGATCCGAGGGATGTTTTCCTGTGTAGTCTGTTGTTGGCCAGTGTAGGGTGTCAGAGAGTCCGTACCTTTCTTTTATCTTTTGTGGAGCTGCGACTCCAAGTATCTTATGTTTAGCAGCTGCGTCTCCAATCTTTTATGATGAGTCTGTATCTCTTCTATATTTTTTTTGTAGTCGGGTTGGGTTCTTATGTAAACCTTTATGAACTTATGAACTTATATTATGAAGTGTTGCTATTTACCTGACATGCATAAACGGTTACAAGCTTTTACAGTTATGTCTTGCAAAAATGAAAATTTCACCCCTATCTTTCTTAAATGTTTTAATTAACACGTTTTTCGGCCTTATAGTATTTTAAAATGTTCGTAAATGTGATGCCCCCGGAAAGGGTGTTACAAGTGTACGGTGTCAGAGTGTCTGTACCTTTCTTTTATCTTTCATGGAGCTACGTCTCCAAGTATCTTATGTTTAGGAGCTGCGTCTCCAATCCTTTAAGCTTGAGTCTATATCTTTCTATTTTATTTCTGTTATAGGGTTGGGTTTTTATGTAAAACCTTTATGAACTTATGAACTTACATTATGAAATGTTTCTATTTACCTTACATGCATAAACGGTTACAAGCTTTTATAGTTATGTATTGTGAAAAGGAAAAATTCACCCCATCTTTCTTAAATGATTTAATTAACCCGATTTTTTGCCTTATAGTTTTATAAAATGTCCGTTATGTAACCTGAACTCATACTTTTAAAGTTATAGCGTAGCGTGATTATAAAAATGCGGAAAATAAAAACAACCAACACTGATACCACAACCATATCCAACATACATATATGTAAAGTACTGGCTCCATCAGTAAAGCCTACAACCAACACCAACCACAGTCATTGGAGTACGCAACTACTATGATATATATCGACAGAAAGCATGGTAACAAAGAAAAGTACATAAGACTTCTTCTCCTGGCCCCAAAATACATTTCACTCAAACCCATGTACTGGCCATAACAAAACTAAGACTGGCTACCCAACCCTGACTCTAACGAGGATAGCGAGAATTCCCCAAGGATGCACGCTTCCTTCGGCGATAAGTCTGCAACGCCTCGTACTCTGTCTCGCTCTCAGACATCATAATCCGGCGGTGAAGGTACTCCCTCATCCACCTCTCGGCACGACCACGTCGGCCTTGAGCCACAAAACCAATCCTAGAGGATGCGTGAGATCTCCAACCAGCGTCTGAATCATGATGGTAGTCTCACAGTCTATTCCACAGCGTCACCAATGGTAGCCTCTAGGCGATACGGAAGTCTCCGACAAGATAGCTCCTCGACGATCCCCAAGCTCTAAAGTACACGGTAGTCTGGCCCATATACACTACCCGTCGCTGGGAGTATTCAACCTCCCAGAAACGATCGTCCTCCTCGTAGAGCAGCTCAAAGTCTCCCAACACTGGGATTCGGGGCTCTCCCGCCAGCATCAGGCTCAACAGTTGTGCCATCAATCTCCTCTGGAAGCTCCTCAACAGAGTCTTCTCGTGCAAACAAGAATAAATAAAATACAACATAGGAAAATATGGGAGATAAGAAACAGTAATACATCATAAATAGGGAAACAACTATAAAATAAGATATATAGATGGCAACACTCAACAACACAATGTGTCAAGCAATCATCTCCCAAGTCATTCTCTCCTAGCTCCTGTCTCTCACGCTCATGCAATTAACAACTATATGAACGCGGCCACGACGCGACATCCTCGGCAGATCAAGATGTCCCATCCATCACTGTGCCACGCCCGTAATGCAGGGTTTGGCCAACAGCCCTCTTGGCTCAACTCAACTCATGGGTACGACATATTCCCCCGTCCGCAGGCCAGGTCAGAACATTCGCCTGTCAACAACTCAACTTACGGCAACGACCTATCCCCCCGCCCGCAGGCCAAGTCGGGATATTCGCCCGTTCACAACTAGACTTATAGGTACGATCATCTCCCCACAGGCAAGGTCGATCGCCCGTACGCCAACATAGTGATGAATAACAAGGATGCAGCATGAACCTCACCGACTCATCTCCGGATCAACCGCTTAGTGTCTCAACCACAACTTGTACACAACTACGACCAAAGTTCGCCGGCATAACCGGGTATCAAATTTATATCTCAACATAAATATATCAACAAGATCTCTAGGTTGAGCACTATCACATATATGTCCCCAAATTTCTTACCACATTCATCTTCCGATTTAGCATAATTACGACTAATTTCTACTCATGCCACAGTAATCACAATAAACGTGCCAGAAGCATCCATAATCACATTAAATATTCACGTTAAGCATATCAACTCATAGGTACATATTCAAGTAACCCTAAGCATGTTACTATACACACATACCTACTTATCAACATATATATCATGTTAAGCATAACAACACACAAGCATACAACCTCGACATATCATAAAATCAACCTATCAGCGATAAACCTACAATGCCTAAAACTACATCGGTACCACCAACTTGTAGTCGCCAATGTGAGTTAGGTGTTGTCGGTTACTCAACCACTAGTAGGGTTTGGGTCACCCTACGCATATCAATATATGTTATTTTATTCTTGCCTCCCCGACGATATTGTGGTTCTTTCTTCTACCTGATAGCAAAAGTGGCAACGATCACGAACTCACGAGCACTTCAAGCTCCTTCTTATAGCCTCCCAGCCCCAGCCTCCCTCACCAACGGGACCACGAGCTCAACTTCCAAACTTGCCCTAATCATGGAAACAACATGTAGACTATAGCATTAACCCTAATGCAAAGTTAAAACCGTGAATAGAAGCTTAAACAATAGAAGAACATTGTATAACCAAAATGTAGGTAGATACAAAACCTCGGCTTACCCTTGACGAATCAAAGAAGTAAACAGGTAGAATCGAAGTAGACAAAGAGCTGATCACGAAAACACGATCGGAATTGGAATCGGATCAACAAACGAACCAAGAACTTGAATCAAAGTTTGGAACTTGTCCCTATCCCTCTTACTTGAATTCTCTATGAAAAGGTGAAGAGTGAAAACTCTTCCCTCGGTGAAAATGAAGAAATATATATAGGCAAAGGTTCCACTGTCCACGCTTTAGCGTTGCAAAACCCCATGCTTTAGCGTTCCAACGCTTGAGCATTGGCTTCTCCCATGCTTGAGCGTTGACGTTTCCTCACCGCCAAGGCACGTGCCAGCTGTGACGTGTAACTGACACGTGTCACATTATGTCCCATTACTGCCAATCAACAGGTCAGAGTGGCCACGCTTGGGCGTCTACCCTGCTCCACGCTAGAGCGTTAGCAGGCTTGAGTGTTCCCTTGCTCCACGCTTGAGCGTCCAGCTCTGGGTCACTTGTTCTTCATCTTTTTCTTATCCAACTCAACCCTAATTCTTGGCATACCTTCTAAGCATATCTCCAATTATAAAACACTTATCCAACAAAGCACATCTACATGCACATAATAATTAAGGTGATGAAAATGAGGATGTTGCATAGGGGAACCTTAAACCCTACTAGAGGATGAGCCCCGATAAAGTACCCAAACCCTAGGTTTAGTTTGCTTTGGGATATCACCCCTAAGTTTGAACCCTAGGTTAGATAACTGTTGATCGAGGATGATATGTGTTGTATGACTGCTACGCTGATGATTATGTTAATTGCTACCTGTCTACGTGCCTACAGGCTTACTTGGTCGTCTTGCTATGTTATTGTTATTGCTGTTATTGCATATGTTGTGATGCTATGGTCGTATGCCTATGTTGAGTTGTTGAGTGGCTGTGAGCCTGTGTGATCGAGTTGACACCGTGGATGGTTTTGCTGTTGAGATGTGTTGTGCTGGTTAAATGGGAGGTTTAGCTCGTGGACGCGTGGTGTTGTGGCGATGGCCATGTTGATGCATGGCATCGTGTGCTGGTTTATTGCTAAGCGTTAGGTGTAACACCCTTTTCGGGGGCATCACATTTACAGACATTTTATAAAGCTCTACGACCGAATAAAGGGTTAATTAAAAACATTTACAGACCTTTTCGGGGGTAACGTTTATGCATGCGAGGTAAAACATTTCATAATATAAGGTCATAAGTTCATAAAGGTTTTACATTACACCCAACCCGACCACAGAAGTAAACAGAAAGATACAGATTCAACATAAAGAATTTGAGACGCAGCTCCTAAACACAAGATACTTAGAGATGCAGCTCCACAACAGATGAAAGAAAGGTATAGACACTCTACACTGGCTGACAACAGACTACACGGGAAGACATCCTTGGGATCAACCGCTGGATCCTTCCTCTAACTCCTCCTTTTAGGAGAGATAAGAGAAAGGAATAGGAAGGCACGGGTAGATCACCTCCCTCCTAATCTCCTCACTTATCACCTTCCAACCAGGACCCGTCAAATGAGACCTAACAGGAATCCTAGCAGGGACTACTGCTGGCATTCCTATGGAAGACATCGTAAAAGTTGACTTAGAAGCAACTCAGCTAACAAACGAACTATCCTTAACAGAGGGAGAAGGCGCTCAACACACCGGTGAAAAAGCCCACCTAGCGTTCCAGTTATGACATAGCCTTGACGACAAATGACATGAAGACAAGCAGCGAAGCGGTTGAGAACCCTTCCTCTGCGACCCATGCGAATGGTGAGTGTGGCACTTAATGTACATTACTAGAAGCCGATAATGACTAGATGTCCAAACACCAAAACCATTAGGAAGCTCAGCAACGAGATGCATCTTAAGCATCGGGTGAACAGTCGGTATCACGACCTTCTCGGGAGACCACCAGAGAAGCACACAACGATGCAATACAAAGTGATGAGGTGAGATTCCCATTTATCAGCACAACACATGGCAGAAGTAAAAACGATACGACACACAAGACGATAAAATACTAGTCATGCATATCAGACATCTCAATATCTCATATTATTAAATCAACAGCATAAGACATCATTAACACAGAATAAAAATGTATAACATGCAGATGTATCTATCAACATTCATGCAATGCAATGAGATGTAAATGACTCAATGTAATATGCCACAAGCGTAAGACTCTGACCCCTACTCCATGGAGCTAAACATAACTGGAGTAAGTGATTGGGAAAACATTGTCTGCGTTATCTCAGCCCCACAGCCCCACATCAAAAGACTGCAATCGTTGTAACGGCTCATGCCAGACTTTCTTAACCCAAATCATGATTTGTCCGATGTCCAGTCAGGACGATAGTGTTTTTCTACAGGTACCCACGACACAAAGGAGCTACTCTCTGGCCACATGTGGGCATCCCAATCCTGACATCCTCAAGATCTCCAAGATCGTCACCTCCAACAATCGCACCCGCACAAAGATGTAAGCTCAACTCCCAGAAATAACGCTCAACTCATGCACAGATGCGTATGCATGTTAAGACATTGTCACAACACAAAACACGTACTACTCTATCGCTGTAGCGTGACGTTTATCTCTTGATAAAACATAGGGCACCCCTACGGGACCCTCTTTCACACGACTCGCCATCAGTCGCCCATTCTTGGTTCTGTTCCTTGCATCCACATACAACTTCGTCGTTCGGAAAATGATGTTCATGTCTTACGATATATTATTCCATATCCTAACGTATTATGGAAAACAAAATCACAAGGATTCTTTCATCGTATTTTCTCCCTTATCTATCAAAGGAAGCATTACTTATTTTGTATAAGTAATTCTTTGTGATTAAGCATTATGGATCCTTAGATGACCTAAATCATCAAGGGTGTGCGACACGGTATTTCCATGACCACAAGGTATAGGTGCAGGTCTTTTATTTAGTCTTTGTGAGTCCATTACGGAACTCATTGAATTTCCTTAGGAGATATTACGTACTTGCGCTATTATAGTAAGGTCTTTAAAATACTTTCCTTGGTAGTAAACTAGTTCATGAAATCTCCTTTATCAAACATAGTTTGAAAACTTATACGTTTACTCATAAGATATCTAATCTAGTGTAAAACTCCTTTGAAATGATTTCTATTTCTTTTACTTAGCGTAAAAGAAAAATGCATCTGACTTTAAATCCTCTTTTCATTTTCAAATGAAAACTATAACTCATTTATTTTGTAAGATTCTAAATTGTTAATAGTAGTGTAAAAGACTCATTGTTTACAAGGAAAAATACTTTCAAGAATTGTTATTTCTCTTTAAAGTAGGTTTACTAACCAACACCTTTGAAAAACAACATGGACCATCTAGAAAGCTCTTTGTTCTTGAGAATCTTTTCCTAAAAACAACATGTTAGAATAGGTGGTTGATCACCATCAACTTCCCTATCGTTAGAATACTTTTCATATGACTTCAAAGATACTCATTTTCCAAACCTTAGTTCTTTAGAACCAAAACTTGATTTCTTAGAAAACCTTTTTAATTTCTATTTCCTTTATACCTTAGTATGAACACATTAAACCTCTTAATATCAACATTTTAATTTTTAAGTTCCTAACCTTACTAACCATACCAAGGCTGAATGCCCTATGGAAGTAGGATAGGTTTATTTACTTTGTTTTGCCTTCTTGGGACCATTTAAGTCCATTACACCATTACTTGAACATAGAAGCTTTGGCATCCCTTTTTAACTCAAAAAGGCAGAACCATACATGGCAATTTTCAAACATTTTCAAACAAATATTTGTCATCCAACAACATTCTACCATCATGAAAATCATCTCAACATATAGTCATTTCATCAAGTATTACAAGCATGAACAAGTTCATCATTAAAAAATCCTATCCTTAGGTCTTGATCCTAAGAATAGTTTTTCACCATGCCAAAATGATTTTCCACACTAACACTCAAACACAAATAGTCACAACAACACCATAGCATACAATTCCAAAAGTCAATACCAAAACCCGTTTACAGAATTTTCAGCATTTCAAGCATCAACTTGTGAAACACATTTGAGTGAACAAACGACCTCGGATTTTAGCAAATGAGGACTCATATGAAAGATTAGGATGTCTATGTTTTGGTTATAAAAATCATTTTCACGAACAGTAACTGTAACGCCCCGATTTTCACCTTTTCTAATTCTTCAGTATTTTAATGTCTTTATTTTATTCGAGGTCTTAGGAATAGAAATAAAATATTCCGAGACCATAGTCATGCTCGACGATATCGTAGGAAGCTACGATTAAGTTTTGAGTCAAAAACTCAAACGGAGTCCGGTCTGCGTTTTTACACTGACAGTATGATTTTACTGCTCATAAGGCCTCAGATGGACCCGTGAATGAGACAGTAAGTCTTAGAATTCGATGCTCTACGTTTTGGTTAAATTTCGTAAAAATTTCATAAAAATAACTTCCTGACCTTCGTTCGGGCGGAATCCTCAATCGGGTGACGAACGGAGCCACATATGGATTTACCGGGACTCGCCAATAGATAATCTTTTTATCATATCATCCCAGGACACTTAGGAGAGTATGCCAGAGTCGTCATGACGTTCGGAAATATCTGGACGCAAAATGACCAAAATGCCCCTAACCTTAGTCTTACACTTTTACCATTTTACCCTTTTGGGCAAATGACCTTTTTACCCTTAAGTGAGCTCTTAAGAGGCTGAACTCAGCCCCTCACTCTCTCATTTTCGTACAGCCCCCTTCCCAAACAGAACTCCATAGTTGTTCTTGAGAGAAAACACCATTGTTGGTCTTGAAGCTCCTTGATTTCTTGTTGGAATCACTTGATTCCTTGAGCAATCTTCCTTCATTTCAAGGTAAGATCACGTCTATGATCTCTTAGCTTCTTGAATCTTTCTTTATTTCAAGATCAATCTTAATTTTCATGAAAAGAATTTCTTAGATCCAAAACTTTGAAAATCCATAAGAAATTGTAGAAAAATCCTTTTGAGATAAGACCAAGTTCGTTGAACTCACATCATCAATCTCTACCTAAACCCAAGAGCTTATGATTCAAATCCCATCATAGCCCAAAATCCCTTTTTGGCCGAACCCTACTTGATGATGATGAATAGTGTTTTCATCAATTTTTGATTTCTAACACTTGATTTCATCCTTAGCTTTCCTAGTGCCTTTGAATCCATGAAATGGGAAACCAAGATCAATTCCTAACCTTTTTAACCTAGGGTGGCCAAAATCCTCTTTGTTATAATTGTTGAGATTGGCATTGATTGTTGTTTAATGTTTGATTGTTATGTTGTTGTAGTTGTTGACGATTGCCAGGAGTTTCACAAACTGATCAACCGACTTTGATCCGGGAATCTGCTCATCAAACAGGTATGGGGGTGAACCTCATTCACACCAAGATGGTGGTAGTGAAGATGGTTGTTTAAATTATGTGGGGTGAAACCCTTTAGTTTGGGTTCACTTTTAATGGTTAAGTTGTGTTAAGTTCTCTTGGAGAACAATGTGTGATATTTGTAGTTATGCTTGTATGCCTTATCATGTGTTTTATGCTGATGTTGTCTAGGTGAGAAAATGATTTCTTGCATGATGAAAAACCTACTTTGATTACCAGATCAAGTATGGACTTTTGTGCTTATGTACTTAAGTATGGACTTTTGTGCTTAGGTGCTTAATTATGATGCAATGCTGTGTGTTATTGTTGATCATAATTGTGTAAGTTTTGTGAGCCATGATTTGATTAGTTGATGAAGTAAAACTTCACATTGGTTCCTAGTTGGCTTTTAGCCATGACCTTGAGAAAAGGAGGGTAATGTGTAGTTCTTGAATCATTCAAGTTTTGATGTAAGAAAAATGTTTTTAGTGGCTTATGCCTTAAACAAAAACCATAAATGATTTTGATCCAAAGATCAAACAAAGTTTCAATATGAAAGTGTTTTCACCAAAGTGAGACATGTTTTATACCTTATCCTTAGTTCATCTAGTTAATCAAGTAACTTAAAAGTGGATTAATGAAAAGTTTCATGAGAATCAATATAGTTCCATAAGGCTTTTCTTTAACAAGGTTAATGTCTTGTTTCAAGGCAATTTTCACTAAGCGAATCCAATTTCACTGGACGAAAACAGAGAAAATACAAGTTAGGCATCACTGCCTCCTTTTCGCTAAGCGGAATAATCTTCGCTAAGCGAATGAAGCGAATTTCACTGAGCGAGCCATTTCTCGCCCACCGATACAGGGGAGTTTTCAAAGAGATATTACTGCTTCATTTTCGCTAAGCGAATTTAACTCCGCTAAGCGAATTTCCCGTTTTCAGAAAGTGCTAGAAATAGAGTAAGTGGTTCAAAAGTTGTTTCAAATCAAATGAGTTTTCAATTGAGATGTTGTTTTGGTTTACAAAGGAGTTTTTAACTCAACTCGTAAAGTTTTACGCATTAAAAACCTAAGTTAAGTAATTGACTTAGAGTTGAAGACAAGGGATAATTAAGTATGGTATGTGGTGGAACAAGACCATATACTATACTGTTGATGACCTAGTACATCAATGACTTCATAAGACATAAACACAAACATGAAACGTTTTGGGTTTTGAAACAGTAGTTCGACGACGGACCAGTGATTCGGACCCCGATTAGTCGTTCAATTGTTTCAGTCTTGTGATGACTCGATCCCGGAGGGATCACGAGATTTATCCGGTGGATAAAGGTTTTGTTTTTCAAAAGACGCGTATAATTCCTAAGGAAGAGAAACTTAGTAGACTTCGAGGTTTATCCTGGGGATAGTCATTGCTTTATTGCATTTGCTTTGTGTAAGCATTGGCATTTCATTTGCATAGTTGTAAGGCCTTGAGCCTAGGAGTTGAGCTTACACCATGATGCGGGTGCGAATCTTACGGTGACGATCTTCAATGGTCTTTTTGGAGGTATCAGGGTTGGAAGGGCTGACATGTGACCAGTTGGTGATTCTTCTGTGTCGTGGCGAATCCATGCAATACACTGATATCCTCTACTAGATGCCGTACTTTTCATGTTTGGTCAAGAGTGTTTCCGTAAAGCCAGATACGTGCACGTTACGAATGTTGTAGCATCTTGCTCATGGCTGGCAGAAACAGGAACATGTCCTCCCATTCACTCTCTCCGAATGTTTTGTTAGCTCCATGGAGTAGGGGTCAGAGTAGTACCCAGTGACATTGACATTGAGTCATATACATTGCATTGCATTTCATGGCTATTGATGTTTACATTTATTGTTATACATTGCTGTATTGTTTAAGAATGCCTTATATTATGCTGTTAAATGTTTAGCATGATATTATATTGTTGACTGCTTAACATGATTTATATTGAAAACCTTTGTAAGCATGTTGGGTACGCTATTACCCGGTGAGTCGTCCCGTTTTTACTATTGCTGTTTTGTTGTGTTGATGAACGGGAATCTCACCCATATCTCTATGTTTTCTGCTGGTACTTGTTGTTGTTGCTTGAACAGATGGACGTGACGATGGTTCAGTTCAGTAGTCTCCTTGAGCCCGGAGGTGGACTCTTTTTGCTGTTTTAGTTTTGTTGTTGGCCAGACTATGTCAGTTTTTGTAGTACCTTTTGGGAGCTACGACTCCTAGTACTTATTGTATTTTCTTATGTCAGTCATACATTAGACTTATGACTGTATACAATAATGTTGTTATTTCTATTTATGTTCTGTGTTTATTATATAGCATGTTCTAAAAATGCATGGCGAACCTAAGTTCGTTTATTAGTATTATTTACCTTTACTAAATCCAATTACATCTTGTGAAAAGGAAAAAAAAACCGTATTTTCAGCATTAAATAATATTTTCGACCTTATAAACGTTCGGGAATGTGACACTCGGGAAAGGGTGTTGCAGTAACCGAGTTAGTACAGTTTCCCGAAATAAGCCACTGTTGTCAGAATTCAAGACAGAAATTTATGCTTAGATTGAAGCAGATTTTTAAGGGTCAAGTCTCCATAAAACTAAACTAAATTTGTTATCAACATGAAGCCTAATAAATGTAGTTTCAGGATCAAAAACAATTTTTGAAATCCAAGATCTAGGTTGAGAGAAAAACCGAAATGACTCACACAAGGTCAGATCCGAAAATCACATTTTCATAAACTCTTTTCAACAAAAGATGAAGGAACCCTAGGTTAGGTTTTTCCCACACATAAAATTTATTTTTAACCATTCAAACACATCAATGAACACAAATCAAGCCACAAGTAAATATTACAACATTGTTCTTATAGAGAACCAAATAGACAAAAGAGCAAACCCTTGGTTTAGGGTTTTCCCAAACTATACCCATAAACCATTTCCACCACCACCAATATGGTGTGATGTGGTTCAATCCCCCATTACCTCTTGTAGATCCACTAAAAGCTCTTGAAGATGAAGTTGTGAAAGTGCTCCAAAATGGAAGATCCGTGAAGAACATAGGCTTTAAAATATATATCGAAAATCACTTTGAACAAGAGTGATTATTTTCAAAAACTCAAAGAGAGAAAAGGAAGATGAAGGTGAGTATAAGAACTTACCCTTGAAGAACAAGTTGAAAAGCTGAAGTGTAGGCTTGAAACCCTAACAGAAAAGTTGCTCCAAATAGAAAACTTTTTTCACAAGAGTTGATGTATGGAGGATGGAGATCACAAATATGTGATTGGTTTAAGAAGAAGGGAAATTGGCGGTGGTCAAGCAAGCTTGGCCGAACCTCCATTCTAGAGAGAGGTTGGAGCTTTTGTTTTTCAAACTTAGAGAGATGAAGTTTAAGTATATTAAATGAAATGCACAGATAGAAAAAGAGGGAGGTATGTGCGGCAATGAGAGGAAGAAAAGGAAAAGAAGGTGGAGTGTAGAATTAGATGAGTTGATGGAAAGACTTTGATATAAAGTTGACATACTACCTCAAATGGTAATGTGTCATAAGTTACTTTGAACCAAAAATGGTAGGATGAAGATATTTTGAATTTAAAAGATGATAATTAGGAGTGTATTTGTATCTTCATTACACAAGAAGAGAATTAAAAGAATTCAAGTGTAATACTACACTTCAAAACTGTGTAGCATTAATAAGTGCACATAGGATAATAATTTTGCTTCATCAAATTAATCAAATTTGCATGACACTTTGATTTGGTTAATGGTAAGAAAGGATGACTAAGATTGTATCAAACACTAATACTTGTTGATCATAGAATTAAAAATGGTAAGATTAACCAAAAATGGAAAAAGTGTTTTATCCATTTTTGTAGAAAGTAGAAGATTCTTTATCCAATGGATTAAGGCATAGTTGATGTTATTAGTGTAAGGAATCTAATGGCTTAGATTTAAAGAGAGAGATACTTGTTGAGCTCACATTGAAAGTTGGCAA
This sequence comes from Ammopiptanthus mongolicus, assembly GCA_039655645.1. Taxonomy (NCBI): domain Eukaryota; kingdom Viridiplantae; phylum Streptophyta; class Magnoliopsida; order Fabales; family Fabaceae; genus Ammopiptanthus; species Ammopiptanthus mongolicus. The sequence continues at coordinate 58,880,034 of CM077348.1, read as the reverse complement.
GATTAACCAAAAATGGTTAAATTGCTTTTCCGTAAAAGGTAATGTTGATAGGTCATTAACCAATGGTTTATAGAGTTAGGGAAACGTGAAAGTAGTCATGAACTACTCCTGACTCTGGGCCAGAACAACTTCCCGGTCCCGGGCCAGATTACTTCCCCGAGCCTGGCACGCATCCTAAGGTAAAGCGGTCCCAATCAAAATAATAATATTTTTACCGGTTCCGACTCAAAACAGCATAACAGGCTCAAAACAATATTTTATGATTATTAAGCTCATAATTGAAATTCAAATATGAATTTCCATTTATTAAATATTTTTATGATTATAATTAATGGGATTGTGTTCTCAGTCAAGTTATTCACACAAATAGCTAAAAAGACAGATATAAGATTTTTGGGATGTTACAACACTACCCTCCAAAAATAAATCTCGTCCTCGAAATTTACCTTAGAAGAGATGCGGAATCCGTTCCCTCATCCTATCTTCCAACTCCCAGGTGGCATCACCTGAAGTCTCGTTCTAGATAACCTTGACCAAGGATATCTCCTTCTCCCGCCACTGCTTAACTCTTCTGTCTTCCATCTTGACGCGAAGTACCTAATGGGTTAAGTTCCCCTTTTAAATATATTGAATGAACTTAACGACACGGAAAAGATCGTCATTGCAAATCCTTGTAAATTTAAAAAATCGAAACCTATTACGGTGATTCGAAAGTGAAGGAGAATAAAGACTGGGTGTATTGGACAAATTCCGATATCGGATCAATAGAAAACTGTAATTCCTATTCCGATAGAGGTCCTGACACACCTTTCGAAAAAACAATTCAACACAAGAAAACGTTTATGAGAGTATAAAATTCAAACCAAGTCCACTCTGGGTCTTTTAAAAAGGTAACAATGAAATTTGTGAGCTTCTTTACTCTAAGTAGCCTTTATTTCACTGAAAAGGAAATAGGCAGTCAAAAATTTTCAGTTTCCAAGAAATTTTTAAATTCTTGCCAGCGAAGGACAATTGGGTATGATTTGAAGGTAATCAATCCATTTTCAAAATTATATTCATTTGAGGAAGAAGCAAACCAAACGAGTTATTAAAAGTTTTAGTTCTCAACAATAACTGAGAACCAAAACAATCTTGATCAAAAAGATTAGTTCATCGAAACACTAAAAAAAATAGTCAAATGAGAAGGTAATGAAGAAACTTGAAATTTCGATTGGTTCATGCAAAAACATAGACCATAGAAGTAGAAATGATGAAATAAAATCAACTTAAATCAATTCAGATCAATCCAAATCAATATGACAAGATTTTCACCTTGTCATAGGCAACAAGAATAAATCGTGTCTGAAATAAATGTAGTCAAATCAAAAGGGTAGAAGAGGAAATAGAAGATCATGACAGTTTCATACATTAAAAGTAATAAGGGAATGGATGGTGCCTGAATCAAAAAGTATAGTTAAAGGTTTACCTGCTATGGTACTATCCCCCTGAACATGATCATCAGATCGTGAGGCTTCAGCTTCCCTTACCGTGTTGACTCTACCCCTTGTTGATTGTATGGCGGTTTGTACCTTGCAGGCTACAGACTCCATCTTGGGTTGATCACAGGCTCTTGAAACATGCCCCGATTTTCCACTCTTGAAACAGATGATGCCTTCGATTGGTGCAACACTTTGTTTCGTGGTCATCCCCACGTTTCCTGCATCGTGGCATTGAAGTCATTGATTGACTAGACTTACTACTCCCTTTGGAAGGTTGCTGCTCTCAAAAACGTATGACGTGACCAGGTCTTCCACATCGAAAACAAACGAATTCCTTTGAGCTGCAGCCTTTGGCTACATGACCACTACCATACTTCTTGCACCATTGCCGAGGTACTACGAACTGATGAGTTCCCTTGCTACTCTTTTCGTAAGATTGTTGTTGCTGCGACGGGTTCCTCGATGGCCTTGCTTATGGCTTATGCTGGGACTTGGTGTTGATGCCTCTTATGAACCTAGAGGGTCCAAGGTCATGTCGCCTTTCCTCGCGAGTCTTCATCAAATCTTCGATTAGGAAGCACTTGTTCATTAAGAACTCTCTGATTGTGAGAGGTAGCTCTGCTCCTTGAAATTCATTCTGCAAACCTTCTTCAAACCTTAAGCACTTCCACTCCTTACTGGGATGAAGTTGGAGATACCTCGAACACCTCAACAGGGACTCAAAGCAATCAGCATACTCCTCGATGGACATTCCTCCTTGACGTAGCTGTAGAAACTCCACTTTTTTTTTAACGCACCCTGCACTCGTCGAAAGACACTCATTTCCAAAGACTCTGCAAGCGACGTCTCGGTCCTCAACTTCTAGCAACTGGCAGCTACTATCCACCAACTTAGAACAAGTACACATAAAAGAAAGGAAAACACCATTCCGTCCAATATCATTTCATCTCAGAAATGATAAGGTAGAGAATCACAACCAATTGTTGTCGTCCTTCTAGAAACACAACAGTGAGAAAAAACAACACAAAAGGATAGACCGAAGTCATCATGCTTTCCAACATTGTCTCCGTTCGGAAACAATAACAAAGTGAACAAACAGAGAAAACACAACACAAACGATGATACACCAAACCCCAAGCCCGAAAAGACTCAGCCTGCTCTGATACTACTAATATAACACCCTTTCCAGAGGCATCACATTTACGGACATTTTATAAAACTCAAAGGCCAAATAGCGGGTTAATTAAAAACATTTAAGAAAGATGGGGTAAATTTTTCTTTTTCGCAAGACATGGATATAACAGCTTGTAACGTTTGTGCGTGGGGGGGTAAAACATTTCATAATATAAGGTCATAAGTTTATAAAGGATTTACATTAAACCCAACCCGACTACAGAAGTAAACAGAAAGATACAGACTCAACATAAAGAATTGGAGACGCAGATTCTAAACACAAAGATACTTGGAGACACAGCTCCACAACAGATGAAAGAAAGGTACAGACACTCTGACACTCTACACTGGCAAACAACAGACTACACGGGAAGACATCCCTCAGATCAACTGCTGGATCTTCCTCTGACTCCTCTTTTTATGGAGAGGCAAACAAAAGGAATAGGCAGGCACAGGTAGATCACCTCCCTCCTAATCTCCTCACTTATCGCCTTCCTACCAGGACCCGTCAAACGAGACCTAATAGGAATCTTAGCAGGGACTACTGCTGGCATTCCTATGGAAGACATTGCAGAAGTTGACTTAGAAGCAACTCAGCTAACAAACGGCCTATCTATAACAAAGTGAGAAGGTGCTCAACACACCGGTGAAAAAGCCCACCTAGTGTTACACTTACGACACAACCTTGACGAAAAATGACATGAAGACAAGCGGCGAAGAGGTTGAGAACCCTTCCTTTGCGACCCATGAAGATGGTGAGTGTGGCATTTCACATGTACGTTACTGGAAGCCCATCATGACTAAATGTCCGAACGTCGAAACCACTGGGAAGCTCAGCAACGAGATGCATCTTAAGCACCGGGTGAAGTTTCGGTATCATGACTTTCTCGAGAGACCACAATAGAAGCACACAACGATGCAATACAAAGTAATGCGGTGAAATTCCCATTCATCAACACAACACATGGTAAAAGCAGAAACAGTACGACATACCAGATAACAACATACTAATCATGCATATCATACATCTCAATATCTTATATTATTAACTCAACAACATAAGACATCATCAAGACAGAATAATAATGTATAACTTGTAAATGTATCCATCAACAGTCATATAATGCAATGCGATGTACATACTTAATGTCATATGCCACAAGGGTAAAACTGTAACGTCCTAAAATTCTAATATAATTATTTTAATAAAAAGATTAAGCTATTATAAGATATAGTGTAAACAAATTGTTAGAATAAGAATTTATTGAAATTATTTAGTAATTATAAAAGAAATACAAAATGATAATTGAAAAAGAAAAAAATAAATAAATAAATAAAACAAACACATCACGTGGGGTTTAGGCTAGCTATCCTATTAATACCAAATTAAAAATTTGGCTTCGGCCAAAATCAAGTACAGGTAGCGTGTGCGAGAATTCTTAGGGAAAGAATGGCCTCCATTGAAAAATAAAAGAAATGAGTAAATACTCAATTTGGTCCCTGAAATTGTAGGGTCGTATCAATTTAGTCTTCTACATTATCAATATTCCAACATGATCCTTGAAATTACAAAATGTAGCAAATACATCCCTGACATTATCCACTTAGTTTCAAATAAATCCCTGACATTACCAACTTAATGTCATTATAATCCATGCAAATTTCAACGGAGGGACGAATCTGACTAACTTTCTGCAATTCCAGGGATCATTTTGGAATATTGATAATGTGGAGGACTAAGTTGATACAACCCTACAATTTTAGGGACCAAATTGAGTATTTACTCTAAAAGAAATAGATCACGCAAGAATTCGGAAGGGAGACCTGACGAACCATCTTTAGCGTCGCGGGAAGAAAGAAAATCAATTGTGGGACTGCACAAGGAGCAACGTATTCAAGAACATCATACAAAAAAGAGAAGAGGAATTCTTGGTGAAACACTAGGAAACGTTTGGGGCTTTTTGAAGGTCTTGAAGAGGTGAGTAAAAATGACATTTTTCTCACCCTTTCATGGTGCAAACGATTTTGGGAAAATGGGTTTGAATTGTATGATGATTTTTAGAGGGATTTCAATGGAAAAATATATGTTTTGGTCAAATCCTATTTTCCAAATTTGGGGGTTTTTATTGAAAATGAAATTAATGTTTAATTAAGTAATTTTATGATATGAATGTTATTGCTATGAATATTTGTTTATTCAATGTGAATTCTGGAATTCCCTGATGATTGAATTGGTATGTTGTTATATGTCATATATGGTATGTGATATTAAATGAGATTGATATGCTACGGATGATTGCTATGAAAAGAATGATTTATTGATTGTTTGGCATGTACTTAATACTACCATAGTAGGGGTATTAAGGGTTGGGGAAATACCATCATTGTAGGGGTATTGATCTTGAGAAAACATCAACATTGTAAGGATGTTAACAATACCACCATAGCAGGTGTATTGTGATTGAGAAAATATCCCATGGTAGAGGTATCGAAACTAAGAAACATCACCATAGCAAGGATGTTGAAAAATACCACAATAGCAGGGGTATTGAAAATAAGAAACATCACCACAGCAGGGATGCCAAAAAATAACACAACAGTAGGGATGTTGAAAAATACCACCACAACAGGGGTATTGATTTGATAACTTCACCACAGCAGGTGAGGTCGAAACACTCCTCATGAGTAGGGGTGGGCAATGGGACGCCATTGTTGTGTGCTTATGATTGGTAGAATAAGTGTATGGATTAAATGTTCTTGCTGATAATTGAAATATATGGTGTGTTGGTCTGAATATTTTTATTATTGATATTATAGAAAAATTATATTATTTTCGAAGTAGAAGGTGCCATGGTTGTTTTTTTGGTTATTGTACCGATTGAGAATAACACTGTTTGTGAAAATAATTTATAACTGTTTTTATTCACTGGATTCCCATCTCATTAGTAGTGTTATTTTCAGAGCACGAGTACGATATTCCTGAGACCGAGGAGGCTTGAAGACTTGAGTTGCTGTCTATTATTATTTATAGCATTGGTTAGTATTATAATGTATTGGAGCCGTATGTGGCTAGACCTTAGTTATTTTATTTTTATTTCAAATTATTGAGTCTGCTAGGTTTTGCATGTTCTTTTAGGGTTTGGTACGTTGTCGCATCATGGAGGCTACGGTTTGTCCATGGCAACTGCTGTTCCCGGAATGTTCTTCCCCGCTTCCTCCACGTTCTTCTTCTTTTTCTCCTCTAAAACCTTCTTCTCCTTCACCACCTATCAAAACTTTCGTCCAAGCATTAAATAATGCATGTGATATACCTTTAAGTCAACTGCCATTCCATTGCATGAAAGGAGATGCCATTGCTGTGAAAATCCCGGAAGATGAATATATTGCGGGTGTGGGAGATTGTAAAAATCATCTTCACGGAAGACTGATGTTGTCTAAAGGTGATCAGCCGCTAAAGTTAGAAGACTTGCAGACCAAGCTTCTGAAACAATGGAAGCCTCTAAGTCCTTGGAAAATGATCCCAATTGGGAAAGGTTTTTTTGAGTTTTCTTTCTCATCCATTGAGGATTTGAGAAGGGTTCTTGCGGTTGGTTCTTGGGAATTATTTCCTGGTGTTTTGATACTTTTCTCTTGGACTCCTGATTTCAATCCTTCTATTGTGAAACAAACAAATGCACAATGTTGGATTAGAATTCTTGGTTTACCTCAGGAGTATTGGAGGCCTAAGACTCTTTTTGCAATTGCTAGGGGTATTGGTATTCCTCTATCTCTAGATGATGCGACAATTAACAAATCTCTGGGCCACTGTGCGAGAGTTTTCGTTGACCTTGATTTGGCTAATCAGTTACAAGACCAAATCTTGGTAGAAAGAGATGGTTGCGCTTTCCTGGTGGGTATTGAGTATGAGAAATTACCTTTTTTCTGCACGGCTTGTGTTGCAATTGGACAAACTTTGTCCCATTGTAACAGGAATTCAAAGAAGCATTTGGCGCATAAGGGGCAGGAATATAAAGATTCCTTCGGAACCAAGAAAGTGCTTGCTAATTATATTCCTAAGAAAGATGAAGGCAAAATAGATCCTAAAGATTCTTTGAACCTTTTAGTGGAATCCGCTGGGGTTAATAATTCTGTTTTGAACAAAGGTAAAACTATTATTATTGATAAGACGCCTTCTCCAAGAGTTTTGATGCAGGGGGAACCAAGTAACAAGGATCACCCTATTGAGCAAGATACTACAAAGTATATACATCCATACAAGGATTTGGATCCGGTCATTCCTAGGAACAATGTTTCAGTGCAAATCCCGGTTCTTGAAAATGTTAATTATTGTGAGGCAGAGGATAATAACAGGAATCAAGATGCTGAGCAAGTAGATAAATCATTAGTTGATGAGTCTATATATCATGATTCGCCTAGTTTCGTTGCTAACTCAGTTCCGAGTGGTGGATTGGAAACTCCTGATCAGGTGTTTTTGGGACAGGCTGTGGTTAATAATTCTAAAGATTCAGATTTTCCTTCTCCAGTGCAGAATGATTTATCAAAATTAAAGTTTTGGAATACTGATGGGTCTGATGAAGAGGAAAGTGTTGTAAATGAGACTCTTTTGCAGGCTTCTAAATCTGCCTTTACAGTGGTGTTGTCTAAATCTGCCAAGAAAAGGCTAAAAAAGAAAACTAAAAAGCAGCAGCAGCAAATTAACCCAGAAGGATATATAAACTTAGGCTTAGAGCAGGCCCTCCTAGAAATTATGTTTAATGAAAGTTCTTTTCTGGAATGCAAGAGGTATTGCCAACCAATCCACTAGGTTGGTGTTGAAAAGACTTCGTGTGAGTAATATACCTGATTTTGTGTTCATTGTTGAACCTTGGCTTCCTTGTTCTCAATTTCCTGACTCTTTTTGGAAAAACTTGGACCTCAAGATTTTTGCAATAAATGATAGACAAGCTTTGATGCCTAATTTGTGGTGTGCTTGTTCTACCAATTTGAATCCTAATATAATGGCTATTTCAGATCAGCGTGTGTCTTTTTCAGTGTTGCTGGAGGATCAGACTTTATGTTTTTCAGCAGTATATGCATCCACTTCTTATGTGCTTAGAAGGAAGCTTTGGATGGAACTAAATACCCTGCAACAAAATTTTAATCAGCCTTGGTGTTTCGTGGGTGACTTCATTGTGGTTTTAGGTGCCCATGAGTATAGGGGAAGGGGTCTGCCTACAAAGCTAGCTGGTGAAGAATTCAAGAACTGGACTGATTCATTCAGTTTGAATCATTTGTTGACCAGGGGTGCTCAATTTACTTGTTCTAATGGCAGAAGAGGTATGGCTTTAACAGGGAAAAGGCTTGATAGAGTTGTTTGCAATGATGCTTGGCTTGGTTTTTGGACAAATGTAACATGCTGCACTCTAACAAAAAGCAGGTCTGATCATTTTCATATTTTTCGAGATTTGAAAAACCAATGCTTATCTTTCACTTCTTCTTTCAAATTTATGAAAATGTGGACGGATCATCCTGATTGTATTAATATAATTAGAGATGTTTGGAAAGACAGCTTTGTTGGGTGTCCTATGTTTGTGTTAACCCAGAAACTGAAAGCCCTTAAATTCAGATTCAAAGAGTGGAATAAAACAGTGTTTGGTGATAGAATCAGACTTATTTAGGTGTTCCCATTTTCAAGGGTAAGCCTAGGAAAGCTTATTTCATGTCTATTGTTGATAGAATCAGACTTAAACTAGCCTGTTGGAAAGCTTCTTTACTGTCTATCCCGGGTACAGTTCAGTTGGTTAGATCTGTTATCCAGGGAATGCTTGTTTACAGCTTTATGGTTTATGCTTCGCCTATCAGCTTGATAAAGATGATTGATAAATGGGTGAGGAATTTCATATGGTCCGGTGATATTAACAAAAAGAAAGTTGTGACTGTGGCCTGGAAGGTTATGTGCAGTCCAGTTAATGAGGGTGGATTAGGCATTAGATCCTTGGCAGATATTAACAAGGCAGCTATGTTGAAGATGTACTGGGAGCTGATAACTACTCAATCTCAATGGGCTGAACTCTTGAGACATAGAGTTCTTAGAGATAAAAATCCTGTTGTATATCAGGTTAGTTCTGCAATTTGGTCAGGTCTAAAACAACATTTTCACACGGTTTCTCAGAACCTTACTTGGCTTGTTGGAAATGGGGAAAGTATTAATTTCTGGTATAATCAGTGGTTATCTCAGCCAGTAGTTGATATGGTGAGAATACCAGAGATGAGGCTTCTGCAATTGAATGCCAAAGTGCATAATTTTATTAGAAATGGTGAATGGTGCATCCCTGACACTTTACTGCAAATGATTCCTGGTTTAGATGCAGAGTTGCAAAAGATCACAGTTCCAGTTTACCCTTGTCAATATTAGCAAGTTTGGAAGACTACTGCATCAGGTGGTTTCCCTTTGAAAGAGGCATATCTGTACTTTAAGCCTATTGGTCAGCAGGTTCATTGGAGCAAACTACTTTGGAAAAACAGTATACCTCCCTCTAAGTCTTTTATCATTTGGCGACTGCTCCATAATAAATTACCAACAGATGAAAATCTTAGAAAGAGAGGCTGCCTTTGTGTCTCTATGTGCAATTTGTGTTGCAAGGAAGCCGAATCATCACAGAATCTTTTCTGTGACTGTCAATTTGCTCAAAGGATTTGGGACTGGTTTGCAACAACAATTAACTGCAAAGTTGATGTTACTTCAGTCATCAGTATTCTGTCTCTTTGTGATAAACAATGGTCTTCTCAAGTTAAAGATATCATTCTTGCAAGAATTGAGAATGCCATTTGGGCTATATGGATGTGTAGGAATAAGTTGAGATTTGATAACAAGTTTTTTCATGTCAACACTATGACTTCTATGATTACTGCTAATTTAGCTGGTAAATTCAGTAATGGTTTTATAAGTTCTTCTATGACATACCTACATATTCTGAAGTTTTTCTCTGTGGAAGCCAAGCCTGAAAAAGCTCCAATTATAAAGCAGGTTTCTTGGTTCCCTCCTGCTTTTAATTGGATCAAGTGTAACAGTGATGGGGCTGCAAAAGGTATTCCTGGTCCAGCTGCTTGTGGGGGAGGATTTACAGGGGTCGTAATGCGGCTGCTCTTGGCTATTTTGCTGCTAATATTCGAATTTCTAATGCCTTCATTGCTGAGTTAACAGGTGCTATGATGGCAATTGAATTGGCATATAAAAAAAGGTGGCATAATTTTTGGTTAGAATACGATTCCCAACTTGTTCTTTTGGCTTTTAATTCCAGCAGCGTTGTCCCTTGGCATCTTAGAAATAGATGGAAGAATTGTTTGGCTTTAACTAATAAAATGAGATTTATTGTTTCTCATATATTTCGTGAAGGTAACCCTTGTGCTGATAAACTTGCCTCATATGGAATCCCTATTCAAGGTTTCTTTTGGTGGAACATTATTCCTAACTTTATTAGGGATGATTTTTATAGAGATAGGTTAGGTCTTCCTAACTATCGGTTTAAATAATTCCTTAGCATGGGTTTTGGTTTTATGTCCCCCCCACTGCTTTCTATTGTATTCTTTTCTTCTTTATTAATAAATTATATTGGTGTGCTTGCAGATGATTGGTGGTTGCTGTGGTGCCAACATAGTTGGGATGACAGTTTTCCATAGTGATGCCTTTGCATGCCAATCGTTTATAAAAAAAAAAAAAAAGTTGGCGCCTTGTTTTAAGAGTTTTTGGATTAATTATGTTATTTCAGATTTGAGAATTTTATGATGTAAAGATCAATTTATTATTATTATTATTATTATTATTATTATTATTATTATTATTATTATTATTATTACATTAAGCATTATTTTAAGAAAAAAATTTATTTCACAATGTTTTTTTAAATATTTTATTCGGGTTATTAATGTAACGAAGGGAGTTACATTTTTGGTATTAGAGCAATTGAATCCTAAATTGGACTGTGGTGATGTGTTGTTTTCTAAAAAAAAAAAAAATTAAAATATGGGCGCATATGACTGCTTGTTAGAGTTATAAATGTTGCATGCTATTCTTTGAGATATTGGGCCTGATCAACCCAGTGTTTGATTGGTGGTGTGCAGATTTATGGCTACTGGCGGGTGTGGGGCTAACGCTAATGGTCCACTTGCAGCATTTTTGGCCAAAATGACCAGAGTCATGCAAGAGCAGACGGAGACACTCCGTTTGATGAGGGATAACTTTAATGTTCAGAACAATGCTGGATTGGTTGCAGCTCAGGATCCTCAGTATGTGGGCTTATCAGAGTTTCGGAAAAATGATTCGTCATCTTTTCGCGGCAGTTGAAATCCTGTGGAGGCTGAGGAGTGGCTTCAAAAGCTGGAGAAAATATTCAGAGTGATGAGATGCAACAACGCATAGAAGGTGGATTTTTCAACCTTTATGTTGGAGTCAAAGGCTGAGCACTGGTGGACTTGTGCTAGGGGAGGCTTGCTAGCTCAAGAAGTTCCCATAAATTGGGACAGGCTCAAAGAGGTGTTCTTAGAAAAGTACTTCCCCCACAAAAGGAAGCAGAGTTCTTACAACTCCGCTAGAGAGACATGTCTGTAGCTGAGTATGTGGCCAAGTTTGAGAGCTTGGCGAGGTTCTCACGGTACTTGAGAGAGAATCCCTAGAATGACTGGAAAGCCATAAAGTTTGAGCAAGGATTGAAGCCGGAACTATAGAGTTTCATTGGTTTACTTGAGATCAGGGACTAGCCAACCTTAGTGAATAAGTGCCGGGTAGTAGAGCAAAAGATGCAGGCTCTTGCAATGGAATGGCCCAAGGAGAAGAGTAGCTTTGATGGAGAGAACTTCCAGAAGAAGGATAGTAAGTTTCAACAACACCTGCGACCTGTGCCATCGATTAGCAAAAGGAAGCAAGTTCATGGAGCTCAGAGCGATAAGGGCACTGGATGCTATAGATGTGGATGGAATCATGGAGACCGTACATGCCCTGCAATTCAAAACGCCTGTCACAAGTGCGGCAAGGTGGGGCACTTTGCTAAAGTTTGTAAGAGCGGAGGTCAACCCCAACCGAGGCCACAGAACCAGGGAAGAGTCTTTACACTCCAAGGGGAGCAAGTGAAGGAGTCAGATGGTCAGGTACAAGGTATGGGTTTTGTAACACCCCCCTCGGGTGCTACGTACTCGAACTCAAAATGCGGAAAACATCACGAAAATAAGTCACTGGTTGCTTTCAGAAAATACTGTAATTAATTAGCTACGTTCAAAAACGTGGTTCAAAAAATTTTCTACATGCATGAGCAATTCACACTCAAGGCAAAGGAATAAACCTTATAACACATACACTAATATTCAATGTTCATAAAAACATAATCATAATATAAGTTCAGGTCTGGTATATGTATATATTACAGACTTAAAGACATATAGTCAACATACATGCAGCAAATAAAAAATAACTCCCTCAAAATAAGACTCTTATGTTGGTCGGGCTAAAAGTAGCCATTGGGATACAACCCCAAAGTCAACTCCGATTCCCAGAGGAATTCGGAGGGATCCTCTTTGCAGCTCCTTCAAAAGTCTCCGTCATCTGAGTCCTCACATATCCGCGGGGACCTATGATCAACATCTGTACATGTATTCCAAAAACACAACAGGGTGTCCAACATATACAAGCAAAGGTGAAATACTCATTTCATAAGTTTACCACAATAGACGCACAAGCGACGAACAACAGATACAATCACATTATAAATACAGTTATAATAACATCTATTCATATAACACAATATCCCAAACACTATCATGAGTTATAATAATGCATGAGACTCCAGTGTCATCTTTCTAATTCATGTACTCTGAAGATTCCTACTTCCCTTCATCGAGCGATAGGCCGCAAATACTCCCATAAACACAATTGTTCTCATGAGTCGGCTTCTCAATTTAGGTCCGAGCTCCAATTGTTCCGGGGTACCACGTCATAACCATATCATGAATAGTCCAGTCTCTGATCGAGTTCATTCGTGTTGGGCAACCGATTTACCATGGCACGTGGTTGCTATGCCATCGGCCGCTTGTGGAGTTTTGAACATAGAATGCCCCTATAGACCTAGTGGTCTTAACTGGCTCAATTCTCAACTACTTGAGTTGTAGCTCGTTTTCATATGGCACGTTTGCTGGTTCATGTATGTACACATAAAATTGTGTTTTCTTTTTCGTTCATTCTTTCTTTTGTCGAGGCATATAGCTCATGACTTGTCTTAAAGGACATTAAGCCTGTTCATTCAAAACATAGGACACGAAGTCCGAGTGCTCAATTCACAAAGCACTAGTCTGACGTCTCGGTCACTAGGTTTGCATTCATCTCAAAAGGTTCATCGTTTTTCCTTCGGTCTTATTTTCTCAAAACAATTTTGGAAAACAAAACTCAATTTCATTTTCTTGAATTAAGACATTTCTTTTTCAAAGAAAACATTTTCCGGGAAAACTCTTTTTCGTAAACAAAACCGTTTTCTAAAGGTTCCAACTCTTTTTGAAACTTTTTTCAAAAAAAAAACACACTTTGCAAAACTTTCCTCAAACCACTTTTTCCTTTTCAAAAGAACCTAATTTTTTAAAAAGGAAAGTTACCTTTCTTGAAAAAGCAACACGTTTCCCAAAAACCTTTTTGATTTCAAAACTTCGATTTCGGTTTTCGAGTATTTTAATTCTTTATCGATTCATAGCCAGTCCTATGCTCTTTACCAGTCCAGGATATAAATATATATATAGGTATCAAAACAGCCCAATATCACAACCAAAGTTCATCCAAGGCATCATGCCACAAATCATATCAAATGCTCAAGTACAAACTTCATTAAGTAAAACAATTTCATATTCCATTCAAAACATATCTTCAAATCATCAATCACACAACAACATCACATATAGCAATCAAACACCATGAAGCTACCAAAATCAAATGAAATACCTCCCTTTACCTTTCTAAGTTCCTAATCAACTCCTAAACGGTTCTCGGCTCCGGTTCCGGTTTCGTCCGCGTTGCCTAAAACAATCAAACACAATTCAATTCTCAACAATAATCAACACAAGAAAACAACAGCAAAACATAAATTTCCTCCCCCAAAAAGGTCCAAGGTTCGGCCACAAAAGGTAAAAAAGGTTAGGGATCACATTTAGTTCCAAACTTTTGGGTGGTTGGTTCAAAGGCTTGGTTAACACTAATACAAGTCCTAATACCCAAAAATATGAAACAAGACTCAAGGTTCTTCATGCCTAAAGGTCTCGGCCATGAAGAGAAAGCTAGGTTAGGAATTGATTTGGTTTTTCATCACTTGGATTCAAGGACAATAGGAAAGGTAAAGATTGAATCAAGAGTTCAAGAACAAAAATTGAACAAAAACACTATTCCCCCAAATTTCTAGGGTTCGGTCCTTTCAACTTAAATAGGCTAGGATGAGAGTTTGATCATATGCTCTTGGATAGAGATAGAGGATAATGAAGCTAGCTCAAAGAAATTGGTTTCCCATTAAAAGGATTTTTCTACAATTTTCTATGAATTTTTGAAATTTTGGATCATAAACTTGAAAACTATGAAATCAAGATTTCAAACTTCAGATAGAAAGAGATTCATGAAGCTTAGAGATCATAGAAGTGATCTTACCTAATGAATGATGAAGATTAATCAAGAATCAAGCTTTTTCTCTCAAAGGATTCAAGCTTTTCTTAAGAGAAAATGGTGTTTTGTCTCAAGAAAGAAGATGAAGTGTTGGAGGGTTTGAGGGATGACCAGCCCTTAAATCAACTCACTTAAGGGCATTTTGGTCATTTCCTTCAAGGACCAAAATGTCATTTAAGAAAAGGTTAGGGGTATTTTGGTCATTTCGCTTTCAGATATTTTCAAACGTCATGATGACTATGACACGCTTTCCCAAGTGATTTGACATGATGTGACATCAAGATTATCCGTTAATGGGTCCCGGTAAATCCAAATGCAGCTCCGTTCTTCACCCGATTGAAGATTTCAGCTCGAACGAAGGTCAGGAAGTGATTTTTTTTAAATTTAACATAAACGTAGGAAATTAAATTCTAAGACTTACTGTCTCGTTCATGGGTCAAACTGACATGTCCTGAGCAGTAAAACCATATTGTCAATGTAAAAACGCAGACCGGGCTCCGTTTGAGTTTTCAGCTCAAAATTTAATCGTAGCTTCATACGGTAGCGTTGAGCATGAATATGGTCTCGGTTTATTTTATTTCATTTTCTAAATCCTCGAATAAAATATAAACTTAGTTATTCCACTTATTGATATATAAAAGCAGTGAAAAATCGGGGTGTTACAGGTTTAATTAAAGAAAGAAAAATCAATATATTGTTTGATTTAGGAGCAACATATTCATTCATATCCTTAAACTGTGTGAAAAATTTGTCCCTATGACTTTCTAAATTGCTTTTTGACTTACGTGTTTCTACCCCTGCGGAGGATAAACTAGTTACCTCCATTGCTTGCTTGAATTGCCCTTTAGTATATCAAGATGTGCTTTATTCTATTGATCTTATATGCTTGCCTATGTCGGGCCTAGATGTCATCCTTGATATGGATTGGTTGTCTTCTAACCATGTTGTCATAAATTGTTCTAATAAAACCATATCCATTGCTACCCAGCCTATGACTATTGATTCTTGTGTAACCAATTCTGTTGGGTCTGCTGTGTCTTGCCATAACTGCTTAGTAGAGGGAGTTCAAGGATACATACTTCTCTTTACTGCTAAGATAGAGGCTTAGAGCGAAATATCGGCAATACCTGTAGTGTGTGAATTCCGGGATGTTTTTCCTAAGGAAGTATCTAGTTTACCGCCAACTAGGGAGGTTGAGTTTAATATAGATCTAGTACTTGGGAGTGGACCTATTTCAGTAGCACCTTATAGGATGGCACCCCTAGAGCTCAGCGAGCTTAAGAAACAGTTAGAAGAATTGTTAGAAAAGGGGTTCATTAGGCCAAGTGTATCACCTTGGGGAGCACCAGTGCTCCTGGTCAAAAAGAAGGATGGCAGTATGAGGTTGTGTGTTGACTATAGGCAGTTAAACAAGGTAACCATCAAGAATAAATACCCTTTGCCTAGAATAGATGACCTGTTAGACCAGTTGAGAGCAGCGACAGTTTTCTCTAATATAGACTTGAGATCTGGGTACCATCAGATTAGAGTTAAAGGCGAGGATATTCCTAAGACAGCCTTTAAGACTAGGTACGAACACTAAGAGTATGTAGTGATGCTGTTTGGTGTGCCCGATGCCCCGGCCGTTTTCATGGATTACATGAATCGGATCTTTAGGCCGTTTTTGGACAGCTTTGTGGTGGTGTTCATAAATGATATTCTTATAAATTCTAGAATGCCAGAAGACTACGAGGGGCACTTGAGGTTAGTGTTACAAACCTTGAGGGATGAGCAACTATATGCCAAACCAGAAAAGTGAGTTTTGGCTCGATAAGGTGAAGTTTTTGGGCCATACCATCTCTAGTAAGGGGGTGGCAGTTGACTCTTCTAAGGTAGATGCGGTTTTAGAGTGGGAACAACCTAAGTTAGTGACCGAAGTGAGGAGTTTTCTAGGATTGGCAGGGTACTATAGGAAGTTTATAGAAGGTTTCTCTAGACTAGCCTTACCTTTGACCAAGTTGACTAGGAAAGGGAGATCTTTTGAGTGGGACCATGAGTGTGAGGATAATTTCCAAGAGCTTAAGAAGGGGTTGGTGTCATCACCAGTTTTGATCATTCTGAACCCTTCAGTGGGCTTTGTTGTTTACTGCGATGCTTCTTAGAATGGTCTAGGATGTGTGCTGATGCAAGAAGGAAAGGTAGTGGCTTATGCCTCTAGGCAGCTTAGCACCCATAAGGTGAATTATCCTACATATGACCTTGAGTTGGCAGCAGTAGTTTTTGCCCTTAAGATTTGGAGGCACTATTTTTAGTGACCATAAGAGCCTTAGGTACCTGTTTGACCAAAAAGAATTGAATATGAGGCAAAGGAGGTGGATGGAGTTCCTTAAGGATTATGATTTTGAGTTGAAGTACCAGCCAGGGAAGGCTAACGTAGTGGCCGATGCCCTTAGTAGGAAATCCATACACATGTCTAGCTTAATGGTGCAGGAGATGAGCCTTTTAGAGGAGTTTAGAGATTAATTTGGAGGTGTCTTGGATTGCTTTGAGTTTGAGGTTGAATAGATTGGAAATTCATACTGACCTTAGGGAGGAGATTAGGCGTGGACAGTTTTTAGAGCAAGAAATACAATCTTTGTTGGGACAAGAAGGTTATGAGTTGTCCGCTAATGGCTTAGTAATATTTAAGGGTAGGATCGTTGTCCCTAAGGAGGGGAGCCTCAGGGAAAGAATATTAGAGGAAGCACATAAGGGAAAGTTCACCATACATCCAAGAATAACTAAGATGTACCAGGACCATAAAAAGATTTATTGGTGGTCAGGAATGAAAAAGGATGTGGCCAGCTTTGTGTCTAAGTGTTTAGTATGCCAAAAGGTTAAGATAGAACACCAAAAACCTCCAGGTCTATTGCAACCTTTAGAAATTCTTGAGTGGAAGTGGGAGAGAATATCTATGAATTTTATGATGGGGCTACCTAGGACTCGTTTGGGTTTAGATGCCATATGGGTAATAGTGGATAGGTTGATCAAGTCTGCTCACTTCTTTCCAATTAAGGCAACCTATAGTTTGGATAAGTTGGTAGGCTTATATATCAGGGAGATAGTCAAACTTTATGGTATACCCACCTCTATAGTGTCAGATAGAGACCCGAGGTTTACCTCTAGATTTTGGAGAGCTTTTCAGCATGCCTTTGGTTCTAAGTTGAGTTTTAGCACAGCCTATCACCCCCAGACGGATGGTCAGTCAGAGAGAACCATTCAGACCCTTGAGGACATGCTTAGAGCGTGTGTTTTAGATGAAGGTGGATGTTGGGATAAGTTTTTACCCCTCATAGAGTTTGCGTATAACAATAGTTATCACGCTAGCATAGGCATGGCACCTTATGAAGCTCTTTATGGAAGGAAGTGTAGATCCCCTCTGTGTTGGTGTGAGGTAGTTGAGAAGACCTTGATAGGACCTGACTTGGTTCAGCAAACCACAGATAGGATTGAGATGATTAGGGAGAGAATGCGCACTGTGCAGAGTAGGCAGAAGAGCTATGCTGATAAGAGGAGAAAGCCTTTAGAATTTCAAGAAGGTGAGCATGTATTCTTGAGAGTCACTCCTAAGACTGGGGTGAGAAAATCCATAAAAGTCAGAAAGCTGAACCCTCGATTCATTGGTCATTTTCAAATCCTAATAAGAGTCGAGCTTGTTACTTACCGATTGGCTCTTCCACCTCTATTGTCAAACCTTCATGATGTTTTTCATGTTTCACAACTTAGAAAATATATACCAGATGTGTCTCATACAATAGCACCTAAGTCAATACAATTGAGGGATAATTTGATCTTTAAGCCTAGGCCTGTACAGATTAACGACAAAAGCACTAAGGCCCTGGGAATTTCATTGGTGAAAGTTGGCGCGTCAGTATCCAGACCTCGTCGTTGAAGGTACATTACCTCATTTTATTTCATACCTATATGTGAAGATAATTTCGGGAACGAAATTCTTAAAAAAGGGGAGAAAATGTAACATCATAAAATTCTAATATAATTATTTTAATAAAAAGATTAAGCTATTATAAGATTTAGTGTAAACAAATTGTTAGAAAAGAATTTATTGAAATTATTTAGTAATTATAAAAGAAATACAAAGTGAGAATTGAAAAAGAAAAAAAGACAAAAATAAATAAAACAAACACATCACGTGGGGTTTAGGCTAGCTATCCTATTAATACCAAATTAAAAATTTGGCTTCAGCCAAAATCAAGTACAGGTAGTGTGTGAGAGAATTCTTTTGAATTCTTAGGGAAAGAATACGACCTCCATTGAAAAATAAAAGAAATAGATCACGCAAGAATTCAGGAGGGAGACCTGACGAACCATCTTTAGCGTCATGGGAAGAAAGAAAATCAATTGTGGTACTGCACAAGGAGCCAAGTATTCAAGAACATCAAACAAAAGAGAAGTAGAATTCTTGGTGAAACACTAGGAAACGTTTGAGGCTTTTTGGAGGTCTACAAGAGGTGAGTAAAAATGACATTTTTCTCACCCTTCCATGGTGCAAATGATTTTGGGAAAAAGGGGGTTTGAATTATATGATGATTTTTAGAGAGATTTCAATGGAAAAATATATGTTTTGGTCAAATCCTATTTTCCAAATTTGGGGGTTTTCATAGAAAACGAAATTAATGTTTAATTCATACTGAGGTAATGGGTTCAAAGCTTGGAGTGATAGCTGCTTCCTTACTCATCTTATAACTAGAGGTTCTGAGTTTACTTGGGTAAGAAGAAGGCAAAATGGTATTCATACTGAGAGAAGGTTGGACAGATTAGTGATCAATGATGCTTGGTTATCTTTTTGGAATTCCTCTTCTTGCTGCACACTGACTAGAAGTCAATCTGACCACCATCCTTTGCTTTTATCTGTTAATAGAGAGGCTAAGAATTTTGCTTCTCAGTTTAAATTCCAACAAATGTGGCTTGATCATCCTGGCTACAGGAGAGTTGTTTCTGATGCTTGGAGCAGGCAGTTTACCGGCTATCCTATGTCTATTTTGTTCCAAAAATTGAAGGCTTTGAAGCATGATCTTAGTATTTGGAATAGAGACAGTTTTGGTGATGTTCACAGCAATGTTAGAAAAGCTGTTTCTAAAGTTGACAGGATCCAGGAAGCTATTAATAATTATGGTCTTACTGATGATCTAATTTTGGATGAGCAGAATGCCCAAAATTCCCTACAACAGGCTCTTTTATATGAAGAGACTTTTTGGAAAGAAAAGGCTCGAGTCAAATGGCACTCTTTTGGGGATAGAAATACAGCTTATTTCCGTAGAGTTGCTAAGATTAGATCTGCTTCTAAAAGAATGACCCTTCTTAAGGATGGTGATCTAGTCTTGGATTCTGCCGATGCCATTGAGCAGCATGCCTTGAATTTTTATAAGTCACTTTATGGTTCGGATAACAGTTGTTCTCCTAATGATCTAATCTCAAAAGTTATTCCCTCAATGGTGACTGTCCAGGAGAACATTATGCTCACTAATTTGCCTTCTATAGAAGAGATTAAAGGCGCAATTTTCTCTATGTGGCAGCAGTGCCCCTGGCCTTGATGGCTTTCGGGGCTACTTTTATCAAAAATTCTAGGACATTGTTGGTCCTGATCTTTGTAATTCAGTCATTCAGTTCTTTTCCAAAAGTTGCATTAGGCCAAATATGAATTCTACTTTGGTTGTTCTATTGCCTAAGCATCCTAATGCTGACAGAATTGACCAGTTTCGGCCCATAGCCCTGGCAAATTTTCAGTTCAAAGTTATCACAAAAATCTTGGCTGACAGGCTTGGTATTGTTGCTTCCAAGGTCATTTCTAAACAGCAGACAGGTTTTATTAAAGGTAGGAGCATTATTGATTGTGTTTGTACAGCTTTTGAGGTTGTTAACATGATGGATCAAAAAGCTTTTGGTGGGAATGTGGCTCTTAAATTTGATATTAAAAAGGCCTTTGATACAATGGATTGGTCTTTCTTGCTTCAAGTCTTATCTTCCTTTGGCTTTAATACAACTTTTCGCACCTGGATTCAGGTTATTTTGCAGTCTGCTAAGCTATCTCTTTCCATTAATGGCAAGCCTATTGGTTTCTTTCCTTGCAAGAGGGGTGTTAGGCAAGGTGATCCATTATCACCTTTGCTTTTTTGCCTTGCTGAAGATGCTCTAAGTAGAGGAATCACTCATCTTGTCAATGAGGGTTTGATTGATCTTATTGCTGGCCCGAGAGGCCATACTCCTCCTTCTCATATTTTTTAAGCAGATGACTTGTTAGTCTTTTGCAAAGGGAACAAAAGAAGCTTACAAAATTTAATGTCTCTTTTCAATCTTTATGGCCAAGCACAAGGCTAGATTTTAAGCTTGGATAAATGTAAGTTCTATGCTCACAATCTATCTTCAGCTAGATGTGCAGCCATATCTACTATCATTAGTTTTTCATATGGTCAACTACCATTCACATATCTTGGTGTCCCAATTTTTAAAGGAAGGCTTAAGAAGATTTATTTTCAAGGCATTGTAGACAGAATTGTGAATAAGCTTGCATCCTGGAAAGGCAGTTTACTCTCTATTATGGGAAGGGTGCAGCTTGTTCAATCTATCATTCATGGCATGGCCTTGTATTCGTTTCAGGTTTATGCTTGGCCTCCTGTTTTGATCAAGCAGTTGGACAAGTTTAATCGAAACTTCATTTGGTCAGGAGATACTCTTAAAAGGAAAATGGTTTCTGTTAAATGGCACACAGTCTGTTCTCCCAAAGCTGAAGGTGGTCTTGGTTTGAGAAGTCTTAATTCTATTAATAAGGCAGCAATGTTAAAATTGACTTGGGATCTTCTGGCTTCCGACAAAGAATGGGCGGCTCTTGTCAAGGCTAGGTTTTTCAGAAATAAAAAACCAATTGCTCACTATGTCAAGTCCTCTATTTGGCTTGGTATCAGATGCAACATCCAGACTGTCTATCATAATAGTTCTTGGTTGATTGGTAATGGCACATCCATAAATTTCTGGACTGATAAATGGCTCAATGCAGCCTTAGTGGACCAGCTCAATATTCCTTTCCATCTGCATAAACACTTGATTTGTTCAGTTGCAAACTTTCTCCATGGAGACTCTTGGTGCCTTCCTGCTTCTGTCTCAGCTAAGTTTCCAACAATTAGCAATTTGTTATCTCAGATCTTTCTGCCAAGGAATCAATTTGAGGATAAGCTAGTTTGGTCTAGTTCTGACTCTGGTGTTCTGAGTTTTAAACAGGCTTACCAATTTTATTATCCTTCAAAGCCTCAAATCTCTTAGTGCAATTTGATTTGGAGCAACTCTATCCCTTCTTCTAGAACTTTTTTGCTTTGGAGAATCATGCACAATAGACTATCTACTGATAACAATCTCAGAAGGAGTGGTTGTATCACTGTCTCCTACTACAGTAACTGTGTTCAAGCTTCTGAAACTACCTCTCATCTATTTTTGGAGTGCTCTTTTGCTAAGGATTTGTGGAGCTGGTTTGCTTCTATGCTTGGCAGATCCATTGATACTTCCTCTTTTACACATCTTCTCTCAATTTGTGAATCTGGTTTCAGTCCTCAAGTTAAAGAGGTTGTGCTTGTTGGTATCACCAACATTCTTTGGCAGATTTGGACAAATAGAAACAAGTCAGGTTTGATAATCTTCGAAATTCTTTGCATGCTGCTATTCAGGCTGTTAAAGCTGCTATAGCTATGACTGGGAATTTCACAAAGGAGCATATGTTTTCTTCTATGGATAAGTTCTCTATTTTGAAAACATTCAATATCACTTGTCATCCCAGTAAAGCTCCTAGCATCATTGAAGTTAGTTGGAAGCCTCCTACTTGTGGTTGGATTAAATGCAACATTGATGGGTCTACTAAAGGCTCACCTAGCCTTGCTGCTGGTGGTGGTATTTTTAGAGACAGCAACTCGGCTATGCTTGGCTGTTTTGCCTCTTTTCTTGGTTTGACAAATTCTTTGCATGCTGAATTATCTACTGCCATGATTGCCATTGAGATTGCTTATGATAGAAGCTGGAAGACTATTTGGCAAGAGTGTGATTCCTCTGTAGTAGTCAGAGCTTTCTCTTCTCCTGTAGTTGTTCCTTGGAAGCTTAAAGCTAGATGGATGCATTGCCTAAAACTTATTCAAGATATGAGATTCATGGTTTCTCACATTTACAGAGAAAGGAATTCTTGTGCTGATGGTTTGGCTAATTTTGGAGTCATCTCAAAATGTCTCTCTTGGTGGGATGTAGTCCCAGATTGGCCTTTAGCATGTAGATTTAGCCTTCCTAACTATAGATTCAGATAATTTGTTTGATTGCTTTCATCTTTCTTTTATGGGTCTGGTTCTTGCCCCCCCCCCATTCTTTTGTATTTTTTCTTTATTTTTTAATAATATGGGTACTCTTTTTCCTTTTGATGCTTTTTTCCCTAAGGTGGGTTTTGCATGTTAAGGTTTTAATGAGCCCCTTTTTGCTTTGAAAAAAAAAAATTAATTTTTAATTAAGTAATTTTATGATATGAATGCTATTGCTATGAATGTTTGTTTATTCAATGTGAATTCTAGAATTCCTTGATGATTGGATTAGTTTGTTGTTATATGTCATATATGGTATGTGATATTAAATGAGATTGATATGCCATGAATGATTGCTATGAAAAGGATGATTTATTGATTGTTTGGCATGTACTTAATACTACCATAGTAGGGGTATTAAGGGTTGAGGAAATACCACCATTGTAGGGGTATTGACCGTGAGAAAAACATCACCATTGTGGGGATGTTAACAATACCACCACAGCAGGTGTATTGTGATTGAGAAAATATCCCATGGTAGGGGTATCGAAAATAAGAAACATCACCACAGCAGGAATGTTGAAAAATACCACCACAGCAGGGGTATTGAAAATAAGAAACATCACCACAGCAGGGATGTCGAAAAATACCACCACAGCAGGGGTATTGATTTGGTAACTTCACCACAGCAGGTGAGGTCGAAACACTCCTCATGAGTAGGGCTGGGCAACGGGACACCATTGTTGTGTGCTTATGATTGGTAGAATAAGTGCATGGATTAAATGTTCTTGCTGATAATTGAAATATGTGGTGTGTTGGTCTGAATATTTTTATTATTAATATTATAGAAAAATTATATTATTTTCGAAGTAGCAGGTGCCATAGTTGTTTTTCTGATTACTGCTCCGACTGAGAATAACACTGTTTGGGAAAATAAGATAACTGTTTTTATTCACTGGGATTCTCATCTCATTAGTAGTGTTATTTTCAGAGCACGAGGACGATATTCCTAAGACCGAAGAGGCTTGAAGACTTGAGTTATTGTCTAGTATTATTTATAGAATTGGTTAATATTATAATGTACTAGAGCCGTATATCGCTAGAGACCTTAGTTATTTTATTTTTATACGTTTGGGTTTTTGGTTGGCGCCTTGTTTTATGAGTTTTTGGATTAATTATGTTATTTCAGATTTGAGAATTTTATGATGTAAGGACCATCTTATTATGATTATTATTATTATTATTATTATTATTATTAGAAAAAATTTTATCTCACGAGGTTTTTTTTTAAATATTTTATTCGAGTTACTTATGTAACGAAGGGCGATACAAAGATTATGACCCCTACTCCATGGAGCTAAACATAACTGGAGTGAGTGATTGGGAGAACATTATCTATGTAACACCCATTCCCGAGTGTCACATTCCCGAACGATTATAAGGTCGAAAATAATATTAATGCGGAAAATACGGGTTTTTTTTTCCCGCAATGATGCTGTGAGATTTGTCAAATGAGTAATAATAATAAACTTAGGTTCACCCTGCATTTCTAAGAATCATTCAGAAGTAAAGTGTAGAAATAGAAACAGTACAGAATACAGACATAGGTCCAAGCCTAACTGAAAATAAGTACATAAGTAAGTACTAGGAGTCACGGCTCCTCAAAAGTTACAACTAACAACCAGACACAGCATGGCCAAAAAAAAGAACAACATAAGGAGTCCCCTTCCGGACTCAAGGTAGACGTTGAGCTGAGTCGTCGTCGCATCCATCTTTTCAAGCAGAACAGCAACACAAGCAAAGAAGAGATATAGATATGGGTGAGATTCCCAAACATCAACACAGCAAAATAGCAGAAGTAAAAACGGGATGACCCATGAGGTAACAACATACCCAACATGCATACCATAAATCTCAATATATCATGTTAATCAATTAGCAGCATAAGATATCTTCGAAAACAGAATAGTGATGTACAACAAGTAAATGTAATCATCAACAACCATGCAATACAATGCGATGTCCATGACTCAATGCCATATGCCACATGGGTAAAACTCCGACCCCTACTTCATGGAGCTAACAAAACGTCGGAGATAGTGAATGGGAGGACATGTTCTGTGTACGCTAGCCTTGGGCAAGATGCTATAACGAATGTAATGTGAACGTATCTGGCTTTTACGGAAACACTCTACACCAAACAAGAAAAGTATGGCATCTAGTCGAGGATATCAGTGTATTGCTCGGAGTCGCCACGACACAAAAGAGCTACCAACTGGTTACATGTCAGCCTTTCCAATCTTGATACCTAGCAGATGCGATGAAGCAATGTCAACGCTTACACGAAGCAGATGCGATGAAGCAATGTCTATCCACCGGATAAACCTCATGGTTCTCTTACTTAGGAACTATACGTGTCTTTGTATTATAAACCTTTTATCCACCTGATAAATCTCGTGATCCCTCCAAGATCGAGTCATCACAAGACTGAAACAATTGAACGACTTTCTTGGATCCGAATCACCGGTCTGTCATCGAACTACTATTTCAAAACCCAAAACGTTTCATGTTCGTGTTTATGTCTTATGAATTACATCTCAAGTCCTAAGTGTTATGAAGAAGGATTGAGAATCATCTTAGATAAGTCTTTGATCCTTTCTAAGGTATTAATTCTTTGAGTTTCAATTTAGGAAACGAGTCTTGATGCACTTAAGTCTTATGAAGTCATTGATGAACTAAGTCATCAATGGTATAGTGCATGGTCTTGTTCCACCATATACTATACTTAATTATCTCTTTTCTTTTGCTCTAAGTTAATTACTTAACTTAGGTTTTCATGCGTGAAACTTCACGATTTGAGTTGAAAACAATCGATTTAAGACTTCGCAGACCAAAAACCTTTCTAATTGGAAACTCGTTTGATTTAAAAGAACTTAGTTACTTACTTGAAGTAAAGTACCTTGACTAATTTGTAAAGGGTTTTTCCATACTCACTTAGTGTAAAATCATGATCTAAGTTAGCATAAAAGAAATGGAATTTCATTTTATTTTAAAACACTTATTTAATTGGTTAACTATGCCTAAAGTAAAACATATTTTCACCTTAGTTAAAAACACTTGAGGGCCGAACCCTAGATGATCTTGGATCAAAGTCACTTTTTGTTTGTTTTTGAAATACAAGTCACTAAAACACTTACTAACTTTCAAAAACATCGAAGCTGAAGAACAAACTCATGTTCTTCCTTTTCTAGTAACCATGGCCGAATACTACACCATAGGGATGTGAAGATTTTGCTTCACTAACTTGTCCAGTAATAGCTCAAAATGCTCATAATATTATGATGAACAATAATCATCCATCATTCAACTATAAACAAGCATAAAAATCCTTACTTGATCTAGAGATCAAAGTATGGTTTTCAACATACATGAAAACATTTTTCCATCCAAGCATACATCATCATAAACATATACTAAGCATTGAAACATTATTACAACCATGTTCTCAAAGAGAACTTCACCAATAAAGCAGTGAACCCATGCTAGGGTTTCACACAAATAAAGCATAAACAACCATTTTCATCTTCCACCCATTTTGGTGTGATGAGGTTCACTCCCCATACCTTTAGTGAAGAGATTTAACTGAAAGGAAACTCCAAGCCCTCAAAACTAAGAGGAGGCCGAACCTAGAGGAGAGAAAAAGGTGAGATTTTGAACTTGTTTTCATGAAAGAGAACTAGAAGATGATTACTCAAGTTAATAAGTAAGGAAATGAAGAGAAAAAGGATTTAGAAGCTCACCAACTCAAGAACAATTTCAAGGTTAGCTTGATGTTCTTGAGCTTGATGCTCAAGAACACACTTCACCCAAACAAGAAATTCCTTCACCAAAGTTGATCCTTAGATCAAGACAAGATGAAGTATGGTTTTAGAATTGAATAAAGAAATTTGGTTGATGATTTAGGAGGTAGAACCGTGTAGAGAGAAGTGAGAGGATTTTGAAGTTTTGAGATAAATGATGTGTTAGATCTTTGGAAGAAGTAAAATGAAAGTGAATAGGTGTTGTTGGAGTGTTATGGCCGAATGGTCTTGGTGTGTAATCACCCAAATCAAGCTAAAATTGACAGAAATTTGTGTAAGGAAATGGAGGGTTAAGATCTAATGGAAGTACATAGATGTTGCTTCCATAAAAAAGTTGTAGAGATTAACCAAATGTAGGTGGTTTAGCTTTTTCCATAAAAGAAAAAATTGACAAAGGTGAAAGTTGTCATGAATTGACAAAATGGTGATTGTCCATACTCTACTTTATTGTAGAGAGTTACGGTTAAATTTTAGGTTGAAAATTCAGACGAAAATCGGTCTGTGTCTTTACTGATTAGAAAAACTAATTTTGACTCGTGAACGACATGTTAGGTTTTATATCGAATTTCCAATGACTTTGGTTATTTTGAAATTTTTCACTAAAAAGTGAAATAATATATTTTATTCGAGCGAAATATTAAATCGGGAATATGACGGAGTGGAGAATGGACGTGCAAAGATAAAACCGGACACCGGACGAGGGACACAGGTCACCTGAGTGTGTGAGTAAAAGGGTGAGTAACCACCATGAATCCCCACAAGTCATCATTATTTTCTAAAAATATCTAAGATATTTATGGCAATAAAAAATTTTTTGCCCCTACGAACTAATGGATACATTTTTGCCCTATGACTCACCATTTGCATGATGGCTTTAGAGGTTGTATGACCTTTATGTCCTTAGCCTTTTGTTAAATGCCATTTTGATCCCTATGTGAATTTACTCTTTTCTCCCTAAAAGAATCATTTCAAGATTACTCACCCTAGTGAGTCACCATAGTCATCATGTCTTCAGTGAAAAATATATAGAATTCCTTGCGAAATGACCAAAATACCCTTGGACTTCTTTATGAATTCTATTCATGTCCAACCAATGTTTTGACAACTACAGGTTATCAGTGAGTGACTGAAAACAACATAATAGGCTCAAAACAATATTTTATGATCATTAAGCTCATAATTGAAATTCAAAGATGAATTTTCAATTATTAACTATTTTTACGATTATTATTAATTAGGTTGTGTTCTCAATCAAGTTATTCACACAAGTAGTTAAAAGACAGTTATAGGAATTTTGGGATGTTACAACACTACCCTCCAAAAATAAATTTCATCCTCGAAATTTACCTTAGAAGAGATGCGGAAACTATTCCCTCATCCTATCTTCCAACTCCTTGGTGGCATCACCTGAAGTCTCGTTCCAGATAACCTTGACCAAGGATATCTCTTTCCCTCGCAGTTGCTTTACTCTTCTATCTTCAATCTTGACAGTCAGTGTTTCATAGGTCAGGTTATCTTTTAGCTGTACTGAATCAGGCTTTATGACATGATTGGGATCCGGAATATATTTTCGCATTTGCGAAACATGAAAAACATTATGAAGGTAGGATAGAAAATTTGGTAAAGCTATTTGGTAAGCTATTGGACCTATCCGACGAAGAATTTGATAAGGTTCGATGAATTTTGGAATGAGTTTTTTGGACATAAGGACCTTGCCAACCCCAGTCGTTGGAGTGACTGTCAAAAACATATGATCACCTTCTTCGAACTCAAGGGGCCTACGTCTTTTATCCGCATAGCTTTTCTGTCGGCTCTTAGTTGTCCTCATCTTTTCTTGAATCAGTTTCACCTTCTCAGTTGTTTGTTGCACTAGTTCAGGTCCTAACGAAGCACTTTCTCCATCTTGATACCAACATAAAGGTGTTCTGCACCGTTGTCCGTATAAAGCTTCATAGGGTGCCATCCCTATACTTGAATGATAACTGTTATTGTAGGTGAACTCTATCAATGGTAGAAAACTCTCCCAACTTCCGGCATGTTCCAACACACATGCCCTCAACAGATCCTCTAAAGATTGAATTGTCCTTTCTGCTTGTGCGTCTATTTGAGGATGATAAGCCGAACTCAGCCGTAACTTCGTTCCTACCTGATGTAGATCAAACTTAGTAGGATCTTCATTTGAGTAGAATTGTGAATTATTCAAGTGTGATTAGCAAAAATTAAGAGAAGCAAAAGACTTAAGGGATGATCAAGATTAATCTCAAGTGAGATCAAAGATAAAAAAGGTATAGGAATTGCATTAAGTAAATTGTGAAAATGTAAATACCGAAAACGGATCCTATAGCCAAAGGACATGGTTGAACCTATGCTTGAATGTAAATTGCAAGAATGTAAAGAAAGGGAAAAGATGAAGGGGAAAGGAATGGGAAGAATATGAGAGGCACCACACTCAATCCATCGAAATGGAGATTGATTGATAAGCCCATAAGCCCGATTGTGTTCGCCACTTAAAGAGGAATCTTCAAGATAAAAACCTAAGGTTCAAGCTAGAACTTTGCTAGGAGGAGAAGCTCTCAAATCACAAATTGGAAGAAATCCACAAATGATTCATTAGTTTGAATTTTGAACTACAAAAGCCTTCATATAGGCAACAAAGTGGTGCCACTTTATGAAGGTGCAGTGGCCGTGTGGGCCTTGGCCTATGTGGCCCAATCTAATCCTAAGTAAGCCCAACTCCTAAGCTAGTCCTAAAATGCTTTTATAGAATAAGCACTTTTACAAAGTCCTATCTAAAAAATTTACAAGTCCTATACTAAGTAGTCAAGACTTCAATGTATAAGAGATTCCTTGGTGATTCCTCTTCAATGGATGGGTGTAAAGTCAACTGGTTGACTATGGTCCTCTCTAGGGCTTGTTGGACCCTCTTCTGCCTTCCTCTAGTCATTGGGCCTTGTAGGCTTGCAATTGTGGGACCTGCTGAGTGTCCATGATCACATCATCCCCTCCTTCTTGAGGCGAATTCGTCCACGAATTGTGGCTTTCATTACCTGTGTCAAAGAGATTGAGATAAGACACGTTGAAAGTCGCACTAACATTATACTCACCTGGAAGGTCAATTTTATAGGCATTGTTATCAATTTTCTCAAGTACTTGAAAGGGTCCATCACCCCGGGGTTGGAATTTGGATTTCCTATGCAAAGGAAAGCGTTCCTTGCGTAGGTGAACCCACACGCAATCCCCTGGTTGAAAGACCACTGCTTTCCTTCCTTTGTTAGCATGCCTATTCATTTGCTCCACTCTCTTTTCAATTTGCATTTTAACTTGTTCATGGAGCTTTTGGACATATTCAGCTTTTGCTTGTCCATCAATATTAATCAAAGAGTCATTGATGGGTAAGGGGATCATATCAAGGGGAGTTTGAGGATTGAAACCATACACTATTTCAAAAGGTGAAAAGTGCGTAGTAGAATGTTGCACACGGTTGTATGCAAACTCTATGTATGGTAAGCAATCTTCCCAAGACCTTAGATTTTTAGAGATGATTGTGCGTAGTAGAGTAGAAAGAGTCCTATTCACAACCTCTGTATGTCCATTTATTTGAGGGTGGCAAGTAGTTGAGAAGAGCAGTTTAGTTCCCAATTTGCCCTACAATGTCCTCCAAAAGTGACTAAGAAACTGTGTCACGATCGGACACTATGCTTCCAGGAATGCCATGTAGTCAAACCACTTCTTTGAAAAAGAGATTGGCTACATGACAAGCGTCATCACTCTTATGGCATGGAAAAAGTGAGCCATCTTGGAAAACCTATCGACAACCACAAAGATTGAGTCATGCCCTTGCCTAGTCCATGGCAACCCCATAACAAAGTCCATGGAAATATCCATCCAAGGGGAAGATGGAATAGGTAAGGGTGTGTATAATCCATGTGGCATACTCTTAGATTTTGCCTTTTTACAAATGATGCAATGATCACATATCTTTTGGACTTGTACTTTCATACGAGGCCAATAGAAATGCTCTTGAAGCATATCTAAAGTCTTTGAGACACCAAAATGCCCCATTAATCCCCTTTGATGTGCTTCTCTAACCAACAACTCCAGTATGGAATGCCTTGGCACACAAAGTCTTCTATTTTTGAACAAGAAGCCTTCATGCTTAAAATATCCTTTATGTGCCATGGTCTCCAAATCATTATAGATCATAAAGAAGTCCACATCAGTTGCATATAATTCCTTTATGTGATCAAAGCCTAAGATTTTAGTTTCAAGAGTTGCAAGCAAAGTGTATCTCTTAGAAAGAGCATCGGCAACAATATTATGTTTTCCTTGCTTATGCTTTATCACATATGGGAATTGCTCAATGAATTCCACGCACTTAGCATGGCATTTATTTAATTTTCCTTGACCTTTTAAATGCTTCAAGGACTCATGATCGCTATGGATCACGAATTCTTTAGGCAAAAGGTAATGTTGCCACACTTTGAGACTCCTTACTAGGGCATAAAGTTCTTTATCATACATTGAATAGTTCAATAATGTCCCCACTAAGTTTCTCACTAAAATATGCTATTGGGTGACCTTCTTGAAGCAACACAGCCCCAATGCCTATATTTGAGGCATCACACTCTATCTCAAAAGATTTCACAAAGTTTGGAAGCGCGAGAATAGGTGCATTGGTCAATTTCTCTTTTAGGGTGTTAAAAGCGTTTTATTGTGCTTGGCCCCATCTAAATACCACATTTTTCTTCAAAACTTCATTTAGAGGAGATGCCAAAGTACTAAAATCTTTGACAAATCTTCTATAAAAGCTTGCCAAGTCATGAAAGCTTCTAACATCCCCAACATTTTTAGGTGTTGGCCAACTTTGGATGGCCTTTATTTTTTCCTCATCTACATGCACACCTTGCTCACTCACAAGATATCCCCAAAAGACCACTTTGGTGGTGCAAAAGGTGCATTTTTCTAAGTTTCCAAAAAGTTTTTCCTTTCTAAGTATTATCAAAACACTTTTAACATGTGCAAAGTGTTCATCCAATGTTTTGCTAAACACCAAGATATCATCAAAGTAAACAACCACAAATTTGCCTAGGAAATCCCACAACACATGATTCATAAGTCTCATGAATGTGCTTGGTGCATTAGTGAGTCCAAAAGGCATCACAAGCCACTCATAAAGACCATACTTGGTTTTGAATGCGGTTTTCCACTCATCCCCCTCTCGGATTCTTATTTGATGATACCCACTTCTAAGGTCAATTTTTGAAAAGATATTAGACCCGTGGAGTTCATCAAGTAAATCATCCAAGCGAGGAATGGGATGCCTATACTTGATTGTGATGTTGTTTATAGAACGGCAATCGGTGCACATTCTCCATGTGCCATCTTTCTTTGGAACCAAAATAATCGGTATAGCACAAGGAGAAAGAGACTCCTGATTACATTCTTTTTCTAAAAGGCCCTCAACTTGCCTTTG
The DNA here is from genome assembly GCA_039655645.1 of Ammopiptanthus mongolicus. Lineage (NCBI taxonomy): Eukaryota > Viridiplantae > Streptophyta > Magnoliopsida > Fabales > Fabaceae > Ammopiptanthus > Ammopiptanthus mongolicus. The sequence goes on along the minus strand of CM077348.1, from coordinate 58,848,085 downwards.
AATCTATTTTGTCTCTTGAGGGTTACTTCTATAAGCCGGCCTATTTGGTAGAGAGGCACTAGGAATTAGATCCATGTGGTGCTCTATCCCCCTAAAAGGTGGCAACCCTTTTGGCAACTCCTTTGGAAATACATCTTGAAATTCTTTCAAGAGAGATTCAAAGCAAGTAGGCAAATGTAAAGTAGAAGATGAATTTTCAACAATGCTTGAGGAGTAAAGTAAGTATATTGGTTTCTTGGCCAACAATACTTTCTTTACTTCCTTCTCTTTAATGAACATACATCCCTTGCTTTTCTTTTCTTGATGCTCTCGGCCTTTTACCTCAACATGTTGCATCTTCTCTTTATTTTTCAACTCTAACTCTCGGCCATCATGATGTTTTATGGCATCACTCAATTTTTTTATCTCACTTTTGAGCTCTAGACCTATAGTACTAGGATGCAACACACTTCCTTTTTCTGTTGAACTCAAGGCTTTTTTCTCACTCTCTCTTTTTGCTCTCATCCTTATTTGATCCTCACTAATTTCTTTAGGAGAAAGCCGAATAAAAGTAACCTTGATTTCATAATGCAAAAATGTAAACCTATTGGAATGACCATCATGAATAGCTTTCTTGTCAAATTGCCATGGCTTTCCCAACAAGACATGTCCCGCCTCCATGGGAACTACATCACAAAGGACTTGGTCCTTATAAGAACCTATTGCAAAAGTCAACAAAACATGTTGATTCACCAAAATCTCTCCATCCTCACTAAGTGTAACACCCCCCTCGCAGGTAGCATACACGGACTCTAATGCGGAATAAATCAAGAAAAATATAAAACGCTGGTTGCTTTCGGAAAATACTTTAATTAAGTAGCTACGTTCGAAAACGCGTTCGAAAAAAAATTTCTGCATGCATAGGCAAACAACTCAAGACGGAGGAATAAATTTCACATCACACATTGATATTCACTGTTCATAAAAACATAAACATAACGCAACACCTGATCTATTGTATAACGTATTACAGACTTAGAAATAATTCAACATATGTGCAGTAATAGAATATAAGACTACTCAAAACAAAAGACTCCTAAATCGGTCGGCTAAAAGTAGCCATTGGGGTACAACCCAACGTCGGCTCCTTCAGAACTTTCCATCGTCCGAGTCCTCACGTCTCCGCGGGGACCTATGATCAACATCTGTACATGTGTTCCAAAAACACAACAAGGTGTCCAACATGTATAGGCAAAGGTGAGATACTCATATAAAGTTATCACGATAGCCGCACAAGCGACAAACAGTAGTATAAACATCCACAGATAAATATAGTTATATGAACAGTTATTTATATAATACAGTGCAACATCCCAAACACTATCATCAGTTATAATAATGCATGAGACTTCAATATCATCTTTCTAATTCATGTACTCCGGAGATTCTAACTTCCCAACATCGAGCGATAGGCCGTAGTAACACCCGTAACACAATTGTTCTCATAAGTCGGCCTCTCTATTTAGGTCCGAACTCCAATTGTTCCAGGGTACCACATCTCACCATATCATGAATACTCCAGTCTCTGATCGAGTTCATTCGTGTTTGGCAGCCGATTTACCACGGCACGGGGTTGCTACGCCACCGGCCACTTGTGGGATCTCTAACACAGAATGCCCCTATAGACCCAGTGGTCCTAACTGGCTGAATTCTCAACTACGAAAGTTGTAGCTCGGTTCCAAATCGCACGTCTGCCGGTTCATGCATGTACACAGAAAGTTTTTCGTTTTCTTTGTGTTCATTCTTTCAAATGTCGAGACATAAAGTCCACGACTCGTTTCAGAAAGGCATTAAGCCCACTCAAATCAAAAACACAGGACACGAAGTCCGACTGCTCAATCCACAAAACACTAGCCCCGACGTCTCGGCCACTAGGTTCGGGTTCATCTCAAAGGTTTATTATTTTTCCTTTTCGATCAAACTTTCTCAAAACAACCTTGGGAAACAAAACATACTTTGGTTTTCTTGAAACAAAACATCCTTTTTGATCAAGAGAACGTTTTTCCGTGAAAAACACCTTTCTTGAAAACAAAAAACCGTTTTCTAAGGTTTCACGTCTTTTTAAAACGCTTTACCGAAATAAAACACGATTTGCACGACTTTTCACAAAACCACTTTTTACTTTTCAAAAGAAAATACTTTTCAACAAAAAGACAACTTTTCTTGAAAAGGCAACACGTTTTCCCAAAAACCACTTTTTAATTTCAAACACGGTTTTCAAAACATAGATTTAGGATTTCGAGTCTTTTAATAAATTATCGAGACATAGCCAGTCCTATGCTCATCCAGGATATATATATATATATATATATATATATATATATATATATATATATATATCAACTAAGGCACCCATGCCACAAATTATCAACAAGAGTGCAATTATGTTTCATTAAGCAAAACAAATCCATACATCATTCAAACTCATCTCCAATTCAACAATCAAATCATCATAATACTTATACCAAACATTCACTATGAAGCTACTCAAACTTAAATGACTACCTCCCTTTACTTCACAAAGGAAGTTCAATGCAAACTCGATCGGTTCTCGGCTCCGGCTCCGGTTTCGGTTCCGTTCGCGTCGCCTAAAACAATCAAACACAATTCAATTCAAACAACAAATCAACATCAATCTATAACATAAGAACACAAGTTTTCCTTCCCCTAAAAGGTATAGGGTTCGGCCATGAAAGGTAACAAGGGTTAGGGATCTCATTTGGTTCCAAACTTTTGGATGGTTGGTTCATGAACTTAGCTAACACCATTTCAAGTCCTATGACTCAAAAATGTGAAACAAAACTCATGGATTTTCCCCATGAAGCTCTTGGCCATATAGGGCAATCTAGGCTAGGAATTGATTTGGTTTTCCATCACTTGGATTCAAGGACACTAGGAAAGCTAAGGATGGAATCAAGAGTTAGAAATCAAAAATTTGAACAAAAACACTATTCATCACCACTACTAGGGTTCGGCCATTTTGGGATTTTAGAGCTAGGATGAGACTTGGATCATGAGCTCTTGGGTTTAGATAGAGGGTGATGAGGTGAGTTCAAAGAACTTGGTTTCACATCCAAAGGATTTTCCTACAATTTCCTATGGATTTTCAAAGTTTTGGATCTAAGAATGAGTTTCATGAAAATGGAGTTTTGATCTTGATATTGAAAGAGATTCAAGAAGATATGAGACCATAGAAGTGATCTTACCTTAAAATGGAGGAAGATTTGTCAAGAAATCAAGTGATTTCAACAAGTGGATCAAGGTTTTCAAGGAGGAAGGATTTTTCTTCAAGAACAACAATGGAGCTCTTGTTTTGGGAGGGCTTGCTGCGTGATAATGGGGCTGGAGGAGGCTGTTCCAGCCTTCTAAAGGGTTCATTAAGGGTAAAAAGGTCATTTGGTTCAAAGGGTAAAATGGTAAAAGGTGAAAAGGCTTAGGTTAGGGGTATTTTGGTAATTTTGCATCCCGAAATTCGCCATCGTCATGACGACTCTGGCATGCTCTCCCAAGTGAGTTGACATGATGTGATATCAAGATTATCCGTTGTCGGGTCCTGGTAAGTCCATACGCGGCTTCGTTCTCCACCCGATTGAAGATTTCGCTCGAACGGAGGTCAGGAAATGATTTTTTTGAAATTTTTGCGAAATTTAACCAAAACGTAGAGAATCGAATTCTAAGACTTACTGTCTCTTTCACGGGTCCATCTAAGGTCTTTTGAGCAGTAAAATCATACTGTCAGTGTAAAAACGCAGACCGGACTCCGTTTGAGTTTTCGACTCAAAACTTAATCGTAGCTTCGTACGATATCGCTGAGCATGACTATGGCCTCGGAATATTTTATATCCCTTTCTAAGACCTCGAATAAAATATAAGTTCATAAATACTGATTAAAAGAAAAACTCGAAAATCGGGGTGTTACACTAAGCCATTAAAGCTTATATGTCTTAGGGTGTGTTTTTGTTTGGAGACCAAGTTTGGTCACCAATCTCTGAGATGCCACATTTGTGCAACTCCCACCATCAATGATTAAGGAACAAAGTTTGCCCTTAATTATGCATCTAGTGTGAAAAATGTTCTCTCTTTGAGAGTCATCATCATCTTTGACGTGGACTCCTAAGAGTCTTCTCACCATTAACAAGTCACCTTCCATAGGCACTAGACTCTCTTCTTTTTTGCTTTCACTAGATGACTCACTAGTTTAAGATGTGGATGATGATGAACTAGAATCACTCTTTTTTCCCCAAGAGACCATGGTTCTATTGTTGGGGCATTGTGATGCAATGTGGCCTTTGCTGAGGCACTTAAGCATTTAATATCCCTAGATCTAGATGAAGAAGGTGTAGAAGAAGAAGGAGTTTGAGAGTTAGAATTGGGCCTTGTCCCAACTTTACCATTAGAACCCGCGGCTCCATTGGTATTGGAGGTGTCTCCCTCCTTCTTGGATTCTTTCCAAGTAGGATTGTTGAAGGCATTGTTGAATGGTCTTTTGTATGACTTTTTCCTCTTGAGTTGAGCTTCAACTTATATTGCATGGTGGACCAAATCTTCAAGTTCTACATAGTTGTACAAGTCCACCGCATCACGAGTATCTTGTTGAAGTCCCCCCAAAAATAAAGACATTGTTGCCTCCCTATCCTCCTCAACATTGGCTCTTATCATAGTAATCTCTAACTCCTTATGGTATTCCCCCACACTTATACTACCTTGTCTAAGTCTTTGCAATTTGTGATGTAGGTCTCTATGATAATGTGTTGGCACATACCTCTTCCTCATAATTTTTTTTCATTTGACTCCAACTTTCTATCGGTTCTTCATCATATCTATCCCTCTCCCTTACTAATTGGTTCCACCAAATTAAAGCATGATCACAAAATTCTAGACTTGCTATTTTTAATTTTTTAGCTTCACTCTATGTATAGCAAGAAAAGATATACTCTACTTTGGTTTCCCATTCTAGATATGCATCAGGATCACTTCTACCATGGAATGAAGGAACTTTTACCTTAATTCCCTCAATTTTATCTTTTCTATGGGTGCACCTACACCTCTCTCTATCTCGCCTTCTTTGTCTCCTCTCATGCTCATAGTCATTTTGATTTGAGTCTTTTTGGATCGGTGATGCATCTCGTGTCCGCTCTCGACTTTCTTCAAGCACCTCCAATCTTTCAAAGACTCTCTCAATATGATTTGTAAGGCGATCAAACTTGCGATTCAAGCTTCTAGTCTTTGGTGAAGCTTGTGCATCATCACTTACTTGCTCATAAGGTGGATCCATGATGTTATTACAAGTTGATTTCAAAAAATCTAAGACAAAATGTATTCAATTATACAACCACTTATGCAACTATTACAAGTCAATAAAGAATGATTACACAAGAAATAGATGAAAACAAAAATAGATTGCAAAGATTACAATGAATGGACCTTTCCACTTACTCACCAAGTGTTTCACTCAAAGGATTAACACCTATGTTTCACACTATTTTAGCCTTTTTCTCGAATGATCTCTCTTGTCTTTTTCCACTCCTGCTAGTCCTCTTCACAAATATTCTTCACTTGAACAATTGTTCCAAATAAGGAAAAAGAAACACAAATCAAGAGGCTAAACAATCAAGGCAATCAACCAAAGAAATTCAAACAAAATTTTGAAAACTTCTAAGACAAAACCAAAGAATTTAGAAAGACAAACTAAAAAGCTAGAAGAAATTAAGTATTACTCAAATTGAATTTATGAGACAACGTGAAAATTATTTTTGGTTTAACAAAGAACAAAAGAAGAAAATAAAGAACAAATGTGTGTTTTTCAATGATCCACAAATATTTTGCTAATCACAAAAATGAAGGCCTCAAACAACAATTACAAGCAGGTGCAGTGGCTGTCTTTTTCAATTCTGGACAATTTTTGAAATTTGCAGATTTGCCCAAAAATTTTAGGATTTTACACTTTTGCCCCAGAATTTTCTGAATTTGCACTTTTGGCCCACGAATTTTTTCCCCAGATTTGGGCTCTTTTCCCTCCTTTTTTTTTTTTTTTTTTTTTAAAACTGATATTGTTTTTACAGAAATGCCACTTGACTTTTAAAAACACCTTAAGGGTGTGTTTGGTTCAAATGAGGGAATGGGAGGGGTGGGGAGGGATTTTAATGAAGGGGAGAGGAAGGGAGGGGAGAGATTTTAATTAGGTATTGTGTTTGGTTGAGAGGAGGGGAGGGGAGGGATTTTAATGGAGGGGAGAAATTAACACTATTTGTGTTTGGTTCACAAGGGGAGGGGAGATATTTTAAAACTAATTTACTTTTACACCCTTATAATTTTAGATTTTAAAATACATAAGTAGGGCTATTTTAGTCATTCCATTCAAAATGTTTTAAAACCCCTCCCCTCCCCTCCCCTCCCCTCTTCTCCTAAAAAATGAACGAAACATCAAATGTTTAAAAAAATCGCTCCCCTCCATTCCCCTCCAACCAAACATTATGTAAAAGTTGACTAAGTAAGCAAAACTAGATCAAAAGCCTTCATATGAAGAACAAATGAAGAAGAACATTCAAACTTACAACTTGGAAATTGATTTTAGAATCAACTTTAAGTATAGTAAACAACTTTCCAAGAGCAAATCAATAGCAAAAAGTTGAATTAGAAATTAAGATCTTTCTTCCAAGTAGTTGAGAAACAACATAACTCAATAATTAGGAAATCATCAAGATCTACCAAATTCTAATTCAAGGATCATTGCAGAACACTTTGAAGATCATGAAGAACTTCAAGAACACCATAAAATGTGAAATTGAGTAATTCAACTCGAATTGGATTGGTTTTTCACAATTTTATGATGGATTTCACTAGATTTGAATGAATGCACCACCAATTTCACCTAACAAATGCTCAAACCTTAAGATCAAGATGATCCATATAAGGAGAGACTTACACTTGTTCTTGTGCACAATATTTTTGAATTTTTGGCGCTAAACACATTCAAAAATAGGAATTCACACAATTGTACTATTAATCAACACTTTTCTTGATCCAGTTGGCTCCAAACACATCAAATTTGCACAAATCAACTTGAATCAAAGAAACTTGATCAAGGATTCACGACTTACATATGAGTGCAGCACCTTAGTGCTTTGTTCTTGGCGCCAAAATTTGAATTCAAAAAAAATTTTGATCAAAAATTCACAAATCTAACTCAAAGAACTAGCTCATGATACCAAATGATGTAGATCAAACTTAGTAGGATCTTCATTTGAGTAGAATTGTGAATTATTCAAGTGTGATTAGTGAAAATTAAGAGAAGCATAAGACTCAAGGGATGATCAAAATTAATCTCAAGTGAGATCAAAGATCAAAAAGGTAGAAGAATTGCATTAAGTAAATTGCAGAAATGTAAATACCAAAAACGGATCCTATAGCCAAAGGACATGGCCAAACCTGTGCTTGAATATAAATTGCAAGAATGTAAAGAAAGGGAAAAGATGAAGGGGAAATTAATGGGAAGAATACAAGAGGCCAAGCCTAATTGTGTTCGCCACTTGAAGAGGAATCTTCAATATAAAAACCTAAAGTTCAAGCTAGAACTTTGCTAGGAGGAGAAGCTCTCAACTCACAAATTGGAAGAAATCCACAAATGATTCATTAGTTTGAATTTTGAACTACAAAAGCCTTCATATACGCAACAAAGTGGCGCCACTTTATGAAGGTGCAGTGGCCGCACCTTCTATTGTATGGGCCTTGGCCTATGTGGCCCAATCTAATCCTAAGTAAGCCCAACTCCTAAGCTAGTCCTAAAGTGCTTTTATAGAGTAAGCACTTTTACAAAGTCCTATCTAGAAAATTTACAAGTCCTATGCTAAGTAGTCAAGACTTCAATGTATAAGAGGTTCTTTGGTGGTTCCTCTTCAATGGATGGGTGTAAAGTCAATTGGTTGACTATGGTCCTCTCTAGGGTTTGTTGGACCCTCTTCTGCCTTCCTCTAGTCATTGGGACTTGTAGGCCTTGCAATTGTGGGACCTGTTGAGTGTCCATGATCACATCACTACGGCTTCATGTAAACTCTGCCAAAACCGTGAAGTAAAACATGGGTCTCTATTTGATATGATGCTTGAAGGTGCCCCATGTAGTCTCACAATCTCACTGATATAAATCTGAGTCAATTTCTCCATGGAATACTTGATATTGATATTTAGAAAGTGATCTGACTTTGTAAGCCTATCAACTATTACCTAAATGGAATCACACCCCTTAGGTGTCCTTGGCAAACACCTCACAAAATCCACCGCTATGCCGTCTCATTTCCACTCTAAGATATCCAACAGAAGTAACATCCCTGCTGGCCCTTGATGTTCAACCTTTGCTTTTTGACACACCAAGCAAGACGCCACATAGTCAGTCATATCTCTTTTCATGCCTTGCCACCAAAACAACCGCTTCAAGTCTTGGTACATCTTGGTAGATCCTGGATGCATACTCAACTTGCTCCTATGAGCTTCATCCAGAATTAACCTCCTTAGCTCTGGGTTATTTGGCATACAAACCCATTCTCCTCGTCTTAGGATCCATCTGCTCCTTCCTTGTACTCAGACGTCATCCCTTTCTTCAGATTCCATCGCTCTTTCTCTAGATATTGATCATACACTTGTGTCTCCCGAATCTAATCCATCTGATCACATGACACTGTAACCATGCCCACACAAAGCTTCCCTGGCATACTGACCACTGACAGATGCATATCTCTGAAATATCCTAACAACTCATGTTCCTTAACCATCATGGTAGACACATGTAACACCTTCCTACTCAGAGCATCCGCTACCACCTCCCTGGATGATACTGTAACTGGAAGTCGTAGTCCTTCAGAAATTCCAGTCATCGTCTCTGTCTCACGTTCTCTTTCTGATCTAACAGGTACTTCAAACTCTTATGATCACTGAAGACATTGAATGTCAAACCATACAAGTAGTGCCTCCAAATCTTCAAAGCAAAGACCACCGTTGCTAACTCCAGATCATGAGTAGGGTAGTTCTTCTCGTGCACTTTCAACTGCCTCGAAGCATAAGCTACCACTTTCCGATTCTGCATCAGAACACAACCTAACCCCTATTATGAAGCGTCACAGTACACTTCAAAAGGTTCACTTGGATCTGGTAACACCAACATTGGCGAAGTAGTTAGCCTCTTCTTCAACTCCTGGAAACTCTGCTCACAGGCTTCAGTCCACTCAAAAGCTTTATCCTTCCTCATCAACTGGGTAAGGAGTCCTATAATCTTAGAAAATCCCTCGATGAACCTCCGATAATACTGAGCCAAGCCCACAAAACTGCGTATCTCAGTCACTGTTGTTGGTTTCTCCCACTCAAGAACTGCTTCAACTTTTGACGGATCTACAATAATTCCATCCTTTGAAATCACCTGACCCAAAAATTGCACTTCGTCGAGTCAAAACTCACACTTAGATAGCTTCACATACAACTGTTTCTCCTTCAGAACCCGAAGAACCACACTAAGATGTTCAACGTGTTCTTCCTGATCTCGGGAATAGATGAGTATGTCGTCTACGGAGACAATGACAAACTTATTTAGGTAGGGACGAAAGATCCTATTCATATAATCCATGAATATGGCTGGAGCATTTGTCACCCCAAAAGGCATCACAAGGTACTCGTAGTGCCCATGTTCGAAACGCTGTCTTTGGTACATCCTCTGCCTTCACACAAATCTGGTGATAACCCGATTGCAGATTGATCTTGGAGAAAACTGCTGCTCCCCTCAACTGATCCATTAAGTCATCTATCCTAGGAAGAGGATACTTGTTCTTAATAGTAACCTTGTTCAACTGGCGATAATCCACACATAAGCGAGAAGTTCCATCTTTTTTCTTCACTAACAGCACAGGAGCTCCCCACAGCGACATACTGGGTCTAACAAATTGCTTCCCCAATAAATCCTCCAACCATTCCTTCAATGTTTCCAACTCTACAGGTGCCATACGATACGGTGCCATAGACACAGGTCCTGTTCCTGGTATAAGATCAATCAAAAAGTCGACGTCCTGAACTGGTGGTAAACCTGGTACATCTTTAGCAAAGACTTCCGGAAACTCGCTCACGAGATGAACATGCTCTAAGACTAGCTCGCTCTTGACCTCCAAAGAAGATAGCAACATGTATCCTTGAACTCCTTCTCTCAAAGAAGTGTTTACTTGGTTGGCAGTCAAAAATCCAGAATTCTCAGAACTAGGAAAGATTAAGGTTTTGTTTGCACAGTCTAATAGGATATGGTTAGAAGATAACCAATCAATCCCAAAGATTACATCCATTTGCGAAAGAGGCAAACAGATCAAATTAATCACAAAAGTTCTATCTTTTATAGAAATAGAACAATTCAAACAAACTTTAACAGTTATAGCAGGCTTTGTAGTAGGTGTAGAAATCACTAAATCAAAAGGTAAAGAAGATACAGACAATCCCAAAAGGTTCACACAGTCATAGGCAATAAAGGAATGCGTTGCACCTGAACCAAACAGTACAGTTAAGGTTTTACCTTTCATGACGCACTGGCCTTGGATCAAGTCTTCATTCAGAGAAGCCTCAGCACCATTCACAGTATAAACTCTGCCCCTTGCCTTAGGCCTCGCTTCTTGCACATTGTTGACAGAAGGTTCACCTTTTTGTTGCCCCAGTTTCCTACACCTGAAGCATATTATCCCCTTGATTGAGCATTCTTTAGTGGCATGATTCTTCCCACACTTCATACACTTGATTGGGGCATCTCTAGACCGACTGAAACCCCCACTGCTTCCTCCTACAAAATGTTGTTGTTGATCTTGCTGCTTTGAATATGATTTCCATTGAGATCTGTTGTCATGACCATTGTTGCCCCTGTGGAACCTAGTTGGTCCAGAACTCTGCGCTCGCTTGTCCTTGCTAGGCTCCAAGCTCTCGATCAGGCAACGTTTCTCCATCAGCTTAGGAAACACAGAAATCTCCAGAGGAACCACAACCCTTTTCAACTCTGGCCTCAAACCCCCTTCGAACTTCCTGCATTTCCACTCCTCTCTTGGGTTGTCTAAGATGTAGTTTGAGAACTTCGCCAAGCTTTCAAACTTGGCCCCGTACTCAGCTATAGACATTCCCTCTTGTCTCAGCTGGAGGAACTCCATCTCTTTCTCATGCCTCGCACTTGCAGGAAAGTACTTTTCTAGAAACTTCCCCTTGAAAGCATTCCAGTCTATAACTTGTTGATCATGCATCAACACCTGACGGACTCCTTCCCACCAATATTCAGCATCTTCCACAAGCATATAAGTTGTGTAGACAACCTTGTCATTCTTGGTACACCTCATAGTTCCAAAGATCTTCTCCAAAGTCTGGATCCAACGCTCAGCTTGCTCAGGATCGAACTCACCCTTAAATGGAAGTGGGTTCCTACGGAGGAATTCATCCAGTCCTCTACCCCCAGCAACTCTCTCATCATGTTGAACCATCGCAGAAGCCATCTCCTGTATGGTGTTCACAGTAGCATTCAAGTTTTGAGCAACCATCGCTACCTACCAAACTAGAATTGTCAAGCTCAAGGGATTACATCACAACCAAAGCAAACAACATTATCTTCCTTGCGAAGATAACAACAAAAAAACACATAGAGAACACACAGCACAAACAAGATAGACCAATACCACAAATCCGAAAGACACGGTCAGCTCTGATACCAAATAATGAAACACCCATTCCCAAGTGTCACATTCCTGAATGATTATAAGACCGAAAATAATATTATTGCGGAAAATATGGGTTTTTTTATTTTTTATTTTCGCAATGATATAGTGAGATTTGTCAAATAAGTAATAATAATAAACTTAGGTTCACCAATGCATAAGTAAAGTGAAAAAATAGAAACAATACAGAATATTGACATAGGTCCAAGCCTAACTGAAAATAAGTACATAAGTAAGTACTAGGAGTCACAGGTCCTCAAAAGTTACAACTGACAACCAGACACAACATGGCCAAAAAAAAATAACATAAAGAGTCCTCTTTCGGACTCATGGTAGACATTTAGCTGAGTCGTCGTCGCGTCCATCTTCTCAAGCAGAACAACAACATAAGCAAAGAAGAGATACAGATATGGGTGAGATTCCCAATCATCAACATAGAAAAATAGCAGAAGTAAAAATAGGACGACCCACCAGGTAACAACATACCCAACACGCATACCATAAATCTCAATATATTATGTTAATCAATTAGCAGCATAAGACATCTTCAAAAACAAAATAGTGATGTACAATAAGTATATGTAATCATCAACTTCCATGCAATGCAATGCGATCTACATGACTCAATGCCATATGCCACAAGGGTAAAACTCTGACCCCTACTCCATGGAGCTAACAAAACGTCGAAGAGAGTGAATAGGAGGACATGTTTCGTGTACGCCAGCCTTGGGCAAGATGCTACAACTAATGTAACGTGTACGTATCTGGCTTTTACGGAAACAATCTACACCAAACATGAAAAGTACGACATCTAGTCGAGGATATCTATGTATTGTTCGGAGTTGCCACGACACAGAATGTAAGGCCCCGATTTTCAAGTTTTATAATTATTCAGTATTTAAGCGTTTGTATTTTATTGGAGGGTTTAGAGAGTGAAATAAAATATTATGAGAACATAAGCATGCCCTACACAACCATAGGGAGCCATGGATAAGTTTCAGGAGAAAGCTCAAACGGAGCCCCGTCTGCGTTTTTCACTAACACCAGTATTTTACTGCTATCGAGACCTAATTTTGACTCGTGAACGAAACAGTTAGGTTTTAAATAAAATTGCGAACGATATCGGCGATTTTAAAAAAAATTCAAAATAAATAAGTTCTCACGACTTTCTTGGGCGAAAACCAAAGTCGGGTGAACAACGGAGCTGAACATGCGATTTCCGGAACCCGCTAACGGATAAACATGATGTCACATCACCTAGGAAAGCGTGCCATGACTTATCAGTGTAATGATTACGTTTAGAAAATATTTGCACGCGAAAAGACCAAAATGCCCCTGACTATTTCCATAATTACCATTTGCCCTAGGATGAAAAGACCGTTTTGCCCCTGAGAATTTGTGAAATGAACCTTTTGACCCTGTGACTCACCAATGTCATCATTACCTTTCTAGAAATATCTAGATATTTATAGGGAGAATGACAATCATGCCCCTAGTCTTTTAAGAAATTACCAAATTACCCTTTTGGTTATTTACAAGTTTGCCATGACATCAAATAAATATCTCACCTTCACTCTCTCTCTCTCTAGGCCACATGGCCTTTCTCTCTCTCCTCTCTCTTGTTCTTTATTTTCTCTCACTTGTTCTTCATTTGTCTCTTTGTTCTTCATTGTTCATACTTTGAAACCTTTGAAAACTTGAAGTTTTTGGGTGATTCAAGCTAGTTTCTCTTAAGCTTCATCATCTAGGAGGTAGTAACTTCAATCTCCATCTCTTAATATCTCTATTTCATCTCTTGAATGTCTTGATTCATGAAGATCCAAGTTTTGACTCATAAATTTGAAAATTCATAGAAAAGTGTAGAAAAATCCTTTTAATGTGAAATCAATTTCTATGAACTAGTTTCATCATTATCTTTCATAATTCAAGAGCATGAAATCAAATAATTTTTCTAGCCTTTTCTTATTAAAGTGGCCGAAACTTATAGATTGAAAAAGGTTGAGTTTTTTATTCAAGTTTTGAGTAATAAGACTTACTCTAGTATTGTGTATACTTGAGGATCTTTGATCCAAGAGTTGGAAACCAAATGAGCTTCCTAGCTCATATGGGTTTTCTTGGCCGAAACCTCCATGTGTTGATGGATGGGGTTTTGGTTCAAGTTTTGGTTTAATAGGCTTTGATCTAGCCTTACCACACCTAGTAAGGATGGAATCCAAAAGATAGGAATTTGTGGACATCCCTATCTATTTTTATAGCTCCATGGCCGAATCCTATATAGGTAGGAATAGGAAGATTTGTGTTGTTAAATATCAATGTTTGGATTGACTATGTATATGTAGTTGTGATTGAGTAATTGGACGAGGAATCGGGAGAATTCGCGGGCCGATCGGATGACTTTTTGCCCGGAGGATAACTTAAACCGGTAAGGGGGGTGTGCCTGAGGGATTTTACGATAACTAAATGTTATCCGTGATTGATTTGTGTAGCTCCGTTGGAGCTTCGTTGTGATTGTAATAATGGTTTATGCTTTAGTATGTTTTAGCATATGTTTATGATGATGTTGATTGGATGAAAAATGTTTTCATGCATGTTGAAAAACCATACTTTGATCTCTTGATCAAGTAAGGATTTTTATGCTTGATTATGATACAATGATGCATGATTATTGTTTGTCATAATTTTGTGAGCATTTTGAGCTATGACTTGACAAGTTAGTGAAGCAAAATCTTCACATCCCATTGAGGGAGCATTCGGCCTTGGCTAAGAAAAAGGAAGAACATGAGTTGTTCTTGAGCATTCAAAATTTTGAAGTAAGAAAAGTGTTTTAGAGACTTATGTTTCAAAAGAAAACAATAAGTGACTTTGATCCAAAGATCAAGTAAAGTTTCAAACTTTAAGTGTTTTCACCAAAGTGAAACATGTCTTTTACTTTAACCTTAGTTTATCTAAGTGATCAAGTGATTTAAAAGTTAAACAAAGAAGTGTTTTCATGAAAAGTTAAACATAGTTTCATAAGGCATTTTCTTTATCTTCGAACAAAGACAATGTTCCTTTTTCAAAAATAATGGAGACCTTTTATCCTTAAGTTGATTAAAATGAATCATACTTAAGGAAGCTAGATGAGATTACATTTCCTTTCCATTAACTTAGAACATGATTTACACTAAGTTAGTAAGGAAAAACTCTTTTCAAGTTAGTCAAGGTACTTTGCTTTAAGCAAGTGCAACGTATTTCAAATCAAGTAAGTTTTCAATTGAAAACAATCGTTTTGGTTTACAAAAGAGAGTTTTTAACTCTTAATCATCAAGTTTTACGTGTGAAAACATAAGTTAAGTAATTAACTTAGAGTTGAAAACAAGAGGTAATTAAGTACGGTATGTGGTGGAACAAGACCAAGTACTATACCATGGATGACTTAATTCATCAATGATTTCATAAAAACTTAAGTGAATCAACACTTTGTTCATTGATTGAAACTCAAGGAGTAATATCTTAGAAAGGATCAAAGACTTATCTAAGAGGATTCTCAATCCTTCTTCATAATACTTAGGATTTGAGATGTGATTCATAAGACATAAACACAAACATGAAACGTTTCGGATTTTGAAACAGTAGTTCGATAAATGGACCGGTAGTCCAGATCCAAGAAAGATCGTTCAATTATTTCAGTCTTGTAATGATTGGGACAAGAGGGACCCTGGGACTGTACCGGTATGGGACTATATAGTTGAAGGAATCCTGAGGCTGTGCAGGTATGGGACTGTATAGTTGAAGGAAGGCTTACAAGAATTGATTGGTACTACCTATACCGACAAGATTTATCTTCTTTTCGGAAGCCCAGAACGTAAGAACTCCATAGTTAAGCGTGCTTGACTTGGAGGAATTGTGGGATGGGTGACCTTCTGGGAAGTTTTCCTAGAAAGCGTGCGAGTGAGGACAAAGCACGCTGAAAAGACCTGTGTTGGTTTGTGGGGACAGTCGGGAATTCTGAAAGCAGCCCGAATCATCCCAGAGGAATCACTAGATATTTATCCGATGGATAACTGTTTTATAATACAAATATGCGTATAGTTCCTAAGGAATAGAACCTTAGCGAACCTTGAGGTTTATCCGATGGATAGACATTGCTTTATCGCATCTGCTTTGTGTAAGCACTGGCATTTCATTTGCATAGTTGTAAGGCCTTGAGCCTAGGAGTTGAGCTTACACCTTGATGCGGGTGCGAATCTTACGGTGACGATCTTCAATGGTCTTTGGAGGTATCAGGGTTAGAAGGGCCGACATGTGACCAGTTGGTAGCTTTTCTGTGTCGTGGTGAATCCGAGCAATACACTGATATCCTCTACTAGATGCTGTACTTTTCATGTTTGGTCGAGAGTGTTTCCGTAAAGCCAGATACGTGCATGTTACATTTGTTGTAGCATCTTGCCCATGGCTAGCATTAACCAGAACATGTCCTCCCATTCACTCTCTCCGACGATTTGTTAGCTCCATGGAGTAGGGGTCAGAGTGTTACCCTGTGGCATATGGCATTGAGTCATGTACATTGCACTGCATTGCATGGTTGTTGATGATTACATTTACTGTTGTACATCATTATTCTGCTTCCGAAGATGTCTTATGCTGCTAATTGATTAATATGATATATATTGAAATTTAATATGGTATATTGCAATTTATGGTATGCATGTTGAGCATGTGATTACTTGGTACATCGCCCTGTGTTACTTCTGCTATTATGTTGTGTTGATACTACATATGTTCATATGCTGTTTTGTGCGTCGTGCATGTAGTTATCGCGTTTAAATCCATATATTGGTTACTCACCCTTGCCTGTACATGTTGGACACTGTTGTGTTTTTGGATACGTGTACAGATACTTCTCAATGGTCATTCGGGTCACTTCAGGACCCTGTAGCTCGTGTTTCTCCATGCCGACGACGAAGATGTGTGGACTGTCAACGACGAGGGCCATTAGTATGATGTATAATAGGTAGTAGGCTCTATTGTCCGTAGAGTTCTTTTATTAAACCAGTTCTTAGGATTTTATTATATAATGCTGAGGAAGTCGGTGTATGTGATTTTGAGAACCTTTGTACAGTTGGAGACTTCAGAATGAAAATAATTTCAGTCAGGTCTATATGTGGTGATGAAATGATTTATGAATAAACCCAATTATGTGTGTTGTCAAGAATGATGTAATTTTATTATTGTGATGTGTGTAACACTTTTCTGAAGTATTATGCCGAAAACTTTTTACACCCAAGTTTTCTGACTTAAAGTAAATTATCCTTTTTCCGAAAGCAACCAAAAATTCTTTTTTTTTAAAAAATTTATTTCTGCACATGTTCTTTATGTAATGCCCAAAGGGGGGGTGTTACATAGAAGAGCTACCAACTGGTCATATGTCAGCCTTTCCAACCCTGATACCTCCAAGACCATTTAAGACGTCACCGTAAGATTGACACCCGCATCAAGGTGTAAACTCAACTCTTAGGCTCAAGGCCATACAAACTCATTCAATGAAATGCCAATGCTTACACGAATCAGATGCGATGAAGTAATGTCTATCGACCGGATAAAGCTCAAGGTCCACTAAGATTCTCTTCCTTAGGAACTAAACGCGTCTTTGCATTATAAAACTTTTATCCACCGGATAAATCTCGTTAACTCTCTGGGATCGAGTCATCACAAGACTGAAACAATTGAACGACTTTCTTGGATCGAATCACCGGTCCATCATCGAACTACTGTTTCAAAACCCAAAACGTTTCATGTTTGTGTTCGTGTCATATGAATTACATCTCAAATCCTAAGTGTTATGAAGAAGGATTGAGAATCCTCTTAGATAAGTCTTTGATCCTTTCTCATGTATTAATTCCTTGAGTTTCAATTTGGAAAATGAGTCTTGATTCACTTAAGTCTTATGAAGTCATTTATGAACTAAGTCATCAATGGTATAGTGCATGGTCTTGTTCCACCATATAATAAACTTAGTTATCTCTTTTCTTTTGCTCTAAGTTAATTACTTAACTTAGGTTTTCATGCGTGAAACTTTATGATTTGAGTTGAAAACTCTCGATTTAAGACCTTGCAGACCAAAAACCTTTCTAATTGAAAACTCATTTGATTTAAAAGAACTTAGTTACTTACTTGAAGTAAAGTACCTTAACTAATTTGAAAAGGGTTTTTCCTTATTAACTTAGTGTAAAACCGTGATCTAAGTTAGCGTAAAAAAATGGAATTTCATTTCAATTTAAAACACTTATTTAATTGGTTAACTATGCCTAAGGTAAAACATATTTTCACCTTAGTTAAAACACTTGAGGGCCGAACCCTAGTTGATCTTGGATCAAAGTCACTTTTTGTTCGTTTTTTGAAATAAAACACTTACTAACTTTCAAAAACATTGAAGTTCAACAACAAACTCATGTTCTTCCTTTTCTAGTAACCATGGCCGAATACTACACCATTGGGATGTGAAGACTTTGCTTCACTAACTTGTCAAGTAATAGTTTAATCATACATCATTCAACCATAAACAAGCATAAAAATCCTTACTTTATCTAGAGATCAAAGTATGGTTTTCAACGTACATGAAAAACATTTTTCCATCCAAGCATACATCATCATAAACATATACTAAGTATAGAAACATTATTACAACCATGTTCTCAAAGAGAACTTCACCAATAAAGTAGTGAACCCAAGCTAAGGTTTCACCCAAACAATGCATAAACAACCATTTTCATCTTCCACCCATTTTGGTGTGATGAGGTTCACTCCCCATACCTTTAATGAAGCGGTTTAAGTGAAAGGAAACTCCAAGCCCTCAAAACAAAGGGGAGGCCGAACCTAGAGGAGAGAAAAATGTGACATTTTGAATTTGTTTTCATGAAAGAGAAGAACAGTAGATGATTACACAAGTTAATAAGTAAGGAAATGAAGAGAAAGATTTATAAGCTCACCAACTCAAGAACAATTTCAAGGTTAGCTTGATGTTCTTGATGCTCTAGAACACACTTCACCAAAACAAGAAACTTCCTTCACCAAAGTTGATCCTTAGATCAAGACAAGATGAAGTATGGTTTTAGAATGGAAGATAGAAATTTGGTTGATGATTTAGGAGGCAGAACCGTGTAGAGAGAAGTGAGAGGATTTTGAAGTTTTGAGAGAAAAGATGTGTTTGATCTTTAGAAGAAGTAAAATGAAAGTGAATAGGTGTTGTTGGAGTGTTATGGCCGAACGGCCTTGGTGTGTTATCACCCAAATCAAGCTAAAATTGATAGAAATTTGTTTAAGGAAATGGAGGGTTAAGATCTAATGGAAGTACATAGGTGTTGCTTCCATAACAAAGTTGTAGAGATTAACCAAATGTATGTGGTTTAGCTTTTTCCATAAAAGAAAAAGTTGACAAACGTGAAAGTTGTCATGAATTGACAAAAAGGTGATTGTCCATACTCTACTTTATTGCAGAGAGCTACAATTAAACTTTAGGTTGAAAATCCAGACGAAAACCGGTCTGCGTCTTTACTGACAGTAAAATTTTACTGATCAGAAAACCTAATTTTGACTCTTGAGGTTTTATATCGAATTTCCGACGACTTTGGTTATTTTGAAATTTTTCACTAAAAGGTGAAATAATATATTTTATTTGGGCGAAATATTAAATCGGGAAATCGACGGAGTCGAGAACGGACGTGCAGAGACAAAACCGGACACTGGACGAGGGACACAGGTCACCTGAGTGCGGTGAGTAAGAGGGTGAGTCACCACCATGACTCACCACAAGTCATCATTATTTTCTAAAAATATCTAAGATATTTATGGCAATAAAGACCATTTGTCCCTAGGAGCTAATGGAAATACATTTTTGCCCTATGCCTGACCATTGTCATGATAGCTTTAGAGGTTGTATGACCTTTATGTCCTTAGCCTTTTGTTAAATGCCATTTTGATCCCTATGTGATTTTACTCTATTGTCCCTAAAAGAATCATTTCAAGACAACTCACCCTAGTGAGTCAGCATAGTCATCATGACTTCCTTGAAAAATATCAAGAATTCCTTGCGAAAGGACCAAAATACCCTTGGACTTCTTTATGAATTTCATTCATGTCCAACCAGTGTTTTGACAACTACAGGTTATCAGTGAGTGACTCAAAACAACATAATAGGCTCAAAACAATATTTTATGATCATTAAGCTCATAATTGAAATTCAAATATGAATTTCCAATTATTAACTATTTTTACGATTATTATTAATCAGGTTGTGTTCTCAGTCAAGTTATTTACACAAACAGTCAAAAGAAAGCTATAGGAATTTTGGGATGTTACAGTCTACTATATCCCAGCCCCATAGTGCCACATCAAAAGATTGCAAACGTTATAATGGCTCACACCAGACATTCTTAACCCAAATCATGACTTGTCCGGTGTCCCGTCAGGACGTCAGTGTTTTTCGACAGGTTCCCACTACACAGAAGAGCTACTCTCTGGCCACATGTGGTCATCTCAACCCCAAAATCCTCAAGATCTCCAAGATCGTCACCTCCAACAATCGCACCCCGCACAAAGGTGTAAGCTCTACTCCCAGGCATAATGCCCAACTTATGCACAAATGCGTATGCATTTCAAGACAATGTCACAACACAAAACACGTACTACTCTATCATTGTTGCACGACGTTTATCTCTTGATAAACCACAGGGCACCCCGATAGGATCCACTTTCACACGACTCGCCATCAGTCGCTCATTCTTGGTTCCGTTCCTTGCGTCTACGTACAACTTCGTCGTTCAGAAAACGATGTTTATGTCTTATGATATATTATTCCATATCCTTATGTATTATGGAAAACAGAATCCACAAGGATTCCTTTATCATATCAAATGAAACTTTTTTGTATAAGTAATTCTTTGTGATTAAGCATTATGGATCCTTAGATGACCTAAATCATCAAGGGTGTGAGACACGGTTTTTCAATGACCACAAGGTATAGGTGCATGTATTTTATCTAGTCTTTGTGAGTCCATTATGGAACTCATTGAATTTCCTTAGGAGATATTATGTACTTGTGCTATTATAGTAAGGTCATTAAAATACTTTCCTTAGTAGTACACTAGTTCATGAAATCTCCTTTATCAAACATAGTTTGAAAACTTATACGTTTACTCATAAGATATCTAATTTAGTGTAAAACTCCTTTGAAATGATTTCTATTTCTTTTACTTAGCATAAAAGGAAATGCATCTTACTTTAAATCCTCTTTTCATTTTCAAATGAAAACTATAACTCATTTATTTTGTAAGATTCTAAATTGTTAATAGTAGGATAAAAGACTCATTGTTTACAAGGAAAAACAGTTTCAAGAATTGTTATTTCTCTTTAAAGTAGGTTTACTAATCAACACCTTTGAAAAACAACATGGACCATCTAGAAAGCTCTTTGGTCTTGAGAATCTTTTCCTTAAAAACAACAAGTTAGAATAGGTGGTTGTTCACCATCAACTTCCCTATCCTTAAAATACATTTCATATAACTTCAAAGATACTCATTTTCCGACGCTTGATTCTTTAGAACCAAAACTTGATTTCTTAGAAAAAAATTTTAATTTCTATTTCCTATATACTTTAGTATGAACAAATTAAACCTCTTAATAACAACATTTTAAGTTCCTAACCCTACTAACCATACCAAGGTCGAATGCCCTATGGAAGTAGGATAGGTTTCTTTACTTTGTTTTGCCTTCTAGGGACCATTTCAGTCCATTACACCATTACTTGAACATAGAAGCTTTGGCTTCCCTTTTTAACTCAACACGGATGAACCATACATGATAGTTTTCAAACAAATATATGTTTCATACAACAGCATTCTAGCATCATGAAAATCATCTCAACATATAGTCATTTCATCAAGTATTACAAGCATGAACAAGTTCATCATTAAAAAATCCTTTCCTTAGGTCTTGAACCTAAGAATAGTTTTTCACCATGCTAAAATGATTTTCAACACTAAAACTCAAACAAAAATAGTCACACGAACACCATAGCAAACAATTCCAAAAATCAACACCGAAACCCGCATACATAATTTTCAGCATTTCGAGCATCAACTTGTGACACACATTTGATTGACCAAACGAACTCGGATTTTAGCAAATGAGGACTCATGAAATACTAGGATGTCTAGGTTATGGTTATAAAATTCATTTTCACAAAAAGTAACCAAGTTAGTACAGTTTCACGAAATAAGGCACTGTAGTTAGAATTCAAGACAGAAATTTATGCTTAGATTGAAATAGATTTTTAAGGGTCAAATCTCCATGAAACTAAACTAAATTCGTTATCAAAATGGAGCCTAAGAAGTCTAGTTTCAGGATAAAAACAATTTCTGAAATCCGAGATCTAGGTTGAGAGAAAAACCGAAATGACTCACACAAGGTCAGATCCGAAAATCATATTTTCATAAACTCTTTTCAACAAAAGATGGAGGAACCCTAGGTTAGGGTTTTCCCACACATAAAAGTTATTTTCAACCATTCAAACACATCAATGAATACAAATCAAGCCACAAATAAATATTACAACATTGTTCTCATAGAGAACCAAATAGACAAAGTAGAAAACCCTTGGTTTATGGTTTTCCCAAACCAAACCCATAAACCATTTCAACCACCACCAATGTGGTGTGATGTGATTCACTCCCCCATTACCTCTTGTAGATCCACTAAAAGCTCTTGAATATCAAGTTGTGAAAGTGCTCCAAAATGGAAGATCCTAGCAAGACAACACATAGGCTTTCAAAAGAGATATATATCGAAAATCACTTTGAACCAGAGTCATTATTTTCAAAAACTCAGAGAGAAAAGGAAGACGAAGGTGAGTAGAAGAACTTACCCTTGAAGAACAAGTTGAAAAGGTGAAATGTAGGCTTGAAACCCCTACAGAAAAGTTTCTCCAAATAGAAAATTTTCTTCACAAGAGTTGATGTATGGAGGATGGAGATCACAAATATGTGATTGGTTTAAGAAGAAGGGAAATTGGTGGTGGTCAAGCAAGCTTGGCCGAACCTCCATTGCAAAGAGAGGTTAGAGCTTTTGTTTTGTTTCAAACTTAGATAGATGAAGTTTTTAAGTGTATGAAATGAAATGCATAGATAGAAAAAGAGGGAGGGATGTGCGGCAATGAGAGGAAGAAAAGAAGGAAATAAGAAGAAAAGGAAAAGAAGGTGGAGTGTAGAGTTAGATGAGTTGATGGAAAGACTTTGATGTAATGTTGACATATTACCTCAAATGGTAATGTGTCATAAGTTACTTTAAAGCCAAAATGGTAGGATGAAGATATTTTGAATTTAAAAGATGATAGTTAGGAGTGTATTTTTATCTTCATCTGTGTAGCATTAATAAGTTCACATAGGATAAGAATTTTGCTTCATCAAATTAATCAAATTTGCAAGACACTTTGATTTGATTAATGGTACGAAAGGATGGCTTAGATTGTATCAAGCACTTATACTTGTTGAACATAGACTTAAAGATGGTAAGATTAACCGAAAATGGAAAAAGTGTTTTATCCATTTTTGTAGAAAGTAAAATATTCTTTATCCAATGGATTAAGGCATAGTTGATGTGATTAGTGTAAGGAATCTAATGGCTTAGATTTAAAGAGAGAGATACTTGTTGAGCTCACATTGAAAGTTGGCAAGATTAACCAAAAATGGTTAAATTGCTTTTCCGTAAAAGGTAATGTTGATAGGTCATTAACCAATGGTTTATAGAGTTTAGGGAAACGTGAAAGTAGTCATGAACTACTCCCGACTTTGGGCTAGAACAACTTTCTGGTCCCAGGCCAGATTACTTCCCGACCCTGGCACGCATCCCAAGGTAAAGCGATCCCGATCAAAATAATAATATTTTTACCAGTTCCGACTCAAAATAGCATAACAGGCTCAAAACAACATTTTATGATTATTAAGCTCATAATTGAAATTCAAATATGAATTTTCAATTGTTAACTATTTTTATGATTATAATTAATCGGATTATGTTCTCAGTCAAGTTATTCACACACATAGCTAAAAACACAGATATAAGATTTTTGGGATGTTACATTAGGCGTGAGGATCCGGTATCATCTCCTTGAGGTTATTTGCTGCATATCATAGAGGCCGAGTGGCGGGGCCGTATGACGGTAGTATGGGTTGCCAATGTCATACGAGGTTAGTTGTACCTGAGTGTGGGTACGGAGAGCGGAAAGGGCGGTCAGTGTGTGACCTTGGGGATGGTGCCGGTCTCAGGAATAGTCTACAGTGATGGATGGGGTTGCTCCTACCGTGTCGTGATGCTCGATCCAATCCAATTTGCTCGACTAATCCCTAAGTTTTCCACGTTCCAGGCTAACGTTCCGAGTCGACCAAGCCACCCCAGTTCCGGGCTCGGAAGGGGGATGCACTCTTATTGGTCACAGAGAGCGGTTCGGTTTCTTAGATAAACTACCTCTTGTTCCGGTGTGGAACTTTGTGTTGTGAGATTCGGCCGACATGCTGCATGGGTTTGATCTGAGGGAGAGATCTATGGAGATGGGTACTTGTTACATGTGTTGACTCGAGAGATGTTTGGATGTGTGAGATATATGTTATATCTAATATGTCTGCTATATGTGCTACTTGTTGTATATGTTTACTATGTGACTATTGTCGTACCGATTTTATGGCATCGTATTCTTATCTCCCTGTTATTCTCTATATGTTGTTGTTTATGTTCTTCGTTCGTGTGAAGATAATGAGCTTGCTGCTTTTGACAATGGACCCGAGGATGCACCCCTTCATCACAGCAGCATCGAGGATGCCGGTTTTGGGGGAGTTGGAGATAATCTATTAAGATGATCGGGGATGGCGGGTGGATTCCTCTACATTGCAGATGGTCTACACAGGGCCGATCAGACTGTTGTTCAGAGGTGGGGCTCCACACCGTGAGGACATCATTAGGCCTTATCGAGTCGTGCAGTTTCTACCGTTCACCCAAATGTGGCACCCGCCGAGACACCATGAGAGGGACTACATGTGGGCGGCACCAGCGGCATCACATGTATTCAGTCGGAGAGGGTTTGTGCTATGGGGCCAGTGGAAGAGGACTCGCGAGCAGTACCTTCCTACAGGAGATGCCGTGTGGTAGTGTCCAGCTCGTCTTTAGAGTATAAGCCGGCATACTCATGGAGAGGGCCAGGGTAGTTCCGGGTATCCGCACCGCAGGCGGTGGGATACTGCCAGTGCATCTAGGGTGCGAGTTGAGCGCTCTTTATGTATTTTTGAGTGATGGATGGTAGAGCTGGTGAGCGGTGAGAGCTCTTTTTCTTCCTTTGAATGTACATGTTTTATGTTTCTTCCTTTTTATGTACAATTGATATGTATATGTACAGTATCACTGTGCCTTGATGATGGGGCTGTAGATATGAATGTTCATGTATCTAGTTATCTTATACATGCGTTTTACTCTGATTGTTGTTTACCTTTCCGTATGCGCTTATATGTTTATTGTTTTCTTTCGCTACGCTTCTTGAATAACGCGCTAACGCTATAATAAGGTTAAGGTATAGTTAATAATATAAGCTTGGGACTAATGGGATTATCCTACGTAAGTGGGGTTGTCTCATTTTGGTGGTATCCGAGCATTGAGAATGTTCTGAGGCTAATGGGGCTACTTCATGTATATGGGGTTGTCACATTATTAAGGTATCAGAGCAGTTTGGTTCTACCACGGGAACTGTGGAGTCTGGAACCATAACTACGAGTTGATACCTGATTTGTGTTAACTATGTCTAGACTTGGGTAGAATGTCCGATGCGCACGTTATCGAAATGTGATAACTTTTTTATTCATAAGGCATAAAATATGTTTAACACGTTATCCGATGCGCCCTTAACAGTTTTTCAGCACGCCCGTGCTCTTCGCCGGCACCAGAAACGCGTTTTGGGCTCTTTTGGTCAGCCCATTTCACCCCAATCCTTTTTATACCTCTTTTTCTCGACTTAAAACTCATAGCCATCATTCCTAAAGTTAGAAACATCCATCTTCAACCTCTCTCTTGGGTTCCCATTGAATCCTTGAGCGTTTTTCAATCCCTGTTGAGTGTTCTTCGTCAAGAACACGTCCTTGTGGTGTTTGGGGTTATGCTGCTAGCTTAGTGTTACTCTGAGGTAAGGTAACCAACCCTGTTCATCCTTTTTCTTTGAATCCCTTGAGTTAGTGTTGAACCGTTTTGTCCTTGTCAAACCAGACGTCGTTGTT
The DNA here is from genome assembly GCA_039655645.1 of Ammopiptanthus mongolicus. NCBI lineage: Eukaryota > Viridiplantae > Streptophyta > Magnoliopsida > Fabales > Fabaceae > Ammopiptanthus > Ammopiptanthus mongolicus. The sequence goes on along the minus strand of CM077348.1, from coordinate 58,822,047 downwards.
CGCGTGCTAGTGCTGTGAAAGGCAAACGACAACTAGAAGATTAGTCCCCTAAGGATCTAATCGAGGTATGTTTATAACCCTTGTGTTAATTCCCTTTTCTTTTCCTTGCTTGGGGAATTAACTTATCCTTTTAGCTTGGCGCTCTTGGTCAAAGCTTGTTGAACCTGTTGAAGCCGTTTGGAGGAGTCAGGCGTGGACTTCGTTTTGTTGGCTCGTAGGCTGGAATCATCATGCCAGGTATGAGGAGAAGGGATTAGTATAACATATAGGTTCTAGGATAGCATAAGATGAGGGTTAATCTATGACCTTATTTGTGTGCTATATGCCTTAATTGTTGCATGGAGTTATTATGGTTGTTTATACATGATGTGTATTGTCCAATTGATTTATATGACCTTGACATGACGTTTATGATGTTGTTAATGATGTTGTTGATATGCCAGGATTGTATGAGTTGGAGTGTTGGAACTGCTATTAAAACAATGTTAATAAAAGATATAGGGATGTTAGAGCTAAGCTTAAAACTAGGATTAGTCTAATTGATGTGAATAAAACATAAAGATGTTGATGAGGGGTGAGATTAATGCCAATGGATTATTCAAGAACCTTAGGATTGATTTAGAGGGTTGAAATCTAGAAAAGCTGTTAAGTTCCAGAACTGAGACGCTGTAACAGCGTTGAGCACGCCCGTGCTCATTATCAGCATGCCCGTGCTCTATGCCCAGTAAAGGCAGCACGATCATGCTCTCAGAAGCACGTCCGTGTTGGAAAAATTATAAAAGTGACGCTGTTTAGCATGTTGGTGCTCTCGTGCAACACGCCCGTGCTCAGGCCGTGCCACTGTCAGAATTAAGAGACTTCACTATTTTAAATAAAAAGAGATTTAATACCCTTTTTGGAATAAAAATATGATATAAGATATTATAAAACATGACTTTGAGGATAGTTAATAAACTAGGATAACGATATGGTAAGATGTAATAATGGAGACTTAATAAAGAGATTAATTAATGAGAAGATGATGCTATGGGTAACGACGTACTGTCACCGATGTTGTTGGTTAAATCATTCTTGATAGCCATGTAATGGTGTTGATGATGGATGGTTGGACATGTGTTTGCATGTTAGTTGAACATTGCATGCATGATTAATGCATAGAGATGATAGTTTGGGCGGAAAGCAAACGATGAATCGCGACTGTGGAGGCCATGATGGGTGTTATCCCGGCCTTGAGGTTAGAGTTGGGTAAGGAGGTTCCATATGGCATGGACTTGCAACCGGTGGCTGGAGTGTCCTATCGATAACCTAACTACCCTGACGAGCCACAATATGTTATCAAGATTAGTTAAGAGTATCCACGGATGTCACCCATGGTTTGGTGAGTGTTCCAACGTTGATACAGGATGGTCAATATAGATACGTACTCCTAATCGTTTTTCCAGAGTTAATGTTTTGGATCCACATTGCATATGGACTAGTGGAGTAGTTATGCATCGCATAGCATGTTATTAATGCGATATGATGGTTGTAACACCCCAATTTTCATCCTTATATTATAATATGTTAATTATTGCTTATATATATATATATATATATATATATATATATATATATATATATATATTCATATATGTTTGTTATGTTTGCTCTTAATGTATGGGTTCATGTTTTGAGTAGTTTAGCCTTTAGAAAGGGTCAAGTAACATGTTTCACGATTTTGGCCGTATCTTGAGTTCTAAATGTCCGATTGAGATGATCTTGGATGCGTTGGAAAGATTAGAGAATTATCTACAAGTCTTATTTGAGGTGTCACTGCCAAAAACACGTTTTTAAGGGGGAAACCGATTTGGGAAATCGATTTCCATGCGAAGAAATTGATTTCAGCAAGTGGAAATCGATTTCTAAAATCCATAATCGATTTCTTTGATAAGGAAATCGATTTGTTAAATGGAAAATCGATTTTCATGGATGTGAAATCGATTTCCATGTCTGTCAGAGCTTATGTACGCGTTTTAAACATGTGTGTGTTATCGGGCTATGCTGTGTATGGCCCATTCGTCCTAAAACATCCCTAATAGTTATATATACATAGTGTATGACCTAAACCTAGCCTTTACACTCTATTAGACTCACAAGTTGCCTCTTCTCTTCCCTAAGAGCTCTCACTGATCTCTTGCTCTAGAAAACCCAAAAGACGAATCCTGTTTTGGTGTTCTTCTTCAAGAACACGCCTTTGCTTGACAAGTCTATCTCTGCTGCTATAGTTAACCATCCTAAGTTAGCAACCAAGGTGAGTTATCTAATCCTAGAGTTGCTTTTCCTTTCAATCCTTAACTTAAAGATCGACTCTGCCTTCCAGTGCTGCGATCTTGATCAAGTGTTGAACCCGTAAAGAAGAACCGTAGTAGACCTTGACTCTTTTCTCTTTCCCTTAGGCTGTGAATTGTCATACCAGGTATGGGGGGAGGGGAAGATATCATATCATATGGGAATGTTAGAATGGGATTGAGGGGATTGGGGATTCCCATAAGCCCCTTGTGTCTTATGTTATTATTGTTACCATTGTTGGAGCAATAGCTTGAATGATTATATGTTATGATTTATGTACTGAATTTATTGTGTGAGAGTAATATCACGAAGTGTGTATGTGTAGCTACCATGTTATAAATATGTATGTGTGACTATCGATGAGCTGATTATGATGAACATGTGATTTATGCCATGGATTTGATGTTTTGTTAACCTTATTCTATAAGAACATAGTTATAGGGTGAAAATAAATATGCAAATGAGATCGATGACCAACGATTAGTTCAAGAACACTTAGGTTATGATTTATGAGTGTTAGGCTAATCAACTTGGTGGAAAATAGCTTAGTCTTGAATGGTATATCAACTAAAGAGCTTAGAATGGACCCGAAATGCAGAAAACCCGTTTTTGCATGATAAGATTCCCAGGAATCGATTTCCAACGCATGGAAATCGATTTGAACATTCCAGAATCGATTTCCATAGTGTGGAAATTGATTTGGACATGTGGAAATCGATTTCCATAGTGTGGAAATCGATTCATGATTTTAGGAAATAGATTCTCACGTGTTCAGAAGCAGTTTTGACCCTTTTTGCTTGATGGATAGTGTTATATACGCTTGATATGATCTAAGTGCCTTAGGCTACCCTTAGACACTGAAGAATACGTGATCTTTGACCTTAATTAATATGAGTATGTAACTTTATAGATTTAATTAGAATGAATTATTGTAGAATGCGATAATCTAAGTGGGAATATATGGTAAAAGGTTTAGAAGGATAAATGTATGTGAACTGTGATCCATGTGACCATATTGGGATGTGATGTTTGTGCATAAGACCCAGCTCTAAGGAGCTCGTGATGGGTACTCATTTGTGATTGTTTGCGCGACGCCCAGCTCTGCAAGGCCCGAGATGGGACTCAGCTCTGAATGGCCCGTTTATGGACCCAACCATGGAGTGGCCCGAGTATGGGATCCAACCGCTAAGAGCCTGTGTATGAGACCCAGCCCCTAGAAAGCCTGTTGCGGGTACCCATATATACGTGTTGAATGAGTCCGTGGAGACATTGTTACCTGTGATGGTGATATGAGATGTATATAATGAGATGACGTAATGTATGTTAAACCGTTATGAGATAATTTGACTTGATTGCGATGATGATTATATCATGTATGTGGATGTGTAGTACTATATACGTGTATGTTTATATGTTTGTGTATGCACTCGCCTTAACTTCCATTTTACTTCCATAACATATGTATATGAGTATGTCTTCTCACCCCTTTGTATTTGTGTCTCTTCTTGTGTACAACGTATTAATTGTATAGGTGAGCCTCAAGCTGAGGAAGGGCAATAACTCTTTGGAGCTTACATGGATCTTTAAGCGTTGTTTTGTCATCCTTGTTTTCAAACTTTGAGTTTTATTATTTTATTAAGTATGGGATATTGTTAGCTCTGATCCATGTGACATCGGGCTAGGGGATTATTTTTATTAAGTTGTGTTTACTCTTATGCGAAAACCTTGTAAACGTTCTATGGATTTTATATTGAATCTTACTTCAGACTGAAGTTTATGTATGGTGATTCTCTTAACACTTGACGAAAAGGTTTTTAATTAAACCGTATCTTTATTCCTCAAAAGAACCTTTGATAATCTATTATTTACATAATAAATGTATGTTGGCGTTAAGGGTGTCACAATGGTATGCATTATAATGTGTATGTTATATTATGATGTTTTATGTGCTGTATGATCATCTTGTCCGTTTTCAAAAAGACAAACTAACAGAAAGTAAAATATACTATAAGCCCTAAAAACTAGGTAGCGATAGTTTGGAAACCATATCTCTAAAACCATGGCCATTAGTAGCCGATAACAGACTACCCAAAAGTCGCTACCTCAAAACAAGAAACCTTAAGCTGGTCCAAAACTAGTGGAAACTGTTGGAGAGTCCCCCAAAGGAGTCCCCAACATCATAATCAGAAGGAGTGTCAGGGGAGGGTTCATTCGTGTTGACAATCCCAACTCCCCCGGCTCCTATAGCCGGAACAACCTCATCCTCTTGAGGATGGTACTCGGGAGCCTCCTAAGGATCCTCCTCCCGACCCTCTGCAACTAGGACAAACGGAGGGGGAGGAGTCAAGGGTGGCTGCTGCTGTAGAGGCTGGACAGCGAGGATCTCATATTGTAAAGCACCCTGGTCCACGAGATGTTGTAGGATCATCCAAATCGACGGTAGAGAAATCTGGATGGTCTCTACTGTATGGGTCCTCTCCTAGGGTGCCGTCTTGGCACTACCACGAAGAGTACAGACTGGCCAGCTGTATGCCCTACTACTTGCGCCCGGGTGTATGGCCCAAGTAGCGGGGTCCTCTCTATGCTCAAAGACTAGGGAACGAACCCCTGAATGGGCTAGGTTCTCCTGTTCCGGCCCCATCTGTATAGAGTTAATAATAAATGTCAAAAGGAAACAACTTAGCCAAAAAATACAGCAAGAGTGAGAAACCAATATATGAACTCAAAATGCGACAACCACATACACCATATACAAAATAGCGGGTTCATATATATATATTTCAAATACGACTCAGAAGCATCATACGCATAACACAAAATATTATAACAATGTAGGTAAAGCAAGGGTCTCATACCCAACAATCATCATTATTTTGAAAATATATGCATGACACTTCCATATATGTTATCTAATACTTGATTCTTAATTTCTGGAAATCCCATCTTCTTTCAAAAGAGCGGATCAGGCTCGCAATACATTGGCCATTAGGCAACAATGTATAGCACCAATGTGCTATTCAGAAGTACATGAACACCATGTCACTATGCGATTCTCACATGGGATTACATTCAGTGGTACTTGACAAATTGTAATCGGGTCATACTATATTGTCCAACTCAAGGCACAATATGTTCCAAAACGTATGACACCATTGTCCATCAAGGCACATTGATACACAATGACTTAAAGTCATCACAGGGTTCCCTACCGTCAAGGTCCCCCATTTTGATGGCATGTCTGCCAAAAACAAATGCATGAGAAAACCTTTGTTTTCTTAAGTTTTTCTGTTTCGCATAAGCATTTCCTTGTTGAAGCTCAAAGATATCAACCAACACAACTTTTAGACTCTTAAATCTTTTCAACATTTAACCAAAAAGGATACACAGTCCAACGACTCAAACACAAAACCATAAACCGATGCACTAGTTTCGGGTTTTGGATCAAATCGTCCACAAGTTTACAGGACCACATCACTAACACGGATCCTCGATCCACGTGTTCTGCAGAACACTAGAACCCCGATGTCTCGGTTTCCAAGTTCACTTTCAAATTAACTTTTCTTTTTGCAATACAAAAACAAAACCCACATCTCCGAAGCTTACACGCAAAGTCATTGAGATCGATTTTCCATAGAGTAAAACTCTTTATCAAAACCACTTTGCTTTTAAAATACTTTAACAAATCATCAAAACTTTGAATATAGTTCGTGAAAACTCTTTTTCTTCGATAAAACAATTTGCTTCTAAAATTGGACCCTTGAAAATATTTTTACTCAAAATATCTCGTTTTATCATTTTAAATCCATTGATGATTTCTAAAGGAACTTTTCATTTTAACACTTACTTTTGTTAAAGTACAAATTTTGTTCCAATTTATTTTTCATTTCATTAATAAAATATATTTCACTTTCTTGTTCCTAAAAAAAATGTGTTGTCTTCAATTCTTTTCTAAAAACTGTTAACCTTTTATCCGCTTGATATTTACCTTAAGCTTTTTGAAGCTTTTACCTTTACTTGGTTTTGAACACTAACCATACGTTAGGTTCCTTAGCACAATATCAATCACCATTTCAATCAACATATCATATCAGGAATAATCAAGCAATTAACTAAAGCATAAAGTAAAGCACTCCGCAATTAAAGACAGTATATCACAATTTTACAATTTACACACAAAGACAGTACGCAGCCTTCGGAAATTAAGTTCCTCAGGTCATCTCCCCTTACCTCTCAAAGGTAATCCTCTGGATGAACATTGTCCGACTCGATCTGCTAGTCCTTCGATTAATCGCCCGAAATAATCAACAACCACAACCTTCACACAATAATTCAAAACTTTAACATAAATAAAATTACATTCCCTTGTCTCATAGGACCTAGTTTCGGCCATGGTGACCTAAAAAGGATAGGGATGTCTAAAAATTTCTATCTCTTGGATGAATGATCCTTAAGCATACATAACACTAAAACAAGTTTCATTATCCAAAAACTTGAAGCAAAACTCATGGTTTCCCAAAGGCAAGGGTTCGGCCACTTCATGAAAAATATAGCTAGACATGTTATTTGATTACATGCTTTTGGATAGTGATAGAAGATGATAAAAATAGATCATCGAAATTGATTTCACATTAAAAGGATTTTTCTATGATTTTCTAGAGATTTTTGAACATTGAACTTAGAAACTTTAAACATGTTGATCATGGCTTGAAAACAAGAAATGAGTGAAGAACATAAAGCTCATGGATCAAAGAGAGTAGTTATACCTCTTGGATGATGAAAATGGGTAAGAATCTAACACTTTCTTCACAAATTTTGGCTAAGGTTTCACTTGAAAAATATGAGAATTTCGAGAAGTTATGGAGTTTGTGAGAAAAATCAATGGCCTTCATGAAGCTTTAGGAGTGGGGTATGGAGGGGACAAAAGGGTCCAAAAATGTTTACTTAAGGGGCAAAAGAGTCATTTCACCTAGGGACAAAAATGGAATTAAAACTAAAGGTCAAGGGCAATATAGTCATTTCACCTCCTTGTCATTAGGACTTTGGGTGAGTCACTGGCATGACTCACCTAGGTGAGCTAACCTGATGTGATTTCAAGTTTATCCGTTAGCGGGTCCCGATAAATCCGTATTCAGCTCCGTTATTTACCCAATTTCAGATTTCGCCCGAATAACATATATTATTTCACTTTTTAGTGAAAAATTTCAAAATTACCAAAGTTGTTGGAAATTCGATTTAAAACCTAACTGTTTCGTTCAAAGTCAAAATTAGGTTTTATGATCAGTAAAATCTTACTGTCAGTGAAAATGAAAACCGGTTTCCATCTAAATGTTCAACCCAAAATTTAACCGTAACTCTCAATGATGATGTAGAGTATAACTATGATCTCGTTTTATTTAAATTCATTTTCTAAAACCTCGGATAAAATATAATCTCATTTATATAGCTTATCGATCTTAGAAAGCATAAAAATCGGGGTGTTACATCAGAAGCTAGCACGGTCCTAATCGCAAAGAGCACAGTTGTGCCAAACATTAGCACGCCCGTGCCAAAGCCCGTGCACTAGAACGCTGATTTACGAAGTTGGTACGCCCTTACATATTTGAGCAAGGCCTTACATAATGAAGAGCACGACCGTGTTGACTGATGAGCATGCTCGTGCTACTTGTAAAGAAGATATCCCTTGTCACCGTTTTGATCATAACTTGAGCTCTGGATGTCCTATTGAGGCGTTCTTGGTGGCGTTGGAAAGCTTACGAAAAGATATACAAGGCTGTACAAGATGACATTAGGCACGACCATGACGGAGCTTACGAAAATATATACAAGGCTATACAAGACGACATTAGGCACGGCCGTGCTAAATTCGTCACGGTCGTGCTCTATCCCGTGCACTATAACGCTGACTTATGAAAAGGGAGCACGGCCCTGCCAAATTCAGCACAGCCGTGTTGACGGCGGTGACAGCAAATTTTAGGGCTTTTCTCCTATTTTTTCTGCAAATAGAGGCCTCTGTACCACTCTCATCATCAGTTATCAGTTGTAGACTTATTTTAGTAGTTTTTAATAGTTTGTTTTCTTTGTAATTTTGATTTCTAGAGTAGAATTTGATACCTGGAGATTAAGTTGGAGACAACTTCTCCCTTTTCAATTATCCAGGATGCGTTTTCCATTGTTGATTTTGGTTTTCTGTAGCTATTAACATGAGTCGGCATGGCCGTGCTAAATTCGGCACAGCCGTGATCTATGACACTAATTTACCAAAAGGGAGCACGGTCGTGCCAAATTCAGCACCGCCATGCTGACGGCACTGATAACAAATTTTAGGGCTTTTCTCCTATTTTTCCTATAAATAGAGGCCTCTGTACCACTCTCATCATTAGTTATCAGCTGTAGACTTATTTTAGTAGTTTTTAATAGTTTGTTTTCTTTGTAGTTTTGATTTCAAGAGTAGGATTTGACACCTGGAGATTAAGTTGGAGACAACTTCTCCCTCTTCAATTATCCAAGATGCGTTTTCCATTGTTGATTTTGGTTTTCTATAGCTATTGCTATGAGTCGACACGGCCGTGCTAAATTTAGCACGGGCGTGATCTATGACACTGATTTTTGAAAAGGGAGCACGAGCGTGCCAAATTTAGTACCGCCGTGCTGACGGCACTGACAGCAAATTTGAGGACTTTTCTCCTATTTTTCCTATAAATAGAGGCCTCTGTACCACTCTCATCATTAGTTATCAGTTGTAGACTTATTTTAGTAGTTTTTAATAGTTTGTTTTCTTTGTAGTTTTGATTTCAAGAGTAGGATTTGACACCTGGAGATTAAGCTGGAGACAACTTCTCCTTCTTCAATTATCCAGGATGCGTTTTCCGTTGTTGATTTTGGTTTTCTCTAGCCATTACTATGAGTAGCTAAATTCATCACTAGAGTTATGGTGGATCTTGTGTTAATAGAAACCTTTTCGCTATGTCTTAGGTTTAATTCAATTCTATTTGGCTTCAAGGTTGCAATTTGAATAGTGTTATTCTGTTGTTCTTCATCCCATACTAGGATTGCACACCCTTTGTATGCTCTTAATCAATTGATTGATATTTTGGCTATCAAGCCCAATTAAATTGGTAGACCTACAGGATAATTGGGGTTTAATATCTAGATTTGCGAAAACGTGATTTATTCCTTTCAATCATTCAACTTCTTTATTCTGTATGCTTTCTAATAATTTAAACTCTTTTCCTGACAACCATTGGGTTTATTTGGGGAAAAGATTATTAATTTCCTGACAAACAATTAATAGTTTTCCTGTGGAATCATGAGGTTTATCCGGCGGATGGACATTTTATCTCATCTGCTTTGTGTAAGCATTAGCATTATGTTGCATGAGCCTCTAAGGTCTTAAGCCTAGGAGTTGAGCTTATACCTTGATGCGAGTGTGAATTTTATGGTGACGATCTTAAATGGTCTTGAGGATGTCAGGGTTGGAGATCCAATAAGTGACCAATTGGCGATTCTTTTGTGTCGTGGTATTCCATATACATCTTTGCCTAGATGTCATACTTTTCATGTTTGGTGTAGAGTGTTTCCGTAAAAGCCAGATACGTGCACGTTACGAATATTGTAGCATCTTACCCACGGCTGGCATACACGAAACATGTCCTCCCATTCACTCTCTCCGGCGTTTTTTAGTTCCATGGAGTAGGGGTCAGAGTTTTACCCTTATGGCATATGGCATTGAGTTATGTACATCGCATTGCTTTGCATGACTGTTGATGGATACATTTTCATGTTATACATTGTTATCCTATGCTGATGATGTCTTATGTTGTCGATTAATTAATATGAGATATTTAGATGTATGATATGCATGAATAGTATTTTGTTGTCTTGCATGTCATACTGTTTTTACTTCTGCCATATGTTTTGTTGATGAATGGGAATCCCGCCTCCTTACTTTGTATTGCATCGTTGTGTGCTTCTCTGGTTGTCTCTCGAGAAGGTCGTGCTACCGATACTTCACCCGACGCTTCAGATGCATCTCTCTGTTGAGTTTCCCAATGCTTACGGCGTTTGGACATCTAGTCATGATGGGCTTCTAGCAACGTAGATGTGAAAAGACGCACTCACCATCGATAAGGATTGCAGAGGAAGGGTTCTAAACCGATTCACCGCTTGTCTTCATGTCGTCTGTTGTCAGGGTTGTAGTCATAAGTGGAATGCTAGATGGACTTTCCCACCGATGCGTTCAATGCCTTCTCCCTCTCTTGGGGACAGGCCTCCTATTGGAAGAGTTGCGTCTGAGGCAACTCCTGTTAGGTCTGCCATAGGAATGCCAGCAGTAGTCCCTTCTAGGGTTCTTGTTAGGTCTCGCTTGATGGGTCCTGGTTTGAAGGCAATGGGTCAAGAGACTAGGAGGGAGGTGATCTATCCACGCCTTCCTACTTCTTTCGCTTGTCTTTTCGTAAAGGAGAAGTCAGAGGAAGCATTCAGCGGTTGATCTGAGGGATGTCTTCTTGTGTAGTCTGTTGTCGGCCAATGCAGGGGGTCAACGTGTCAGTACCTTTCTTTTATCTTCGTGGAGCTACGTCTCCAAGTATCTTATGTTTAGGTGTTGCGTCTCCAATCCTTTTATGTTGAGTCTGTATCTTTCTATTTTATTTCCGTAGTCGGGTTGGGGTTTTATGTTAACCTTTATGAACTTATGAACTTTTATTATGAAATGTTTCTATTTACCTTACACGCATAAACAATTACAAGCTTTTACAATTATATCTTGTGAAAAGGAAAAATTCACCCCATCTTTCTTAAATGATTTTAATTAACCCGTTTTCGGCCTTATAGTTTGATGAAATGTTCGTTATGTGGTGCCCCCGGAAAGGGTGCTACAATCGAAGGATTCTCAAAGATAGTGTTACCTATGACACAGTTAACGAGAAAAGGGTGTAACATCCCAGTTTCTGGAAACCTTAATTGAGATAGATGGCCTAGATTGAGTGTTTACATGTTTGTTGACAATTGCTATCATGGCTGAAAAGTATGCTTACAGAACATGTTGGGAGTAGCAATGAATTGGATAAGGGAAGGGTGAAGGACAAGGATCAAGAGCAGAACGTTGAAGCGTGGACCAGTGTAACGCTCAAGCGTGCTAATGCTCTAGCGTGGAGAGCTTTGGACACTCAAGCGTGGACCTTCGGACCAGTCGACTAGCAGTGATGTGACGTAAAGTGACATATGTCGGTTACAAGTCGCTGCTGGAACGTGATGGGCGGTGCCTTGGCGGTGAGGAAACGTCAACGCTCAAGCGTTAAGGAAGCTAACACTCAAGCGTTGAAACACTAAAGCATGGGTAAGCCGAGGTTCCTTATCGACCTACATTGTACCTATACAATGTTCTCTTTTGGTTTTAGCTTCTTTTCACGGTTTTAACTTTGTATTAAGGTTAATGCTATAGTCTACATGTTGCTTCCGTGATTAGGGCAAGTTTGGAAGTGGCGTGCGGAGCCCGTTGGAGCAAGTAGGCTGCGGCTGTGAAGGCAAGGAGAAAAGCAAGAAGTACTTGTTGCCTTCGTGATTATCGCCACGTTTGCTATCAGGTGGGGAGAAAAAGTTACACACGTCGGGGAGGCAAGAGTAGTCCATATAGCTGTATTGTATGCTTTGTGTGTGTAGGGGAACCCTAAACCCTACGTAAGGTTGAGCCCCAACAAAGTACCTAAATCCTAGGTTTAGTCTACTTTGGGTTGTCACTGTTATATTTGATACCCTAAGTTAGCAGATTTGTGGTGCATGATAATATGTGCTATGTGTTGATATATGCGTACCTGCTATTTATGATATTTGATATTTGCAAGAGATGCATGATGTGTTGATGATAATGGCATGTTGGCACATATCTTGTTTACTGCTTTTGGAGCATGTTGATAATTGATGAACTGTTGCATTATATCTGGAAATGCGTGTACGTATGAGATATGGAGATTTAGCATGATTAGGACTTTGACCCCGTTGTGGACGAGCTGATAGTTAAGATTCGAGGTTATAGTTGGAGCTTGGAGCTCGTAAGGTTATGATGGGAGCTTGGAGCTCGTATGGCTATAAACGGAGCTTAGAGCTCATATGGCTACAGTGGAGCTTGGAGCTTATACGGTTACCTATGGAGCTTGGAGCTCATATTGCTAAGTTTAAATTTGCATGTGTTACGATATCAGCTCAAGAGAGATGGATGACATGCATAGCATATGCATATGATGCCAAGTGGCGAGCTGTATGCTGTGAAGCGTATAAGGTTAGTGCACCGAGTGCGGGTGCGAAAAATGGAAAGGTAGGTTTATGTGATCTTGGGATACATTGGACATAGGTGTACCCACATGAGACTGGTATGATAGCGCCTATCGTGTCTTGGCGGTCCTGAGCACGTCCTACTATCCCTATTGGACCTTGAGTCTTTCAAGTTGCCAGTGGATCTTCCGAGGAGGCCCAGTTAACCCTCTTTGTCAAGGACAGTTAAGCGGTGATGCACTCTTATGCACTACAAGAAAACACGCTATTTCCCACGGCTTTTTTCCCACGGGCATGTGACCGTGTGTAATTTTTGAATTTCCCACGGCTAAACCACGGATTTTTTTTCCTCGCAATTTCCCACGGCCTAAACCCTCGCAAAATAAAAAAGCAAATTTTCCCACGGTTAAGCCGTGGGTAAAGGATAGTGCAAAGTGGCGCCAATTCTTCCGGCCTCGTTTCCCTCGGTTTTCCCACGGTGTAGCCGTAGGTTATTTCCCACGGCCTTTACCGTGTGTAACTGCCAGTTTAAACATTCTATTTTCCCATGGCCATGACCACAGGTAAATGTTTTTAGAATTTCCCACGGGTAAGCCGTGGGTAATGTTAATTATTTCCCACGGCTTGAGCCGTGGGTAAATTTTTTTCCATTTCTCACGGCTTTGACCGTATGTAATTGTAAAATGTTCCCACGGGTTAAACCGTGGGTAAGTTTTTTTGTATTTTTTCCATGGCTTATCCGTGGGTAAGGGTTATTATTTTAGCACGGTTTTGCCTGTGGGTACGGGTTAATTTTTTTCCCACGGTTAGGCCGTGGGAAACACCGATACTTTTCTACCAACTAAAACCTCTCGTCTCCTCTTCTGTGATGAACGTCTCGTTATTCACTGCTCCGCCGCAGCCCCGACCTCGTTGCAGCCGCAGAAGCACAGACCTCGCCACAGTACAACTTCATTCACTGCTCAACTTCATTCACTGCTTCCAGATCGCGTCTGATACACAACTCACGCAAGGGAAGCATAGTTTCCTTCCATCATTTTCACTTTCTGCAAAACTATCAAAAGACACAGACAGCTACTCCCCTGCCTCTCAAGCCAGCGAGCCACGCACCCAAACAACCCGACTCGGACCTACGACAACGCACCTTGTTACTGCCTCTACCCTTTCCACCCACTTAACTCCAACCACCTGATCCACAAATTGCAATCCTCTGTGCTTAAACCAGTGACGTGAACCTGTACCAATAAGGGGAAGGAACAAGGTTCTTCAATTTGTTGGTAACATGCGAATTCTTTTTATCCTTCCATTTTTGCAACCCAATAAAGGCATAATAAGTCTCTAGTTCAGTGTTTTGATTTTAATTTTTAAGTGAGCAACTGTTCATGATTCTTGTTCATCTGACTTGTGTGAATCACTTTAATTTGTATATAATTTATTTGCTCGATATCTGTTCGATGGAATGTCTGAATCAGAAATCTTATTTTAAACATGGTTTTAGTGGTTGGTTCGATCATGCTACTGTGTAACTTTGAAGTGAAGCGTTTAACTAAGCAATGGGTAAAGCATCATTACAAGCGGTTAAGCTTCTTTTCCACTGTGTGATAACCGTTTCTGGGAAGTTTGATGGCTTCCTTTGAAGTATTTGAGATACGCATTTTTTTTCTCAAGCATGAATTTTGATATTCACTCAACGATTATTTTACACGGGGTCTGGTAAATTTGATGGCTTCCTTTTTTTGTTTTTGGGTTTTTTTTTTACTTTTTGTTGCTTGATTGTGCTTGTTTGTTTTGGTGCATAATGCTTCATATAAGGATATGGTTAATTAAGTTGGTTTAGCCTTAACTGAATTTATAATCACGGAAAATCTTATGCCTTTGATTTCTCTGTTTTTTTTTTCAAACATTAATTTTTTTGTTTCTTTGGTCATCATTGTTTTGTACTTTGGTTATGACTATATTTTGACTCTTGGTTTAGGGATTTAAAATGTGACATTGTCAATGTGGTTGTGTATAGGAATGAACAGCAATGCATACAGGGGAATGACGAAAACGTAGGGCCGAGGCTTGAAAGACAACGAGGTTGAGGTTCAACGAAAGAAAAGGTTTGAATTGCAGAGTATAGCAAGATCCCAAATAGGTTTCAGTTTTGAGTTTTTAATTCTATTTCATGACTCCCATATGTTGGATGTTATTTTCTGGTTTGCTTGATTCTGAATCTCATTCTGTAATTAACTTTTGCTCAAAATTTTAAGAAGGTGTGAACTCATTCTAACACACTCATTCTGTTTTTAATAATGGGGTTAGTGATTTATATATAATGAAGTTAATCAGATGTTCATATTTTGTTTGGTGCACAACCTTTTGAATCTGTGGTTCCTGCTGATGAGTATGTTGTTTGAGCTTGTATGTTTATGGTTTTAAGCTTGCTAAATAGTGTACTTTAAGTTTGATTTTAAGTTGCGGAGATTATTGAATCAACGAAAATCATTGTGTTTTACACATGTTTTGTTTTTGAAATGAGATGAAGAATAAGCTGTTGATGCATATTGTTTTCCTTTTATGATGCAGCTGTACGACAAAATGCCCAAATGCTTTGCTATCATTGTTGATAAATTGAACTTTCACAAAATGCCCAAATGCTTTGCTACCATTTTTATGTAGGTTCTTTGAGACATGGACAAGTTATCTCAATCTCACAATTCTGTATGGTTATTGAAGCATTGACATATATGACTTGCCTAGATGTTTCTTAAAGCAACTTGTATTGTGAGTCAAAGTTGATATTTGGACGCCTAGTTCTCAAATGTGTGATGTACAGCTTCAAAGGTCAATATGATTTGATTTGTTTTATTTAAAAATTGAAATATCCTATTGAATAACAAGGACATAATTGATACAAGTAATTGTGTTGTAAATTTGTACGGTGTAAATTTGTTGTAAATTTGATCTATGAACATTTACACCATTCCAATTTGCTCGACCATTACTTTTATGATATTTTTGGATTGTGACATGGTTGCCAACTAGTTCTGGTAGTTTTTTTTTTTTATAAATGAAGGAAAGGAGCCTCGTTAAAACCTTCTGATGCAAAACCCTCCTTAGGGAAAAAACATCTAGAAGGAAAAAGAGTACTCCTCCCTGTTTTTATTAATAAAGAGAAAAAAATAGTAACAAAAGTTGCTTGGGGGGACTAGGCCAAAACCCAAGACTGAAACGAAAGTGCAAACAATACAATCCAGAAGGACATCCATGAGTCTAGGGAGCGACAACCTAGCCCAAAAGAGACTAGGAAAATCTATAATAAGGCAAACTATTTCTATTTCTACAAAAGTCATCTGAGATGAAAGTCGGGATGGTATTCCACCAAACAGTACCGTTGACATGAGTCCCGTGAGAGGCAAGCTTGTCAGCACAAGAGTTCCCTTCTCTATATATATGGGAGAATAAGAAAGACATCTGCTTAGTAAGAGCAATACAGTTGGACCACCTGTTTCTGAGCTTCCAAGGAACAATAGAACTGTTTTTGAAGGCAGCAATAACTAACTGGGAGTCACACTCTAACCATAACTGACGCCAACCTCTTTTAAAGGCAATCTCAATAGCAATCATTGCACCAAAAATTTCCGCCTGAAGAGCATTACAGATACCAAGATTAGCAGAAAAGCACCCAAGAACAGCAGCATTAGACCCTCTGAAAATACCCCCACAAGAGGCGGGGCCAGGACAACCTTTAGCTGCACCATCAGTGTTGCACTTAATCATATGATCGCTGGGAGGTTTCCAGATAACTTCTTTGATAGTATGACCACTACCAGGACGACCCTCCACTTTGAAAGTCTTCAAAATAGTAAATTCCGAGACAGAAGAAGACATTTGCCCCCGGCTAGAATTCCCAGCAAGGGAGACATTACTCAAAATCAAATTGATGGCCGATTGAGGGGGGATCGGCTTATTGTCAAAGCGCAATTTGTTTCTACAATGCCAGATGGTCCAATAAATATTGATAATAGAAGCAATAACAACATCAAAAACTTGAGTACTCCAACCTTTATCACAGATAGTGAGGGTGGACTGGGGAGAGGAGCAATCCACAGAGCTATTAAGAACCGAGCTAAGCCAATTCCAGAGGTAAGAAGCAAAAGGGCAATCCAGAAACAAGTGGTGGGAAGTTTCAGCAGATTTCCCACAGAGAGAGCAAACAGAAACCACAATAATTCCTCTATTCCGCAAGTGGTCATCAGTAGGAATTTTATCGTGCAGAAGTCTCCAAAGAACAAAGGATTTTGAAGGGGGAACACAATTTCTCCAAATTAATTTAGCCCAAGGAGCATGTTGACCAATAGGCTCATGAAAAAGGAAAGCATCCTTAGATGATAAAACGCCAGAGTCATTAGCTCCCCATCGTAAAGTATCCAACCCGTGGTCAATAGGAATAACAGTCCCTTTGATCTCGGCTAAGATATTAGGAAAGTGAGCGCAAAGATCAGCAGGAATACACCAGGAGCCATTATGAATGAAGTCACTAACCTTAGCCCTGAACCTATGGTGCAAGGAGGGATGAATTCCCATAATATCAACTATGGGTCTAGACAACCAAGTATCCGTCCAAAAGTTGATGTTAGAACCATCTCCAAGATGCCAAACAGAATTATTAACAATAACGGGCAGGTTAGATTTAATACCAGACCAGATAGAGGAGGAGACATGATACCTTACTGGAGAGTTATTCATGAGAACTCGGGCTCTTAGGAAGTTAGCCCATTGCAAGTCTGAAGTCTTGAACTCCCAGGCCAGCTTAAGTAAGCCCGCTTGATTAATAGAGTGAATAGGACGGACCCCCAAACCACCTTCTAGAGTAGGAGAGCAAACCTTTTTCCAAGCAACAGTGACATATTTTCGAGAAGAAACATCCCCAGACCAAATGAAATTCCTAATCCACTGATCCAAAGAGGAGAGAAGATTTTTAGGCCAAGCATAAATATGAAAGCTATAAACCAACATGCCAAGAATGATGGACTTCACCAATTGAACCCTGCCCATGATTGAAAGTAAAGAGCCTTTCCAAGATGATAACTTGGCCTTAATACGATCAGCAATAGGAAGCAGATGAGCACGCTTAGGAGAGCCTTGAAAGAGAGGAACACCTAGATAGGTGAAGGGAAGAGTGCCAGCAGAGAACCCCAACAAGCTAGAAAGAAGCCTCAGGCGAGGCTGGGAGATGCTGCCAGAATAGAACTTAGATTTTTCTGTACTAATAACCTGCCCAGAAACAGCCTCATACTCCCCAAAAAGCTTCAACAAATTAGTAACATTCCTTTGAGTAGCCCGGCAAAAAATCATAACATCATCGGCATAAAGAACATGACTAGGCACCCTGTAATTTCTGGGACCAGACATTAACTGCAAATTGCCTTCTTCAACAAGCTTAGAGATGCCCCTACTAAGCACATCCTCAGCAATACAAAACAGAAGAGGAGATAAAGGATCACCCTGACGAACACCCCTTTTGCAACTAAAGAAACCAGCAGGATGACCATTAATAGAAATAGAGAGCTTGGCCGAATGAAGAATTAAATTAATCCAACCACAGAATTTGTCACTGAAACCAAAAGCACGGAGAACCTGAATCAAGAACTTCCAATCTAAAGTATCAAAGGCTTTCTTGATGTCAATCTTCAAAGCAATTTGACCACCAAAGGATCTATTCTTGAGAAGATTTATAGCTTCAGAAGCAGTGCAAATACAATCAGAGATATTCCTACCCTTTATGAAACCACGCTGATTCTGAGAAATAATTTTAGGAGCCACCACAGCAAGTCTGTCTGCAATAACTTTAGTAATGATTTTAAATTGAAAATTAGCTAAAGCTATAGGACGATACTGGTCTAAACGCTCCGCCCCAGCCACCTTGGGAATCAGAACAACAAGATTCGAGTTCAAATTGGGAAGCAACCAACCCTGCCTGAAAAACTGGAGAACAGCAGAATATACATCATTAGAAATAATATCCCAATAAGTGTGATAAAAATGACCACCATACCCATCAGGACCAGGAGCACTGTCCCCACTTAAATAGAAAACGGCCTGCTTCACTTCCTCCAAAGAAGGCACTCTAGTGAGCATATCATTATCATCCTCAGTCACAGAGTGTGGAGTAACACTATCAATTAAACCATTGGGCTGGCAAGAATTCCCAGAGGCAAACAGATTACTGTAGTAATTAACGATGTGTGCTTCTATATCAGAGGGATCAGTGAGTGCAGAACCGAACCATCTTCGGGTCCATCTGTTCAAGCAGCAATAGCAAGTACCAACAGAAAACATACAGATATGGGTGAGATTCCCGTTCATCAACACAACAAAATAGCAGTAGTAAAAACGGGACGATTCACCAGGTAACAGCGTACCCAACATGTTAAGCAGTTAAACAAATACTAAAACTCTCAATATAAATCATGTTAAACAGTTAACAGTACAATATAATGCATTCTTAAACAGAACAACGATGTATAACAGTAAATGTAAACATCCACAAGCATGCAATGCAGTGCAATGTACATGACTCAATGCCAATGTCACTGGGTACTACTCTGACCCCTACTCCATGGAGCTAACAAAACATTCGGAGAGAGTGAATGGGAGGACATGTTCCGGTTTCTGCCAGCCATGAGCAAGATGCTACAACATTCGTAACGTGCACGTATCTGGCTTTACGGTAACACTCTCGACCAAACATGAAAAATACGGCACTAGTAGAGGATATCAGTGTATTGCACGGATTCGCCACGACACAGAAGAATCACCAACTGGTCACATGTCAGCCTTTCCAACCTTGATACCTCCAAAAAGACCATTGAAGATCGTCACCGTAAGATTCGCACCCGCATCAAGTTGTAAGCTCAACTCCTAGGCTCAAGGCCTTACAACTATGCACATGAAATGTCAATGCTTACACAAAGCAGATGCGATAAAGCAATGTCTATCCATTGGATAAACCTCAAGGTTCACTAAAGTTCTCTTCCTTAGAAACTACACACATCTTTTTTTTTTTATAAAACATTTATCCATCGGATAAATATCTTGTGATTCCTTTGGAATGATCCAGACTGCTTTTAGAATCGCTGACTGTCCCCACAAACCAACACAAGTCTTTTCAGCGTGTTTTGTCCTCACTCACACGCTTTCTAGGAAACTTCCCAGAAGGTCACCCATCCCATAATTACTCTAAGTCAAGCACGCTTAACTGTAAAGTTCTTATGTTCTAAGCTCCCGAAAAGAAGATAAATCTTGTTGGTATGGGTAGTACCAACCAATTCTTATGTGCCTTCCCTCAACTATACAGTCCCATACCTGCACAGTCTCAGGATCTCTCTCATTCCAGTTATCACAAGACGGAAACAATTGAACGATTAACCTGGATCCGAATCACCAGTCCATCATCGAACTACTGTTTCAAAAACCAAAACGTTTCATGTTTGTGTTTACGTCTTATGAATTATGTCTCAAGTCCTAAGCATTATGAATAAGGATTGAGAATCCTCTGAGATAAATCTTTGAGCCTTTCTAAGATATTAATCCCTTGTCTTTCAATTAAGGAAACAAGTGTTAATTTCACTTAAGTCATATGAAGTCATTGATGTACTAAGTCATCAATGGTATAGTACATGGTCTTGTTCCACCACATACCATACTTAATTAACCCTTGTCTTCAACTCTAAGTTAATTATTTAACTTAGGTTTTTCACGCGTAAAACTTTCCGATTGAGTTAGAAAACTCTTTTTGTAAACCAAACAACTTTTACAGTTGAAAACTCATTTGATTTAAAACAACATTTGAACTACTTACTTCATTTCTAGCATTTTCTGAAACATAAAATTCGCTTAGCGGATTTGCATTTGCTTAGCGAAATTGAGGCAGTAATACCTCTCTTGAAACTCCTCTGGATCGCTTGGCGAGACATAATTCGCGTAGCGAAATTCGCTTGGTTCGCTTAGCGAATATTATTTCGCTTAGCGCAAGTACAGACGGTTACACCTCTTTGGAAACACCTCTGGATTGCTTGGCGAAACAGAATTCGTGTAGCGAAATTTCACTTTATTCGCTTAGCGAGTATAATTTCGCTTAGCGAAATGGAGGCGGTTATACCTCCTTTGGAAACTTTTCTGGATCGCTCAGCGAGACTTAATTCGCGTAGCGAAACTCGCTTGGTTGGCTTAGCGAATATGAATTTGCTTAGCGAAAGTGAGGCAGTGATGCCCAGCCAAGACTTTCCCTGTTTTTCGCGTAGCGAAAGTAAATTTGCTTAGCGAAAAGTTGCCTTAAAACAAGACATCAACCTTATGGAACCATTTTGATTCTCTTCATGAAAACACTTCTTTTCTCATTTTGAGTCACTTGATTAGCTAGATGAACTAAGGATAAGGTATAAAACATGTTTCACTTTGGTGAAAGCACTTTGAGATTTAATTCCATTTAAAGTCACTTAGGGTTTTTGTTTGAAAAACACAAGTTATTGAAAACACTTTCCCTACATCAAAACTTGACTTGTCCAAGAACTATTCATATCCTTCCTTTCCTCAAGGTCATGGCTAATAGCCAACTAGGAATCAATGTGAAGTTTTACTTCATCCACCAATCAAAGTATGGCTCACAACACTTACACAATCATGATAACCATAATACACATTACTACATAATCAAACATCCAAGTCCATCACACATTATGGTCTCATAATCAACAATAAAAGTCCATACTTGATCTAGTGATCAAAGTAGGTTTTCCAACATACATGAAAATGGTTTTTTATTCAATCATCTCATTATCAACATATGCTAAAGCACACAACAACATACTAAAGCATAAACTCATCATGACAATCTTGTTCTCCAAGAGAACTTAACAAAACTTAACACATAAAAGTGAACCCAAACTAAAGGGTTTCACCCACACATAATTTAAACAACCATCTTCACCACCACCATCTTGGTGTGATGAGGTTCTTCTCCCCATACCTGTTGAAGAGCAGATTCCCGGATCAAAGTAGGTTGATCGGTTTGTGAACCTCCTGGCAATCGTCAACAACTACAACAACATAACAATCAAACATTAAACAACAATCAAAGCCAATCTCAACAATCCTATTAAAGAGGATTTCGGCCACCCTAGGTTAAAAGGTTAGGAATTGATCTTGGTTTTCCATTTCATGGATTCAAAGGCATTAGGAAAGCTAAGGATGAAATCATGTGTTAGAAATCAAAAATTGATGGAAACACTATTCATCATCATCAAGAAGGGTCCATATTGTGCTTTTTGAGCTATGATGAGAGTTGAATCATAAGCTCTTGGGTTTAGGTAGAGAATGATGAGGTGAGGTCAAAGAAATTGGTCTCACATCAAAATGATTTTTCTACAATTTCCTATGGATTTTCAAAGTTTTGGATCTAAGAAATGATTTTCATGAAAATGGATTTTGATCTTGAAATAAAGAGATATTCAAGAAGCTAAGAGATCATAGAAGTGATCTTACCTTGAAATGAAGGAAGATTGCTCAAGGAATCAAGTGATTCCAACAAGAAATCAAGGAGATTCAAGAGCAACAATGGTGTTTCTTCAAGAGCAACTATGGTGTTCTTCTCTTTTTGAGAGGGCTGTGCGAAAATGAGAGTGTGAGGGGCTGAGTTCATCCTTAAAACAAGTCACTTAAGGGCAAAAAGGTCATTTGCCAAAAGGGTAAAATGGTAAAAGTGCAAAAGACTAAGGTTAGGGGCATTTTGGTCATTTCGCGTCTAGATTTTCCCGATCGTCATGACGACTCTGGCATACTCTCCCAAGTGTCCTGGGATGTTGTGATATCAAGATTATCTGTTGGCGAGTCTCGGTAAGTCCATATGTGGCTCCATTCGTCACCCGATTGAGGATTCCGCCCGAATGAAGGTCAGGAAGTTATTTTTCTGAAATTTTTACGAAATTTAACCAAAACGTAGAGAATCAAATTCTAAAACTTACTGTCTCGTTCACGGGTCAATCTGAGGTCTCCTGAGCAGTAAAATCATACTGTCAGTGTAAAAACACAGACCGGACTCCGTTTGAGTTTTTGACTCAAAACTTAATCGTAGCTTCGCATTGGATGCGTTGGAAAGCTTAGAGAATTATCTACAAGTATCTTAACCCAAATTCTCTTTTTCGGTTAATTAAAACCTTTTCGAAAATATTCATTAAACTTGTTATGGAAATTCTGATACTAATCCAATACTTTAACAATAAGAAAGGAATAAATTCAAACTCATCATTTACAAGACTCATTCAACTTCGCCTTGAGGCATACATCATTTCCAATATCTTGTTACACATCATACCGAGTCACGGTCAAAGGACCTGACTTTAAATCAAAATCCTAAGAGCTGGTCTAACAAAACTCTAAGAACAGTAAACATACTACCTAGCATGCATCGCCCAAATAATATTGGGCCTCGTCTTCGACAGTCCACTCGTCTTCGTCGTTGACACCAAGGAACTCAGCTACAGGGTCTCGCAGTGACCCAGAGGACCGCTAGAAAATATCTGTACATGTGTTCAAAAAACACAACAGGGTGTCCAACATGTACAGGCAAGGGTGAGATACTCGTTCACAAGTTTATCGTAATAGCGACACAAGTAAAGCAGAATATAAATAATGCATCAACTTAGTCATGTGATAAAACGTCAATATTCAATCATAGTAATGCAACACCCTTTCCCGAGTGTCACATTTCCGAACGTTTATAAGGCCGAAAATATTATTAATGCTAAAAATACGATTTTCTTTTTTTTTTCTTTTTACAAAGATGTAATGGGATTAGTAAAGGTAAATAAATAATAACTGAACTTAGGTTTACCATGCATTTCTAAAAGACGTACTGTATTAAAATACAGAAATAGGGAGCAGAAAACAGAAATAATACGGTATACAGACATAGGTCTAATGCATAACTGACATAATAATATAATAAGAACTAGGAGTCACAGCTCCCAAAAAGGTACTACAGATACCGACACAGTCTGGCCAAAACAGGACTAAACAGCAGAAAGAGTCCACCTCCGAACTCAAAGAAACTACTGATCTGAACCGTTGTGACATCCATCTGCTCAAGCAGCAACAGTAATACCAGCAAGAAAATATACAGATATGGGTGAGATTCCCGTTCATCGACACAACAAAATAGCAGAAGTAAAAACGGGACGACTCACCAGGTAACAGCGTACCCAATATGCTTAATATACATCTCAATATAAATCATGTTAAACAGTTAACAATTAACAGCATAATATAAGGCATTCTAAAAAGAACAGACGATGTATAACAGTAAATGTAATGTACATGACTCAATGCCAATGCCACAGTGTAATACTCTGACCCCTACTCCATGGAGCTAACAAAACGTCGGAGAGAGTGAATGGGAGGACATGTTCCGGTTACTACCATCCATGAGCAAAGTGCTACAACATTCGTAACGTGCACGTATCTGGCTTTACGGAAACACTCTTGACAAAACATGAATAGTACAGCATCTAGTCGAGGACATCAGTGTATTGCTCGGATTCGCCACGACACAGAAGGGCTACCAACTAGTCACATGTCAGCCCTTCCAACACTGATACCTCCAAGACCTTTCCAATCGTCACCGTAAGATTCGCACCTGCATCAAGGTGTAAGCTCAACGCCTAGGCTCAAGGCCTTATGACTCATGCAAATGAAAAGACAATGCTTACACAAAGCAGATGCGATAAAGCAACGTCTATCCACCGGATAAACCTCAAGGTTCCACTAAGGTTCTCTTCCTTAGGAACTATACGCGTCTTTGAAATACAAAACTTTTATCCATCGGATAAATCTCATGATCTCTCCGGGATCGAGTCATCACAAGACTGAAACAACTGAATGGTTGACCTAGATTTGAATCACCGGCCCGTCATCGAACTATTGTTTCAAAACCCAAAACGTTTCGTGTTTGTGTTTATGTCTTATGAATTATGTCTCAAGTCCTAAGCATTATGAATAAGGATTGAGAATCCTCTTAGATAAGTCTTTAATCCTTTCTAAGGTATTACTCCTTGATTTTCAATTAAGGAAATAAGTGTTGATTCACTTAAGTCTTATGAAGTCATTGATGTACTAAGTCATCAATGGTATAGTACATGGTCTTGTTCCACCATATACCATACTTAATTAACCCTTGTCTTCAACTCCAAGTTAATTACTTAACTTGGGTTTTTATCTGTAAAACTTTACAATTTGAGTTTAAGACTCCCTTTGTAAACCAAGCCAACGTTTATAATTGAAAACCTCTTTGATTTAAAACAACATTGCACTTGCTTAAAGCAAAGTACCTTAACTAATTTTGAAAAGAGTTTTTCCTTACTAACTTAGTGTAAAACTATGTTCTAAGTTAATGGAAAGGAAATGTAATCTCATCTAACTTCCTTAACTATGAATCATTTTAATCAACTTAAGGATAAAAGGTCTCCATTATTTTCGAAATGAAACATTATCTTTGTTCTAAGATAAAGGTAATGCCTTGTTAAACTATGTTAGTTTTCATGAAAATATTTCATGATTTCCCTTTTTAAATCACTTGATTAACTAGATGTACTAAGGTTTCACTTTGGTGAAAACACTTAAAGATTGAAACTTTATTTGATCTTTGATCAAATCACTTATTGTTTTTCTTTGAGTCATAAGTTATTAAAACACTTTTCTTACTTCAAAACTTTAATTGTTCAAGAACAACACATGTTCTCCCTCATTTTGCTCACTAAGGCCGCAAGCCTCATCAAGGTAAAAGTGAAGATTTTGCTTCAATAATTAACCAAGTTATAGCTCAAAATGCTCACATAATTATGACAAACAATAATCACACATCATTGCATCATAATCAAGCATAAAAATCCATACTTGATCTAGAGTTCAAAGTAGGTATTTCAACATACATGAAAGTGCTTTTCATCTAATAAACATCATCATAAACATAATAAAGCATACAAAAGCATAGACTGCCATTATTACAACTTTATTCTCCAAGAGACCTAAATCAAAGGGTTTCACCCAAACCAAAGGGTTTCACCCACACACAAGGTGTGATGAGGTTCACCCCCATACCTGTTGATGATCAAACTTCCGGATCAAAGTCGATTGATCGGTTTGTGAACCTCCTGATATTCGTCACCAACTACAAACAACACAACAATCAAACATTAAGCATCAAACAAAACAAATCTCATCTATTTTCCATCAAAGAGGGTTCGGCCATACTCTAGAAAAATTAGCTAGAGATGTCCAAAATTTCTAATCTTTTGGGTGGATGATCCTTAGGTACTTCTAACACTAGAACAAGTCTAATTACACAAAACTTGAATAAAAAACTCAACCTTTTTCTATAGAGAGGTCTCGGCCAAAAAATACCCATATGGGTAGAAAAAGCTTTTGGTTACATGCTCTTGGATAGTGAAAGAGAATGATGAAACTAGATCATAGAAATTGATTTGGTATTAAAAGGATTTTTCTACACATTTCTATGAATTTTCAAATTTTTGGATCTAAACTTGGATCTTCATGAATCAAGAGATTCAAGAGATGAAATAGAGAGATTAAGAGAGTTAAGATGAGGATCATACCTCCTAGAATCAAAGATTAGTGAAAGAGAAACAAGTTTTCACTCAAAAACTTCAACTTTTGAAGATCAAAATGGGTTTTTTGTGAAGAACTTTTATTAACTCTCATGAACTTGTGAAGAACATGAAGAACAAGTGAGAGAGAGGAGAGAAAGAGAGGATGGCCGAGAGGGCCAGTAAGAATGAGTGTGATATAGCCATTTTGCCATTCATGGCAAACTTGTAAATAACCAAAGGACAATTTGGTCTTTTCCTTAAAAGGCCAAGGGCATTTTGGTCATTTCACGTCCAGATATTTTGTAAACCCTCATAAATGCTAGCCACGAAATTCTTCATGATGGGACACCAAAATTATCCATTCGCTGGTCCCGTTAAATTCTTTCTCAGCTCCAAACGTCTCCTGGTTCGAGTATACGCCAGAATATAATATATTATTTTCAATTTTGGGCGTCAAGATGGATTTTAACAAAAATGTAGAGAATTAAATCCTGAAACTTATTGTCTTGTTCACGAGTCCAAATTAGGTCTCGATAGTAGAAAAACACTACTATCCGTGAAAAACGCAGACCGGACTCATTTTGAGGTTTCTCTCGAAACTTAACAATGGCTTCCTATGGTTGTGCAGGGCATGCCAATGTTCTCAGAATATTTTATTTCACTCTCTAGACCCTCTAATAAAAGACAAACGTTTAAATACTGAAGAATTATAAAACTTGAAAATCGGGGCGTTACAAATATCATAATGAGATAATTTCACTTTCAAATATCATACTCATTCATCAAAATAAGTCAATTGAATGCATGAGACTTCAATTTGACTCTCTAATTCATGTACTTCGGAGATTCCTAACTTCCCTTCCTCGAGCGAAAGGCCGCGAATACTCCCATAACACAATTGTTCTCTTGGGTCGACCTCTCAATTTAGGTCCGAACTCCAGTTATTCCGGGGTACCACGTCATAACCATATCCTGAACAGTCCAGTCTCTGATTGAGTTCATTCGTGTTGGGTAGCCGATTTACCACGGCACGGGGTCGCGAGGCCTCCGGCCACTTGTGGAGTTTCAAACAAAGAATGCCCTTATATACCTAGTGGTCGTAACTGGCTTAATTCTCAACTACGTAAGTTGTAGTTCGGTTCGTATGGCACGTTGGCCGACTCATGCATGTATGCATGAGGTTCTCTATTCTTTCTCTTCGTTCATTCTTTCTTTTCTTTCATTCTTTCTTTTTCTATCAAGGCACAAGGCTTGAAACTCATTTAAAGGACATATAGCCTGTTCAATTCAAATTTCAGGACATGAGGTCCAAGTTCTTGATTCGCGAAGTACCAGGCCGACGTCGTGGACACTAGGCTTGCATGGGACACTAAATCCGTTCTATCTCTTTTTCAAAACATAGGACACGTAGTCCGAGTGCTCAATCCATGCTGTACTAGGCCGACTTCGCGGACACTAGACTCGCATATAGGACACAAAGTCCGAGCATGTCACAAATGAGAAAACCCCATATGTATGAAGCCTTCCCATTAGTCCCAACCTCTTATTATTATTATTATTATTATTATTATTATTATTATTATTATTATTATTATTATTATTATTATTATTAACTATGCCTAGCCGTATATAAAGCGATAGCGTGGTATACAATCAGCGTTGCGGAAAAACAAAACAACGTAAACAAGAACGGCAAGCAGAGCAAACGATGATCAGAGTATAAAGCGCAAAATAAGCATAATTGTATAATAACATGCATAAGTTAGCCCCATCAATAGGGCACTGTATATACATATACATATTGTCGGGCAGAAACCAAAAATACATCAAGAGCAAAAGAAAACACTCGGAGCTCACCAGCAACCCCCGTCCCCTCTCAAAAGATACATCAAAAGCTCTCAGCTCACTCCCTAGGACGCACTGGCAGGCTCTCACCATCAGTGGTAAGGATGCCTTGAGCTACCCTGACCCTCGCCATGAGTGTGCCTGTAACACACAATCGGCTCATACTTTGCCGAAGAACTGGACACCACGATCCTACGCTGCGGTAGGTCCTCAAGTATTGCTCAGTCCTCCTGCGCAGGTCTTGGTAGACGTAACCTCTCCTGCTGGTCATGACCGATAAATGGGGTGCCGCCCATGTGTAGTCCTGCTCCCTCTGCCTCAGAGGTCGCCACATCCTCGAAAAGGGGAGGATCTGGTAGATGCGATAGGGACCAATGATATCTACATACGGAGGTGTACTGCTCCAAAAAATCAGGCTGACTGGTCCTGTGTAGACCATAAAAAAGGTAGAGGGGTCTACCCGCCATCCCCTCTCATCATGGTAGATAATCTCAATATCGCCCAGCACCAGCATCCGTGGTGCCCCCGTGATGAACGGGTGAAGTCTCGGGTCCAGCTAAATCTCCGCTGGCTCGTCGTCTTCAAGCGATCACCAAACAGACAACAAGGAAAAATAGCAAGGAGATAAGAAATACAGCGTGTCATCAAATAGGAAAACAGTAGTAATGCAGTAAACACATAGCAGGTAGCATATAACAGATATCACATTTATAACATTTACTGCATTCCAGCACACATCTCTCGAGACAACAATTGCAACAGACATCCATCCCATGAGTCTTACACTCAGATCAATCCTCTAGATCGAGATACTAGTCCCATGCAGCATGTTGGCTGAAAAACGCACTTATGCAGGCTCCCAACTGGAACGATTCCACACCCGAACAAGTCCACACCGAAGCAGGTTCCGTGTCGGAACGGAGTTAGCTTGCCCACGAAACCGAGCTGCTCACCGTGACCAATAAGAGTGCATCCCCCTTCCACACCGGAATCAGGGTATCTCGATCGCCTCAGAACGTTAGCCTGGAACTGGAAAGCTCTGGGATTAGTCGGGCAAACCGGACTGGATCAGGCGTCACGACAGGATAGGAGCTACCTCATCCGTCACTGTAAACTATTCCCGAGGCCGGCAACATCCCCAAGGCCACACACTTGACCTCCCCATCTACTTTCCGCACCCGCACTCAGGTACCGCTAACCTCGTATGACGCTGGTAGCCCATACTACCTGTCATACGGCCTCGCCACTTGGCAGCTGATGATGATATGCAGCAAACATCCTTAACGGACTTGATACCGGATCTCATGCCTAAGCTCTCAATCAGAAACAACACGATGCCACTGCATCCACACGGCCACAGCCTCGATGCCACGCGTCCACGAGCCACAGCTCAAACAAACACGGCCACAGCCTCAAGAAGTCAGTATAACAGTAACGGCACCATCCACGGTATCAACCCGACAACAACACGACACGCAACTAAACTTATTCTATGGCATTCCGCCACAACTCTCAATATTACCGCATACAGCACAATAACAGCAGCAATAACATCAACATGATAGCAGTAATATCAACAACATCATATAAGCAGCATATCACATATACCAAGTAGCACGTAGGCATTTAGACAGATAGCAACAGCAACAATAGGCACATTCAGTCATACGACAGCAAGCATCCTCAATCAACAGTTCGCTAACCTAGGGTTTCCAACCTTAACGGCGATAGCCCAAAGTAAGCTAAACCTAGAGTTTAGGTACTTGATCAGGGCTCAACCACTAGTAGGGTTAGGGCTTCCCTACACATAGCAGAAACATACTACACTATTCTTGCTTTCCCGACGGCAGCAGTACTCTTTCTCCCCACCTGAACTGTCGTCTGCGAATCTAGGCAATCACCGGCTCGCTCCTCCTTCCTCAAGCTCGCAGCCCTCTTTCAAGAACAGCCAACACGTGGCCTCCAAGAATAGCCCAAGACAGCCACGAACTTCCCCTCACAGTCGCGGCCTCAAGCTCCAAACCTTGCACCACCACGAGCACGAACTTTGCCTTAATCACGAGCACAACACATGCACAATAGTGTTAGCCCTAGGGCAAGCTCAAAAGATTAATGGAAAGGGTAAAAACTCTAAGATTGCCAAGAACATGAAGAACGCGTGTTAGGGATCCTAGTTTACCTTTGGCGAATCGAAAAACCAATCCGCTAGAGTTGTAGATAACTCAGTTGCGATCACAACGGCATAGCCGGAATCGCGTTCCGGTACTTTGATAACCTCGAAAGTGAGCTTTCTCTGTCTAAAAACCTCAGAGCCTCTCTCACTA
The DNA here is from genome assembly GCA_039655645.1 of Ammopiptanthus mongolicus. Classification (NCBI taxonomy): domain Eukaryota; kingdom Viridiplantae; phylum Streptophyta; class Magnoliopsida; order Fabales; family Fabaceae; genus Ammopiptanthus; species Ammopiptanthus mongolicus. The sequence goes on along the minus strand of CM077348.1, from coordinate 58,791,635 downwards.
AACCTAGACAACTCACCAAGTTTCGTGCAAGTGAGAAGATGAAAGTGGAAGCTCCACTTGTGGTTTCTGTTGTCCACGCTTAAGCGTTCATCACACTACATGCTTGAGCGTTGCCACGCTCTAGCGTGGGCTCTCTCCACGCTCGAGCGTGGAACCTCGTCCACTCCGCCTGCTCCCTGGCCTGACACGTGTCTCACACGCTTCCAAACTCGGAACAGTTGCACAACGCACTCAGCACGCTGAGGCGTCCGTATCTTCCCACGCCTAAGCGTCTTAACGCTTGAGCGTGGAGTTCCCTCACGCTTGAGCGTCAAGCTCAACGAGAGAAGAATTTCCAGCCTTCTGACTTCGCCAGTTTCTCTTTTAACGCCTTAGGCACCTCCAACCTTGTTCAAGCCTATTCCTAAGCTTTAAACTAGGTCTAAAACTAACACACAACAATTCACACAATCATACAAAGCTCCAATCGAGATTAACTAACTCGTTTAGAGTTCACAGAAAAACTGGGATGTTACATTACCACCCCCTTATAGAAAATTTCGTCCCCGAAATTTCCGTTGTATACCTGCGAACAAATAGGGATGACTCTGGTGCATCTCAGCTTCACATTCCCACGTTGAATCACCAGTCACTGGGTTCCATTCCACTTTGAATAACAGAATGTTCTTACCGCGTAGCTCCTTGTTCCTTCTATCCAAGATCCGAACAGGTGAAGCTTCGTACTCCAGATTCTCTTTCAGTTGGATTAATTCGGGCTCTAACACGTGTGATGGATCGGGATGGTATTTTCTGAGCTGAGAGACGTGAAAGACGTCATGAAGATTTGAAAGGTTTGGTGGCAAAGCTATCTGATAGGCTACGGGGCCGATTCGTCGAAGAATCTGAAACGGTCCTCTGAATTTAGGTGTTAGCTTTCTGGATCTGCTTGCCCTGCCCACTCCAGCTCGTGGGGTAACTCTCATGAAAACATGGTCACCCTCTTGGAATTCCAAAGGCCTCCTCCTCTTATCAGCGTAGCTCTTTTGCCTGTCCCTTGCAACCTTCATCTTTTCCCGTATGTTACGGACTTGTTTCGTTGTTTGCTGTACCAACTTTGGACCTAACAGCTAACTTTCCCCCGTCTCAAACAAGCACAACGGAGTCCTACACTTTCGTCCATACAGTGCTTCATACGGCGCCATTCCAACACTAGAATGGAAACTGTTGTTGTAAGTAAACTCGATCAATGGGAGAAACTCGTCCCAAATTCCCGTATTCTCCAACACGTACGCTCTTAAGAGGTCCTCCAATGATTGAATTGTTCGTTCAGACTGATCATCCGTTTGAGGATGATAAGTAGAACTCATACTTAACTTAGTTCCTATTGCACTATGTAAGCTCCTCCAAAACCTTGAGGTAAACCTTCGATCGCAGTCCGAAACGATACTTGAAGGTACCCCATGCAGCCTTACAACTTCCTTGATGTAAATATGAGTTGATCGCTCCAGAGAGTAACTCCGGTTGATTGGTAAGAAGTGAGCACACTTCATCAATCGGTCGATGATTACCCAGACTGCATCACACCTTTTCTGAGTTCTCGGAAACCCAGAAACAAAGTCCATGGAAATACTATCCCATTTCTATTCTGGGACACCCAGCGATTGCAACAGCCCTGCTGGCTTCTGGTGTTCAATCTTCGCTTTCTGACACACCAAGCAGGTTAGGACATAAGCTACTACATCTTTCTTCATCTCCGGCCACCAGAACAGCTTCTTCAGATCCTGCTACATCTTGGTAGCCCCAGGATGGAAACTCATCTTGCTGTTGTGTGCTTCCTCCAAGATCATATTCTTAACTTCTCTATCCGCCGACACACAAACCCGGTCACCATACCTAAGCAGACCATCTGTACCTCTTCTGAATTTCGAAGTCTTACCTTCTTCTATCAACCGATTCACACTGTCGAGGTACTTATCCTCAGCTTGCTTCTTCCATAACAGGTTTAGGAAATCTCTAGTTACTCTAACCATCCCCAAATTCAGCTTATCTTCTACGATTTCCGCTTCCAGATTCAGATCTCTAAATGCCTCTAAAAGCTCTAGCTCCTTTACCATCATCGCAGATACATGTAGGGACTTCCTACTGAGCGCATCCGCTACAACGTTCGCCCTACCTGGATAGTATTGCAAGTCGAATTCATAGTCCTTTATGAATTCCATCCATCTCCGTTGTCGCATGTTCAACTTTTTCTGGTCGAACAGATACTTCAGGCTCTTATGGTCGCTAAACACACTGAATTTAGCACCATAAAGATAGTGCCTCCATATCTTCAAAGCAAACACTATCGCAGCCAATTCCAGATCATGTGTTGGGTAGTTTCGCTCATGTACTCTGAACTGTCTGGAGGCATACGCCACCACTTTTTTATCTTGCATGAGCACATATCCCAAGCCTTGATAAGATGCATCACAGTATACATCGAATCGTCCTAAAGGATCTGGTAACACCAACATAGGTGATGTGGTCAGTCTTCTTTTCAACTCCTGGAAACTCTGCTCGCAAGCCTCTGACCACTCAAACGCCTTCCCTTTTCTCGTTAACTGCATCATAGGTAACGCAATCTTAGAGAATCCTTCTATAAACCTCCGATAGTAGCCCTCTAAACCAAGAAAACTTCTCACTTCGTTTACAGACTTAGGGCTTTCCCAACTCACTACGGCCTTAACTTTCGCAGGATCCACTGCGATTCCATCCTTACTGATCACATAGCCTAGAAATTGATCTTCCTCTAACCAAAACTGACACTTGAACAGTTTAGCATACAACTGCCGGTCCTTAAGCACTTGCAAACCGCCCTCATATGCTCTTGGTGTTCCTCTTTACTCGAAGAGTATACAAGGATGTCGTTGTAAACACAACAACAAACTTGTCAAGGAACGGTCGGAAGATCCTGTTCATATAATCCATGAACACAGCTGGAGCATTAGTCACACCAAACGGCATAACCAAATACTCGTAGTGACCATACCGACTCCGAAAAGCAGTCTTTGGCACATCCTCCCTCCTAACCCGGATTTGATGGTATCCAGATCGCAGGTCAATCTTAGAAAACACAACTACTCCTTTCAGCTGATCCATTAAATCATCTATCCGCGGTGACGGATACTTGTTCTTTATCGTCACTTTGTTCAACTGACGATAGTCTATGCACAGCCTCGAACTCCCGTCCTTCTTCTTCACAAACAATACCGGAGCTCCCCACGGAGATGCACTAGGTCTGATAAACTCCTTGCCTAGCATCTCATCTAACTGTTTCTTCAGCTCCATCAGTTAAAATGGAGATGTCTGATACAGCGCTATCAATATAGGTCCAGTTCCCGGTACCAGGTCTATGGCAAACTCCACATCTCTCTCTGGTAGTAATCCATGAACATCATCGGGAAACACATCCGAAAACTCTTGCACGATAGGCAAAGCTTCAACAGTAGGAGTCTCCTTCACTTCCAAAGAGAACAACACCATATAGTTGTCCGATCGTTCACCCGTCGGAGTACACTCGTCGGTAGGCATCAATCCAGATTGCTCGAAAAAACTGAGAGTTTTGTTTGAACAGTCTAACATTACATGGTTGGCCGAAAGCCAGTCCATGCCTAGGATTACATCTATCAGTTGCATAGGCAAACAGATAAGGTCAACAAGAAAATGACAATTTTTTACCGTAACAGGACATTTACGGCATACAGATAGGGTTGTTAAAGAATCACCAGTAGGTGTTGAAACAGTTAAGTCATATGGCAATGTAGAAACGGGCAACCCTAAATGATCCATGCACTCTACTGATATGAAAGAATGCGTAGCCCCCAAATCAAACAAAACTGACAAAAGCTTACCAGAAACTAAGCACTTACCTTTGATCAGATCAGGACTTTGGGAGGCTTCAGAACCTCGCACGGCAAACACCCTTCCGGTCGTTTGTGGCCTGCTCTGCTGACCTGCCATAACTGATCTCCCTTCGCCACTCTGAGCCCTACTACTTTGCTGCTGAAACTGAGCCCTTCTGCTCACTCCGGGCTTGTAGTCTGATGCAAAGTGACCCATCTGATTACAATTAAAACATCTGATGTGTTGGGTCCTTGGACAGTTCTTGACCAAATGCGGTTCCCCGCACCGAAAACAAGTCTTGATCTCTTGCTGTGCTTGATTGGAGTCGCTCACCCCATGGTTGACATTGAATCGAGCTGGGCGATCGTACGGCCTTACTCTCCGTTGGAACTTGCTGCTTCTACCACTCTGACTGCTTCGAATAGGTCCACCACTTGCTTTTTGTTGCGTGACAGTCCCTGCTCGATCATGACCTTCAACCACTATACACTTCTCCACCAACTCGGGAAAAGAACTGATACTTAAGGGTAGCATCGCTCGCTTTAACTCAGGTCTCAGTCCATCCTCAAACCTCCTGCAGACCCATTCTTCATCTGGGTGGATCTGATAGAATTGAGAAAACTTGAGTAGCGCTTCAAACCTCATTGCGTACTCACCCACCGATGACTGTTCCTGTTTCAGACTCCAGAATTCCTTCTCTTTTTCTTGCCTAACGCTCCTTGGGAAGTATTTCTCCAGAAAACACTCCCGAAATAGTTGCCATGTTAACACCCTTCCTTCGGCCTCTAACAGCCTGGCCTTCGTTCTCCACCAAGCCTCTGCTGCTCTTACTACCATGAAGGCAGCATATGTGACCCTTCTGTCCTCTCTGCAGTGTGTGGCCATGAACACTTTTTCTGTCTCCTGTAGCCACATCTCTGCAGCCTCAAGGTTATACTCTCCGTGGAACTGGGGAGGATTTCCCTTCATAAAAGCATTGAGACCGGTATCCACCATCTGGTTTCCCTTTACTGCGTGCAGCTGATCTTGTCTAGCTTCTCTATCTTCCTGCCTTTGCATATACTGGGCAGTCTATTGATTTTGCTGCATCATTGCGGTAGCCAAGTCCCTCATGGCCTACATTGCTTCTGAAGTGTCACCACCACTTCCTGTCCCTGAGTGGTCACCGTTGTTGTTATTATTATCGTTGCCTCCGGTCGTAGCCGGCCTTCCACCTCTTCCTCTTCCACGTGCCATCTAGCTTCCTGTAAAAGGAGCTATCAGTTCCAATTCATAAGATATATAATAGCACTTAACAGTTAAACATACCATATGCCTTATGAATGACAACAGTTATCACACTTCGATAACTAGCGCATCGGACACTCTACCCCAAAACCCGACACAGTTGATACAACTTGGTTATCAACCGTCAAAGCCAGTACACTTTACCTTCATAGTCCGATATTAGAATCGAACTGCTCTGATACCACCAAAATGAGACGACCCCATACGTATGAAGCCTTCCCATTAGTCCCAACCTCTTATTATTATTATTATTATTATTATTATTATTATTATTATTATTATTATTATTATTATTATTAACTATGCCTAGCCGTATATAAAGCGATAACGTGTTATACAAGCAGCATTACGGAAAAACAAAACAACGTAAACAAGAACGGCAAGCATAGCAAACGATGATCAGAGTATAAAGCACAAAATAAGCATAACTGTATAATAACATGCATAAGTTAGCCCCATCAGTGGGACACTGTATATACATATACACGCTGTCGAGTAGAAACCAAAAATACATCAAGAGCAAAAGAAAACACTCGGAGCTCACCAGCAACCCCCGTCCCCTCTCAAAAGATACATTAAAAGCTCTCAGCTCACTCCCTAGGACGCACTGGCAGGCTCTCACTATCAGTGGTGAGGATGCCCTGAGCTACCCTGACCCTCGCCATGAGTATGCCTGTAACGCACAATTGGCTCATACTATGACGAAGAACTGGACACCACGATCCTAGGCTTGCGGTAGGTCCTCAAATACTGCTCAGTCCTCCTACGCTAGCCTCGATAGACGTAACCTCTCCTGCTGGTCACGACCAATGACTGGGGTGCCTCCCATGTGTAGTCCTACACCCTCTGCCTCGGAGGTCGCCACACCCTCGAAAAGGGGAGGAACTGGTAGATGCGATAGGGACCAATGATATCTACATACGGAGGTGTACCGCTCCGGAAAATCAGGCTGACTGGTCCTGTGTAGACCATAAAAAATGTAAAGGGGTCTACCCGCCATCCCCTTTCATCATGGCAGATAATCTCAATTTCGCCTAGCGCCGGCATCTGCGGTACCCTCGTGATGAACGGGTGAAGTCTCGGGTCCATGCTAAATCTCCGCTGGCTCGTCGTCTTCAAGCGATCACCAAACAGACAACAAGGAAAAATAGAAGGGAGATAAGAAATACAGCGCGTCATCAAATAGGAAAACAATAGTAATGCAGTAAACACATAGCAGGTAGCATATAACAGATATCACATTTATAACATTTACTTCATTCCAGCACACATCTCTCCAGACAACAATTGCAACAGACATCCATCCCATGAGTCTCACACTCAAATCAATCCTCTAGACGGGGATACTAATCCCATGTAGCATGTTGGCCGAAAAACGCACTTATGCAGGTTCCCAACTGGAACGGTTCCACACCGAACAAGTCCACACCGGAACAGGTTCCGTGTCGGAACGGAGTTAGCTTGCCCAAGAAACCGAACCGCTCACCGTGAACAATAAGAGTGCATCCCCCTTCCACACCGGAACCGAGGTATCTCGATCGCCTCGGAACGTTAGCCTGGAACAACTGGAAAGCTCTGGGATTAGTCGGGGAAACCGAACTGGATCGGGCGTCACGGCAGGATAGGAGCTACCTCATCCGTCACTGTAAACTATTCCCGAGACCGGCAACATCCCCAAGGCCACTCACTTGACTACCTCATCTACTTTCCGTACCCGCACTCAAGTACCGCTAAACTCGTATGACGCTAGTAGCCCATACTACCTGTCATACGGCCTCGCCACTTGGCAGCTGATGATGATATGCAGCAAACATCCTCAACGGGCTTGATACCGGATCTCACGCCTAAGCTCTCAATCAGAAACAACACGATGCCACTGCATCCACACGGCCACAGCTTCGACGCCACGCATCCACGAGCCACAGCTCAAATAAACACGGCCACAGCCTCAAGAAGTCAGCTTCACAGTACGGGCACCATCCACGGTATCAAGCCGACAACAACACAGCACGCAACCAAACTTATTCTATGGCATTCCGCCACAACTCTCAATATTTCGGCATACAGCACAATAACAGCAGCAATAACATCAACATGATAGCAGTAATATCAACAACATCATATAAGTAGCATATCACATATACCAAGTAGCACGTAGGCATTTAGACAGATAGCAACAGCAACAATAGGCACATTCAGTCATACGAAAGCAAGCATCCTCAAGCAACAGTTCGCTAACCTAGGGTTTCCAACCTTAACGGTGATAGCCCAAAGTAAGCTAAACCTAGGGTTTAGGTACTTTATTAGGGCTCAACCACTAGTAGGGTTAGGGCTTCCCTACATATAGCAGAAGCATACTACACTACTCTTGCCTTCCCGACGGCAGCAGTACTCTTTCTCCCCACCTGAACTGTCGTCACGCGAATCTAGGCAATCACCGGCTCGCTGCTCCTTCCTTAAGCTCACAGCCTTCCTTCAAGAACAGCCACCACGTGGCCTCCAAGAACCGCCCAACATAGCCACGAACTTCCCCACACAGCCGTGGCCTCAAGCTCCAAACCTTGCACTACCGCGAGCACGAACTTTACCCTAATCACAAGCACAACAGATGCACAATAGTGTTAGCCCTAGGGCAAGCTCAAAAGATTAAAGGTAAAGGTAAAAACTCTAAGAATGCCAATATCACGAAGAATGCGTGTTAGGGATCCGAGTTTAGCTTTGGCAAATCGAAAAACCAAACCATCAGAGTTGTAGATAACTCAGCTGCGATCACAACGGTGTAGTCGGAATTGCGTTCCGGTACTTCGATCACCTCGAAAGTGAGCTTTCTCTCTCTAAAAACCTCAGAGCCCCTCTCACTAAACCCAGAAAACTCACCAAGTTTCGTGCAAGTGAGAAGATGAAAGTCGAAGCTCCACTTATGGTTTCTATTGTCCAAGCTTAAGCCTTCATCACACTGCACGCTTAAGCATTGCCATGCTTTAGCGTGGGCTCTCTCCACGCTCGAGCGTGGAACCTCGTCCACTCCGCCTGCTCCCTGGCCTGACACGTGTCTCACATGCGGCCAAACTCAGAATAGTTGCATAGCACATTCAGCACGCTGAGGCATCCGTATCTTCACACTCCTAAGCATCTTAACGCTTGAGCGTCGAGTTCCCTCACGCTTGAGCGTCAAGCTCAGTGAGAGAAGAACTTCCAGCCTTCTGACTTCTCCAGTTTCTCGTTTAGCGCTTTAGGCACCTCCAACCTTGTTCAAGCCTATTCCTAAGCTTCAAACTAGGTCTAAAACTAACACACAACAATTCACACAATCATCCAAAGCTCCAATCGAGATTAACCAACTCGATCAGAGTTCACAGAAAAACCGAGATGTTACAACAGAACTCTAGCCCGACATCTCGGTCACTAGGTTCATGTGCTTCACATGCGTGAAGGGATAATCACCAATTTCATCAAATTCATTTTCTTAGTTCAAAACTCAAAAAAAAAAAAAAAAAAAAAAAAACTCAGGTTCTCTTTGGTATAAATCAAAACTCGTTTTCGCTCTAAAAAGTATTTTCCACAAAAACTTTTCTTTACAAAACATTCCCAAAGACTCAAGTTCTAAAGATACATTTTCAAAGGATTTTGGCTTAAAAAGCCTTTTCTAAAGGTTCCATCGTTTTAAAACATTTTTCTAAAGATTATTATCGAAACAGCTTTCGTGAAGAAACTTTTTCGTTTTCAGAACATCAAATACTTTCATAAGATACTTTCTTTAATAACTAAATACTTTTCAAGTTTTCCTTTTTGGTACGACATGTTTAGAAAATAATGACAAAGCAACTTTTCACTATTTTCCTCACTAACTCTCAACTTCCTAAGTCTTATTCAAAAACATCTTGGATTCTTAACTTAGTGGCTTTTTAGTAAAATTGGCCATCATAAACTTTAGCTTAGAAGCTTTTCATTCCTCAAATCAAAATATTTCAAAATTGTTGATTAAGACTTTTAGTTAAATTAATCTTCATTATTGAGCTATAGCAAGTGCAATGCTCTTAACCAGTCCAGGATATAAATATATACACATCAATTCTCAATCAAGGCATCAATGCCACAATTCATATTTCAATCACCTAGGCATATTCTTCATCAAGTTCATTCATACGTTCAATCCAAGGCAAAAATGCCGCAACTTATATTTCCATATCAAATAACTTATTCAAGACAATAATACCACAATTCATACCTTAATATTCAATCACAAACATACCACAACCAACCTCATGCAGCTATCAAACTCATTGGAGCTACTCTCCCGTTACCTTTAAAGTCGTCTTCCGACGGTAAAGTCGCCCGATCGGTCCACGAATTCTTCCAATTCCTCGTCTGAGTATCTGACACCAACTACAAACACACAACCACACCAATCATCAACAAATAACAACATAATTAACAACATCAAAACATAGATTCTCTTTCCCCGAAAATGGTCTAAGGTTCGGCCAAAAATGGTGAAAAGGTCTAGGGATTTCATTTGGTTCCAATCTTTTGGAAGGTTGGTTCTTAAGCTTGATGAACACTAGTGGAAGTCATAATACGCAAAAATTTGAAACAAAACTCAAGGTTCCTTGTAACACCCCGATTTTCTTATTTTTTCTAATTAATCAGTATTTACGTAATTGCATTTTATTGGAGGGTCTAGAAAATGAAATAAATTAATTCGAGACCATAGTCACACTCTAAGCTATCGTAGGAAGCTATGGTTAAATTATGGTCGAAAACTCAGACGGAGCCCATTCTGCGTTTTATACTGACTGTATGATTTTACTGCTCCGACGACCAAATTTAGACTCGTGAATGAAACAATTAGGTTTTAAATAAAATAGCGAACAAAATCGGCGATTTTGAAAAATTTCAAAATATAAAAGTTCGCACGACTTTCTGGGGCGAAATAATAAATCACGTAAGTAACAGAGCCAAAAACAGAGGAACATGAAGTCACATCGCCTATGAAGGCATGCCTGTGACTCACTACTGTCATCATTGCTTTTCCAGAAAATATCTAGATATTTTTGACGTTAGAAAATATCTGAACGGAAAAGACCAAAATGCCCCTGGTCTTTTTCCTAAAGGACATCCATGTCCCTAAAATATCTAAAAATGTGTCACCCACTCACTCTATCTCCTCATAATTTCACTGGCCATCCTTTCTCTCTCTCTCTCTCTCTCTCTCTCTCTCTCTTCTTCTTCTTCGTTCCATTCTCTCCATTTCCATTTTCCTCCAACCTTCACCTCCATTTTTCTTCAACTTCCTCAAGGATTTTCAACCAAATTTGTGAAGTAAAGTTGATCCTCTCATCCTCCTCTATCACCTAAGAGGTATAGATTTCATCCTTGAGCTCTCAATCTTCATTTCTCCATTAAAATTCATGAGTTCAAGTTTTTAGATCCAAACTTCAAAAATCTCTGGAAAATTGTAAAAAAATCCTTTTAACGCCAAACCAATTTCTATGATCTAGTATCATCCCCTACTATCATAATCCAAGAGCATGAAATCAAATAAGCTCTCTAGCCTATTTATCTAGAAGAGGCCGAATCTATAGAAATTAGGGGGAATGGGTTTTTCTTCAATTTGATTCTTGATTTCACCTATTTCATTCCTTAATCATGTAATACAAGTGATCAGGAAGCCAAATCAAACTCTGACCTATTTTTCATGGTGATGGCCGAAACCCTAAGTTTTGGGTTTAAGGGGTTTTGGTTCAAATCTTTGATAATTGATCATAGATTATGTCATAGGTATGCTTAAGGATCATTGATACAAGAGTTAGTAGAATTTCAACATCCCTAGCCTATTTAATTAAATAGGGGCAGCAGCTAATCCTAAGGATTAGGGGGTTTGTGATTTAACTATTTTAATTTCTGGTTGTGTTTTGTGGTATATAATCGGACAGGGCTCAAACGTTCGACTGCGCACCAGACTGACTGTTACGGAGCCACATCCGGAGTCACCCAGGAACATCACTAAGGTGGGGGAAAGAACCACAATATCGTCGGGGAGGCAAGCTTTAAATAATATATATTGATATGCGTAGGGCGACCCAAACCCTACCAGAGGTCGTTTGACCGTTAGGTTGATTTTACTGTATATTGAGGATGTATGCTCTGTGAATGGATATTTAATATGATATATGTGATATATGTTATGCTTATTATATGCTTATGATTGATTAAACATGATATATCTGTAAGTTGATTTTACTGTTAAATCTGTTGTTAGTTGTGATTTATGTACTGTTGTGACTGCTGATGTCTGATTAGAGCTAGGCAGTGATTTCTGATAAGTCGGGAGATGATTGTGTGGTGAGAAATTCGAGGATATATATATATATATATATATATATATATATATATATATATATATATATATATATATATATGTCGTAGTGTTCAACCTAGAGATACAGTCGATCTACTGATGTTGTGATATAAAGTCGATACCCGGTTAAGCCAGAGGACAGTTGGTTGTGGTTGTTTATAAGTCGAGGTTGAGTCACTAAGTGTTGATCCTGAGATGAGTCAGTGAGATTCATGTTTCATAGTCGTTGTTCATCACTGTGTTGGCATACGGGCGATTCCGATCTTACCTACGGGGAGATGATCGTACTGATTAGTTTGGCGCAGGGGTGATTCCGATCTTACCTACGGGGAGATGATCGTACCTGTTAGTCGAATTGTAGACGGACGGGCGAATGTCTCGACCTAGCCTGCGAGCAGGGGGATATGTCGTTATCGAAAGTTGAGTTGTTAACGGACGAACGAATGTTTCGACCTAGCTTGCGGGCGGGGGAACATGTCGTTACCGTAAGTTACGTTGTTGACGTGCGAATATTCCGACCTGGCCTGCGGGCGGGGGAATATGTCGTACCCATGAGACGAGTTAGGCCCGCGGGCTCTTGACCGAACCCTGCCTTATGGGGTGGCATAGTGATGACCGAGACACCTTGATCCGTTAGGGATGTCGCGTCGTGATCGCATCCATATAGTCGTTTGTTGCATGAGTGTGAGAAACAGTAGTTAAGAGAAAATTATTCGGGAGTTGTATGATTGTCACTATTGCGATTCTGAGTGTTGCTATCTATATGCATTATTTTATATAGCTGTTTTTCCCAGTTATGACATATTACTGTTTCTTATCCCCTATATTTTCTATGTCATATTTTCTTTATTCTCGATTATACGAGAAGAGCCAGACGAGGAATTTCCAGAAGAGATTGATGACATCCCGGTTGAACCTGATGCTAGCGGGAGAGCCTCGGATCCCAATGTTGGGGGACCTTGAGCTACTCTATGCAGAGGACGACCATCTCTGGGAGACTGAGTCGTCTGTATTTTTTTTCCGCTGCTATGCTTTTAGTTTTATTTGTTGCGTACTCTGAAATCTTTTATATTTGGTATCAGTTTTTGTAGGCTCCACTGATGGAGCCAGTACCTTTATGCCTGTATATTATTATAGTATCAGTGTATTAAATGTTTTAAATATTTCCGCAATATTGTACTATCACGCTACGCTGTAACGCTAATAATTATAAGTGGCGTTACCAATGGGACCACCAAGGAAGGGGTTGTCTCATTTTGTGGTATCAGAGTAGTTTGATTCTTAATCACGGACTGCTTGGGTTAAGTTGTAATTTCTGACCGTGTCTAGTTGAACCCGCATTGGGTATTGACTATGCTTAGAAGTTGGGTAGAGCGTCCGGTGCAAGTTATCGAGTGTGATAACTTCTCAAGACATATGATATATATGCCTGGCCTTCTGTCTCGCGAGGCGAGACTTGGTTTCGCGAGGCAAGGCCGAAAGGCTGTATTTTATTTCTCGGACAGACCTTTTGGCTCGCGAGGCGAGGCCGAAAGGCTGTATTTTACTTCTCGGACAGACCTTCTGGCTTGCGTGGCGAGAATAGTTTCGGGTCGCAGGGCCGAAGGACTGTATTTTACTGCTCGGTCTGACCCTCTGGCTCGCGTGGCGAGCATTGTGCCTCTAGGCGAGTGTCTTTTCCCTTGTTTCTTCTTTTCTAGCCTTTTCTTGCTGGAAAAAAAATGGATAGGCCGCAGACTTATCACGTGTCTTATGAATCGAAGCTAATATTTTTCCTTGCTAGGAAGGAATAGTTCGCAGACAACCCAGAGGACATGGGGGAAGGGCCACAACGAGTGCCGCTAAACTCGGAATCGGTTATGAAGCAAGTTCCCACGCTGTCAATGGGATAAAATCAACTGAAACCCTGAGGACAGTTAGGGAACTGGCAACGGCAATGCTGCATCAAACGCAGCAGAACGCTTAACTACTACAGTTGACCATGCAGCAACAACAGAGACAGAATCAACAAGGTGCAGTCGTGAGGGAAGACACCGGGCTGAATACTTTTATGAAAGGGAAGCCGTCGCAATTCAATGGCGACTTCAACCTAGAGGGAGTTGAACTCTCGCTACAAGAGCTGTGCATGGATTATCGACAGCTGAATAAGGCGACAATTAAGAATAAGTATCCGTTGCCTAAGATTGACGATTTGATGGACCAATTGAAAGGAGCAGTAGTATTTTCGAAGATTGACTTAAGATCTGGTTATCACCAGATTCGAGTCAAGAGGGAGGATATACCGAAGACGGCATTTAGGAGCCGGTATGGACACTACGAGTATCTGGTTATGCCCTTTGGTGTAACTAATGCTCCAGCAGTGTTCATGGATTACATGAACCGGATTTTCCGACCGTTCTTAGATAAGTTTGTTGTTGTGTTTATCGACGATATTCTTATTTATTCCCTTAATCGAGAAGAACATCAGGAACATCTTAGGATTGTACTTCAAGTGTTAAAGGACCGACAACTTTATGCAAAGTTGTCCAAGTATGAATTCTGGTTAGAAGTACATTTGTTAGATCATGTGATTAATCGTGATGGAATAGCGGTAGATCCAGCAAAGGTTGAAGCTGTAGTGCAATGGGAAAGCCCTAAGTCGGTGAGTGAAATATGAAGTTTTCTGGGTTTAGCTGGATATTACATCGAAGGATTCTTGAAGATCGCGCTGCCAATGACGCAGCTAACAAGGAAGGGAATATCCTTTGATTGGACGGATGAATGTGAGAAAAGTTTTCAAGAGCTGAAGAGAAGGTTGACTACGTCACTAGTATTGACGTTACCGGATTCTTCAGGATAGTTTGACGTATACTGTGATGCGTCATACCAAGGATTGGGTTGTGTCCTAATGTAAAATCGGAGAGTGGTAGCATATGCTTCGCGGCAGCTAAGAATTCATGAGAGAAATTATCCAACTCATGATTTGGAATTAGCAGCTATAGTGTCTGCTTTAAAGATATGGCCACACTATTTATATGGAGCTAAGTTTACAGTGTACAGTGACCATAAGAGTTTAAGGTACCTGTTTGACCAGAAAGAGTTAAATATGAGGCAAAGGAGGTGGATGGAATTCATCAAGGATTATGAATTTGATCTGCAATACCATCCAGGAAAAGCGAATGTAGTGGCAGATGCGTTAAGTAGGAAATCCTTACACGTATCTGCTATGATGGTAAAAGAACTGGAAATGATGGAACAGTTTAGAGACTTAAATCTAGGCATGGAATTATCTAGGGATAAGATACACCTAGGAATGGTCACAGTAACGAGTGACTTTTTGAAGACGGATAAGGAGAAGCAGGAGGTTGATCAGTAACTTCAGAAAGGAAGGGAACAAGTAAAGGAAGACAGATCTTCTGAGTTTAGGATGAATCAAGATGGAGTCTTGAGGTATGTTGACAGAATTTGTGTGCCAATGGATATAGAGCTAAGAAGGATGATCTTGAAAGAAGCGCACAAGAGTAGGTTGAGTTTTCATCCAGGAGCTACCAAGATGTACCAGGATTTAAAGAAAATGTTTTGGTGGCCCGGGATGAAGAAAGAGGTAGCGGAGTATGTATTGGCTTGCTTGGTGTGTCATAAGGCAAAGATAGAACACCAAAAGCCAGCGGGACTACTACAATCTTTAGATATCCCAGAATGGAAATGGGACGGTATATCTATGGATTTCGTGGTTGGTCTGCCAAGGACTAAAAGACGCATAATGCAATTAGGGTAATCGTTGATAGGTTGACGAAGTGTGCTCACTTCTTACCCATTGGCGAAAGTTATACATTGGAAAAGTTAACCCATATCTACATCAAGGAAATAGTAAGGTTGCACGGAGTGCCTTCTAGTATTGTTTCTGACAGAGATCCTAGATTTACATCTAGATTTTGGAAGTGTGACACCCCCTACCCCATACATGATAATTAATATAAAAGATCAAACAAGTCTTTAATTCA
This sequence comes from Ammopiptanthus mongolicus, assembly GCA_039655645.1. Classification (NCBI taxonomy): domain Eukaryota; kingdom Viridiplantae; phylum Streptophyta; class Magnoliopsida; order Fabales; family Fabaceae; genus Ammopiptanthus; species Ammopiptanthus mongolicus. Next base: position 58,776,143 of record CM077348.1, on the reverse strand, counting down.
AAAATGTGTTAAAATAAAAACTTGTTTAAGGAATAGCAAATATCACATTATCCAAGATAAATAACTGTGTAAACCAAATAAGTTTTAAACATTTAAAATACATTAATTGTGGAAATAACTAAACCAGAAACCCAATGTCACATATAAGAGCTGGTATACAAGATACCGATAATACATCAGATAAAAACTAAAAGCCAACTAACAACCTAACTATGAGCAGCGATCTCCTTGGGATCACTCCTCAGCAGCTGGCTCACCCTCCTCTGCATAAACAAGGTACATGCATAGCACAACAAAAGTAGGGAGTGAGAAGTCATATATATATGAATATAAACGGTAGCAGAGTAGTTAATAAGATGAGCATACAACACACAATCATATAAACATAATATGTCATGTTAACGAATGCGTGCAATGCTATGCAACGTCACTACTCCATGCACATGTGGATCCATTAACTTTAACTCTGGAAAGGCGACTAGGAGTACATATCTGTTAAACCAACAAGGACGCATCACCATACCAGATGATCGCCACAGATACTCTCACTAATCCTGAAAACGTACAGTGGCTCGTCAGGGTAGTCAGGTTGTCAATAGGACGCTCCGGCCATGGATTGCAAGTCCATGCCATGTGGAACCTCCTTACCCGACTCTACCCTCAAGGCCGGGATAACACCCATCGTGGCCTCCACCATCGCGATTCATCGTTTGCTTTCTAGCCATCAAACATCTTTTATGCAATGATGCATGCGATGTCGAACAAACATGCAATCACATGTCCAACCATCCTTCATCGTAATCATTCACAATGATTAATAACCTTGACTATCAACGATGATCACAATCAACATTTGGCGATAACCCATATTTACCGTCTTTATCCACACCACTAATAGTAACACATCATTACTAGTAGCATCTTTATCTTTATTAAGTATTATCTGAGTTATCTAAGCTTCTATCTCTATTTTTCTTACAATTATTCTCATTAATGTTCTCATCTTAATTTCATTACTATCCTCAAATATATTCTTTAGATTATCACGTTCTTCATTTCCTTTTATTTAAATATGCAAGATCTTGTGGTTTCACTCATATCCAATAATCAACTATTTCCCATTATGTTCAATACTACCAACCTGGTATTCGATTATTGCTAACCTGATAATCGCTTATTACTACGTAGTAATTGATTATCACCCCTGTTACAGCAGCTATCATACCTAGTTTTAAGTGTATTTCTAACCTTGAATATTTTTAACACTCACAGATCAACACCTATATGTTTGAACTAAAAATCCTCCTCACCTCTCATACTAACTCCATTTATTATGAATTCTTATGACCTATAACTTAATCTGTGACTTAAGTTTAATTTAACGTCTACTTTCAAGGCTTAAACAACGTAGCCATCCAACATAGTTCGTCATCATCAACATGAAACATGCAATCAGCACACATAATCATGTCATAACAGTGATAAATCACATTCAATAATCATCAGAATCAAGAATATCACATATAGTCAATTAACAACATCCCTAGACATACATGAATACATAGATAATATCTCAAAAATCATACATCATACATCAACATATTATTAGGGTCATGGGTTAACCCTTCATCTTACGCTACCCCTACACCTATATTCATATCGACCTTCTCCCCTCATACTTGGTATGACAAAACGAAATCCGAGGAAGAAGAGAGTGTGAGATTTTTTCTTGGCTCCGTCTCAGGGCTCAAGCGCTTGATCACAATACAACATAACAAAAGGAATAGATTCAATTCCTAATCCCATAGAAATTAAAGGAAAAAGAACGAACTCTAGGGTTGGTTATCTTACCTTGATCACAACTAGAAGACTCAAACTAGAACATAGGAGAGGAATAGTTGCCTTGTCCTTGGTTCAATATAATTGTTGTATGAGGGTGCCAAATAGGACCCAAAAACGTTCATAATCAGTCCCCAAATCAAGAAAACTCAAGGAGAATTGGAGAAGAGACAAGGGTACATGAATTTACCTCAATCTTAACCCATTAAGGTTAACAAGAACAGGGAAGAACAGCTGCACAAAGGTTTCGTATCAGCTACGGTGATTTTCCAACGAAAACGAGTAAAACGGTTTACGTTTTTGACGAATCTCAAAAAGATTAACAGAGAATCCTAAGAGATTAAGGAAGGAGGTTTGCAGAGGTTTAGAGGCTGCTAACTAGGGTTTATTTCGTGCTTAAAGGGCGCCTATAAAAAGGTTTTAGATGAAATGGGTAGAAATAAGGATTTAAAACCCGTTTCTGCAGAAAACGCAGTCATAATCGATGATGGTTGTTTTGACTTGACAATCAGCGTTCTCGGATACCATAAACGATTATCATAATAGATTATGGCTTCTCTAACCCTCATAAACTATTATAATAATTGATTATGACTATTCTGACTTGTAGATAATTCTCTAAGCTTTCCCACGCATCCAAGATCGTCTCAATCGGACATCTAGAACTCAAGATATGTCTAAAACCGTAAAACAGGTTTCTTGGACTCAAATGGATTGACCCTTTCTAAAGGCTAAACCACCCTAAACATATACTTAAACATCCAAAATAAAACTAAGGACATAGATCAACATATAAACATATATTTAACACATGTATAAACAAAAATTGGGGTGTTACAGGAAGCAATTACATGAGGCTTTGGGAACTAAGTTGAGGTTGAGTTCTGCTTATCATCCTCAGACGGATGATTAGTCTAAACAGACAATTCAGTCATCGGAAGACCTCTTAAGAGCTTGTTTTGGAACACAAAGGAAGTTGGTAGGAGTTCTTACCATTGATTGAGTTCACCTATAACAATAGTTTTCATTCGAGCATAGGGATGGCACCTTACGAAGCATTGTACGGCAAAAAGTGTAGAACACCATCGTGTTGGTATGAGAGGGGAGAAATTCAAGTGTTAGGACCAGATGTAGTACAGTAGATGACGGAACAAATCAAGAGGATACGGGAAAAGATGAAAATCGCACAGGACAGGCAGAAGAGTTACAGCGATAAGAGGAGAAGACCGTTAGAATTCCAGGAAGGAGACCATGTTTTTCTGAGAGTGACTCCGAGAACTGGAATCGGCAGAGCAATAAAATCTAGAAAGCTTACTCCTAGGTTTATTGGACCATTTCAAATTCTTCGCAGAATTGGTCCTGTAGCCTATCGCATCGCTTTACCACCAAACCTATCCAATCTCTATGATGTCTTTCATGTTTCTCAGTTGAGAAAGTATTATCCCGATCCATCACACGTCTTAGAACCAGAGTCAATACAATTGAGAGATAACCTTGAGTATGAGGCTCTGCCTGTAAGGATCACGGATAGAAGGATAAAGGAACTCGGAGGTAAAAACATTCCGTTGGTCAAGATCATATGGGATGAAGTTATCGGAGATTCTACTTGGGAACGCGAAGAGGACATGCAACAGCAATATCCGAGCCTATTTTAAAAAGGTACGTCGAACTTCGTGACGAAATTCCTTTTAAGGGGGGCAGTAATGTAACACCCCGATTTTCTTATTCTTTCTAATTAATCAGTATTTACGTAATTGCATTTTGTAACGCCCCGATTTTCACGTTTTATAATTCTTCAGTATTTAAACATTTATATTTTATTAGAGGGTTTAGAGGGTGAAATAAAATATTCTGAGAAGATAGGAATGCCCTACACAACCATAGGAAGCCATGGTTAAGTTTCGGGCGAAAGCTCAAACGGAGCCCGGTCTGCGTTTTTCACGGATAGTAGTGTTTTTCTACTATCGTGACCTAATTTGGACTTGTGAACGAGACGATAAGTCTCAGGATTTAATTCTCTGCATCTTTGTTAAAATCCGTCCTGACATCCGAAAAATAAAAATAATATATTATATTCGGCTGTATAATCGAACCTGGAGGCGTTTGGAGTCGTAAAGGGATTCAACGGGACCAGCCAACAAATAATCTTGATAACTCATCATGCCAGATCACTTGGGAGAGCATGCCAAAGTCGTCATGACGATCGGGGATATCGGGACACAAAATGACCAAAATACCCCTAACCTTAACCTTTTACACTTTTACCATTTTACACTTGAAGCAAATGACCATTTTGCCCTTAAGTTGGTTTTAAAAGGCTGAACTCAGCCCCTTTTCAGCCCCTCATTCATGCATAAATAGAGCCAAGAACGCCCATCTTCAACCTTAGAGAAAACTCCATTGTTGTTCTTGAAAATCCTTGAAAACTTGTGAGAAAACCTTGATTCTTTGATCAATCTTCATCCATTCTTAGGTGAGATCACTTCTATGATCTCCTAGCTTCTTGAATCTCTCTCAATCTCAAGATCAAAATCCTTTTTCTTGAAAACCCATTTTATGATCCAAAACTTTGAAAATTCATAGGAATTTGTAGAAAAATCCTTTTAGTGGAAAACCAATTTCTTTGAACTCACTTCATCATTCTCTACCTAAACCCAAGAGCTCATGATTCAATTCTCATCCTAGCTCTTAATCCCCAAAATGGCCGAACCCTAGACAAGGATAATGACTAGTGTTTTGATCAAATTTTTGATTTCTAACTCTTGATTCCATCCTTAGCTTTCCTATTGTCTTTGAATCCAAGTGATGGAAAACCAAATCAATTTCTAAAATTTTTTCCCCAAAATGGCCGAACCCTCTATGGTTAGAAATAGTTGAGATTTTTTGTGTTTGTTATTTAATGTTTGATTGTTTTGCTGTTTGTAGTTGGTGACGAGTATCAGGAGGTTCACAAACCGATCAACCGACTTTGATCCGGATATCTGCTCATCAACAGGTATGGGGGTGAACCTCATCACACCAAAATAGTGGTGGTGAGAATGGTTGTTTACTTTATGTGTGGGTAAAACCCTTTGGTTTGGGTTCACCATTTAATTTGGTTCTCTTGGAGAACAAAGTGTAATAATGGTAGTTATGCTTTGTATGCCTTATCATGTTTTATGATGATGTTGAGTAGATGAGAAAACTTTTTTATGTATGCTGAAAAACCTACTTTGATCTCTAGATCAAGTATGGATTTTTATGCTTGATTATGATGCAATGATGTGTTACTATTGTTTGTCATGATTATGTGAGCATTTTGAGATATAACTTGTCTTGAGGGTGAAGCAAAATCTTCACTTTTGCCTTGATGTGGCTTTCGGCCATGACCATAAGAAAAGGAAGAACATGTGTTGTTCTTGAACAAATTAAAGTTTTGAAGTATGAAAAGTGTTTTAATAACTTATGTTTCAAAGAAAAACAATAAGTGATTTGATCCAAAGATCAAATGAAGTTTCAATCTCTAAGTGTTTTCACCAAAGTGAAAAATGCCTTTTACCTTATCATTAGTTCATCTAGTTAATCAAGTAATTTAAAAGTGAAACAAAGTAGTGTTTTCATGAAAAGTTGAACATAGTTCCATAAGGCTTTTCCTTTATTTTAGAACAAGGTTCATTATTTTACTTAAGGCAAATTTCGCTAAGCGAATGCAATTTCGCTAAGCGATACGGAGAAATTCCAAGCTAGGCATCACTGCCTCCATTTCGCTAAGCGAATTAAGCTTCGCTAAGCAGATTTTGTTTCGCTAAGCGATGCAGAGGAATTTCACTTGAGGTATCACTGCCTCAATTTCGCTAAGCGAATGGAACCTCGCTAAGCGAAATTCACGTTTCAGAAAATGCTAGAAACAAAATAAGTTTTCAAATGAAGACGTTGTTTTGGTTTACAAAGGGAGTTTTTAACACAAATAGTAAAGTTTTACGCCTAAAAACCTAAGTTAAGTAATTAACTTAGAGTTGAAGACAAAGGATAATTAAGTATGGTACGTGGTGGAACAAGACCATGTATTATACCATTGATGACTTAGTACATCAAATGACTTCATAAGACTTAAGTGAATCAACACTTATTTCCTTAATTGAAAATCAAGGAGTAATATCTTAGAAAGGATTAAAGACTTATCTAAGAGGATTCTCAATCCTTATTCCTAATGCTTAGGACTTGAGACTTAATTCATAAGACATAAACACAAACATGAAACGATTAAGGTTTTGAAAAGTAATTCGATGACGGACCGATGATTCAGATCCCGATCAATCGTTCAATTGTTTCAGTCTTATGATGACTCGATCCTGGAAGGATCACGAGATTTATCCGATGGATAAAAGTTCTGTTTTTCAAAGATGCATATAGTTCTTAAGGAAGAGAACCTTAGTGGACCTCGAGGTTTATCCGGTAGATAGACATTGCTTTTCCGCATCTGCTTTGTGTAAGCATTGACATTTCATTTGCATAGTCGTAAGGCCTTGAGCCTAGGAGTTGAGCTTACACCTTGATGCGGGTGCGAATCTTACGGTGACGTTTTAAGTAGTCTTGGAGGTATCAGGGTTGGAAAGGTTGACATATGACTAGTTGGTAGCTCTTCTGTGTCGTGGCGAATCCGAGCAATACACTAATATCCTCGACTAGATGCCGTACTTTTCATGTTTGGTGCAGAGTGTTTCCGTAAAGCCAGATACGTGCACGTTACGAATGTTGTAGCATCTTGCTCATGGCTGGCAGTACACGGAACATGTCCTCCCATTAACTCTCTCTGATGTTTTGTTAGCTCCATGGAGTAGGGGTCAGAGTAGTACCCAATGGCATTGGCATTGAGTCATGTACATTACACTGCATTGCATAGCTGTTGATGTTTACATTTACTGTTATACATCGCTGTTCTGTTTTTTTTAAGAATGTCTTATATTATGCTGTTAACTGTTAATTGTTTAACATGATTTATATTGAGAATTCTAGTAAGCATGTTGGGTATGCTATTACCTGGTGAGTCGTCCCGTTTTTACTTCTGCTATTTTGTTGTGTTGATGAACGGGAATCTCACCTATATCTGTATATTTTCTTGCTGGTATTGCTATTGCTGCTTGAGCAGATGGACGCGACGACGGTTCAGTCCAGCAGTTTCTTTGAGTTCGAAGGGAGACTCTTTTGCTGTTTAATTTTCATCTTGGCCAGACTGTGTCGGTATCTATAGTACTTTTTAGGGTGTTGTGACTCCTAAAACTAATTTTATTCTTACGTCAGTTATACATTAGACCTATGTATGTATACAATATTATTTCTGTTTTCTATTTTCTGTTTTCTGTTTCTGCATTTTAATTCAGTATGATTGTTATAAATGCATGGTGAACCTGAGTTCATTTATTAGTATTATTTACCTTTACTAATCCTAATACATCTTTGTGAAAAGAAAAAAAAACCGTATTTTCCACATTAATGAATATTTTCGGCCTTATAAATGTTCGGGAATGTGACACTCGGGAATGGGTGTTGCACATTTTATTGGAGGGTCTAGAAAATGAAATAAATTAATCCAAGACCATAGTCATGCTCTACGCTATCGTAGGAAGCTATGGTTAAATTTTGGTCGAAAACTCAGACGTAGCCCGGTTTGCGTTTTACACTGACAGTATGATTTTATTGCTCAGATGACCCAATTTTGATCCGTGAACGAAACAATTAGGTTTTAAATAAAATTACGAACAATATTGGCGATTTTGAAAATTTTCAAATATAAAAGTTCTCACGACTTTCTGGGGCGAAATAATAAATCGCGTAAGTAACGGAGCCAAAAACGGATAAACATGAAGTCACATCGCCTAGGAAGGCATGCCTGTGACTCACTACTGTCATCATTGCTTTTCTAGAAAATATCTAGATATTTCTGACGTTAGAAAATATCTGAACGGAAAAGACCAAAATGCCCCTGGTCTTTTTCCTAAAGGACATCCATGTCCCTAAAATATCTAAAAAGGTGTCACCCACTCACTCTATCTCCTCATAATTTCGGTGGCCAGCCTCTCTCTCTCTCTCTCTCTCCTTCTTCTTCTTCGTTCCATTCTCTCCATTTCCATTTTCCTCCATTTTTCCTCCAACCTTCACCTCCATTTTTCTTCAACTTCCTCAAGGATTTTCAACCAAATTTGTAAAGCAAAGTTGATGCTCTCATCCTCCTCTATCACCTAAGAGGTATAGATTTCATCCTTGAGCTCTCAATATTCATTTCTCCATTAAAATTCATGATTTCAAGTTTTTAGATCCAAACTTCAAAAATCTCTAGAAAATTGTAGAAAATTCCTTTTAATGCCAAACCAATTTCTATGATCTAGTATCATCCCCTACTATCATAATCCAAGAGCATGAAATCAAATAAGCCCTCTAGCCTATTTATCTAGAAGAGGCCGCATCTATAGAAATTAGGGGAAATGGGTTTTTCTTCAATTTTTGTGAAATGATTCTTGATTTCACCTATTTCTTTCCTTAATCATGTAATCCAAGTGATTGGGAAGCCAAATCAAACTCTTAACTATTTTTCATGGTGATGGCTGAAACCCTAAGTTTTGGGTTTAAGGGTTTTTGGTTCAAATCTTTGATAATTGATCATGGATTATGTCTTAGGTATACTTAAGGATCATTGATCCAAGAGTTGGTAGAATTTCAACATCCCTAGCCTATTTAATTAAATAGGGGCAGTAGCTAATCCTATGATTATGGGGTTTGTGATTTAACTGTTTTAATTTCTGGTTGTGTTTTGTGGTATAGAATCGGACAGGACTCGGACGTTCGACCGCGCACCTGACTGACTGTTGCGTAGCTGCTTCCGGAGTCACCCAGGAACATCACTAAGGTGGGGGAAAGAACCACAATATCGTCGGGGGGGCAAGCTTTAAATAATATATATTGATATGCATAGGGCGACCCAAACCCTACTAAAGGTCGTTTGACCGTTAGGTTGATTTTACTGTATATTGAGGATGTATGCTCTGTGAATGGATATTTAATATGATATATGTGATATATGTTATGCTTATTATATGCTTATGATTGATTAAACATGATTTATCTATAAGTTGATTTTACTGTTGAATCTGTTGTTAGTTGTGATTTATTTACTGTTGTGACTGCTGATGTCAGATTAGAGCTAGGCAGTGATTTCGGATAAGTCGGGAGATGATTGTGTGGTGAGAAAGTCGAGGATATATATATGTCGTAGTGTTCAACCTAGAGATACAGTTGATCTGTTGATGTTGTGATATAAAGTCTATACCCGGTTAAGCCGGAGGACAGTTGGTTGTGGTTGTTTATAAGTCGTGGTTGAGGCACTAAGTGTTGATCCTTTCAGTGAGATTCATGTTGCATAGTCATTGTTCATCACTATGTTGGCATACGGGCAATTCCGATCTTACCTGCGGGGAGATGATCGTACACGTTATTCGAATTGTAGACGGACGGGAGAATGTCTAGACCTAGCCTGCTGGCGGGAGGTATGTCGTTACCGAAAGTTGAGTTGTTAACAGACGGGCGAATGTTTCGACCTAGCCTGCGGGCGGGGGAACATGTCGTTACTGTAAGTTGCGTTGTTGACGGGCGATTATTCCGACCTGGCCTATGGGCAGGGGAATATGTCGTACCCATGAGACGAGTTAGGCCTGCTGGCTTTTGGCCGAACCCTGCCTTATAAGGGGTGGCATAGTGATGAATGAGACACCTTGATCCGTTGGGGATGTCGCGTCATGATCACGTCCATATAGACGTTAGTTGCATGAGTATGAGAGACTGTAGTGAAGAGAAAATTATTCGGGAGTTGTATGATTGTCACTGTTGCGATTTTGAGTATTGCTATCTATATAAATTATTTTATATAGCTATTTTTCGCAGTTATGACATATTACTGTTTCTTTTGCCCTATATTTTCTATGTCATATTTTAATTATTCTCCACTGTACGAGAAGACGCGGATGAGGAATTTCCAGAGGAGATTGATGGCATCCCGGTTGAACCTGATGCTGGCGGGAGAGCCTCGGATCCCAATGCTGGGGGAACCTTGAGCTACTTTATGCAGAGGACGACCATCTCTGGGAGACTGAGTCATCTATATTTTTATTTTCGCTGCTATGCTTTTAGTTTTATTTGCTGCATACTCTGAAATCTTTTATATTTGGTATCAGTTGTTGTAGGCTCCACTGAAGGAGCCAATACCCTTATGTCTATATATTATTATGGTATCAGTGTATTAAATGTTTTAAATATTATCACAATTTTGTACTATCACGCTACGCTGTAACGCTAATAATTATAAGTAGGGTTACCAATGGGACCTCCGAGGAAGGGGTTGTCTCATTTTGTGGTATCAGAGTAGTTTGATTCTTAATCACGGACTGCTTGGGTTAAGTTGTAATTTCTGGTTGTGTCTAGGACGAGAGTTTGATCATATGCTCGTGGGTTTAGGTAGAGGATGATGAAGCAAGCTCAAAGAAATTGGTTTCCCATTAAAAGGATTTTTCTACAATTTCCTATGAATTTTTGAAGTTTTGGATCCTAAACTTGAAAACTATGAAATCAAGATTTCAAACTTAAAACAGGAAAAGATTCATGAAGCTTAGAGATCATAGAAGTGATCTTACCTAAAGAATGATGAAGAAATCAAGGATTCAAGCTTTTCTCTTAAGGAGAAAAAATGGAAGCTTTTCTCTAGAAAGAAGATTAAGTCTTGGAGCTTTGTTCTTGGCTGGTTTCGGGCGTGAATGAGGGGGGCTGAACTGCCTTAAATCAACTCACTTAAGTGCATTTCGGTCTTTTCCCTCAAGGACCAAAATGTCATTAAAGAAAAGGTTAGGGATATTTTGGTCATTTCGCGTCCAGATATTTCTGAACGTCATGATGACTCTGGCACGCAACCAAGTGATTTGACATGACGTGACATCGAGATTATTCGTTAGCGGGTCCCGGTAAGTCCATATGCGGCTTTGTTCACCACGCTCAACCTTGCGTGACAGCATATTGTTTCGTCAAGGAAACAATTTCAACACGGTCCTACTCTTTTGGAGAAATAAAAATTAACGCCTGAAACTTATCATTCGACTAAGTTTCATCGAGAAACTTCCAGTATCAAGAATTTGTCTGTGTTACAGCTCAAGAAATAGTCGTAACAAATCTTTCGATGGAATGACATGAAAATGTCCAGGTCAAAGGTTACTATTAAACCAATCCACTCAAATGTTGAATACACTGAGTGTTACGTAATTTTACTGCCATCGAGTCAAACTCGTACTTTAGCAACTTCACGTCAACTCTCCTCGCGTAGGGTCCGTAACACTTGACGCAGAGTTTCCCCGAGCTCCTCGTGACTCTTACAGTAAACGAGAACATCGTCGATGATGACAAATTTCACAAGAACCAAACGAAATTCTACTTCATGCAGTCCAATCCAGCCAGCTTCGTAGGTAATATTCTACACAAGCGATGATAATCTATTGAATCTAGAAACTAGATCAATCGAGAACTCAACGTCCCTTTGCAATGCAACTCAGAATATCCTCAGAAAATTTATCCTGAAAATCTTCCCAGACAGGCACATCGTTCGAATGTCCGACACAATCCCAAAAGGGCTAATGACGTGTCAACATGAATACAGTTACCTTTATTTAAACGTGAGTTCTCACAAGGCCTTAACCTGATTAGAACTCAATAAAACGCACACCCTTGTGTGACGGCACATTATTCGTCAAGGAAACAATTTCAACACGGTCCTACTCTTTTGGAGAAATAAAAATTAACTCCTAAAGCTTATCATTCGTCTTTTACTCATCCCTCGACTATCGGGAAAATCATTCCCTCTTTCACTGGCTTACTAGTCCGTCATTCTCTACAACCAATTCTTCACGAAAGACTTACTTCCAGTCTTACTTCTAAGCATTACTTTAGTGATCAAGCACTTCAGTTCACTTTCCTTATTTGTCAAACACTTAGACTAATCCTCATTCTGGTACTGCTTGCCATGATCTCATCAACAAATGCTAATGCACTCTGAATCCCGATAAGCTCACTTAAGAGTTCCAATATCTAATTGAAAATCAAAACTTAATATCAAACTTCGTCCAAGTCCTCAAATTTTAAAAGCATCAAAACAAGGAGTCAACCATATCTGCCTCGCGACCCGATGCTCGCCTCGCGATCCAGAAGACTAGCCCGAGCAGTAAAATACAGCCTTTCGGCCTAGCCTTCCGAAACCAAGGCTCGCCTCGTGAGCCAAAAGGCCAGACATATTTGTCATATGCCTTACCAGATAGTGGTCGTTGCGACCGAGCCTAAAATCATCTGCCTTACTCATCTCTGCTGGTCACTGTTTTAAGTTCTATTAATAAGACGGTACTCCCATCCATATAGGATCCATTGTAATTGTTTCCTCTACTAATAACAGTCCTAAGGACACTCATTCTATAGCCAAAATTCATACTTCAATTCTGGTTCACTCAGTCTCTGATCATTCGCAACCTTTGAAAGCTTATACTTAGGTATTATACAAATCCTTCACCATCAACAACATGGATCACAAGTCCACCCATAAGATGTAGCCTTTCATCTGTCCTAACGGGGCAAATATCCTATCAATCAAATTCACAACAGCGGAGGCTCCAATCGTTTCTTAAAATACTATCAAAAGAAACTTCACACCTTACCACACTTTCATTGTTTTACCGGAATTCCATTCCAATCTCTCAACTCCTTTAGAGCACATATCAATATCTTGCAATTCCTTTGGTCGCTTACTAGCTACATATGTATCTACTCAAAAACTTTTTGGTATTCTTTCCTTTGTCAAACTTTCCAAACATTCAAACTTCCTTCACATACCAAGGAGTCTTCACTCGCTTGATAACTAAGAGTCTAACATCCTTGACTCATAAAGTAAAGGTCATATTCAAGCCTATTTGCTAGAGCTGACTAAGGAGCTGTCTCAAAGCTTACCTTAGATGTTACCTCTTAATAACTCAGATAACTCTTCTCTTAAGAGTCTTAATGTATCTCAATCATCGGATCGAACCAATCTAATGGGTTGTATTCCAAAAGAAACAAGTCATCAGAGACTGTTCTTACTCTTACTGTCCTCTATCTAAACAAAACACAGAGTAAACATAGTAAAAACATCATGCATCTATAACCTAGATCCCAAAAGACATCAACCAGCTCCGATACCACTATTGTAACACCCCCCTCGAGGTGTCACAGTTCGTAACCCAAATTCTCGTTTTCGGTTAATTAAAACCTTTTCGAAAATATTCATTAAACTTGTTTCGGAAATTCTGATACCATTCCAATACTTTAACAATAAGAAAGGAATAAATTCAAACTCATCATTTACAAGACTCATTCAACTTCGCCTTGAGGCATTCATCATTTCCAATATCTTGTTACACATCATACCGAGTCACGGTCAAAGGACCTGACTTTAAATCAAAATTCTAAGAGTTGGTCTAACAAAACTCTAAGAAAAGTAAACATACTACCTAGCATGCATCGCCCAAATAATACTGGGCCTCGTCTTTGACAGTCCACTCGTCTTCGTCGTCGACACCAAGGAACTCAGCTACAGGGTCCCGCAGTGACCCAGAGGACCACTGGAAAATATTTGTACATGTGTTCAAAAAACACAACAGGGTGTCCAACATGTACAGGCAAGGGTGAGATACTTGTTCACAAGTTTTTCGTAATAGCCACACAAGTAATACAACATACAAATAATTCATGCGATAAAACATCAATATTCAATCATAATATCTTAATAAAATAATTTCACTTTCAAATATCATGCTCATTCATCAAAATAAGTCAATTGAATGCATGAGACTTCAATTCGACTCTCTAATTCATGTACTCCGGAGATTCCTAACATCCCTTCCTCGAGCGATAGGCCGTGAATACTCCCATAACACAATTGTTCTCGTGAGTCGACCTCATAATTTAGGTCCGAATTCCAATTGTTCCGAGGTACCACGTCATAACCATATCCTAAACAGTCTGGTCTCTGATTGAGTTCATTCGTGTTGGGTAGTCGATTTACCACGGCAAGGGGTCGCGAGGCCTCCGGCCACTTGTGGAGTTTCGAACACAGAATCTCAACTACGTAAGTTGTAGCTCAGTTCGTATGGTACGTCAGTCGACTCATGCATGTATGTAGGAGGTTCTCTATTCTTTCTCTTCGTTCATTCTTTCTTTTCTTTCATTCTTTCTTTTTCTATCAAGGCACAAGGCTCGAAACTCATTTTAAAGGACATATAGCCCGTTCAATTCAAATTTCAGGATACGAAGTCCAAGTTCTTGATTCGAGAAGTACTAGGTCGACGTCGCAGACACTAGACTTGCATGGGACACTAAATCTGTTCTTTCTATTTATCAAAACACAGGACATGTAGTCCGAGTGCTCAATCCACAATGTACTAGGCCAACGTCGCGGACACTAGACTTGTATATAGGACACAAAGTCCGTTCATGTCACAGAACTCTAGCCCGACGTCTCGGTCACTAGGCTCATGTGCTTCACATGCGTGAAGGGGTAATCACCAGTTTCATTAAATTCATTTTCGTAGTTCAAAACTCAAAAACAAAACTCATGTTCTCTTTGGTATAAATCAAAACTCATTTTCGCTCTAAAATGTATTTTCCAGAAAAACTTTTCTTTACAAAACATTCCCAAAGACTTAAGTTCTAAAGATACATTTTCAAAGGATTTTGGTTTAAAAAGCCTTTTGTAAAGGTTCCATCGTTTTAAAACATTTTTCTAAAGATTATTATCGGAACAGCTTTCGTGAAGAAACTTTTTCATTTTCGGAACATCAAATACTTTCATAAGATACTTTCTTTAATAAACTAAATACTTTTCAAGGTTTCCTTTCTTTGTCCGACATGTTTAGAAAATAATGATAAAGCAACTTTTCACTATTTTCCTCACCAACTCTCGACTTCCTAAGTCTTATTCAAAAACGTCTTGGATTCTTAACTTAGTGGCTTTTTAGTAAAATTGGCCATCATAACCTTTAGCTTAGAAGCTTTTCATTCCTCAAATCAAAATATTTCAAAATCGTTGATTAAGACTTTTAGTTAACTTAATCTTCATTATTGAGCTATAGCCAGTGCTATGCTCTTAACCAGTCCAGGATATATATATATATATATATATATATATATCAATTCTCAATCAAGGCATCAATGCCACAATTCATATTTCAATCATCTAGGCATATACTTCATCAAGTTCATACATATGTTCAATCCAAGCCAAAAATGCCGCAACTTATATTTCTATATCAAATAACTCATTCAAGACAATAACACCAAAATTCACACCTTAATATTCAATCACAAACATACTACAAGCGACCTCATGCGGCTATCAAACTCATTGGAGCTAATCTCCCCTTACCTTTAGAAGTCATCCTCCGAAGGTAAATTTGCCCGATCGGTCCACGAATTCTCCCGATTCCTCGTCCGAGTGTCCGACAACAACTACAAACACACAACCACACCAATCATCAACAAATAACAACATAATTAACAACACCAACACATAGATTATCTTTCCCCAAAAATGGTCTAAGGTTCGGCCAAAAATGGTGAAAAGGGCTAGGGATCTCATTTGGTTCCAATCTTTTGGAAGGTTGGTTCTTAAGCTTGATGAACACTAGTGTAAGTCATAATACCCAAAAATTTGAAACAAAACTCAAGGTTCCTCATACTCATAGGTTTCGGCCATGAAGAGAAAATTGGGCTAGGAATTGATTTGGTTTTCCATCACTTGGATTCAAAGACAACAAGAAAGGTAAGGATGGAATCAAGAGTTAGAAATCAAAAATTGAACAAAAACACTATTCATTCATCTTCCCTAGGGTTCGGCCATCTTTATAAGAATAGGATAGGATGAGAGTTTGATAATATGCTCTTGGGTTTAGGTAGAGGATGATGAAGCTAGCTCAAAGAAATTGGTTTCCCATTAAAAGGATTTTTCTACAATTTCCTATGAATTTTTGAAGTTTTGGATCATAAACTTGAAAACTATGAAATCAAGATTTCAAACTTGAAATAGGAAGAGATTCATGAAGCTTAGAGATCATAGAAGTGATCTTACCTAAAGAATGATAAAGATTGATCAAGGATTCAAGCTTTTATCTTAAGGATTCAAGTTTTTCTCTAAGGAAAAATGGAAGCTTTTCTCAAGGAAGAAGATGAAGTCTTGGAGCTTTGTTCTTGGTTGGTTTGGGGTGTGAATGAGGGGGGCTGAAATGCCTTAAATCAACTCACTTAAGGGCATTTTGGTCTCTTCCTTCAAGGACCAAAATGTCATTAAAGAAAAGGTTAGGGGTATTTTGGTCATTTCGCGTCCAGATATTTCCGAACGTCATGATGATTCTGGCATGCAACCAAGTGATTTGACATGATATGACATCGAGATTATCCGTTAGCGGGTCCCGGTAAGTCCATATGCGGTTCCGTTCGTCACTCGATTGAGGATTTCGCTCGAAAAAAAGTTAGAAAGTGATTTGTTTTTTCAAATTTAACCAAAACGTAGAGAATCAAATTCTAAGACTTACTGTCTCGTTCACGGGTCAATCTGAGGTCTCTGGAGCAGTAAAATCTTACTAACACTGTAAAAACGTAGACCAGGCTCCGTCTGAGTTTTTAGCTCAAAATTTAATCGTAACTTCATACGATAGCATTGAGCATGAATATGGTCTCAGATTATTTAATTTCCCTCTCTAGACCCTTCGATAAAATACAAACATATAAATACTAATTAATTAGTAATGGGGAGTTTGAAAAATCAGGGTGTTACAAAATGCCCTATCACGATAGAAAACATACATTTCTTTGTAGACCTGGTCTGTCTGCCTATGCAGCAGATTGATGTTATTCTAGGCATGGATTGGCTCTCGGCTAACCATGTAATATTGGACCGTTCAAATAAGAACCTTTATTTTTATGAGCAATCTGGATTAACGCCTGCTAATGAAAGTATTTCGAAGGGTATGTGATCTGGAGAGTGCGTGGTGCTGTTCTCCTTAGAAGCAAAGGAAACTCCGAACGTGGAAGCGCTTCCTGTTGTGCGGATATTTCCGGAGGTATTCCATATGATGTTCTAGGGTTGCCACTGGAAAGGGAGATTGAGTTTACCATAGATCTTGTACAAGGAACTGGACCTATTTCGATAACACCTTATCGAATGTCTCTAGCGGAATTGGCAAAATTGAAGAAACAGTTGGATGATATGCTAGGCAAAGAGTTCATCAGACCTAGTGCGTCGCCCTGGGGAGCTCCGATACTGTTCGTCAAGATGAAGGACGGGAGTTCAAGGTTATGTGTGGACTATCGTCAACTAAATAAAGGGACGATAAAGAACAGGTACCCGTTGCCGAGGATAGATGATTTGATGGATTAGTTGAGGGGAGCAACTGTGTTCTCCAAGATCAATCTGCGTTCTGGCTATCATCAAATTAGAGTGAGGAAGGAGGATATACCGAAGACTACTTTTCGAAGTCGGTATGGGCACTACGAGTGTTTGGTTATGCCGTTCGGTGTGACTAATGCTTCAGCCGTGTTCATGGACTATATGAACAGGATATTCCGATCGTTCCTAGACAAGTTTGTTGTCGTGTTTTTCGATGACATCCTTATTTACTCTTCAAGTAAAGAGGAACACCAAGAGCATCTTCGAGTGGTGCTGCAGGTGTTGAAAGACAGGCAATTGTATGCAAAGCTATCGAATTGTGAGTTCTAGTTGGAAGAAGTACAGTTTCTAGGACACGTGATCAACAAGGATAGGATCACGGTGGATCCTGCTAAGGTTGAGGCAGTGGTTAAGTGGGAAAGCCCGAAGTCTGTGAGCAAAGTTCGCAGTTTTCTTGGTTTCGCAGGCTACTACAGAAGGTTTATTGAAGGATTCTCTAAAATTGTGTTGCGTATGATGCAATTGACGAGAAAAGGGAAAGCGTTTGAGTGGTCAAAAGCTTGTGAGCAGAGTTTCTTGGAGCTGAAGCGGTGATTGACCACATCCTCGGTGTTGATTCTGCCAGATCCGTCAGGACGTTTTGACATGTACGGTGATGAGTCACATCAAGGATTGGGTTGTGTCCTCATGCAGGAAGGAAGAGTAGTGGCATATGCCTCTAGGCAATTGAGAGTGCATGAACAGAACTACCCGACTCATGATCTGGAGCTAGCTGCGATAGTGTTTGCATTGAAGATATGGAGACACTATTTGTATGGTGCTAAATTCAGCATATTTAGCGACCATAAGAGCCTAAAGTATTTGTTCGACCAGAAAGAGTTGAGCATGAGGCAGAGGAGGTGGATGGAATTCATAAAGGACTATCAGTTCGACCTGCAATACCATCCAAGCAAGGCGAATGTTGTAGCGGATTCGCTCAGTGGGAAGTCCCTACACGTATCTCTGCGATGATGGTACGAGAGCTTGAGTTGTTAGATCAGTTTAGGGATCTGAATCTGGACGTGCAAATCATCGAGGATAAGTTGAATCTTGGGATGATCGGGGTTACTAGTGATTTCCTGAATCTGCTTCGGAAAAGGCAAGCTGAGGATGAGTAACTTAAGAAAGTTAACTGGTTGATCGAGGAAGGTGAGATGTTTGAGTTTAAGAGAGGTTCGGATGGCCTCATACGATTTGGCGACAGAGTTTGTGTGCCTGAGGATAGTGAAGTTAAGAATATGATCCTAGATTAAGCACACAAGAACAAGTTGAGTTTTGACCCAGAAGCTACTAAGATGTATCAGGATCTGAAGAAGTTGTTCTGGTGGCCGGGGATGAAGAAGGAAGTTGCAGCTTATGTCGTATCCTGTTTGGTGTGCCAAAAGGCTAAGGTTGAACACCAAAAGCCAGCAGGATTATTGCAATCGTTGGATGTCCCGGAGTGGAAGTGGGACAGTATTGCGATGCACTTTGTTTCTGGGTTGCTAAGAACTCAGAAGAGGTGTGATGCAATTTGGGTCATCATAGATAGGTTGACAAAATGTATTCATTTCTTTCCTATCAACCAGAATTATTCTCTGGAGAGGTTGACTCAGATTTACATCAAGGAGGTGGTGCGTCTACATGTTGTGCCTTCGAGTATCATCTCAGATCGAGACCCGAGGTTTTCTTCAAGGTTCTGCAGGAGCTTGAATGGAGCGTTGGGAACTAAGTTAAGGTTGAGTTCTGCTTATCACCCACAAATGGATGGTCAGTCAGAACGAACGATTCAATCATTGGAAGATCTGCTAAGAGTGTGTGTGTTGGAACACACGGGAAGTTGGGACGAATTTCTTCCTTTAATTGAGTTTACCTACAACAACAGTTATCACTCAAATATCGGGATGGCGCCATAAGAAGCTTTGTACAGGAGAAAGTGTAGGACTCCGTCGTGTTGGTTTGAAACTGGTGAGAATAAGTTGTTAGCCCCTGAGTTGGTGCAACAAACAGAGGAACAAGTGAAGTTGATATGGGAAAAGATGAAGGCCGCAAGGGATAGGTAGAAGGGCTATGCTGATAGAAGGAGGAGACCTTTAGAGTTCTAGGAGGGAGACTATGTGTTTATAAGAGTTACCCCAAGAACTGGTATCGGCAGGGCAGTTTGATGTAAACCAAGAATGATGTCCATTTTAAGGCCAAATTGATTTTTGATGAAAATTTTATTTTCATTAGTGATGAACATGTCTACTTGTTTTAGCTATATCTTTCGCTACAGATATCTGATTGATGCATTCTTTGATGCGTTGTAAAGCTAAGAAACGTTTCTACGAATAGTATTTCAATCCTCTTGACCAGATTCGGCTTCTATCATGGTGAAAAACTTGATGGAAGTTAAGCACAAAATTCTGGACGGATTTGACCCATTTGGTTTTGATATTTATTTGTCTTTTGGGCTGCATAGGTCATGAATTATAAAGCTATTCTAGTATGTTCCATTATTTGGATGACAATGGAGGGCAACCTTTGGCTTGCATGCCTAGGTAACTCCTTTTTAAAAGCCATTTAGTGGAGTAGTTATGCCTTTATATTTATTAGCCACTTAGTGGAGTAGTTATGCCTTTATCTTTATTAGCCTTAGTGGGATATTTTCTAGTTTTATGAGGGGGGTTAAGTCACTTCATGGTGACCTTTTGTTTGCATCTTTCATGCAGCCCCTCCACTATATATATTTGAATATGATGAATAAAAATACAACTTGGATGTTGAATTTGGATTAATTCCATTTGTGAGAATTGTTTCTCTTCGGTTCTTCATTGAGCCAACCCTTTGATCTTATCAAGAGTCCAAGATTCTTGTGGCGATCCTCACCTTGGCTTATCAATTACCCTTGGAATTGTGGCGTCTAACTTCCATTTCTTATCTTGGCCATTTTTTTTTGTATTCTTCTTCTTCGAATTTTGATTGTCACTCAAGGATAGATCCGAATTTTTATATGTTCCTTTCTAGGATCATATCATGTGGTATCAGAGCCATCCTTCCTAGAGTGACAAATCAAGAGTGTAAACTCTTGGTGAGTGGAGAGGTCCTTACATATATATTTTTTGTTATTTTCTATCCATTTTTCCTTGCAATGTTACGATTTGAGCCAAGCAATTTGGACTATGAACATGAAAAGGTTGTGAAGTATAAGGTTGGTGATTGGATCTGTAAAATGCATGAGATGTATGACAAGAAGGTGAGAGAAAAAGAAAGAAGGCAAATGCATTATGATGAGGAAAAAAAGGAGATATGAGAGAAGGGATCGAGAAATTGAGAGGGAGAGTGAGGAGAACGAAAAAAGGGTGAGAAAAGAGGAGACAATGAAAAGACAAATGTTGGCCAATGAAGCATGTTGGAAGAAAATGGTTGAAGAGAAAGAAAGAATGAGAGCAAAAAAATAAAATGAGGTGAAAAAAGATAACTTGAATGCTTGTTTTGATGCTATTCCTAATTCCTAATTCTTTGCCTAGTTGTGTTGATTCTCTTTTGAAGGAAATTGAGTTTGTTCCTCCAGAGGAAGTTTGCAAGACATTCATTGAAATTGAAGATGTGATTCCAAAGG
Source organism: Ammopiptanthus mongolicus (assembly GCA_039655645.1). Taxonomy (NCBI): domain Eukaryota; kingdom Viridiplantae; phylum Streptophyta; class Magnoliopsida; order Fabales; family Fabaceae; genus Ammopiptanthus; species Ammopiptanthus mongolicus. The sequence continues at coordinate 58,755,210 of CM077348.1, read as the reverse complement.
AGGCTTGCAAGATTCAATGAAATTTTGTTATTCCAAAGGAGGCTTGCAAGTCAATCAATGAAATTGAAGATGGGATTCCAAAGGAAGCTTGCAAGACAACCAATGAAATTGAAGATTTAATCCCAAAGGAAGTACCCCATGGTTTGGGAACTCGCATGGTTTCCCAAAATCATGGTGTTCATTTGGTTCATCACAACAACTTTGAGGAATGTGTTGGGATGTTGATTGTACAAGATGGAAATGTATTACGCCTACTTGCTACATTTGATGATTTCTATCAATTTCCATTTGACCCAGTAGGATGAAGATGATTCCTTAAGGCAATAAATTCGAGGTCGAATTCTCTTCAAGAGGGAGGGAATGATGCAAACCAAGAATGATGTCCATTTTAAGGCCAAATTGATTTTTGATGAAAATTTTATTTTCATTAATGATGAACACGTCTACTTGTTTTAGCTGTATCTTTCGCTACAGATAACTAATTGATGCATTATTTGATGCGTTGGAAAGCTAAGAAAATTATCTACGAATAGTATTTCAATCCTCTTGACCAGATTCGGCTTCTATCATAGTGAAAAACGTGATGGAAGTTAAGCACGAAATTCTGGACAGATTTGACCCATTTGGTTTTGATATTTATCTGTCTTTTGGGTTGCATGGGTCATGAATTACAAAGCTATTCTAGTATGTTCCATTATTTGGATGACAAAGGAGGGCAACCTTTGGCTTGCAAGCCTAGGTAACTCCTTTTCAATAGCCACTTAGTGGAGTAGTTATGTCTTTATATTTATTAGCCACTTATTGGAGTAGTTATGCCTTTATCTTTATTAGCCTTAGTGGGATATTTTCTAGTTTTTTGAGGGGGTTAAGTAACTTCATGGTGACCTTTTGTTTGCATCTTTCATGCAGCCCCTCCACTATATATATTTGAATATGACGAATAAAAATACAATTTGGAAGTTGAATTTAGATTAATTCCATTTGTGAGAATTGTTTCTCTTCGGTTCTTCATTGAGCCAACCCTTTGATCTTATCAAGAGTCCAAGATTCTTGTGGCGATCCTCACCTTGGCTTATCAATTCCCCTTGGAATTGTGGTGCCTAACTTCCATTTCTTATCTTGGCCATTATTTTTTGTATTCTTCTTCTTCGAATTTTGATTGTCACTCAAGGATAGATCCGAATTTTTATATGTTCCTTTCTAGGATCATACCACAGTTCAATCCAGAAAGCTTACACTTAGATTTATAGGACCATTTCAAATTCTTCGTAGAATTGGTCCAGTAGCTTACCAAATAGCCTTACCGCCTAAATTGTCAAGACTTCGTGATGTTTTGCACGTATCCAAGCATAGAAAGTATTAACCCGATTGTAAGACCCCCTCGCGGGTGCTACGTACTCGGACTCTAATGCGGAATAAATCAAGAAAATAAAACGCTGGTTGCTTTCGGAAAATACTGTAATTAAATAGTTACGTTCAAAAACGCGGTTTCTAAAAAATTTTCAGCATGCATAGACAAAACAACTCAAGACGAAGAAATAAATCTCATATCACACATTGGTATTCACTGTTCACAAAAACATAAACATAACATAAACCTGGTCTAATATATAACATATTACAGACTTAAGAAATAAGATAAACATATATGCAGTAATATAATATAAGACTGCTCAAAATAAAAGACTTCTAAGCTGGTCGGCTAAAAGTAGCCATTGGGGTACAACCCAACGTCAACTTCATCAGAATGATCCGTCAGCCGAGTCCTCACGTCTCCGTGGGGACCTATGATCAACATCTGTACATGTGTTCCAAAAACACAACAAAGTGTCCAACATGTACAGGCAAAGGTGAGATACTCATATAAAGTTTATCACGATAGTCGCACAGGCGACAAACAGCATAAAAACAGTTATATGAACAGTAAAGTATATAATACAGCACAACATCTCAAACACTATCATCAGTTATAATAATGCATGAGACTTCAATATCATCTTTCTAATTCATGTACTCCGAAAATTCTAACTTCCCAACATCAAGCGATAGGCCGTAGAAACACCCGTAACACAATTGTTCTCATGAGTCGGACTCTCTATTTAGGTCCAAACTCCAATTGTTCCAGGGTACCACGTCATAACCGTATCCTGAATACTCCAGTCTCTGATTGAGTTCATTCGTGTTTGGTAGCCGATTTACCACGGCACGGGGTTGCTACGCCACCGGCCACTTGTGGGATCTTGAACACAGAATGCCCCTATAGGCCAGTGGCCTTAACTGGCTGAATTCTCAACTACTAAAGTCGTAGCTCGGTTCCAAATGGCACGTCTGCCGGTTCATGCATGTACACAGAAAGTTTTCTGTTTTCTTTGCGTTCATTCTTTCAAATGTCGAGACATAAAGTCCATGACTCGTTTCAAAAAGCCATTAAGCCCGCTCAAATCAAAAACATAGGACACGAAGTCCAAGTGCTCAATCCACAAAACACTTGCCCTGACGTCTCGGCCACTAGGTTTGGGTTCATCTCAAAGGTTCATCCTTTTTTCTTTTTGGTTTTATTTCCCCTCAAAACAACTTTGGAAAACAAAACACCCTTTGGTTTTATTTCCTCCAAACAACTTCGTTAAACAAAACACCCTTTGGTTTTATTTCCTCAAAACAACTTTGGAAAACAAAACACGTTTATTATTCTTGAAATAAACATTTCTTGATCAAAGAGAACGTTTTCTGAGGAAAAACACTTTCTTGGAAACAAAAAACCGTTTTCTAAGATTTCACGTCTTTTTAAAACGCTTTACTGAAACAAAACACGTTTTGCACGACTTTCCACAAAGCCACTTTTTCTTTTCAAAAGAACTTAATTTTTTCAAAAAGGAAGATAACTTTTCTTGAAAAAGTAACACGTTTTCCAAAAACCACCTTTTGATTTCAAACACGATTTTCAAAACTTTGATTCGGTTTTTCGAGTCTTTTAATAATTATCGAGATATACCCAGTCCTATGCTCATCCAGGATATATATATATATATATATATATATATATATATATATATATATATATATATATATATATATATATATATATATATATATATATATATAGACATCAACAATCCATAATCATCATCATAATATCAACTAAGGCATCCATGCCACAAATTATCAACAAGTGTGCAAATATGTTTCATGAAGTAAAACAACTTCGAATATCATTCAACACATCTCTAAATCATCAATCAAGACATCATAACACATTTATCAAACATGTACTATGAAGCTACCAAACTTAAATGACTACCTCCCTTTACCTCTCAAATTTGCCTAGTCCAAACTCGATTGATTCTCAGCTCCGGTTCCGATATCATTGGCGTCGCCTAAAACAATCAAACACAATTCAATTCCAACAACAAATCAACATCAATAAACCACATCAAAACATAAATTTCCCTTCCCTAAGAGGCATAGGGTTCGGCCATGAAAGGGTAAAAAGGCTAAGGATTGATTTGTTTTTCCATCACTTGGATTCAAGGACACTAGGAAAGCTAAGGATGGAATCAAGAGTTAGAAATCAAAAATTTGATGAAAAACACTATTCATCATCACTCTTAGGGTTCGGCCATATTGGGATTTAAGAGCTAGGATGAAACTTGGATCATGAGCTCTTGGGTTTAGATAGAGGATGATGAGGTGAGTTCAAAGAAATTGGTTTCACATCCAAAGGATTTTCCTACAATTTCCTATGGATTTTCAAACTTTTGGATCTAAGAATGAGTTTCATGAAAATGGAGCTTTGATGTTGAGATTGAGAGAGATTCAAGAAGATATGAGACCATAGAAGTGATCTTACCTTAGAATGGAGGAAGATTGGTCAAAGAATCAAGGCTTTTCTTCAAAGTTTCAAGGATTTCTCAAGGAATCAATGGAGGTTTTTTCTCTAAGGAAGATGAAGTGTTCTTGGTGTTATTGGGAGGGCTGGCTGCGTGAATGAGGGGCTGAGAGGGCTGTTCCAGCCTTCTTAAAAGCTCATTAAGGGTAAAAAGGTCATTTGGTTCAAAGGGTAAAATGGTAAAAGGTGAAAAGGCTTAAGTTAGGGGTATTTTGGTAATTTCGCGTCCCAAAATTCCCAATTGTCATGACGACTCTGGCATACTCTCCCAAGTGATCTAGCATGATGTGATATGAAGATTATCCGTTGTCGGGTCCTGGTAAGTCCATATGTGGCTCCATTCTTCACCTGATTGATGATTTCACTCGAACAGAGACCAGGAAGTGATTTTTTTGAAATTTAACCAAAACGTAGAGAATCGAATTCTAAAACTTACTGTCTCGTTCATGGGTCTATCTGAGGTGTCCCGAGCAATAAAATCATACTGTTAGTGAAAAACGCAGATCGAACTCCGTTTGAGTTTTCGACTCAAAACTTAATCGTAGCATCCTACGATATCGTTGAGCATGACTATGGTCTCGGAATATTTTATTTCCATTCCTAAGACTTTGAATAAAATATAAGTTCACAAATACTGATTAAATAGGAAAACTCGAAAATCGGGGTGTTACATTACTATCCCTCTAAAAAAAATTTTCGTGCTCGAAATTACGTACCTTGAAAAAGATCAGGATACTGTAATCTCATCTTGTCATCGAGCTCCCACGTTGTATCTCCAGTTGCTTCGTTCCAAACAACTTTGACTAAGGGAACTTGTTTTCCCCTAAGTTGCTTGATCCTCTTATCAACGATTCGCACAGGTGATGTCTCATAAGACAAGTTTTCTCGTAAATGTACTATATCAGGTTCGATTAGATGGGACGGATAAGGAATATACTTCCGAAGTTGTGAGACATGGAAAACATTATGAATGTTGGACAGAAAAGGTGGTAAAGCAATCTGGTAAGCTACTGGACCAATACGCCTGAGATTCTGGTATGGTCCAATGAATTTGGGAGTGAGTTTTCTGGACTTAATCGCTCTACCTACCCCAGTCGTAGATGTGACTCTCAGGAACACGTGTTCACCCTCTTGAAACTTGAGGGGTCGTCTTCGTTTATCTGAGTAGCTCTTCTGCCTGCTTTGTGCCGTTTTCATCTTTTCCCGGATCTGTTTAATCTTTTTCGTTGTTTGTTGCACAAGTTCTGGGCCTACGATCATGTTCTCTCCATCCTGGTACCAACACAACGGTGCCTGGCACTTTCGTCCATATAAGGCTTCATAGGGTGCCATCCCTATACTAGAATGATAGCTGTTGTTGTAGGCGAATTCTGTAAGAGGCAACAGATCATCAAAATTTCCACCATGGTCTAGAGCACAAGCTCTCAGCAAATCTTCTAAAGACTGTATCGTTCTCTCTGTTTGTCCATCAATCTGAGGGTGATAAGCTGAACTTAGTCTCAGTCTTGTCCCTAAAGCTTGATGTAGACTTTGCCAAAAACGTGACGTAAACTTTGGGTCTCTATCAGAGACTATGCTTGAAAGCACTCCTTGCAGTCTGATTATCTCTCTGATATATAGCTCAGTTAACTTCTCCACCGAGTAGTTGATCTTAACAGGTAAGAAGTGTGCTGACTTCGTTAACCTATCAACAATCACCCAAATCGAATCAAAACTCTTGGAAGTTCTCAGTAATCCTACCACAAAATCCATTGAAATGCTCTCCCATTTCCATTCGGGTACATCCAAGGATTGAAGCATCCCTCCAGGTCGTTGATGTTCCACCTTCGCTTTCTGACAGGTCAAACATGACCCTACATACTCAGCCACTTGCTTCTTCATTCCTGGCCACCAAAACTTCTGTTTCAGATCTTGGTACATTTTGGTCGATCCAGGGTGAATGCTCAGCTTGCTCTTATGTCCTTCCAGAATCATTTTCCTCATCTCAGGGTTGCTAGGTACACAAACTCGTCCATTACATCTCAAGATACCATCAGTTCCCAAACTGAACTCTGCAGCTTTTTCTTGTCCCAGTAACTCCTTTTTCTCTTGGAGGTACTCATCAGTTGCTTGTTGTTCACGGATCGTCCCCATCAGTCCACTAGATACCTTGATCATTCCCAAACTAATCCTCTCGTGGTTCACTTCCACAACTAGATTGAGATCACAAAACTGCTCTATCAATTCTAGCTCTTTAACCATCATTGCAGAGATGTGCACGGTCTTCCGGCTCTGAGCGTCTGCAACAACATTTGCTTTTCCAGGGTGGTATAGCAAAGTGAAGTCAGAGTCTTTAAGAAACTCCATCCAACGTCTCTGCCTCATGTTAAGTTCCTTCTGGTCGAACAGGTACTTTAAACTTTTATGGTCACTTTAGACATCGAACTTTGATCCATACAAGTAATGTCTCCAGATCTTCAGTGCAAAAACCACAGCAGCTAACTCAAGGTCATGCATCGGGTAATTCCTCTCAGGAATCTTCAACTGGTGCGAAGCATACGCTACAACCTTCCGATGTTGCATAAGTACACATCCCAATCCCTGATGCGAGGCATCACAGTACACTTCGTACGGTTCGTCCGGTTTAGGTAATACTAACACTAGTGAGGTTGACAAACGTTCCTTCATCGTCTGAAAACTTTCCTCACATTTGTCAGTCCACATAAACGGTTGGTCCTTTCTCGTAAGTTGAGTCAACAGCGCAACAATCTTCGAAAATCCTTCGATGAACCTTCTGTAATAACCAGCTAGTCCAACGAAACTACGGATTTCTGTCACAGTCTTGGGTCTCTCCCATAGAAGAACTGCTTCTACTTTAGCAAGATCGACGACAATTCCTTCCTTCGAAATCATGTGTCCCAAAAATTTGACTTCATCCTGCCAAAACTCGCACTTGGGTAGCTTTGCGTACAACTTCTCCTTGTGAAGGATCTGCAAACTTGTCGTAGATGTTCCTCATGCTCCTCGGAACATTTCGAGTAGATGAGAATATCGTCTATAAACACGACGACAAACTGATCCAAATACAGACGGAAAATCTTGTTCATATAGTCCATGAAGATAGCGGGAGCATTCGTTACTCCGAAAGGCATCACGAGGTATTTATAGTGACCATAACGAGTCCTGAAAGCAGTCTTAGGTACGTCCTCGTTCTTTACTCTGATCTGGTGGTAATCGGATCTTAGATCTATCTTTGAAAAGACAGCGGCTCCCTGAAGTTGGTCCATCAAGTCATCTATGCGGGGTAGAGGATACTTGTTCTTGATCGTTATCTTGTTGAGTTGGCGGTAATCCACACAGAGTCTTGAACGTCCTTCTTCTTCACCAACAACACTGGTGCTCCCCACGGGGACACACTTGGCCTCACAAACCGCTTGGACATCAGATCCTCTAGTTGAGTCTTCAACTCGGCTAACTCTATAGGTGACATCCTATATGGAGCTATAGAGATCGGACCGGATCCTGGAACTAAGTCGATCGTAAACTCGATGTCCTTCACAGGTGGCAGACCTGGTACGTCCTCTGGAAAAACTTCCGAAAAATCTTTCACAACCGACACATCGCTCAAGACAACGTCCCTCTCGATTTCTAAACAGGATAGAAGCATGTATCTCTGATCTCCTTCTTTCAAAGAAGCTCTTACTTGGTTGGCAGCTATAAATCTAGAAATCTCAGGGTCAGGAAAAACTAAGGTTCTATGTGCACAGTCTAAAAGAATATGGTTGGAAGATAACCAATCCATGCCTAGGATCACATCCAATTGGGTCAAAGGCAAGTCAACAAGAAAGTTCCTATCATGAACAATAACAGGACAATTCAAACATACTGTATTAACAGTAACAGGCTTGGTAATTGGAGTTGTGACAATCTCCGAATTGGAAACATAGAACTCCTTTCAACTTGCAGCTATCAGCTGGGTGTCCGGGTTGCCCACACTTGAAATATCTCTAGGCTCGGCCCTGGTTCTGGTCGTTTCTGCTCCCACCACCCTAAGCAGAAGCGACAGGACGATAAGATTGTTGTTTCTGACTATTCCCTTGTGGTCGAGAATACGGCTTCTTCTGGGACTGCTTCCCTTTCTGGTGCTGGTACTGGTTCGGGTTCCTTGACCAAGACGGTCCTCCTGCAGTATTCTTGTTCTCTCTTCCACTTCTCATCTTTTCCACTTTTCTACACTTCTCCACCAAGGCTTGAAAAGTACGGATCTCCAGTGGTAACACCGACTCCTTGATCTCGAAGCACAGACCGCCTTCGAACCTCTCCCATTTCCAGTCCTCGTCAGGCTGAGCTTGGAAAAAGCGAAAATATTTGGCGATTGATTCAAACTTCGCCGCATATTCCCCGACAGTCATGTCCCTCTGCTGCAACTTTAGAAATTCTTGCTCCTTCTCGGTTCTGGCACTTTGGGAAAAGTACTTCGCTAGAAACTTGGTGCGAAATACTCCCCACCAATACTCTGCGTCACCCAGAAATAGGAATGTGGCATAGTCCACCTTCACTCCCTCGGGGCAGTGCAGAACAGCAAAAATCTTCTCTATTTCTTGCAGCCACAGGTCAGCCTTTTCCGGGTCGGAATCCCCGTGAAACTGCAGAGGATCATGATGCCGAAAATCGACAAACCCTTTGGCAACAGCTGCAAGATCAGCTCTCTGTTGGTTCTGTTGATTCTGTTGAGCCATCGTAGCTGTCTGTTGAGCAACAGCAGCCGCCATCTCAGCCATGGCTTGGATAGCCCGATTCATGTTGTTGTCATCAGCATTGTTGTCAGCAGTGCCGCGACCTCCACCACGTCCACCTCAAACTAAAGTATATAATACAGCACAACATCTCAAACACTATCATCAGTTATAATAATGCATGAGACTTCAATATCATCTTTCTAATTCGTGTACTCCGGAGATTCTAACTTCCCAACATCGAGCGATAGGCCGTAGTAACACCCGTAACACAATTGTTATCATGAGTCGGCCTCTCTATTTAGGTCCAAACTCCAATTGTTCCAGGGTACTACGTCATAACCGTATCCTGACTACTCCAGTCTCTGATCGAGTTCATTCGTGTTCGGCAGCCGATTTACCATGGCACGGGGTTGCTACACCACCGGCCACTTATGGGATCTCAAACACAGAATGCCCCTATAGACCCAGTGGTCTTAATTGGCTAAATTCTCAACTACGAAACTTGTAGCTCGGTTCCAAATGGCACGTCTGCCGGTTCATGCATGTACACAGAAAGTTTTTTGTTTTCTTTGCGTTCATTCTTTCAAATGTCGAGACATAAAGTCCATGACTCGTTTCAAAAAGCCATTAAGCCTGCTCAAATCAAAAACACAGGACACGAAGTCCGAGTGCTCAATCCACAAAACACTAGCCCCGACGTCTCGGCCACTGGGTTTGGGTTCATCTCAAAGGTTCATCCTTTTTTCTTTGTGGTTTTATTTCCCCTCAAAACAACTTTGGAAAACAAAACACCCTTTGGTTTTATTTCCTCAAAACAACTTTGGAAAACAAAACACGTTTATTATTCTTGAAATAAACATTTCTTGATCAAAGAGAACATTTTCCGGGGAAAAACACTTTCTTGGAAACAAAAAACCGTTTTCTAAGGTTTCACGCCTTTTTAAAACGCTTTACTGAAACAAAATACGTTTTGCACGACTTTCCACAAAGCCACTTTTTCTTTTCAAAAGAACTTAACTTTTTCAAAAAGGAAGATAACTTTTCTTGAAAAAGCAACTCGTTTTCCAAAAAGCACCTTTTGATTTCAAACACGGTTTTCAAAACTTTGATTCGGTTTTTCGATTCTTTTAATAATTATTGAGACATAGCCAGTCTTATGCTCATCCAGGATATAAATATATATATATATATATATACATCAACTATCAACTAAGGCATCCATGCCACAAATTATCAACAAGTGTGCAAATATGTTTCATTAAGTAAAACAACTTCAAATATCATTCAACACATCTCTAAATCATCAATCAAGACATCATAACACATATATCAAACATGCACTATGAAGCTACCAAACTTAAATGACTACCTCCCTTTACCTCTCAAATTTGCCTAGTCCAAACTCGATCGATTCTCAGCTCCGGTTCCGATATCGTTCGCGTCAGCTAAAACAATCAAACACAACTCAATTCAGACAACAAATCAACATCAATAAACCACATCAGAACAAAAATTTACTTCCCCTAAGAGGCATAGGGTTCGACCATGAAAGGGTAAAAAGGCTAGGGATTGATTTGGTTTTCCATCACTTGGATTCAAGGACACTAGGAAAGCTAAGGATGGAATCAAGAGTTAGAAATAAAAAATTTGATGAAAAACACTATTCATCATCACTCTTAGGGTTCGGCCATATTGGGATTTAAGAGCTAGGATGAGACTTGGATCATGAGCTCTTGGATTTAGATAGAGGATGATGAGGTGAGTTCAAAGAAATTGGTTTCACATCCAAAGGATTTTCCTACAAATTCCTATGGATTTTCAAACTTTTGGATCTAAGAATAAGTTTCATGAAAATGGAGTTTTTGGATCTTGAGATTGAGAGAGATTCAAGAAGATATGAGACCATAGAAGTGATCTTACCTTAGAATGGAGGAAGATTGGTCAAAGAATCAAGGCTTTTCTTCAAAGTTTCAAGGATTTCTCAAGGAATCAATGGAGGTTTTTTCTCTAAGGAAGACGAAGTGTTCTTGGTGTTCTTGGGAGGGCTGGCTGCGTGAATGAGGGGCTGAGAGGGTTGTTCCAGCCTTCTTAAAAGCTCATTAAGGGTAAAAAGGTCATTTGGTTCAAAGGGTAAAATGGTAAAAGGTGAAAAGGCTTAAGTTAGGGGTATTTTGGTAATTTCGCGTCCCGAAATTCCCAATCGTTATGACGACTCTGGCATACTCTCCCAAGTGATCGCACGATGTGATATCAAGACTATCTGTTGTCGGGTCCTGGTAAGTCCATACGTGGTTCCGTTCTCCATCCGATTGAAGATTTCACTCGAACGGAGGTCAGGAAGTGATTTATTTGAAATTTTTGTGAAATTTAACCATAACGTAGAGAATCGAATTCTAAGACTTACTGTCTCGTTCATGGGTCTATATGAGGTCTCTGAGCAGTAAAATCATACTGTCAGTGTAAAAACGCAGACCGGACTTCGTTTGAGTTTTCGTCTCAAAACTTAATCGTAGCTTCCTACGATATCGTTGAGCATGACTATGGTCTCGGAATATTTTATTTACATTCCTAAGACCTTGAATAAAATATAAGTTCACAAATACTGATTAAATAGGAAAACTCGAAAATCGGGGTGTTACACCGATCCATCGCATGTGTTAGAGCCCGAATCAATTCAGCTAAGAGAGAACCTTGAATACGAGGCTTTACCTGCTCATATAGTGGATAGAAGGATCAAGGAGCTTTGTGGCAAACAGATTCCCTTAGTAAGAGTGTAATGGGACCAGATGACTGGAGATTCAACATGGGAAAAAGAGGCTCAGATGCGCCAACAATACCCATCGTTGTTTAAGGGTATGACTGAGGAATTTCGGGGACAAAATTCTCTTTAAGGGGGTGGTAATGTAACATCCCAGCTTCTGAAAACCTTAATTGAGATAGATGACCTAGATTGAGTGTTATATGTTTGGTTACAATTGCTATCATGGCTGAAAGGTATGCTTAGAGAACATGTTAAGAGTAGGAATGAATTGGATAAGGGAAGGGTGAAGGACAAGGATTAGGAGGAGAACGCTGAAGCATGGACCAGTGTAACGCTCAAGCGTGCTAACGCTCTAGCGTGGAGAGCTTTGGACGCTCAAGCGTGGACCTTCTGACCAGTTGACTGGCAGTGATGAGATGTAAAGTGACATGTGTCGGTTACGCATCGCAGTTGGCATGTGATGGGCAGTGCCTTGGCGGTGAGGAAACGTCAACGCTCAAGCATTGAGGAAGCCAACGCTCAAGCATTGAAACGCTAAAGCTTGGAGATCCAGAACGATTAAGCGTTGTTAGCAGAATTTTACCTCTATAAATAGCCTTCATTTTCACCATGGGAGGGTTTTCCCATTTTACAGAAACCGAGAGCTCGAGATCAGAGGGAGAGCACAGTTGAGATTCAAAGTTCTTGATCAAGTTTCGTTCCATTTGTTAGTCTGATTCCAGTTCCGATCGTGTTTTCGTGATCAGCATGACTCCTACTCAAATTCTATCGATTTACTTTTGTGATTCGACGAGGGTAAGCCGAGGTTCCGTATCTACCTACGTTGTACTTATACAATGTTCTCTTTTGGTTTTAGCTTCTTTTCACGGTTTTAACTTCGTATTAGGGTTAATGCTATAGTCAGGAAGTTGCGTTCGGAACCCGTTGGAGCAAGTAGGTTGCGGCTGTGAAGACAAAGAGAGAAGCAAGAAGTACTCATTGTGTTCGTGATTATTGCCACGTTTGCTATCAGGTGGGTAGAAAGAGTTGCACACATCGGGGAGGCAAGAGCAGTCCATATAGCTGTATTATATGTTTTGTGTGTGTAGGGGAACCCTAAACTCTATGTGAGGTTGAGCCCTGACAAAGTACCTAAACCATAGGTTTACTCTACTTTGGGCTATCACCGCTATATTTGATACCCTAAGTTAGTAGATTTGTGATGCATGATAATATGTGCTATGTGTTGATATATGCGTACTTGCTATTTATGATATTTGATATTTGCAAGAGATGCATGATGTGTTGATGATAATGGCATGTTGGTACGTGTGCTGTTTACTGCTTTTGGAGCATGTCGATAATTGATCAACTATATCTGGAAATGCGTATATGCATGAGATATGGAGGTTTAGCATGATTAGGACTTTGACCCCGTTGTGGACGTTTGAGCTGATAGTTAAGATTCGAGCTTATAGTTGGAGCTTGGAGCTCATTTGGTTCTAAATGGAGCTTGGAGCTCATATGGCTACAGTGGAGCTTGGAGCTCATATGGTTACCTATGGAGCTTGGAGCTCATGTTGATAAGAGCCAGTTTGCATGTGTTGCGCTATCAGCTCAAGAGAGATGGATGACATGCATAGCATATGCATATGATGCCAAGTGGCGAGCCGTATGCTGTGAGGCATATGAGGTTGGTGCACCGAGTGTGGGTGCGAAAAACGGAAAGGTAGGTTTGTGTGATCTTGGGGATACATTGGACACAGGTGTACCCACATGAAATCGGTATGGTAGCGCCTATCGTGTCGTGGCGGTTCTGGGCACGTCCTACTATCCTAACTGGACCCTGAGTCTTTCAAGTTGCCGGTGGATCTTTCGAGGAGGCCCAGTTAACCTTGTTTGTCAGGGACAGTTGGGCGATGATGCACTCTTATGGATCACGGCAAGCGAACCAGGCTACCGGAACGAACCAACTTGTGTCCGATGTGCGGACGTGATGTTGCCCTTAATAGGGTGTTTAGTACCGGCCGGCATGCATAGAAAGAGTACGTATACATCTAGTTAGGGAACGACCTTAGTGTCGTGGTATTGAGAGATGGTTGTGTTTGCTATATGTTGTTCTACATTGCATCATCCTTGTCATAGATGTGCTGTATATCTTATCTCCCTGTATTTTCTTGTATTTTATGCTTTCGATCTGCGAGCAGACGACGAGCTAATTCAAGGAGACTATGGACCTAAGGATGCATCCCTTCCTCCAGGTAGCACCGGGGATCCCGATGCTGGGCGAGCTTGAGATTGTCTGCCACGACGAGCAGGGGTGGCAGGTGGACCCCTCTACGTTTTTTACCGTATAAACCGAACCAGTAAGCTTTCTATTTCGGGCGGTACTCCACCACTAGCAGACATCATGGGACCGTACAGAGTGGTCCAGTTTATTTCGTTTCCCCAGATGTGGCGCCCACCCAGGCCGTGAGAGCAGGATTTTATGTGGGCTGCCCTAGCATCATCTCACGTGACGAGTCGGAAAAGCTACATGTTGAGAGGACAGCATCCGAGGTCAGAGCGGTATTTGAGAGCCGCCAGGCGTAGGTGGATTGTTATGTCTAGTTCTTCCTCGGATTATGTGCCCATGTGGGTTTATAGGCGCACATATGGGAAAGGACAGGGTAGCTCTTGACTTTCACGTTGTGGAGGACGTGACATCGCCACTGATTTTATGTATTTGAAGAGGGGATGGAGAGAGCTTGTGAGTTCGAGTGTCAGAGTCCATTTGAAGTTTTCTTGTATCTTCATTTTATCTTATACTTCCGTTTGTACATGTACGTAGTCCTACTTGTTGAGTCTCCAAAATGTCTGATGTGCATTTACCTTAGTTTTGATGAGAGTAAAACAGTTATTCAATGATTTAATTGAACCCGTTTGTGGTGTTTAACTCGTCTACTCAGTGTGCAGATTAAAATGATAAACATTAAGTGTTTATATGAACTGAGCTTTAGCGTGATATCATCCGTCTGGATCCAAACAAAAGTTCACTCGTCTGAACTAGGAAAGTTCACTCGTCTGAACTAAGGAAAGTTCACACGTCTGAACTATGAGAAGTTCACTCGTCTGAACTATTAAAAGTTCACCCGTCTAATGAAGTCTTCACCAGTCTATTGATCACATTGAAGAAATCCCTTCAACCCGTCTAATGAAGAAATCAACCGTCTGATCAAAGAAAGACTCATCCGTTTGAAAGACTATGCAACTGATGTCATTCTTTTAATTAAGAGTCAACCCGTCTAATGAAGTTACTCACCCGTCTGGTGACTAACGTTTAAGAATATATTGGATGAAAGTTGTCTCGTCTCTGAAAAGGAATTTCAACAAAGTGCTTTGCCTGAACACAACTGCATCTTACACCAAAAGGGATAGTCTTCCCTCTGATGGCAAAAAGCAAGTATGAAGACCTGCTATGACCAAAGGTGTATCAGAAGTCTTTATCATTCTGATGAGAGAGAACAAGCGAAGTTCTCAAGGCTTTAATGGCTGGCCAGAACGACTCTTTTACATTTAATGAAGATCTGCAAGAGGCCAAGCTTTCAAATATTGTGTCTAACGGCTTTAAAATCTTGAAGCCTATTTATTGAAGAAGACTTTGAAGATTCAAGCAGGAAACAAGAGAGGAGAACGAACAAAGCATTCAAAGAGCAATTACTCTGTGCATTTATATCTTCATTCTTTCATTATTTATTCTTCAATCATTTGAAGTTATTACGCAATCTTTTAGAACTTCACATTTAATACACTCGTCTGAGTGCTTGTGAAAGACTTGCAAATTGTAATTTACTTTACAACTTCTCTCAAACAAACCCATCTCAGCCTGGAGAGGCTAGGTGTGCAAACAATACTCGTCTGAGCCTGAAAAGGCTAGGTGTGCAAACAATACTTGTCTGGAGCCTGAAGAGGCTAGGTGTGAAAATAATACTTGTCTGTCCCGTAACCTGATTCAGTTATAGTGAGAAAACTTGGTGCTGCCAAGGACTGGACGTAGCCTCATTTGTTAAGGGGTGAACCAGGATAAAACCTACTGAGTGATCTCTCTCTTTCCCTTAACTCTTTAGTTTGAATATTTATCTTAATTATCATCTAACTAAAGGTGTTTTTAATTGTGTTTATCAAACTATTTTCATCTTGCATGATTGTGTGTTTTCTGTGAAAACCTTCAAACGAGTTATCAGTCTGATTGACGTGTCTTAGTTTACACGTCTATTCCTTACACCCGTTTGTGCTTGCGAAAAAGTTTCTTTATTCCGCTTAAATTTGTCAAACACCGTTCAACCCCCCTTCTAGTGTTTGCATCTGTCTATTTCTGTTGGTATCAAAGCTAAGCCTCTGGGTTGAGCACCTAACAGTGTTGAGAAAAGATCCTGAAGAATAGACAATGACTTTTGGAGCAAGGTCAAGTGGAAACCCCCAACCTGAAGGAGGCTCCATGGCCAGACCTCCCTTCTTCAATGGTGCAAATTAGAACTACTGGAAAGAAAGATTCCACTGGTTCATCTTGTCAACAAACTCTGATGTATGGGATGTCATCACTGATGGTCCTTACACTCCTCGAAATGATGATGGCTCAAACAAGCCAAAGGCTCAGTGGACAACTACAGAAAACACAAGATGGGATCTAAACGATAAAGCCAGATATGCTATAATCTGTGCTCTCAGTCCAGAAGAATTTGAAAAGGTATGTGCTTGTGATTCTGCTCAAGAAATGTGGGACTCCTTATCTGTCACACGTGAAGGAACTGCAAAGGTAAAAGAATCTAAAATTTCTATTCTTGTTAGAAAATATGAATTATTCACCATGGATGAAGGTGAATCTGTTGCTCAAATGATTGGTAGATTCCAAACTATTACTAATGGTTTGAAATCTCTTGATAAAATATATACTAATGCTGAGAAAGTTGCTAAGATTCTCAGAAGTGTTCCGAGGCAGTGGAGACCTCTTGTCACTGCTATATCTCAAGCCAAGGATCTCACTTCCTTGACTACGGATGAACTACTTGGCACACTCACTGTTCATGAGCCAGAGCTCAATGAAGATGTGTCAATCAAAAAGAGCAAAGCCATTGCTCTAAAGGTTGATCTAAAGGCATCTAAAGCCTTAAAAGATTCAAAGGCAAACGAGTCTGACTGTGACATAGACGAGTCTGATGATGATGAAGAGACTTCTCTCATGAAAAGAAAGATGAAAAAGCTCTGGAGAAAGAAGAAGTTCAGAAAGGAGAAGCCTTTCAGAAAATTCAACAAGGAATCCACATCAACAGACAAGAGTCCCATTGTCTGCTATGAGTGCAAGAAGCCTGGTCACATCAAACCTGAATGCCCTCTTTTAAAGAAAGCTTCCAAAAAGAAATTCTTCAGAAAGAAGAAGAAAGGAATGATGGCCACATGGGAAGATCTTGAATGTTCATCTTCTGAAGGAGAAGAGACAGAATAGGAAGCCAATCTCTGTCTGATGGCCAACACAGATTTAGAACATGAAACTGAGGTACATTCTGAACTTAAGGAATTGCATGGATCATATGATGAGCTGGTATAGGAATCCAAAGGCTTATCTAAGGCCTTCAAATCCCTCAAGAGAGATTATGTTAAACTTCTCAGTGAACATAAACAAAAATCTCAAGAGTGTAAGATGG
Source organism: Ammopiptanthus mongolicus (assembly GCA_039655645.1). Taxonomy (NCBI): domain Eukaryota; kingdom Viridiplantae; phylum Streptophyta; class Magnoliopsida; order Fabales; family Fabaceae; genus Ammopiptanthus; species Ammopiptanthus mongolicus. The sequence goes on along the minus strand of CM077348.1, from coordinate 58,738,185 downwards.
CCAAAGAGAATAGCCAGCTGAGGACTAAAAAGTCTGATGAAGCTTCGATCTCAAGTGAAACATCACAGTCTGAAGAAGTTGTCAAACTTCAACAGAAAGTGAAGGAGCTCACTTTTGATCTTGCTAGATTTGTTAATGGCAGAGATAATCTGACAAAACTACTTGGTTGTGAGAGACACTCTCTTAACAAAGAACGCATTGGATATTGTAACACCCCCTCGCGGATGCTACATACTCGGATTCTAATGCGGAATAAATCAAGAAAATAAAACGCTGGTTGCTTTTGGAAAATACTTTAATTAAGTAGCTACGTTCGAAAACGCGGTTCTAAAAATTTTCTGCATGCATAGACAATACAAACTCAAGATGAAGAAATAAACTTCATATCACACGTTGATATTCACTGTTTATAAAAACATAAACAAAACATAAAAACCTAGTCTAATATATAACATATTACAGACTTAGAAATAAGTTCAACATATGTGCAGTAATATAATATAAGACTGCTCAAAATAAAAGACTCCTAAGCTGGTCGGCTAAAAGTGGCCATTGGGGTACAACCCAACGTCAACTTCATTAAAACTCTCCGTCATCCGAGTCCTCACGTCTCCGCGGGGACCTAAGATCAACATTTGTACATGTGTTCCAAAAACAGAACAAGGTGTCCAACATGTACAGACAAAGGTGAGATACTCATATAAAGTTTACCACAATAGCCGCACAGGCTACAAACAACAGTATAAACATCCACAAATAAATGAGTAAATACTCAATTTGGTCCCTGAAATTATAGGGTCGTATCAACTTAGTCCTCCACATTATCAATATTCCAAAATGATCCCTGGAATTGTAGAAAGTTAATCAGATTCGTCCCTCCGTTAAAATTTACATGGACTATAATGACATTAAGTTGGTAATGTCAGGGATGTATTTGAAACTAAGTGGATAATGTCAGGGATTTATTTGCTACATTTTGTAATTTCAAGGATCATGTTGGAATATTGATAATGTAGGGGACTAAGTTGATACGACCCTACAATTTCAGGGACCAAATTGGGTATTTACTCACAAATAAATACAGTTATATGAGCGGTTATCTATATAACACAATATAACATCTCAAAAACTATCATGAGTTATAATAATGCATGAGACTTCAATATCATCTTTCTAATTCATGTACTCTGGAGATTCTAACTTCCCAACATCGAGCGATAGGCCGTAGTAACACCCGTAACATAATTGTCCTCATGAGTCGGCCTCTTTATTTAGGTCCGAACTCCGATTGGTCCAGGGTACCACGTCATAACCATATCCTGAATACTCCAGTCTCTGATCGAGTTCATTCGTGTTTGGCAGCCGATTTACCACGGCCCAGGGTTGCTACGCCACTGGCCACTTGTGGGATCTCGAACATAGAATGCCCCTATAGACCTAGTGGTCTTGACTGATTAAATTCTCAACTACTAGAGTTGTAGCTCGGTTTCAAATGGCACGTCTGTCGGTTCATGCATGTACACAGAAAGTTATCTGTTTTCTTTGCGTTCATTCTTTCAAATGTCAAGACATGAAGTCCACGACTCGTTTCAAAAAGGCATTAAGCCCACTCAAATCAAAAACACAGGATACGAAGTCCAAGTGCTCAATCCATAAAACACTAGCCCCGACGTCTCAGCCACTAGGTTTGGGTTCGTCTCAAAGGTTCATCATTTTTCATTTGGTTTTATTTTCTCAAACAACTTTGGAAAACAAAACACACTTTGGTTTTCTTGAAACAAAACATCTTTTTGATCAAAGGGAACATTTTTCGAGAAAACACCTTTCTTGAAAACAAAGACCGTTTTCTAAGGTTTCACGCCTTTTCAAAACACTTTACTGAAACAAAACACAATTTGCACGAGTTTTCACAAAACTAATTTTTACTTTTCAAAAGAACATACTTTTCAAATTCCAAAAACCACTTTTTGATTTCCAAAACACGGTTTTCAAAGCTTTTATTCGGTTTTCGAGTCTTTTAATAATTATGATAGACATAACCAGTCCTATATATATATATATATATATATATATATATATATATATATATATATATATATATATATATATATATATATATATATAGACATCAACAATCCATAATCATCATAATATCAACTAAGGCATCCATGCCACAAATTATCAACAAGTATACAATTATGTTTCATTAAGTAAAACAATACCATATATCATTCAAACTCATCTCCAATTCAATAATCAAGTCATCATAATACATATATCAAACATGCACTATGAAGCTACCAAACTTAAATGACTACCCCCTTTACCTCACAAAGAAGCTCAATCCAAACTCGATTGGTTCTCGGCTCTGGCTCCGGTTTCGTTCGCGTCGCCCAAAACAAAAAACACAAAACAATTCGAACAACAAATCAACATCAATCTATAACATCAAGACATAAATTTTCTTCCCCTAAAAGGCATAGGGTTCGGCTATGAAAGGGTAAAAAGGCTAGGGATCTCATTTGGTTCCAAACTTTTGGATGGTTGGTTCATAAGCTTAGCTAACACTACTACAAGTCCTATGACTCAAAAATGTGAAACAAAACTCATGGATTTTTCTCATGAAGCTCTCGGCCTCTTTGGGAAAACTAGGCTAGGAATTGTTTTGGTTTTCCATCACTTGGATTCAAGGACACTAGGAAAGCTAAGGATGGAATCAAGAGTTAGGAATCAAAAAATTTGATGAAAAACACTATTCATCACCACTACTAGGGTTCGGCCACTTTGGGATTTAAGAGCTAGGATGAGACTGGATCGTGAGCTCTTGGGTTTAGGTAGAGGATGATGAGGTGAGTTCATAGAAATTGGTTTCCCATTGAAAGGATTTTTCTACAATTTCCTATGGATTTTCAAACTTTTGGATCTAAGAATGAGTTTCATGAAAATGGAGTTTTGATATTGAGATTGAGAGATATTCAAGAAGCTAGGAGATCATAGAAGTGATCTTACCTTAGAATGGACGAAGATTGGTCAAGGAATCAAGTGATTTTAACAAGTGAATCAAGGTTTTCAAGGAGAAATGGATTTTTCTTCAAGAACAACTATGGAGTTCTTGCTTTGAGAGGGCTGGTGCGTGAAATGGAGGGTGTGAGGGGCTCAGTTCAGCACTTTTAAAATGTCACTTAAGGGTAAAATGGTCATTTGCCAAAAGGGTAAAATGGTAAAAGGTGAAAAAGCTTAAGTTAGGGTATTCTGGTAATTTCGCGTCCAGATTTTCCCGAACGTCATGACGACTCTGGCATGATCTCCCAAGTGATTTGACATGATGTGATATCAAGATTATTCATTGTCGGGTCCTGGTAAGTCCATACGCGGCTCCGTTTTCCACCCGATTGAAGATTTCGCTCGAACGGAGGTCAGGAAGTGATTTTTTTGAAATTTTTGTGAAATTTAACCAAAGAGTAGAGAATCGAATTCTAAGACTTACTGTCTCGTTCACGGGTCCATCTGAGGTCTCCTGAGCAGTAAAATCATACTGTCAGTGTAAAAACGCAGACCGGACTCCATTTGGGTTTTTGACTCCAAACTTAATCGTAGCTTCCTACGATATCATTGAGCATGACTATGGTCTCGGAATATTTTATATCCCTTTCTAAGACCTCGAATAAAATATAAGTTCATAAATACTGATTAAATAGGAAAACTCGAAAATCGGGGTGTTATAGATATGATCATCACACTGATCATAAAGTATCAACAAAAACCTCAACTGTCTATGTTAAACCCACTCCAGTTAGAATTAGACCTGTCTGTAACTTCTGTGGAAAAGCTGTTCATGTTATGTCTGAGTGTTTTCACAAGAAGAAGATGAAGTCTTCACAGACTCCTAGAACTAACAGAAAAGGACCCAGAAAAATATGGGTACCTAAAGATAAAATAATTTCTGTCGCAGATATCCTTAATAGGACAAAGCAGACGCCTCTGCTGGTACCTGGACAGTGGCTGCTCGCAACATATGACAGGAGAAAGGTCTATGTTCCAAGACCTCCAGTCTGAAAATGGTGGATATGTTGCCTTTGGAGGCAACCAAAATTGAAGAGTAATTGGGGTTGGTACAATTGGTGGTAAACCTCCTTTTCCCTCAATCTCTAATGTGCTTATGGTTGAAGGACTAAGACACAACAATTATGTGATTGTGGATTTGATGTCTCCTTCACTAAAAATGAATGCATAGTCAAAGACAAGAGTGGCAAGACCCTCTTTTCAGCTAATAGACGACAAAATCTTTATAAGATTGAGCTAACTGAACTTTCAGATCAAAGTGTAACCTGTCTGATGTCTAAAGAGGATGAAAGATGGTTATGGCATAAGAAACTAGGACATGCTAGTATGAAACTTATTTCGAAATTGAAAAAGGATAACCTTGTGAGAGGATTGCCTGATATTAGTTTTAAGAAAGATTTTTTATGTGATGCATGTCAGAGAGGTAAACAAGTAAAATCAAGTTTCAAATCAAAAAACCTTGTATCAACATCTAGACCTCTTCAGCTGTTACACATGGATTTGTTTGGACCCGTTAGTGTTGCCAGTTTAGCTGGAAGGAAATATGGAAATATGGATTTGTCATTGTTGATGACTATTCTAGATTTACATGGGTACTTACAAGGATGAGTCTTTTAAGGCCTTTTCTGTATTCTGTAAGAAAGTACAAAATGAGCAAGGTTTCTGTATTTCTACCCTTAGAAGTGATCATGGGGGAGAATTTGAAAATGAGCAATTCAGACTGTTCTGTGAAGAGAATGGAATCTCTCACAACTTCTCTGCACCAAGAACTCCACAGCAAAATCGAGTGGTTGAGAGAAAGAATAGATCTCTACAAGAGATGGCTAGGTCAATGCTCAATGAAAATAATCTCCCTAAGTACTTCTGGGCTGAAGCAGTAAACACTGCATGTTATGTGCAAAATAGAATACTTATAAGGTCTATCCTAAAGAAGACTCCTTATGAATTATGGAAAGGTAGAAAACCCAACATATCTTACTTCCATGCATTTGGATGTGAATGCTTCATCCTAAATACTAAGGATCAACTTGGAAAGTTTGACTCCGAGGTAGACAAAGGTATCTTCATTGGATATTCTGAAATGTCTAAGGCATATAGAGTTTTTAACTCTAGAACCTCTGCTGTTGAGGAATCCATTCATGTAAAATTCAATGATAATTTAAAGACTGATAAGAAACTATCAGATCTAGAAGATGATCTTGTAGGACTCAACCTTACCCAGCAGACGAGTCAACAGCCAGACGTATCTAAAATTAAGTCTGCTTATCAGACAAGTGGAGCAGACGAGTCAACAGTCAAGTCAACATCATCATGATGATCTCAGAAGAGACTGGAAATTCAAAGCTCATCATCCTGAAGATCTTATAATTGGAAGTCCCTTTGAAGGTGTTAGAACCAGATCTGTCACAAGAGAGTCAAGCAAAATGACTTTTTTATCTGAAATTGAACCAAAGCATATTGAGGAAGCTCTTGAAGATGAAAGCTGGATTCTTGCCAAGCTAATCAGTTCAAAAGGAATGATGTCTGGAAACTTCTGTCCAAACCAACAAACAAGTCTGTTATTGGAACAAGATGGGTTTTCAGAAACAAGCTAGATGAAGATGGCAAAGTCGTCAAAAACAAAGCAAAGTTAGTAGCTCAGGGCTACAACCAACAAGAAGGTATTGACTATACTAAGACTTTTGCACCTGTAGCTAGAATAAAAGCTATTCGTATACTCATATCATATGCTGCACAACATCAAATCACTTTATTTCAAATCGATGTAAAATGTGCTTTTTTAAATGGAATAATTGAAGAAGAAGTTTATGTTAAACAATCTCCTGGTTTTGAAGAAAATGAAAAACCAGATCATGTTTTCAAACTTAAAAAAGCTTTATATGTTTTCAAACTTAAAAAAGCTTGACAAAAAGGCAAGCCATGAAGGGCATACCAACAAGTATTTTTTTGTTCATCATGGAAAACGAATTGTATTGGCTCCTTTGAGCCCAAGTGAGGTGAGAGATGATAAAAAAAATGAGAGAAAAATGTGAAAAATAAAAAGAAAAAGAAAAAGAAAAAGAAGAAAAAGAAAAAGAAAAACAAAAGATCGCCAAAGAAAAAGAGAGGAAAAAGAGTGACAAAAAAAATATTGATGAAAAAATGAAAGAAAATTTGATGGCGACAAAAGGGGAGGTTAAAAAAGCTATTTTTTCAAATTAGCCCTTATATTTGCTTTTTAGCAAAGAGGTGGCCTTGCTGGAAAATTTACCTAACACTCAAGAATTGCCAAATTGCATAAATTTTCTTTTGCAGGAATTTGAGGATTTGTTTCCTAAGGAGGTGCCAAGTGGGCTGCCACCTTTGAGAGGGATTGAGCACCACATTGACCTCATCCCAGGCGCCACTTTGCCTAATAGGCCAGCCTATCGAAGCAACCCACAACAAACGCAAGAGATACAAAAGCAAGTGGCTGAATTGGTAAGTAAAGGTTGGGTAAGAGAAAGTTTAAGTCCATGTGCTGTCCCTGTTATTTTAGTCCCTAAGAAAGATGGTAGTTGGAGAATGTGCACTGATTGTAGGGCTATTAATAATATTACTGTTAAGTATAGGCATCCAATACCAAGGTTAGATGACTTGCTTGATGAACTGTTTGGTGCATGCTTGTTTTCCAAAATTGATTTGAAAAGTGGATACCATCAAATTAGAATAAGGGAAGGGGATGAATGAAAAACTGCTTTCAAAACTAAATATGGTTTATATGAGTGGTTAGTTATGCCTTTTGGATTAACTAATGCACCTAGCACTTTCATGAGATTAATGAACCATGTTTTGAGGGAATTTTTGGGTAAATTTGTTGTTGTATATTTTGATAATATCTTGATATATAGCAAAAATTTAGAGGACCATTGCATTCATCTAAGGGCTATTCTAAATGTGTTAAGAAAAAAACTTGTATGCAAACTTGGGAAAATGTGTATTTTGCACGGATCAAGTTATTTTTCTAGGTTTTGTCATAAGCCCTCAAGGAGTACATGTGGATGAAGCAAAGGTGAAGGCAATCCAAGAATGGCCAGCACCTAAAAACGTGACTGAGGTAAGAAGTTTTCATGGTTTAGCAAGTTTCTATAGGAGGTTTGTTAAGGATTTTAGTACTATTGCTGCACCTCTTAATGAAATTGTTAAAAAAGAAATTGGTTTTAAATGGGGTGAGAAACAAGAACAAGCTTTCTCTATTCTTAAAGGAAAGCTCACCTGATGACAACCAAATGGTGAGGTTGCCTTTGGAAGATCGTTTGGTTGAATTCAAAGCATGATAATTTCGTGCTCTTGTGCTCTTTGTTAGAAACAAAATTGTAACAACATAAAGATGAAGAAAATAAGAAAATGGTGAAGAAGGAAATGATGAGGCGCCACAAACCAAGAAGGTTTGATAAGCCAAGTGATGTTCGCCACAAGAATCTTGGATTCTTGATAAGAACTAAGCTTGGTTGAACCAAGAACTATGAGAACAATACTCTCACAAATGGAATTAATCCAAATTCAACATCCAAGTTCTCTTATTCATGGTAGTAGGCGCATACATATAGTTGTGGACATCCAAACTTTTGGCATCCAAAGACAAAGCATAACCTCCACTTGAATGGCCTAATTATGTCACTAATGGCTCACCTTAGGACCAATTCTACTCAGCCCACACGCCCATCTTTCACCCACACAAAGGAATCCTAGGACAACCTATAACTCCCAATTTAATAGCTTGATTCATGACACTAAAGATCAACTTAAAACCTAAATTAAATAGCCACCAAACAAAAAGAAATCAGCCACTAATCCCCTAGTTATCACGCCTACCATCTCATCATTATGGGTGGTTACAATTGCTTTTCAAATTAAAAGTGTAACACCCATAACTTACAACATTTATTCACTCAACTAAATGAGGAGTTTCTTATAGCATGCAAGCTAAAGATTCCCTCCTCTAAGACTCTCTAAACTCGTGTAACACCATGGGAAATATGGGCTTGACCTTCATGCAACTCTTAGTGTAGCTCACTAACAAAGTAGCCAAAATTGGATCCACTCACATAACCCATTACACTTATTGAATTGAACAGAAAACAAACAAATAAGTGATGCTATGCACGCCCCTTGTCATCATCATGGGCCTTCTAGTTGACTAAGATAAGTCACCAACTTGGGCTCCATTCCTTCTAGGCTTGAGTTTGGGCTTGCTTCCATCAAAGTAGTCACCATTTGTTCTAGAACTTCTTGGGCTTTCTTAGCTCTTGATCTTGTTATAGGCCCTATTCCTTACAATAAAGTATGTATAGGGGCTGCCTTGAAATTAAGGCACTCTTCACCTCACTCTTTGTTGCAAGAAAGCTCTCTTTACTCTCTTTTTCCACTCTATTTTTCACTTCTTTTTTCTCATGATTTTTTTTTATTTTTCTTCACTTTTTTTCTCAATTTCTTTTTCACCCTCTTTTTCTTTTCTCTCTTGCTCTCTCTTTTCTCTCATTTTTATTTGATCCTCACTAACTTGCTTTGGAGACAAAGGAGAAAGTATGACATTTCGGTTTTGATACATGAGAGTATACTTATTTGAGAACCCATCATGGATGGCCTTCTTATCATATTGCCAAGGCCTTCCCAACAACAAGTGGCTTGCCTCCATAGGCACCACATCACAAATAACACTATCCTCATACTTCCCAATTGAGAATGGGACCTCCACTTGTTTGTTCACCACCATTTCTCCTACCTCACTTAACCATTGAAGCCTATATGGTCTTGGATGTGCTTTAGCTACAAGATTTAGTCTTGACACTAATCTAGTACTTACAACATTGGCACAACTTCCTCCATCAATAATTAAAGAGCATACCTTTCCTTGAATTAGGCATCTAGAATGAAAGATATTCTCCCTTTGGCTTGCTTCATGTTCTTTCACTTGACTCCCCAATAGCCTCCTTACCATAAGTAAATCACCATCCGGCATGAACACATCTTCTTCACTTTCCTCCCCACTTGAAGCTTCGGATTGTGATACTACTTCACCATTTATGGTCACCATAGTTCTCTTTGTTGGACATTGGGCGGCTATGTGCCCATGGCCAAGGCATTTGAAACACTTTACTTCACGGCTCCTAGTGGTTGTCTCCATTGGTTTCTTGCCTTGAGAGGTGCTCACGGCTTCTTTGGTTGGTGCACCCTCCTTCTTTTGCTTGTCCTTCCAATTTGATGATGGAAACTTTGAAGAAGAAGAAGAAGAATATTTGAACTTCCTCCTCTTAATTTGTTGCTCCACCTTGATTGCTTGTTACACCAAATCTTCAAGCTCCACATAATTTTGTAATTCTACTATGTCTTGAATATCTTGATTCAAGCCATGTAAGAATCTTGCCATGGTAGCCTCCCTATCTTCTTGAAAATTTGACCTAAGTAAGGCCAACTCCATCTCCTTGAAATATTCATCTACACTCTTGGTCCCTTGGGTAAGTCTTTGCAATTTGTTGTGAATGTCCCTTTGGTAATGATTTGGGACAAACCTCTTCCTCATGACATACTTCATCTCCTCCCAAGTGTCTATAGGCTCCCCTCCAAGTCTCCTCCTCTCTTTTTGTAATTGGTCCCACCACACAAGGGCATACTCTTTGAACTCAAGGGCGGCTACTTTCACCTTCTTGCCTTCATTGTAAGAATTACAATCGAAGACTTGTTCTATCTTTAGCTCCCACTCCAAGTAAGCCTCCGGATCGTTTTTCCCAAGAAAGGGAGGAACTTTGATTTTGACCCCCTCAAGCCTTTCATCACGCCTCCTTCCTCTATGTCCTCCTCCTCTATGCCTTTCTCCTCTAGGCCTTCCTCTTTCACTTTCATTGCCACTAGACTCATCATTTTGAAGGTTGGCAAGTTGTTGATCATAGTTGGTTTGCATTGCCTCCATTTGCCTTTGAAGGGCTTGCATTTGAGTAGTCATTCATACAAAAAGGACCGTGGACCTTGGTGAAAGTGGTGGACTATCTTCATTGTTTGCCATGATTTATGTTTCCTCACTACACTCCCTTACTTGTCACACAAATGAATTTCCCTCTTTTGGCTTTTTCCACACAAGAAGTAAATTTCCACTCTTGCCTTTTTCCTCTCAAATGTTCTCCTTTAGTTCTTAGAGGAATCAAACACAAAACACAAAAATACCAAAATTCAAGTAACAAAAATCACAAAACTTATCAAAACATGGAAAAACGAAGAACAAAGGCTAGAAAAGAAAAGGTTTACAAATAAGAAACAATGGAAGAAGGGAATAATTTTCAAGACACAAATTGTTCAAGTGAAACTTTCTCTCTTTTTTTTTTTTTTTTTACACGAATTTTTTTTTTTTTTTTTTTTATAACTTGTTGAAGAGAATTGCTATTGAAAACTTTGTTTTTGGAGCAATACACAACAACCACGAATTTTCCCTTCAAGAAAAGATCAAAGTAACTTTTGTTTTGGATTTTGGAAAGAAAAGAAGAAAGAGTAGAAGATGAAGAAGAAAATAGAATCAAGAACACAAACAAAATTTCAACCAAAGCCTAAGCTTTGATACCACTTGATGACAACCAAATGGTGAGGTTGCCTTTTGAAGATCGTTTGGTTGAATTCAAAGCATGATAATTTCGTGCTTTGTTAGAAACAAAATTGTAACAACATAAAGATGAAGAAAATAAGAAAATGGTGAAGACGGAAATGATGAGGCGCCACAAACCAAGAAGGTTTGATAAGCCAAGTGATGTTCGCCACAAGAATCTTGTATTCTTGATAAGAACTAAGCTTGGTTCAACCAAGAACTATGAGAACAATACTCTCACAAATGGAATTAATCCAAATTCAACATCCAAGTTCTCTTATTCATGGTAGTAGGCGCATACATATAGTTGTGGACATCCAAACTTTTGGCATCCAAAGACAAAGCATAACCTCCACTTGAATGGCCTAATTATGTCACTAATGGCTCACCTTAGGACCAATTCTACTCAGCCCACACGCCCATCTTTCACCCACACAAAGGAATCCTAAGACAATCTATAACTCCCAATTTAATAGCTTGATTCATGACACTAAAGATCAACTTAAAACCTAACTTAAATAGCCACCAAACAAAAAGAAATCAGCCACTAATCCCCTAGTTATCACGCCTACCATCTCATCATTATGGGTGGTTACACTTGCTTTTCAAATTAAAAGTGTAACACCCATAACTTACAACATTTATTCACTCAACTAAATGAGGAGTTTCTTACAGCGTGCAAGCTAAAGATTCCCTCCTCTAAGACTCTCTAAACTCATGTAACACCATGGGAAATATGGGCTTGACCTTCATGCAACTCTTAGTGTAGCCCACTAACAAAGTAGCCAAAATTGGATCCACTCACATAACCCATTACACTTATTGAATTGAACATAAAACAAACAAATAAGTGATGCTATGCACGCCCCTTGTCATTATCATGGGCCTTCTAGTTGACTAAGATAAGTCACCAACTTGGGCTCCATTCCTTCTAGGCTTGAGTTTGGGCTTGCTTCCATCAAAGTAGTCACCATTTGTTCTAGAACTTCTTGGGCTTTCTTAGCTCTTGATCTTGTTATAGGCCCTCCAAGTCCTTGAAGTGCTTCTTGGTCCATGTGTCTTATACGGCTCATATCATCACCCAAGCACCAATTCTAGCATTGCAGACGTGGCAACATTACTTGCTGCCCAATGAATTTGTCATTCATAGTGATCATGAGTCCTTGAAGTATTTAAAAGGACAAGGTAAGTTGAACAAGAGGCATGCTAAATGGGTTGAATTTTTGGAGCGATTTCCTTATGTGATTAAGCATAAGAAGGGTAAAGCCAATGTAGTGGCTGATGCGTTATCAAGAAGGTACGCATTACTCTCTACCCTTGAAAATAAAATTTTTGGTCTTGAGCACGTTAAGGATTTGTATGAGCATGATCTTGATTTTTATGTTAAATATGTTGAATGTGTGCATGCTGCACATAATGGATTTTTTAGGCACAATGATTATTTATTTAAAGAAAAAAGGTTGTGTGTGCCAAAAGGATCCATTAGAAAACTCTTAGTTAAAGAGGCGCATGAGGGAGGCTTAATGGGACATTTTGGTGTTCCTAAAACTTTGGAATTTTTGCAAGAACATTTCTATTGGCCTCACGTGAAAATTGATGTGCAAAAATATTGTGAAAGATGCATTGTTCGCAAAAAGGCCAAATCCAAAGTTATGCCCCATGGTTTATATACTCCATTTCCTGTTCCTGATTATCCCTGGATTGACCTTTCCATGGACTTTGTCTTAGGGTTACCTAGAACAAAGAACGAGAAAGATTCTATTTTTGTTGTTGTGGACAGGTTCTCAAAGATGGCACATTTCATTCCAAGCAAAAAGGTGGATGATGCTTGCCACATTGCTGATTTGTTTTTCAAAGAAGTGGTGCGCCTACATGGCCTACCAAAAAGTATAGTGTCTGATCGTGACACTAAATTTCTAAGCCACTTCTGGAGAACTTTGTGGGGTAAGGTGGGAACTAAGTTACTATTCTCTACAACTTGTCATCCCCAAACTGATGGGCAAACTGAGGTAGTAAACAGAACTCTCTCTACTCTTTTAGGGGCTGTGCTTTCAAGGAATTTAAAAATGTGGGAAACATGGCTGCCACATGTTGAATTTGCTTATAATAGGGCTGTCCATAGTACCACAAATCATTCCCCATTTGAGATTGTGTATGGTTATAATCCCTTAACTCCTCTTGATCTATTACCATCACCTAACACATCTCTTTTGAAGCATAAAGATGGCAAAGCAAAAGCTGAATTTGTGAAAAAGTTTGCATGAGAAAATTAAATTTCAAATTGAAAAGAAAAATGAAAGCTATGCCAAAGGTGCCAATAAAGGCCGCAAACGGGTTACTTTTGAACCCGGAGATTGGGTTTGGATCCATATGAGGAAAGAAAGGTTTCCTTCACAAAGGAAATCTAAGTTACTGCCAAGGGGCGATGGCCCTTTTCAAGTGATTGCCAAAGTTAATGATAATGCTTATAAAGTTGACCTTCCAGGTGAGTATGGTGTTAGTGCCACTTTCAACGTTGCTGACTTGTCTCCTTTTGATATAGGTGATGAAGACTTCAATTCGTGGTCGAATTCTCCTCAAGAGGGAGGGAATGATGAGGACATGGAGCACCAAGAGGCCATTCAAAGGTAAGGAGGACCAATGACTAGGGCAATGGCAAGGAAGGTCCAAGAAAGCTTAGTCCAATTCATGACTAAGACAATTGCAAACAAGGGCAAAGATGTAATTGCACCAAAAACCATGCTTGTCATACAAGCCATGGAGGAGGCGCAACTTGCATAACAAAGGCAGCCAAGTTATTTTATTTTAATTGAATAAAAGTGCAAGTGAGATTTATTTAGGACCAAGGCACTAAGTTATTTAATTTCTTTTTGTGTGTTTAATCCACTTCAAGTGGCTGTGTGGCGCAAAGAGTAGGGGGTCCCACACCTCTCAACAACTCTTTGTGTAGTTTGAATGAGTCAATAATCTTGCTGCCAAAGAAAGACAAAGAAATTCAAAGCAATCAAGGCAAAAAGTAGTTACACAAGACAAAGAGATAAATGCTCCAACAACACAATAAAAGTGCAATAGCCACCCATTTTATTACATTCAATGTGTGGTTGTGAAACCTTCATAGTCATGAAGAGAAATCAAAGAGGCAGCATTATGAATCTATGAGGTAGCATCTAATGCACTTTAATGCCTTGTCTTGTAACCATTGCTCCACATTGAAGAACAAGTCATCCAATGCACTTTAATGCCTTGTCTTGTAACCATTGCTCCACATTTAAGAACATGTCATCCAATGCACTTAAATGTCTTGTCTTGTAACCATTGCTCCACATTGTAATTTCCTTTTATTATGCTAGTTATGTTAGCCTAGGATTCCTTGTAACCCTAGAATGGCAAAGACTTTCTCTATTCACTTTTTGTAACAGCAAGAGCCTCCCTCATTATATATAAGGGGCGCAAGTCTCAATAAGAGGTTAACAAAGATTTCAGCAAAACTTACACTTGTGTAATTGAGTTCATACTCTTTGGTTCTGGATTGGACCAGCCTTATCGATCTTATCAAGAAACTCTCTTCTTGTGGTGATCCTCACACTCATAGGCTTATCCTTGTCTTGGATTAGACTAAGGAGGCGCCCCTGCCTCCCATTCATCCATCTTCTTCAGTTATTCAAAAACACCAAAAATAGTTCCTTGAAGCCTTGATTGTTTCTTGTATTTTTCTGAGATTTTCTCAATCTGTCCCCCTATTTCACTACCACCAAAACCACGAAATTCCTATCATCCATTCTCCATATTTCATTCATTTTATATCAAAAATACCAAAACATAATTCACAACCAGATTCTATATTGAAAATCAAGCAAGTGGCCAATTTCTACAACAAGGAGGCCATCACTAAGAACATAGAAATCAAACATCACTTCATAAGAGATTATGTTCAAAAAGGTGTATTTGATGTTAAGTTTGTTAAAACTGAAATTAATGGGCTGATATCTTTACAAAACCATTAGCTGAGGATAGGTTTAAGTATATAAGAAATAACTTGAATATACATTGCATTGTTGAATAACCTGTCTAATGAGTATTGCATTACCTGTTTGTAATTAATCGTCTAACTCTAGGAGTCATACTCATATTTGAAATAATCTTTTCAAATGGTTATTATCCTTTAATGCCATTTCTTTATCTGAGGTAAAACGTGTACAAGGCAGCTTTGTTGTTTTCGTTTAAAATTAATACCGTCTTTGGTCTTTAAAATGGGAAAACCTTTTTTCTTTTAAAAGGTATTTCGTTCTTACGTTTTCAAATCTCTTTCTCTTCGTTTTTAAAACCTTCAAGAGGATGTATCTGGTCAGGGGGAGGAGTTGAAAAAGTCTTTTGGCAAACCCAAGAGCAAACTTGCATTTCTTTCTTTTTGTTCTTTTTAGTACCTTTTTTTTGTAATTCTTTTTTAAAATTACCTGGTACACAGCCAATGATGGTTAAATAAAATTATCTCCTCTGTTTCTCTGTTTATCTTTTTGCTGATGTCAAAAGGAGGAGAAAGCTAAGTGAAAAATGTTTTAATGTTATAAGCTGATATGAACAAATGTTTATCTGTCTGATATGGAAATATGACAAATGTTTATCCATCTGATATGGAAATATGATAAAGAACAGTATCTTTTCTTTTCTCTCTGTCCTTTTTATTGTTTTTGATAATGACAAAAGGGGGAGAAAATATGAAGATAACACTGAGAAATCACAAAGATAAGACTAAGATAAACACTACAAGAAACTGGTCATGTAGCTGCAAACTTTTAGCTTCGGCCACAACTCCGACGCTATTTTCGGGAATTAGCGTCGGCCATTTAGTCGCTAGCCGTCGCTAAAACACAAATAATTTTTTTATTGAGTGCCGACGCTAAAGGCCGACGCTAAGTTTATTTTCATATGTAGCGTCGGCCAGCCGACGCTATTTTAAACACACAGAGTTTTTATTTGAAGGTTGTGTCGGCCAGGCCGATGCTAAGATTATTTTCAAATGTAGCGTCAGCTAGCCGACGCTATTTTAAACACACAGAGCTTTTATTTGAAGGTTGCGTCGGCCAGGCCAACGCTAAGGCCGACACTAAAATTTTCAGACATATAATACTCGAGACCCTTCTCTTTCTTTTGTCTATGGCAGATTAAGCTCCAAAATGAAGCTCCCAGCCTCTCTTACCTATGCGACGTGATTGCTGCCGCTGCACCACCATATTGACACCGTCGCACCACCGTACGGTCACCGCCTCATCACCATTCTGTTGCCACCGCGTCGCTTCATCTTCTCGCTTCCTTGCGCGAGTCATGATCAGTATTGGAGGAGACTACCATCACCTCCACCTGAGTTTACATTCATGTATGTTACCATTGATTTTATTTAGTCATGAACCTTGATTATGCACTTGAAGGGTTGGGTTATGCTCTTGAATTTGGGGATTAGCAGGGATGCTTGTCATGAACCCTTGAATTTGGGGGTTTTGGGTATGGGTTTGCTTTGTTTTGTTGAAGGTTGTTGATATGTATATAAAATTTGATTGAGAAAAATTGGTTTGATTAAGGTGATTTAGGGTGTTCTGACTTGGGGAATTCGTTATGAATGGGTTGCTGAGAAAGTTTTAGTGTGTTGTTTGTTAGGATATGATTTGGTTCATCGGTATAAACTGAAATCAGTTCAACTAAGTTTTCTAAGAGTTGCTTTCCTCTGTTATGTTACAAACACCTAAACTTCTTAATATTTCTCTTCTTGTTTAGCTTTGATACATTTTGTTTGTAACATACATAATTACTAGAGTTGTTTGGCTTCAGTCTCTTTGATTTTTGGGGCTGTCATTATTTTAATTTGAAAGATTTTCTTAATCCTAATACTTCCTCAATCCTTGTTTATCATTCTTGGATTGTTGGAATAGAGAAATTCGTGGCTGTTTGTATGTTTTATTTTCTTCAGCAATTGATGTTAATTCACTTGTTCTTGAGTTATTGAGATTGTGTTGCAAAATGACAAAGATTAGTGATGTTTCTGATGGAATGGCGATGTGGCCATGGATGGCCACGGTGTTTATGGGTAAGTTTGTGTGAGAGAGTAATTGTGTCACCTTCCTCTGCAAATTAGTTACATTCTGAACAAATCAGATCTTGGCATTAACATATATGGTATATATGCATGGGATTTGGAGCTACAGTGGAACATGTGGTGAATGGAAACTATAATTTGGTGATAGTATTAAATAAACTATATGTGGAAATGATGCACAAAATAAACTTTAGCAAGGACTAATCATAATGGAGGAAAGAAGATAATATCAATTAGATAAAGCTAGGGAGATAGAGTAAGCTCCTTACGATAAAGCTAGGGAGATAGAGTAAGCTCCTTACGATAAAGCTAGGGAGATAGAGTGAGCACCTTACTTGCTGCTAGTGTGTGTGTCATTTTCTGGTTTTTTAGATTATGTTGGTGTTTTTTGTGTTGGTGTTCAGTTGCTATATATGTCTTTTGTGTTGGTGTGCAGCTACTGTAATATGGTTGCTATGCCCTCTTGGATAATGTTCTCTTTGGTTTTAGCACACTCTTTATATTATACATGAGTTTGGATACCCCTTGTACCCTGTTTTATAATATATTTTTGCTTTTAAAAAAAAAGTCTAAGTTTGATTACATTATCATAAAATAGCTTGATTTCAATTATTGTTATCATTTGGATGATAACAAAATCAATAGGATGATACCTTCCTTTTTTTAAGTATAGGAGAATGATAACAAAGTCTAAGTTTTATTATTTGCTTCTGTTAATGGGGATGATCAGGGAATTTTATTGCACTGTAAGTAGGAGAGTGTTCTGCTTGTAAACTCACCACTTATTGAACAAAGAAGCCAATATATAAGGTTGATAAAGTTTTGCAATATTATAAAACCTAAAATCCATGAATCTTTAATCTTTTCTTTCATATTTCTGTCCCTATAATATATATATAGAACTAATGAGGGAATTTATATAGGGCTTTAGTTATTGGTAGAATTATAATTAAAGAGACCCTTACCTTGATAAAAAGTGTGAACTTCAACCTGTATTCAAAACTTAAGGAATAGAACATTATCATGAAACTAAGGTAGATTTAATTAAGCTGCTATGCTCCTGTCAGTTTCGTTGGTCTGCATAGGAAATTGCTGTTATGGTGCAGGTCAAGTCTTTGGCCAACATATTTGGGTCATAAGGAAAAAGACCTTTTAAGTTTCTATGCCACTGTTATAATATGACTTGTTTGGCCTATGATGTTGTCAATTAAATTGGGTTTGATGCTTTCAGTATGCATGTGAAGTGGGGCGGTGGACCACTTGGTTAGCAGGCAAAAGTCTTTATTTTTTTCTGCTATTGGGTGGCTTAAGGTTAAGTGCAGGCAGAGTGTTTTAAGGGAGCAGTTTAGTAAAGTTTATAGGTTCCATTTGATGGACTGTTTCTCTTTTTTGTTCTTTTTAACCATGTATGGTTTTGGATTTTTCTTTTAGTGGGATAGGTTGCTGTAACATAAATGTTGCTTTTTCTTCAGGGGCTGTATGAAAGCATGACTTTAAAACAAACTTCAAGAGGTTATAAAACAAGAGTTACATAGAAAGAAGTCATTTAGGAGAAATAAACAATTTACTGTGATTAGAATTGAATTAGAAAAATGATAGTTTTAAAATAATACCATTCTTCATTATATAATTTGAAAATGATTAATTTTGTTTTAAAAAATGAGAATTGACAGTGACCAATTATGAGGGCATAGGGATTAGCTAATCATATAACTAAACAAAAAGTTTACTCTTAATTTGCAAACGGAATGAAGCCTCAGAGGTCAAGACTACTGGGGTCTTCTTATTTTATGCTTCTGTATTTATATAAATGAAAGAATATATATGTTTATTTTCTCATGTAATGCTCAACTCATTCAAGTTTGTAGTAGTGGAAGTTACTTGTCTTGGGTTGTTTTAGAGAAATGTAAGTAATAGATTAACAGGTGTTTCTTTGTAACCTTGTGTCACTCTTAGTTGCTTAAACTGATTTCAGATTTCACTTTGACTCTCAATTCCTAAAATCTTGAAGTGCATGTTCTCCATCCCGTCTCCCTCCACCAAGTAAACACCATTCCCTTTTATTATTTTTCTGTTACATTATTTTGTGTTGCAACATTGAGGTTTATGTGACAAGTTGATAATGCTAAATTGATAATGTCGTTATGGGTAGAAGAAGACGTCAAACATGTAGTTAACTTATGTGCAATGTGTTTACTTTAGCAGGGCTGTTCGTGACACTTGCAGCTTACATTAGGAGTTTGAGGGGTGTATGCGAAGTTTTTTTTTTATTTAGCTATGTTTATATAATGTGTTATATTAATTGGGTGTGTGATGTGTTTTTTTTTATTTAGCTATGTTTATGTAATGTTTCATTTTTTTATTTGAATGATTGAATTACAAATTCGGCTAGTCTGGCTGCTTTTGATTTTCGATTTTGCAATGTTTGCTCTCCAGGTTTCTTCAATTTTATGTCAGTATTACATCTTTGCATATGTAGATGCTCTTAGTGATCCATTTGATTTCCTTTGTGCTTGTGATGCTATATGTTTCAGTTCATTTAGGACTCATTGCTTTCCAATGTCAATTTTCTTGTAAAATTTAATGGTTGTGATGCGTTTTTTTATTATTGTTGCAAACACTTTTAGGGGTAACAACATTGTTTATTTGACTGTCTTTTTTCTTAGCACATTTGGTTCATGTCAGAATTTTCATACATTTTTGTTAATTTTGATGAGGTAAGCTATTAAGTTGAAATCCCTGCCACTTTTAGGTAGAATGAGGCTTCTGTTACATCTGTAATTTAAAATGGATGGAAGAGATCTCACTGACTTTAAAACATCATTGTTGGACTTGGCATATCTCCAATAGTGGGGGTTAAGTATGAACATGTGTTGATTTGGTATTTAATGTTTTTGTTGAGGTTTATATTTTTATGTTACATTTCCAGGTTTTGTAATTCAACAGCTACCAATTTACTAAATCTGTAAAAAAAAAAAAAAAAAAAAAGTTAGCGTCGGCCTAGCTTGGCCTTCGCTACGTTTAGCGTTGGCCAGGCCTTCGCTAAGTTTAGCGTCGGCCAGGCGTTCGCTAACCAGTTATGCCATAGCGTTGGTTTAGCGTGGGTTTTGGCAGCGTCGGCCTTTTCTTATGTGTTCTAGCTGCCAATTTGCGTCGGTTTCGCTGACGCTAAAAAAGCGTCTGCCTTTTAGGGCCTCCGCTAAACGTATCGACAAATGAAAAAGCGTAGGCCACGACACCGTCGCAAAGTCGACGCTAAAGTGGCAATTAGCGTTGGCTTTTTGCTTGTAGCATGGGCTTTTGGCCGATGCTAATCTCTATTTTTCTTGAAGTGAAAGAGATCATTAGAACAATGCTTATTTGTATGATGTTTATCTGTCTGAGAATGTTAAATAATGGAACAACGTTTAACCTGTCTGATCATGTTACAATTGTCTAATACACATACATGTCTACTTTATGTGAATTTTCTTAAGTTCATTAAATCATTTAACATGTTTTGTCATCATCAAAAAGGGGGAGATTGTTGAGTCTCCAAAATGTCTGATGTGCATTTACCTTAGTTTTGATGAGAGTAAAACAATTATTCAATGATTTAATTGAACCCGTCTGTGGTGTTTAACTCGTCTACTCAGTGTTCAGATTAAAATGATAAACATTAAGTGTTTATATGAACTGAGCTTTAGCGTGATATCATCCGTCTGGATCCAAACAAAAGTTCACTCGTCTGAACTAGAAAAGTTCACCCGTCTGAACTATGAGAAGTTAACCCGTCTGAACTATTAAAAGTTCACCTGGCTAATGAAGTCTTCACTAGTCTATCGATCAACATTGAAGAAATCCTTTCAACTCGTCTAATGAAGAAATCAACCGTATGATCAAAGAAAGACTCACCTGTCTGAAAGACTACGCAACTGACATAATTCTTTTAATTAAGAGTCAACCCATCTAATGAAGTTACTCACCCGTCTGGTGACTAACGTTGAAGAATATATTGGATGAAAGCTGTCTCGTCTCTGAAAAAGAATTTCAACAAAGTGCTTTGCCTGAACACAACTGCATCTTACACCAAAAGAGAAAGTCTTT
The DNA here is from genome assembly GCA_039655645.1 of Ammopiptanthus mongolicus. NCBI lineage: Eukaryota > Viridiplantae > Streptophyta > Magnoliopsida > Fabales > Fabaceae > Ammopiptanthus > Ammopiptanthus mongolicus. The sequence continues at coordinate 58,717,357 of CM077348.1, read as the reverse complement.
CCTCTGATGGCAAAAAGCAAGTATAAAGACCTGCTAAAACCAAAGGTGTATCAGAAGTCTTTATCATTCTGATGAGAGAGAACAAGCGAAGTTCTCAAGGCTTTAATGGCTGGCCAGAACGACTCTTTTGCATGTAATGAAGATTTGCAAGAGGCCAAGCTTTCAAATATTGTGTCTAACGGCTTTAAAATCTTGAAGCCTATTTAATGAAGAAGACATTGAAGATTCAAGCAGGAAACAAGAGAAGAGAACGAACAAAGCATTCAAAGAGCAATTACTCTGCGCATTTATATCTTCATTCTTTCATTATTTATTCTTCAATCATTCGAAGTTATTACGCAGTCTTTTAGAACTTCACATTTAATACACTCGTCTGAGTGCTTGTGAAAGACTTGCAAATTGTAATTTACTTTACAACTTCTCTCAAACAAACTCGTCTGAGCCTGAAGAGGCTAGGTGTGCAAACAATACTTGTCCGGAGCCTGAAGAGGCTAGGTGTGAAAATAATACTTGTTTGTCCTATAACCTGATTCAGTTATAGTGAGAAAACTTGGTGCTGCCAAGGACTGGACGTAGCCTCATTTGTTAAGGGGTGAACCAGGATAAAACTTGCTAAGTGAACTCTCTCTTTCCCTTAACTCTTTAGTTTGATTATTTATCTTAACTATCATCTAACTAAAGGGGCTTTTAATTGTGTTTATCAAACAATTTTCATCTTGCATGATTGTGTGTTTTCTGTGAAAACCTTCAGACGAGTTATCAGTCTGATTGACCTGTCTTAGTTTACACGTCTATTCCTTACACCCGTCTGTGCTTGCGAAAAAGTGTCTTTATTCCGCTTAAATTTGTCAAACATCATTCAACCCCCTTCTAGTGTTTGCATCTGTCTATTTCACTATTGATGGGGCCACCATGTATATATCAGTACTGTATGTGTTTTCGTTTACCCTGTTGCGTTTACTCTGAGGTCGTGCGCTGTTATGTTAAATGCATCTTATCGTTGGTTTAATAAGCACGTAATAATATCGCTAAGTTATAGTTAACACTGTGAGAGAATTCTAAAATAATGGGATTTCCTCGAGTCGAACTTGGGGACATCACAAAGGGGAAGTGTAACGTCCCAGTTTGCTTTAAGGATTGCTGATTGTCCCCACAAACCAACATGGGTCTTTTCAGCGTGCTTTTTCCTCACTCACATGCTTTTTGGGAAACTTTCCAGAAGGTCACCCATCCCACAAGTGCTCCACGTTAAGCACGTTTAACTTTGGAGTTCGTATGTTCTGGGCTCCCAAAAAGAAGATGCATCTTGTGTGTATAGGTAGTACAAATCAGTTCCTTTTAAGCCATCCTGAGACTGTACAGTCTTGTAACACCCAGGGCTGACGAGGGCGGGGAGTGATCCCCGGTGCATGAGGCACGGACAAGGAGCGGCTCCTGGCAGGCTTCTAGGCGGAGGGACATATGAATGAACCGATTCATACCGGAGTGAGAGGGATCCTGAGACTGTGCAGGTATGGGACTGTACAGTTGAAGGAAGGCTTATAAGAATTGATTGGTACTACCTATACCAACAAGATGCACCTTCTTTTCGGTAGCCCATCACTTAAGAACTCCAAAGTTAAGCGTGGTTGACTTGGAGTAATTCCGGGTTGGGTGACCTCTTGGGAAGTTTTCCAAGAAGCGTGTGAGTGAGGACAAAGCACGCTGAAGAGACTTGTGTTGATTTGTGGGGACAGTCGGCAATCCTTGAAAGCAGTCCGGGCCATCACAAAATGGTATCAGAGCGGACCTCTCCCAGTACGGTGTGGTTCAGGGACGAACCAAGCGAAAGCTAGGGGCATGTAACACCCGGGGCTGATGAGAGCGCGGAGTGATCGCCAGTGCATGAGGCACGGACAAGGAGTGGCTCCTTGCAGGCTTCTAGGCGGAGGGACACATGAATCAACCGATTCACACCGGAGTGAGTGGGATCTTGAGACTGTGCAGGTATGGGACTGTACAATTGAAGGAAGGCTTATAAGAATTGATTGGTACTACCTATACCAACAAGATGCATCTTCTTTTTGGTAGCCCATCACTGAAGAACTCCAAAGTCAAGCGTGCTTGACTTGGAGTAATTCTGGGATGGGTGACCTCCTGGGAAATTTTCCAGAAAGCATGTAAGTGAGGACAAAGCATGCTAAAGAGACTCGTGTTGATTTGTGGGGACAGTCGGCAATCCTTAAAAGTAATCTGGGCCGTTACAGGAAGGCGTTTGAGTGGTCAGAGGCATACAAGCAGAGTTTTCAGGAGCTGAAAAGAAGGTTGACCACATCGCCACTGTTGGTTTCACCAGATCCATCAAGATGATTTGATGTATACTACGATGCATCTTATCAAGGTTTGGGATGTGTGCTCATGCAAGACAGAAAAGTGGTGGCGTATGCCTTCAGATAGTTGAGAACACATGAGCGAAACTACCCAACGCAAGATCTGGAGTTTGCTGCGATAGTGTTTGCATTGAAGATATGGAGGCACTATCTATATGGTGCTAAATTCAATGTATTTAGTGACCATAAGAGCTTGAAGTATCTGTTCGACCAGAGAAAGTTGAACATGTGGCAACGTAGGTGGCTGGAATTCATAAAGGACTATGAATTCGACATGCAATACCATCCAGGTAAGGCAAATGTAGTAGCAGAGGCACTCAGTAGGAAATCCCTATGCGTATCTTTAATGATGGTAAAGGAGTTAGAGCTGATAGAGGCGTTTAGAGATTTGAATCTTGCTACGGAAATCGTAGAGGATAGGTTGAATCTTGGGATGATTAAGGTGACTAACGATTTCTTGGATCTCTTATGGAAGAAGCATGCTGAGGATAAGTACCTCGAGGAAGTGAACCGGTTAATAGAAGAAGGTAAGACTTCGGAATTCAAGAGAAGTACTAATGTTCTGCTTAGGTTTGGCGAAAGGGTTTGTGTGCCAGCGGATAGCGAGGTTAAGAAAATGATCATAGAGGAAGCACACAAGAGCAAGCTGAGTTTTCATCCGGGGACTACCAAGTTGTATCAAGACTTGAATAAGCTGTTCTGGTGGCCGGGGATGAAGAAAGAGGTGGCGGAGTATGTCCTAACCTACTTGGTGTGTCAGAAAGCGAAGATTGAACACCAAAAGCCAGCAGGGTTGTTGCAATCTCTAGATATCCAAGAATGAAAATGGGATAGCATTGCCATGGACTTTGTTTTTGGGTTTCTGAGAACTCAGAAAAGGTGTGATGCAATCTAGGTAATCATTCATAGGTTAACGAAGTGTGCACATTTCTTACCTATCAACCAGGGTTATTCTCTGGAGAGATTGACTCAGATTTACAACAAGAAGGTCGTGAGGCTGCATGGCGTACCTTCGAATATAATTTCGGATCGTGATCCGAGATTTACCTCAAGGTTTTGGAGAAGTTTAAATAGTGATATGGGAGCCAAGTTAAGTATGAGTTCTACTTATCATCCTCAAACGGATGGTCAGTCTTAACGAACAATTCAGTCATTGGAGGATCTCTTAAGAGCGTACGTGTTGGAGAACATGGGAAGTTGGCATGAGTTCCTTCCATTGATCGAGTTTACTTACAACAACAGTTTCCATTCGAGTATTGGCATGGTGCCATACGAGGCACTGTATGGATGAAAGTTTAGGACTCCGTTGTGTTGGTTTGAGACCGGAGAAAGCCATCTTTTAGGTCCAGAGTTGGTACAACAAACAAAGCAACAAGTCCGTGTTGTAACATCCCAAAATTCCTTTAGATGTCTCTTAACTGTTTGTGTGAATAATTTGACTGAGAACACAACCTGATTAATAATAATCGTAAAAATAATTAATAATTGGAAATTCATATTTGAATTTCAATTATGAGCTTAATGATCATAAAATATTGTTTTGAGCCTATTATGTTGTTTTGAGTCACTCACTGATAACCTATAGTTGTCAAAACACTGGTTGGACATGAATGGAATTCATAAAGAAGTCCAAGGGTATTTTGGTCATTTTGCAAGGAATTTTAGATATTTTTCAAGGAAGTCATGATGACCATGGTGACTCACTAGGGTGAGTTGTCTTGAAATGATTCATTTGGGGACAAAAGAGTAAATTCACATAGGGACCAAAATGGCATTTCACAAAAGGCTAAGGACATAAAGGTAATACAACCTCTAAAGCCATCATGAATATATTAAGTCATAGGGCAAAAATGTATTTCCATTAATTCCTAGGGGCAAAATGGTCTTTTATTGCCATAAATATCTTAGATATTTTTAGAAAGTAATGATGACTTGTGGTGAGTCATGGTGGTGACTCACCCTGTGACACACGGCACTCAGGTGACTTGTGTCCCTCGTTCGGTGTCTGGTTTTGTCTCTGCACGCTGCACGTCCGTTCTCGACTCCGTTTTAGTGAAAAATTCCAAAATAACCAAACTCGTTGGAAATTCGATATAAAACCTAACTATTTCATTCACGAGTCAAAATTAGATTTTCTGATCAGTAAAATTTTACTATCAGTAAAGATACAAACCAGTATTTTGGTCATAAAGCTAAAGGCCATTCGGCCATTTAGTCCAAAAACACTAACCAACCTTCATTTTTCTTCTTCTAAAGATCTAACACATCTTTTCTCTCAAAACTTCAAAATCCTCTCTTCGCTCCACTCATCCATTCGGCCATCACCCCTAAATCATCAACCAAATTTCCTTTTTCATTTCTAAAACCATACTTCATCTTGTCTTGATATAAGGATCAACTTTGGTTAAGGAAGTTTCTTGTTTTGGTGAAGTGTGTTCTTGAGCAACAAGAACATCATGCTAACCTTGAAGTTATTCTTGAGTTCGTGAGCTTCTAAATCCTTTTTCTTTTGATTTCCTTACTTAGTACCTTGAGTATTCATCTTTCAGTTCTTCATCTTCATGAAAACAAGTTCACGATCTCACCTTTTCTCTCCTATAGTGTTCAGCCATCCTTTCTTGTAAGGAGCTTAGAGTTTCCTCTCACTTAAACCTCTTCACTAAAGGTATGGGGAGTGAACCTCATCACACCAAAATGGGTGGAAGATGAAAATGGTTGTTTATGTATTGTTTGGGTGAAACCCTAGCTTGGGTTCACTACTTTATTGGTTAAGTTCTCTTTGAGAACGTGGTTGTAATAATGTTTCTACGCTTAGTATATGCTTATGAGGATGTATGCTTGGATGGAAAAAAGGTTTCATGTATGTTGAAAACTATACTTTGATCTCTAGATCAAGTAAGGATTTTTATGCTTGTTTATGGTTGAATGATGTATGATTATTATTCATCATAATATTGTGAGCATTTTGAGCTATTACTTGACAAGTTAGTGAAGCAAAATCTTCACATCCCTATGGTGTAGTATTCAGTCATGGTTACTAGAAAAGGAAGAACATGAGTTTGTTCTTGAACTTCAATGTTTTTGAAAGTTAGTAAGTGTTTTAGTAACTTGTATTTCAAAAACAAACAAAAAGTGACTTTGATCCAAAGATCAACTAGGGTTCGACCCTCAAGTGTTTTTAACTAAGGTGAAAATGTGTTTTACTTTAGGCATAGTTAACCAATTAAATAAGTGTTTTAAAATAAAATGAAATTCCATTTCTTTTACGGTAACTTAGATCGCGATTTTACACTAAGTTAGTAAGGGAAAAATACTTTTTAAATTAGTTACGGTACTTTACTTCAAGTAAGTAATTAAGTTATTTTAAATCAAATGAGTTTTCAATTAGAAAGGTTTTTGGTTTGCGAAGTCTTAAAACGAGAGTTTTCAATCAAATCGTAAAGTTTTATGCATGAAAACCTAAGTTAAGTAATTAACTTAGAGCAAAAGAAAAGAGATAATTAAGTATAGCATATGGTGGAACAAGACTATGCGCTATACCATTGATGATTTAGTTCATCAATTCCTTCCTAAGACTTAAGTGAATCAATACTTATTTCATTACTTGAAACTCAAGGAATTAATACCTTAGAAAGGATCAAAGACTTATCTAAGAGGATTCTCAATCCTTCTTCATAACACTTAGGACTTGAGATGTAATTCATAAGACACAAACATAAACATGAAATGTTTTGGGTTTTGAAATTATAGTAAAATGACGGACCAGTGATTCGGATCCAAGAAAGTCGTTCAATTGTTTCGGTCTTGTGATGACTTGAGACCGGAGGGATCACGAGATTTATCCGGTGGATAAAGGTTTTGTAATACAAAGTTGCGTATAGTTCCTAAGGAAGAGAACCTTAGCAAACTTTGAGGTTTATCCGGTGGATAGAAATTGCTTTATTGTATCTGCTTTGTGTAAGCATTGGCATTTCATTGCACGAGTTTGTAAGGCCTTGAGCCTAGGAGTTGAGCTTACACCTTGATGCGGGTGCGAATCCTACGGTGATGTTTTAAATAGTCTTGGAGGTATTAGGGTTGGAAAGGCTAACATGTGACCAGTTGGTAGCTCTTCTGTGTCATGGCGACTCCGAGCCATACACTGATATCCTCGACTAAATGTCGTACTTTTCATGTTTGGTGTAGAGTGTTTCCATAAAAGCCAGATACGTGCATGTTACGAATGTTGTAGCATCTTGCCCAAGGCTGATGTACACGGAACATGTCTTCCCATTCACTCTCTCGGACGTTGTGTTAGCTCCATGGAGTAGGGGTCAGAGTTTTACCCTTGTGGCGTGTGGAATTGAGTCATGTTCATCGCATTGCATTGCATGGTTGTTGATGATTACATTTACTTATTGTACATCACTATTCTGTTTTCTAAGATGTCTTATGATGCTAATTGATTAACATGATATATTGCGACTTATGGTATGCATGACTGGTATGTTGATACCTGGTGTGTCATTCCGTTTTTACTTATGCTCTTTTGATGTGTTGATGATTGGGAATCTCACCCATATCTGTATATCTTCTCTGCTTGTGTTGCTGTTTTGGCTTGAGAAGATGGACACGACGACGACTCAACTCAACGTCTACCTTGAGTCCGGAGGGGGACTCCTTATGTTGTTTTTGTTTTGGCCTTGCTCTGTCCTGTTGTCAGTTGCACCTTTTGAGGAGCTGTGACCCCTAGTACTTATGTAATTATTTTCAGTTAGGTTTGGACCTATGTCTGTATTCAGTATTGTTTCTATTTCTGTATTTTACTTCTGAATGATTCTTAGAAATCCATGGTGAACCTAACTTTATTATTATTATTCTTTTGGCAAATCTTATTACATCATTGCGAAAGAAGAAAAAAAAAAAAGAAAACCCGTATTTTCCGCATTAAAATTATTTTCGGCCTTATAATCGTTTGGAAATGTGACACTCGGGAATGGGTGTTACGTTATTTGGTATCAGGGTTGGCCGAGCCTTTCGGGTTTGTGGTATTGGTCTGTCTTGTTTGTGCTGTGTGTTCTCTATGTGTTTCTCTGTCGTTATTTCTACAAGGAAGATAATGTTGTTTGCTTTGTTTGTGCTGTGGTCCCTTGAGCTTGACAATTCTGGTTTGGTAGGTAGCGATGGCTGCTCAAAACCTGAATGCTGCTTTTAACGCCATACGGGAGATGGTTGCTATAATGGTTCAACGTGATGAGAGAGCTGATGGGGGCAGAGGACTGGATGAATTCCTCCGTAGGAACCCACCTCAGTTTAAGGGTGAGTTTGATCCTGAGCAAGCTGAGCGTTGAATCCAGACTTTGGAGAAGATCTTTGGAGCTATGAGGTGTACCGAGAACGACAAGGTTGTCTACACAACTTATATGGTGGGGGCAGATGCTGAATACTGGTGGGAAGGAGCCCGTCAGGTGCTGATGCATAATCAACAAGTTATAGACTGGAATGCTTTCAAGGGGAAGTTTCTGGAAAAGTATTTTTCGGCAAGTGCGAGGCACGAGAAAAAGATGAAGTTCCTCCAGTTGAGACAAGGGGGAATGTCTGTAGCTGAGTGTAACACCCTGCTTTTCACTTCTATGTCTATATGTGTTAATACTTGCTTATAGATGTTTGCATATGTTGTTTATGCTTGTTTTTGGTGCATAAGTTCATAGTTGTAATAGTTCAGCCTTTAGAATAATCGATCCATCCGTGTCTAAATAACCTGTTTCATGGTTTTGGCCATATCTTGAGTCCTAGACATCCGATCGAGGTGATCTTCGATGCGTTGGAAATCTTAGAGAATTACCTACAATTTTTATTCAGGTGTCGAGGTCAAAAACATGTTTTCTGAAGGCGAAATCGATTTGGGAAATCGATTTCCAGGTGAAGAAATCGATTTCCAGAAAGTGGAAATCGATTGTTTAAAGGGCAAAATCGATTTCTTTGATAAGAAAATCGATTTGGCCAATGGAAAATCGATTTCCACGGGTGTAGAATCGATTCCCATACGTGTCAGAGCTTGTGTACGCGTTTGTGTTATCGGGCTATGTTGTGTACGGCCCATTCATCCTAAAACGTCCCTAACAGTTATATATACATAGCGTATGACCTAAACCTAGTTTCCACACCCTATTATACTCACTTTTTGCCTCTTCTCATCCCTAGGAGCTCACTGATCTCTTGCTCTAGAAAACCCAAAAGGACGAATCCTGCTTTGGTGTTCTTCGTCAAGAACACGCCGTTGTTTGGCTAGTCTATCCCTGCTGCTAGAGTTAATCTCCTAAGTTAGAAACCAAGGTGAGTTTCTAATCCTAGATTTGTTTTCCCTTTCAATCCTTAACTTAAAGATCGACTCTGCTTTCCAGTGCTGCAATCGTGATCAAGTGCTGAACTCGTAAGAAGGAACCGTAGCAGAACTTGACTCTGTTCTCTTTCCCTTAGGCTGTGAATCGTCATACCAGGTATGAGGGGGGGGGGAGAAAATTGGTCATGAATATGTGGGTTTTGGGATAGGTTAAGATGAAGGGGTTAACCCATTACCTCTATGTATGCCTATGAATGCTGTTATGTTGTTTTCTGGCTATATGAGTACTGATTGATGAATAATTTGATGTTATATCATGTTTATAACTATGATTTCATGATTTATATGATTGTTGATGAATTGATAATGATGAACATGTTGTTTATGCCATGATATGGTGTTTTGTTAACCTTATGCCATCAGAACATATTTATAGGGAGAAAATAAATAGGCAATGTGAGATTGATGACCAAGGATTAGTTTGAGAACCCTTAGGTTATGATTTATGAGTGTTGGACTAATCAAATTGGTCATAAATATCTTAGGCTCGAATGATATGTCAATTAGAGAACATAGACTGGTCCGATAGCGGAGAAAACCCGCTACTGCATGATCTGACACCCAGAAATCGATTTCCAGCACATGGATATCGATTTGAATCCTCCAAGAATCGACTTCCAAGGTGTGGAAATCGATTTGGCCTTGCAGAAATCAATTTCTAGAATCGATTTTCCTTGTTCAAAATCGATTGGGGAAATCGATTTGAACATGTTGAAATCGATTTCCATGTAATGGAAATCGATTTGAAGACTTGAGAAATCGATTCCAGAGATTGGAAATCGATTCTCACGTGATAGAAGCAGTTTTGACCCCTTATGCATGATGGATAGTGTTATGAAGGCTTGTTATGATCTAAGGACTTTAAGTTACCCTTAAGAGCTTAAGAATACTTGATCTCTGATCTTACTTAACACTAGGATGTAACCCCATGGTTTAAAAATAGAACAAGTTAGAGAAGAACGTCATGAAATAATAAAGATAATAACGAAGATGCTGTTGATAATAGTAACGATAAGTTATTATTAGTGATGATTGTTGATGACCATCATGGATGGTCATAGTTAATAATCAATGTGATTGATTATGGTGGTGGATGGTTGGCATGTGTTTGCATATTGATGAACATTGCACGCATCATACGTTGAAGTTGATATGATGGGTGGAAAGCAAACGATGAATCGCGATAGTGGAGGCCACGATGGGTGTTATCCCGGCCTTGAGGGTACATTGGGTATGGAAGTTCCAGGTGACATGGGCTAGCTACCTATTGTCGGAGTGACCTAATGAATTAGCTTGAGTACCCTGACTAGCCACTATACTGTATCAGGATTAGTGAAAGTGTTCGGGGATGGCCCATGGTCTGGCATATCATCCACGTTGATAACCGGACATGTACTCCTAATCGTCTTTCCAGAGTTAGAGTTGTTGGCCACATGCATACGGAGTAGTGATGTTGTATTCGCATTGTCAGGCATTTGTGATATATATATTGATTATACATGTGTTGATTGATGTATGTTGTATGTTATCTTAATTACTATTCCATTCCGTTTACATATATTTATGATCGTATTTCTCACCCCTATCTTTTGTTGTTCTTGTGCATATGATGTTGCATGTGCAGAGGAAGGTGAGCATGCCGACGGGGAGTGATCCCGTGGAGATCTCATTTAGTTGTAGTAGTTATGATTTACGTTCAGTTGTTTAGTTTTATTCCGATGTATTATCGGTATATGTATACCAACTCTGATATGTGACATCGAGATTTGGGTTATATTTATTATTTATGTTTTCCGCAGTTTGTTTTTAAAGGATTTTGATTATTTCAGATCCCTACGTTTAAGTTATAGATGATGTGATGCATTTTACCCTTGAGAATTTGTTTTTATTTATAATTGTTATATTATTTTTTTTAAAGAGATGTATGATTTTATTTATATTTTATTTTATCCGGGATAGTGGGTGTCACAGTGAGTACGGAACCAAGTTTGAAAGCTTGGCGAATTTCAAACTACTTCTTAGACAACCCAAGAGAGGAGTGGAAATGCAGGAAGTTCGAAGGGGGTCTGAGGCTTGAGTTGAAAAGGGTTGTGGTTCCTCTGGAGATTTCTGTGTTTCCTAAGCTGATGGAAAAGTGTCGCCTGATCGAGAGCTTGGAGCCTAACAAGGACAAGCGAGTGCAGAGTTCTGGATCGACTAGGTTCCATAGAGGCAACAGTGGTCGTGACAATAGATTTCGATGGAAACCACATTCAAAGCAGCAAGATCAACAACAACGTTCTGTAGGAGGAAGCAGTGGGGGTTTCAGTCAGTCTGGAAACGCCCCAATCAAGTGTATGAAGTGTGGAAAGAATCATGCCCCAAAAGAATGTTCAATCAAAGGAATAATATGCTTCAGGTGTGGGAAACCAGGGCATATTTCACGCGACTGTGTGCAACAAAAAGCTGAACTTTCTGTCAACAATGTGCAAGCAGCGAGGCCTAAGGCAAGGAGCAGAGTTTATATTGTGAGTGGTGTTGAGGCTTCTCAAAATGAAGAGTTGATCCAAGGTCATTGCGTCATGGAAGGTAAAACCTTAACTGTATTGTGTGATTCAGGTGCAACACATTCCTTTATTGCCAATGACTGTGTGAACCTTTTGGGATTGTCTGTGTCCTTTTTACCTTTTGATTTAGTGATTTCTACACCTACTGGAAAGCCTACTATAACTGCTAAAATTTGATTGAATAGTTCTATTTCTGTAGAAGATAGAATGTTTTTTATTGATTTGATCTGTTTGCCTCTTTCGCAAATGGATGTAATCTTAGGGATGGATTGGTTATCTTCTAACCATATCCTATTGGATTGTACAAACAAAACCTTAATCTTTCCCAGTTCTGAGAATTCTGGATTTTTGACTGCCAACCAAGTAAACGCTTCTTTGAGAGAAGAAGCTCAAGGATACATGTTAGTATCTTCTTTGGAGGTCAAGAGCGAGCTAGTCTGAGAGCATGTGCCTATCGCGAACGATTTTCCGGAAGTCCTTTCTGAAGATGTACCAGGTTTACAGCCAGTTTGGGAAATCGAGTTTTCGCTTGATCTTAAACCAGAAACAGGACCCGTGTCTATGGCACCGTATCGTATGGCACCTGCAGAGTTGGAAACCTTGAAGGAACAGTTGAAGGATTTATTGGGGAAGTAATTTCTTAGACCCAATGTGTCGTCATGGGGAGCTCTTGTGCTGTTAGTGAAAAAGAAGGATGGAACTTCTCGCTTATATGTGGATTATCGCCAATTGAAGATGGATCAGTTGAGGGGGACGACAGTTTTCTCCAAGATCGACCTGCGATCGGGGTATCACCAGATTCGTGTGAAGGTAGAGGATGTACCAAAGACAGCGTTTCGAACATGCTATGGGCACTACGAGTACCTTGTGATGCCTTTTGGGGTGACGAATTCTCCAACCATATTCATGGATTATATATGAATCGGATCTTTCGTTCCTACCAAGAAAAGTTTGTCGTTGTCTTCATAGACGACATACTCATCTATTACCGAGATCAGGAAGAGCACGCCGAACATCTTAGTGTGGTTCTTCGAGTTCTGAAGGAGAAACAGTTGTACGCAAAGCTATCTAAGTATGAATTTTTTCTCAACGAAGTGTAATTTTTGAGTCACGTGATTTCAAGGAAGGAATTTGTAACATCCCGATTTTTCTATGAACTCTGATCGAGTTGGTTAGTCTCAATTGGAGCTTTGGATGATCGTGTGAATTGTTTTGTGTTAGTTTTAGACCTAGTTTAAAGCTTAGGAAAAGGCTTGCCAAGGTTGGAAGTGCCTAAAGCGTTAAACGAGTAACTGTGGAAGCTAGATGTTTGGAAGGCTTTTCCCAGCTGAGCTCAACGCTCAAGCGTGGGAGGTTAGCAAGCTTAAGCGTTCTAACGCTCAAGCGTTGGTAACGCGGACGCTCACGCGTTCTGAGTGCGTTTGCCAGCTGGAGTGTTTTTGACACGTATGCTACACATGTCAAGCCAGGGTCAAGGCGCAGGGGACAAGGTTCCACACTCAGGCGTGGATAGGACCTCACGCTCAAGCGTGGGCACACTAAAGTGAGCAGTAGTGTCCACGCTAAAGCGTGCACAACAGCTCAAGTTAGTGGAGTTTTCTCTTCTTCCTCATTTGCACGAAACTTCCTTGGAGTCTCCAGAACTCTCTGCAACTAGAGAGAGAAAAAGCAGTGTTCTAGAGAGAGGAAGCTCACTTTCGAGGAGATCGAATTACCGGAACGCGATTCCGACTACATCGTTGTGATCGCAGCGAAGTTATCTCCGGCTTTGACGGATTTATTTCTCGATTCATCCGAGATAAACTCGAATCCCTAACACGCGTTCTTTGTGTTCTTGGCGTTCTTCGAGTCTTTACCTTCTCTTTTATCTTTTGGGCTTGCCATAGGGCTAACACTATTGTGCATGTGTTATGCTCGTGATTAGGGCAAAGTTTGTGCTAGCGGTGGTGCGAGGCTTGAGGAAGGAGGAGCGAGCCGGTGATTGCCTAGATTTGCATGTCGACTATTCAGGTGGGAGAAAGAGTACTGCTGCCGTCAGGAAGGCAAGAGTAGTGTAGTATGTTTCTGATATGTGTAGGGAAGCCCTAACCCTACTAGTGGTTGAGCCCTCATAAAGTACTTAAACCCTAGGTTTAGCTTACTTTGGGCTATCGCCGTTAAGTTTGGAAACCCTAGGCTAGCAAACTGTTGATTAAGGATGTTTTACTTCATATGACTGTATGCTGCTGCTTGTTGTTGTTGCTATCTGTCTAAGTGCCTATATGCTGCTTGGTATGTGATATGCTGCTATATGCTACAGTTGATGTTATTGTTATTGTTAGTATGTTGTATGCTGTAATGTTGAGCGTTGTGGCGGAATGCTGTAGAATTACGTTTGGCTGTGTGCCGTGTTGCTGTCGGGTTGATACCGTGGATGGTGTCGTTGCTGTTATGCTGACTTCTTGAGGCTGTGGCCGTGTTTGTTTGAGCTGTGGCTCGTGGATGTGTGGCGTCGAGGCTGTGGCCGTGTGGATGTAGTGGCATCGTGTTGTTTCTGATTGAGAGCTTAGGCGTGAGATCCGGTATCAAGCCCGTTGAGGATATTTGCTGCATATCATCATCAGCTGCCAAGTGGCGAGGCCGTATGACAGGTAGTATGGGCTGCCAGCATCATACGCGGTTAGCGGTAGCTGAGTGCGGGTACGGAAAGTAGATGGGGCGGTCAAGTGAGTGGCCTTGGGGATGTTGCCGATCTCGAGAATAGTTTACAGTGACGAATGAGGTAGCTCCTATCCTGTCGTGACACCCGATCCATGGGATTAGTATCCCGGTCTAGAGGATTGATCTGAGTGTGAGACTCATGGGATGGATGTCTGTTGCAAATGTTGTCTTGAGAGATGTGTGCTGGAAGAGAGAAAGCAATGTTCTAGAGAGAGGTAGCTCCCTTTCGAGGAGATCGAAGGACCGGAACACGATTCCGACTACACCGTTGTGATCGTGGTGAAGTTATCTCCGACTTTGACGAATTGATTTCTCGATTCGTCCGAGGTAAACTCGAATCCCTAACACGCGTTCTTCGTGTTCTTAGCGTTCTTCAAGTCTTTACCTTCTCTTTGATCTTTGGGGCCTGCCATAGGGCTAACACTATTGTGCATGTGTTGTGCTCGTGATTAGGGCAAAGTTCGTGCTCGCGGTGGTGCGAGGCTTGAGGAAGGAGGAGCGAGCCGGTGATTGCCAAGATTTTCATGTCGACTGTTCAGGTGGGGAGAAAGATTAATGCTGCAGTCGGGAAGGCAAGAGATGATATGAGCCCAATAAGGAGTATGGACCAAGAAGCACTTCAAGGACTTGGTGGGCCTATGACCAGATCAAGAACCAAGAAAGCCCAAGAAGTCCTAGAACAAATGGTGACAACCTTTATGGAAGCAAGCCCAACTTCAGGCCTAGAAGGAATGGAGCCCAAGATGGTGACATATCTTAGTCAAGTAGAGGCCCATAATGATGACAAGGGGGCGTGACTTTGCTTCAATAGTTGTTGTTTTGTTTTTCAATTCAATAAAGTGTAATGGGTTATGTGAGTGGATCCAATTGGGCATTCTCTATTAGTGGGCTACACTAAGAGTTGCATGAAGGTCTAGCCCATATTATCCATGATGCTACACGTGAGTAGGGAGTCTTGGGGAGGGAATCTTTAGCTTGCATGCTATAAGAAACTCCTCATTAAGTTGAGTCAATAAATTGTAAGTTATGGGTGTTACACTTTTAATTTGCAAAATAAAGTGTAACCACCCATCATGAAGGGAGAGTAGGTGTGACATTGAGGGACCAAGAGTGTAGATGAATATTTCAAGGAGATGGAGTTGGCCTTACTTAGGTCAAATTTTCAAGAAGATAGGGAGGCTACCATGGCAAGATTCTTACATGGCTTGAATCAAGATATTCAAGACATAGTGGAATTACAAAATTATGTGGAGCTTGAGGATTTGGTGCAACAAGCAATCAAGGTGGAGCAACAAATTAAGAGGAGGAAGTTCAAATATTCTTCTTCTTCTTCTTCAAAATTTCCATCATCAAATTGGAAGGACAAGCAAAAGAAGGAGGGTGCACCAACCAAAGCAGCTGTGAGCACCTCTCAAGGCAAGAAGCCAACGGAGACAACCACTCGGAGCCGTGAGGTGAAGTGTTTCAAATGCCTAGGCCATGGGCACATAGCAGCCCAATGTCCAACAAAGAGAACCATGGTGACCATGAATGGTGAAGTAGTATCACAATCCGAGGCTTCAAGTGGGGAGGAAAGTGAAGAAGATGTGTTCATGCCGGATGGTGATTTACTTATGGTAAGGAGGCTTTTGGAGAGTCAAGTGAAAGATCATGAAGCTAGCCAGAGGGAGAATATCTTTCATTCTAGATGCCTAATTCAAGGAAAGGTATGCTCTTTAATCATTGATGGAGGAAGTTGTGCCAATGTTGTAAGTACTAGATTAGTGCCAAAACTAAATCTTGTAACTGAGGCACATCCAAGACAATATAGGCTTCAATGGTTAACTGAGGTAGGAGAAATGGTGGTGAACAAACAAGTGCAGGTCCCACTCTCAATTGGGAAGTATGAAGATAGAGTCCTTTGTGATGTGGTGCCTATGGAGGCAAGCTATTTGTTGTTGGGAAGGCCTTGGCAATATGACAAGAAGGCCATCCATGATGGGTTCTCAAATAAGTATCTATCAAGACCGAAAGGTCATACTTTCTTCTTTTAGCAAGTTAGCGAGGATCAAATAAAAATAAGAGAAAAGGGAAAGCAAGAGAGAAAAGAAAAAAAGAGTGAAAAAGAAATTGAGAAAAAGAGTGAAGAAAAATCAAAAAAAAAAAAATCATGAGAAAAAGGATATGCAAAACCGAGTGGAAAAAGAGAGCTTTCTTGCAACAAAAAGTGAGGTAAAGAGTGCATTGGTCTCAAGGCAGCCCCTATACATGCTCTACTATAGGGAATTTTGTTTGAATGCTAATGCTCCTAATGAACTCTTTTTGCCTAGTGGTGTTGAAAATCTTTTGCAGGAATTTGGTGATGTGTTTCCAAAGGTTCCTCAAAAGGATGCTTGCAAGGCTATTTTGGGTCTTGAAGAAGTTGAATCAAGTGAAACACTTATCGGTTTAACCCTTTGCATATTTAAGCCTTCCATTTCTTTAATTGATATGTTTCTTGTTAAATTGTTTGGGAAGTGTTTTCCTCCTATGCTTACTAGATTTGCAAATTTGCGTGTTAAAATGCCTAATTTGTGTTATCTCCCTAAATCTAGTTTAAGTGTTGAAACTGTAAGGCATGATATGATGGGTTTAATACAAACTATTCTTCTAAACTTGAATTGAGGATTATGAGCCAAGACTTGAATGAATTCCTTGAGAAGTGTGTTGTTGTGCTTTCTAATGTTCACTTAGTTCATGACAACAATTTTGAAGTTTGTGTTGAATTTCTAAGAGAAAGCTTGTTTGCTAACTTGGCCACTAACACTTTTATCCAAAACAAAGTTAGCATTTTGAGGTTTGTTATGAGCACTAAAGGTTTGCATGTGGCATTAATTGATGGGTTCACTACTACACCCCTTCTTACTCTACCTATTCTTGTGAATTCTTTTAAGCTTCCATATGATGCTCCTAATGTGTTTGAGGGGCTTGTTTTGTCTCAAAAAGAGCCGTCCTTTGTTTGTGAAGAGGAGAATATTAATGAGGTTCAATTTGCCTTGGAGTCTTTGCAAAGACAAAGAACCTTCTCTTTTGTCACCAAGTTCAAACCAAGGAAGGTAAATTTGGTCATATATGTCAACTCAAGGAGGTATAACTTTGTGCTTACCTTTAAAATTCCTTACCTTGGCTATGAAAGTGTTGCGATGTTGATTGTACAAGATGAACATGTGTGTCACCTACTTGCTACATTTGGTGATTTCTCTCAATTTCCATTTGACCCCGGTGGAAGGGTTAACATTGTTCTTCATGTGCTTGACTTTCATTTTTCTTCATATAGGTTATGACGGAGGTGAATTCGAGCTAGAATTCACTTAAAGAAGGAGGGGATGATATGAGCCCAATGGAGACCATCATGGATCAAGAAGCTATTGAAGGACTTGGTGGGCCCATGACAAGAGCTAGAACCAAAAAGGCCCAATTAGTAGGCCCAAGAAGCTCTAAATCAAATTGTGGTGTTTTTAATGGAAGCAAGCCTAAGTGCAAGTCATGAAGAGCCCAAGTTGGTGACTTACCTCATCCAATTAGAGGATCCATGAAGAGTGGGGCGTGCACAATGAAGAGAAGGCCCAATTAATTGTTTTCCTTTAAATTCAATAAGTATAATGGGTTAAGTGAGTAAGTCCAACTACTAAGTGTTGTTTTTGGGTCATGACCACTTCATTCCATGATGTACACGAATTCTTGGGCTTAGTGGAGGAATCTTTTTGGTTTGCATACCAAAAGTAACTCCAATTTGAATTATTAGACTTTTATGTGTTTTGTTAATTGTGTGGGAGTTACACTTTTAATATGAGAAATAAGTGTGGCTGCTACATATTGAAAGAGAGAGAGAATAATAAACTCACCATTTAGTGGCTGAGTTAAATTGAGAAATAAGTGAGTCATTAGTTGTTGAATTATGTGAGTCATTAGTTGGGGTTTATGGAATGTGGGGGAATATAATGTAAATCAGAATTAGGCAGCCATGTGCTATATGTATTACGCCCCAAACAACATGAACGATAACTTGGATGTTGAATTCAGATTAATTCCATTTGTGAGAATTGTTTCTCCTAGGTTCTTGGATGAACCAAGCTTAGTTCTTATCAAGAATCCAAGATTCTTATGGCGAACATCACTTGGCTTATCAAACCTTCTTGGTTTGTGGTGGTGCTTCATCATCTCTTTCTTCACCATTTTCTTATTTTCTTCCCTTTTATGTTGATTCATATTGCTTCCAAAGAAAAACACGAAATTAACTTGTTTTGAATTCAACCATAAGATCTTCAAAAGGCAACCACACCATTTGGTTGTCATCAAGAGTTGGATACTATGTTTCTGCTATGTGTAGGGAAGCCCTAACCCTACTAGTGGTTGAGCCCTGATAAAGTACCTAAACCCTAGGTTTAGCTTACTTTGGACTATCGCCGTTAAGTTTGGAAACCCTAGGCTAGCGAACTATTGATTAAGGATGTTTGACTTCGTATGACTGTATGTTGCTGCTTGTTGTTGTTGCCATCTGTTTAAGTGCCTATATGTTGCTTGGTATGTGATATGCTGCTATATGCTATAGTTGATGTTATTGCTATTGTTAGTATGTTGTATGCTGTAATGTTGAGCGTTGTGGAGGAATGCCGTAGAATTAGGTTTGGCTGTGTGTCATGTTGCTGTCGGGTTGATATCGTGGATGGTGCCGTTGCTGTTATGCTGAATTCTTGAGGATGTGGTCGTGTTTGTTTGAGCTGTGGCTCGTGGACGCATGGTGTCAAGGTTGTGGCCGTGTGGATGCAGTGGCATCGTGTTGTTTCTGATTGAGAGCTTAGGCGTGAGATCCGGTATCAAGCATGTTTAGGATGTTTGCTGCATATCATCATCAACTGCCAAGTGGCGAGGCCGTATGACAGGTAGTATGGGCTGCCAGCGTTATACAAGGTTAGCGGTACCTGAGTGCGGGTACAAAAAGTAGATGGGGCAGTAAAGTGAGTGGCCTTGGGGATGTTTCCGGTCTCGAGAATAGTTTACAGTGACGGATGAGGTAACTCCTATCCTGTCGTGACGGCCGATCCAGTCCGGTATGCCCGACTAATCCCAGAGCTTTTCAGTTGTTCCAGACTAACGTTTCAAAGCGACATGCTAACTCGGTTCCGGTGTGGAAGGGGGATGCACTCTTATTGGTCACGGTGAGCGATTCGGTTTCTTGGACAGGCTAACTCCGTTCCGACAAAAACCATTCCGGTGTGGACTTGTTCGGGTGTGGAATCGTTCCAGTTGGGAACATGCAGAAGTGCATTTTTCGGCCGACATGCTGCATGGGATTAGTATCCCAGTCCAGAGGATTGATCTGAGTGTGAGACTCATGAGATGGATGTCTGTTGCATATGTTGTCTCAAGAGATGTGTGCCGGAAGAGAGAAAGCAGTGTTCTAGAGAGAGGAAGCTCACTTTCAAGGAGATCGAAGTACCGGAACGCGATTCCGACTACACCGTTGTGATCATGGCGAAATTATCTCCGACTTTGACGGATTGATTTCTCGATTCGTCCGAGGTAAACTCGAATCCCTAACACGCGTTCTTCGTGTTCTTGGCGTTCTTCGAGTCTTTAACTTCTCTTTGATCTTTTGGGCTTGCCATAGGTCTAACAGTATTGTGCATGTGTTGTGCTCGTGATTAGGGCAAAGTTCGTGCTCTCGGTGGTGCGAGGCTTGAGGAAGGAGGAGCGAGCCGGTGATTGCCTAGATTTGCATATCGACTGTTTAGATAGGAAGAAAGAGTACTGCTGCCATCGGGAAGGCAAGAGAAGTGTAGTATGTTTCTGCTATGTTTAGGAAAGCCCTAACCCTACAAGTGGTTGAGCCCTGATAAAGTACGTAAACCCTAGGTTTAGCTTACTTTGGGTTATCGCCGTTAAATTTGGAAACCTTAGGCTAGCGAACTGTTGATTAAGGATGTTTGACTTCGTATGACTGTATGCTGCTGCTTGTTGTTGTTGCTATCTGTCTAAGTGCCTATATGCTGCTTGGTATGTGATATGCTACTACATGCTATAGTTGATGTTATTGCTGTTGTTAGTATGCTGTATGCTGTAATGTTGAGCGTTGTGGCGGAATGCCGTAGAATTAAGTTTGGCTGTGTGCCGTGTTGCTATCGGGTTGATACCGTGGATGGTGCCGTTGCTATTATGCTAACTTCTTAAGGCTGTGGCCGTGTTTGTTTGAGCTAAGGCTCGTGGACGTGTGGCGTCAAGGCTGTGGCCGTGGGGATCCAGTGGCATCGTGTTGTTTCTGATTGAGAGCTTAGGCGTGAGATCCGATATCAAGCCCG
Source organism: Ammopiptanthus mongolicus (assembly GCA_039655645.1). Lineage (NCBI taxonomy): Eukaryota > Viridiplantae > Streptophyta > Magnoliopsida > Fabales > Fabaceae > Ammopiptanthus > Ammopiptanthus mongolicus. The sequence continues at coordinate 58,697,043 of CM077348.1, read as the reverse complement.
TTGAGGATGTTTGCTGCATATCATCATCAGCTGCAAAGTGGCGAGGCCGTATGATAGGTAGTATAGGCTTCCATTGTCATACGAGGTTAGCGGTACCTAAGTACGGGTACAGAAAGTAGATGGGGCGGTCAAGTGAGTGGCCTTGGGGATGTTGCCGGTCTCGAGGTAGCGCCTATCCTGTCTTGACGGTCGATCCAGTCCGGTTTGCCCGACTAATCCCAGAGCTTTCCAGTTGTTCCAGCCTAACGTTCCGAGGCGACTGAGATACCCCGGTTCCGGTGTGGAAGGGGGATGCACTCTTATTGGTCACAGTGAGCGGTTCGGTTTCTTGGACAAGCTAACTCCGTTCCGACACAACCTGTTCTGGTGTGGACTTGTTCGGGTGTGGAACCGTTCCAATTGGGAGCACGCAAAAGTGCGTTTTTCGGCCGACATGCTACATGGGATTAGTATCCCGGTCTAGAGGATTGATCCGAGTGTGAGACTCATGGGATGGATGTCTATTGCATATGTTGTCTCGAGAGATGTGTGCCAGAATGCAGTAAATGTTATAAATGTGATATCTGTTATATGCTACCTGTTATGTGTTTACTGCATTACTACTGTTTTCCAACTTTATGATGCACTGTATTTCTTATCTCCCTTCTGCTCTTCTTTGTTGTCTGTTATGGGATCGCTTGAAGTCGACGAGCCAGCGGTGATTCAGAAAGGACCCGAGACTTCACCCATTCATCATGGGGGCACCGCGAATGCCGGTGCTGGGCGATATTGAGATTGTGTTCCATGATGAGAGGGGATGGCAGGTAGACCCCTCTACCTTTTTGGTGGTGTACACAGGACCCGTTAGTTTGATCTTTCGGAGCGGCACGCCTCCTTATGTGGATATCATCGGCCCCTATCGCGTGTACCAATTTCTACCTTTCCCGAGGATGTGGCGACCTCCGAGGCAAAGAGAGCGTGACTACACGTGGGTAGCACCCCAGTTTTCGGTCATGACCAGCAGGAGAGGTTACGTCTACCGAGGCCAGCGCAATAGGATCGAGCAGTACCTGAGGACCTACCGTAGGCGGAGGATCGTGGTATCCAATTCTTCGTCAGAGTACGAGCCTATTGTGCGGTATAGTCGTACTCATGGCGAGGGTCAGGGTAGCTCAGGGCATCCTCACCACTGATGGTGAGAGCCTGCCAGTGCGTCCTAGGGAATGAGCCGAGAGTTTCTGATGTATCTTTTGAGAGGGGACGAGGGTTTGCTAGTGAACTCCGAGAGTTTTATTTTACTTTTGATGTATTTTGGCTTTACCTTCAGGATGTATATGTATGTACAGTGCCCTACTAATGGGGCTAGGTTATGTGTGTTATTGTACAATTATATATTGCGCTTTTACTCTGATCACTTTTCTATGCTTGTCGTTTTATTTGCTTTCTTCTGCTTTGATGTTTGTTTACCATTCTCTCGTTTTATATACGGCTAGGCGTAGATAATAATAATAAGAGGTTGGGACTAATGGGAAGGCTTCATGCATATGGGGTCGTCTCATTTTGGTGGTATCAGAGCAGTTCGATTCTAATATCGGACTGTGAAGGTAAAGTGTACTGGCTTTGACGGTTGATAACCGAGTTGTATCAATTGTGTCGGGTTTTAGGTAGAGTGTCCGATGCACTAGTTATCGAAGTGTTATAACTGTTTTCATTCATAAGGTATATGATATGTTTAACTGTTAAGTGCTATTATATGTCTTATGAATTGGAATTGATAGCTCCTTTTACAAGAAGCTAAATGGCATGTGGAAGAGGAAGAGGTGGAAGGCTGGCTGCGACCGAAGGCAACGATAATAACAACAATAACAACGGTGACCACTCAGGGACAGGAAGTGATGGTGACATTTCAGAAGCAATGCGGGCCATGAGGGACTTGGCTACCGCAATGATGTAACAAACTCAACAGACTGCCCAGTATATGCAAAGGCAGGAAGAAAGAGAAGCTAGACAGGATCAGCTGCACACCGTGAGGGGAAACGAGACGGTGGATACCGGTCTCAATTCTTTTATGAAGGGAAATCCTCCCCAGTTCCACGGAAAGTATAACTCTGAAGCGTCGGAGATGTGGTTGCAAGAAATAGAAAAGGCGTTCATGACCACACACTACAGAGAAGACAAAAAGGTCACATACGCTGCCTTTATGTTAGTAGGAGCAGTAGAAGCTTGGTGGAGAACCAAGGCTGGGCTGTTAGAGGCCGAAGGAAGGGTGCTAACATTGCAACTGTTTCGAGGGTGTTTTCTGGAAAAATACTTCCCAAGAAGCGTCAGGCAGGAGAAAGAAAAGGAATTCCTAAGTCTGAAACAGGAAAAAATATCGGTTTGTGAGTATGCGATGAGGTTTGAAATGCTACTCAAGTTCTCTCAATTCTATCAGATCCACCCGAATGAAGAATAGGTCTGCAGGAGGTTTGAGCATGGACTGAGACCGGAGTTGAAGCGAGCGATGCTACCCTTAAGTATCAGTTCTTTTCCCGAGTTGGTGAAAAAGTGTATAGTGGTTGAAGGTCATGACCGAGCAGGGACGGTCGCACAACAAAAGACAAGTGGTGGACCTGTTCAGAGCAGTAAAGGTGGTAGAAGCGGCAAGTTCCAACGGAGAGTAGGGCCGTATGATCGCCCGGCTCGATTTGATGTCAACCATGGAGTGAGCGACTCCAATCAAGAACAGCAAGTTTCGGTGCGGGGGACCGCATTTAGTCAAGAACTGTCCGAGGACCCAACACATCGGATGTTTTAATGGCAATCAGATAGGTCACTATGCATCAGAATGCAAGCCCGGAGTGAGCAGAAGGGCTCAGTTTCAGCAGCAAAGTAGTAGGGCTCAGAGTGGCGGAGCGAGATCATTTGTGGTAAGTCAATAGAGTAGACCACAGACGATCGGAAGGGTGTTTGCCGTGCGAGGTTCTGAAGCCTCCCAAAGTCCTGATCTGACCCAAGGTAAGTGCTTAGTTTCTGGTAAGCTTTTGTCGGTTTTGTTTGATTCGAGGGCTACACATTCTTTCATATCAGTCGAGTGTATGGATCATTCAGGGTTGCCTGTTTCTACATTGCCATATGACTTAACTGTTTTAACACCTACTGGTGATTCTTTAACAACCCTATCTGTATGCCATAAGTGTCCGGTTACTGTAGAGAACCATCATTTTCTTGTTGACCTTATCTGCTTGCCTATGCAACAGATAAATGTAATCCTAGGCATGGACTGGCTTTCGGCCAACCATGTAATACTAGACTATTCAAACAAAACTCTCATTTTTTCCGAGCAATCTGGATTGATGCCTGCCGACAAGAGTACTCCGACAGGTGAACGATCGGACGAGTATGTGGTGCTGTTCTCTTTCGAAGTGAAGGAGACTCCTAGTGTTAAAGCTTTGCCTATCGGGCGAGAGTTTCCAGATGTGTTTCTCGATGATATTCCTGGATTACCACCAGAGAGAGAGGTGAAGTTTGCCATAGACCTGGTATCGGGAACTGGACCTATATCGATAGCATCGTATCGGATGTCTCCAGTTGAACTGATGGAGCTGAAAAGAAGACTAACCACATCACCTGGGTTGGTGTTACCAGATCCATTAGGACGATTTGATGCATATTGTGACACATCTTATCAAGGCTGGGGATGTGTGCTCATGCAAGACAGAAAAGTGGTGGCATATGCCTCCAGGCAGTTGAGAGTACATGAGCGGAACTACCCAACGCATGATCGGGAATTGGCTGCGATAGTGTTTGCATTGAAGATATGGAGACACTATCTTTATGGTGCTAAATTCAGTGTGTTTAGCGACCATAAGAGCTTGAGATATCTGTTCGACCAGAAAGAGTTGAACATGCGGCAGCGCAGATGGATGGAATTCATAAAGGACTATGAATTCGACCTGCAGTACCATCCAGGAATGGCGAATGTTGTAGCGGATGCGCTCAGTAGGAAGTCCCTACATGTATCTGCAATGATGGTAAAGGAGCTAGAGCTTTTAGAGGCGTTTAGAGATCTGAACCTGGAAGCGGAAATCGTCAAGGATAAGCTGAATTTGGGGATGGTTAGATTAACTAGCGATTTCCTGAACTTGTTATGGAAGAAGCAAGCTGAGGTTAAGTACCTCGAGAGTGTGAATCGGTTGATAGAGGAAGGTAAGACATTGGAATTCAAAAGAGGTACAGATAGTCTGCTTAGGTATGGTGATCGGGTTTGTGTGCCAGCGGACAGAGAAGTTAAGAATATGATCTTGGAAGAAGCACACAAAAGCAAGATGAGTTTCCATCCGGGGGCTACCAAGATGTATCATGATCTGAAGAAGCTGTTCTGGTGGCCGGGGATGAAGAAAGATGTAGCAGCTTATGTCCTAACCTGCTTGGTGTGTCAGAAAGCGAAGGTTGAACACCAGAAGCCAGCAGGGTTGTTGTAATCGTTGGACGTCCCAGAATGGAAATAGGATAGTATTGCCATGGACTTTGTTTCTGGGTTACCAAAGACTCAGAAAAGGTGTGATGCAGTCTGGGTAATTATCAATCGATTGATGAAGTGTGCTCACTTATTATCAATCAACCGGAGTTACTCTCTGGAGTGATTAACTCAGATTTACATCAAGGAGGTTGCAAGGCTACATGGGGTACCTTCGAACATTATTTCGGATCGTGATCCAAGGTTTACCTCAAGGTTTTGGAGGATCTTATAGTGCAATGGGAACTAAGTTAAGTATGAGTTATACTTATCATCCTCAAACGGATGGTCAGTCTAAACGAACAATTCAGTCATTGGAGGATCTCTTAAGAGCATACATGTTCGAAAACACGGGAAGTTGGGATAAGTTTTTTCCATTGATCGAGTTTACTTTTAACAACAGTTTCCGTTCAAGTATCGGGATGGCGTCGTATGAGACACTGTATGGACGGAAGTGCAGGACTCCGTTGTGCTGGTTTGAGATGGGATAAAATCAGCTGTTAGGCCCAGAGTTGGTACAGCAAACAACGGAACAAGTCCGTAAGATACGGGAAAAGATGAAGGTTGCAAGGGACAGGCAGAAGAGCTACGCTGACAAGAGGAGGAGGCCTTTAGAATTCCGAGAGGGCAACCATGTTTTCATGAGAGTTACCCCAAGAGCTTGAGTGGGCAGGGCAATCAGATCCAGAAAGCTAACACCTAAATTCATAGGACCGTTTCAGATTCTTTGATGAATCGGCCCTGTAGCCTATCAGATAGCTTTGCCACGAAACCTTTCAAATGTTCATGACGTCTTTCACGTCTCTCAGCTCAGAAAATACTATCTCGATTCATCACATGTGTTAGAGCTTGTAACGGCCCGGACTGCTTTCAGGATTGCCGACTATCCCCACAAACCAACACGAGTCTTTTCAGCGTGCTTTATCCTCACTCACACGCTTTCTAGGAAACTTCCCAGAAGGTCACCCATCCCACAAGTGCTCCAAGTCAAGCACGCTTAACTATGGAGTTCTTATGTTCTGGGCTACCCAAAAGAAGATGCATCTTATTGATATAGGTAGTACCAATCAATTCTTATAAGCCTTCCTTCAACTGTACAGTCCCATACCTGTACAGCCACAAGATCCCTCTTATTCTGATGTGAGTCCGGTTCATTCATGTGTCCCTTTGCTTAGAAGCTTGCGAGGAGCCGCTCCTTGTCCGTGCCTCAAGCACCGGCGATCACTCCCCGCCCTCGTCAGCCTCAGGCGTCACAGAGCCAGTATCAATTCAACAGAAAGAGAATCTAGAGTACTAAGCTTCACCTGTTCGGATCTTTGATAGAAGGATCAAGGAACTGTGCGGTAAGCACATTCCGTTAGTCAAAGTAGAATGGAATCCAATAACTGGTGATTCAACATGGGAATGTGAAGATGAGATGCGCTAGAGTCATCCCTATCTGTTTACAGGTATACGACGGAAATTTCGGGGACGAAATTTTTTGTAAGGGGGTGGTAATGTAACATCCCGGTTTTTCTGTGAACTCTGATTGAGTTGGTTAGTCTCAATTGGAACTTTGGATGATCGTGTGAATTTTTGTGTGTTAGTTTTAGACCTACTTTGAAGCTTAGGAATAGGCTTGAACAAGGTTGGAGGTGCCTAAAGCGTTAAACGAGTAACAGTGGAAGCTGGATGTGTGGAAGGCTTTTCCCAGCTGAGCGCAACGCTCAAGCGTGGGAGGTTAGCACGCCTAAGCGTTCTAACGCTCAAGCGTTGGTAACGCGGATGCTCAAGCGTTATGAGTGCGTTTGCCAGCTAGAGTGTTTTTTACGCATGTGCTACACGTGTCAGGTCAGGGTCAAGGCGGAGCGGACAAGGTTCCACGCTCAGGCATGGATAGGACCTCATGCTCAAGCGTGGGCATGCTAAAGCCTGTAGTAGTGTCCACACTAACGCGTGCACAACAGCTCAAGTTAGTGGAGTTTTCTCTTCTTCCTCATTTGCACGAAATTTCCTTGGAGTCTCCAGAATTCGCTGCAACTAGAGAGAGAGAAAGCAATGTTCTAGAAAGAGGAAGCTCACTTTCGAGGAGATCGAAGTACCGGAACGCGATTCTGACTACACCGTTGTGATCACAACGAAGTTATCTTCGACTTTGACGGATTGATTTCTCGATTCGTTAGAGGTAAACTCGAATCCCAAACACGCGTTCTTCATGTTCTTGGTGTTCTTCGACTCTTTACCTTCTCTTTGATCTTTTGGGCTTGACTTAAGGCTAACACTATTGTTCATGTGTTATGCTCATGATTAGGGCAAAGTTCGTGCTCGCGGTGGGGCGAGGCTTGGAGCTGAGGTCGCGGTTGAGGGGCTATTTGGAGTTGCCATAGAAGGGTGGCTACAAGCTTGAGGAAGGCGGAGCGAGCCGGTGATTGCCTAGATTTGTCGGTCGACTGTTCAGGTGGGGAGAAAGAGTACTGTTGCCATCGGGAAGGCAAGAGTAGTGTAGTAAGTTTCTGCTATGTGGAAGGGAAGCCCTAACCCTACTAGTGGTTGAGCCCTGATAAAGTACCTAAACCCTAGGTTTAGCTTACTTTGGGCTATCGCCGTTAAGTTTGGAAACCCTAGGCTAGCGAACTATTGATTAAGGATGTTTGACTTCGTATAATTGTATGCTACTGCTTGTTATTGTTGCTATCTGTCTAACAGCCTATATGCTGCTTGGTATGTGATATGCTGCTACATGCTATAGTTAATGTTATTGCTGTTGTTAGTATGCTATATGCTGTAATGTTGAGCGTTGTGGTAGAATGCCGTAGAATTAAGTTTGGCTGTGTGCTGTGTTGTTATCGGGTTGATATTGTGGATGGTGTCGTTGCTGTTATGCTGACTTCTTAAAACTGTGGCCGTGTTTGTTTGAGTTGTGGCTTGTGGACGCGTGGCGTCGAGGCTATGGCCGTGTGGATACAGTGGCATCGTGTTGTTTCTGACTAAGAGCTTAGGCATTAGATCCGGTATCAAGCCCGTTGAGGATATTTGCTACATATCATCATCAGCTGCCAAGTGACGAGGCCATATGATAGGTAGTATGGGCTGCCAGCATCATACGAGGTTAGCGGTACCTGAGTGCGGGTACGGAAAGTAGATGGGGCGGTCAAGTGAGTGGCCTTGGGGATGTTGCCGATCTCGAGAATAATTTATAGTAACGGATGAGGTTTCTGCTATCCTTTCGTGACGCTCGATCCAGTCCGGTTTGCCCGATTTATCCCAGAGCTTTCTAGTTGTTCCAGGCTAACGTTCTGAGGTGACCGAGATACCCCGGTTCCGATGTGGAAGGGGGATGCACTCTTTTTGGTCACGGGGAGTGGTTCGATTTCTTGGACAAGCTAACTCCGTTCCGACACAGAACCTGTTCCGGTGTGGAGTTGTTCGGGTGTGGAACCGTTCCAGTTGGGAACATACAGAAGTGTGTTTTTCGGCCGACATGCTGCATGGGATTAGTTTCCCGGTCTGGAGGATTGATCTGAGTGTGAGACTCATGGGATGGATGTCTGTTGCATATGTTGTCTCGAGAGATGTGTGTTGGAATGCAGTAAATGTTATAAACGTGATATCTGTTATTTGCTACCTGTTATGTCTTTACTGCATTACTACTGTTTTCCGACTTTATGATGCGTTGTATTTCTTATCTCCCTCCTGTTCTTCTTTGTTGTATGTTATAGGATCGCTTGAAGAAGACGAGCCAGCGGAGATTCAGCATCGACCCGAGACTTCACCCGTTCATCACGGGGGCACCGTGGATGCCGGTGCAGGCGATATTGAGATCGTGTACCATTATGAGAGGGGATGGCGGGTAGACCCCTCTACCTTTTTGGTGGTGTACACAGGACCCGTTAGTCTGATCTTTCGGAGCGGCACGCCTCCTTATGTGGTTATCATCAGCCCCTATCGCGTTTACCAGTTTCTACCTTTCCCGAGGATGTGTTGACCTCCGAGGCAGAGGGAGCGCGACTACACGTGGGTAGCACCCCAGTCTTCAGTCGTGACCAGTAGGAGAGGTTATGTCTACTGAGGCTAGCACAGGAGGACCGAGCAGTACCTGAGGACCTACCGTAGGTGGAGGATCATGGTATCCAGTTCTTCGTCAAAGTACGAGCCTATTGTGAGGTACAGGCGTACTCCTGGCGAGGGTCAGGGTTGCTCATGGCATCCTCACCACTGATGGTGAAAGCCTGCCAGTGCGTCCTAGGGAGTGAGCCGAGAGTTTTTGATGTATCTTTTGAGAGGGGACAGGGGTTTGGTGGTGAGCTCCGAGAGTTTTATTTTGATTTTGATGTATTTTGGTTTTACCTTCAGGATGTATATGTATGTACAGTGCCCTACTGATGGGGCTAAGTTATGTGTGTTATTGTACAGAGTTATATATTGAGCTTTTACTCTGATCACTTTTCTATGCTTGCCATTTTATTTGCTTTCTTCCGCATCGCTGATTGTTTACCATGCTATCGTTTTATATACGGCTAGGCATAGATAATAATAATAAGAGGTTGGGACTAATAGGAAGGCTTCATACGTATGGGGTCGTCTCAGAATTGTTGTAGATCCGTCAAAAGTTGAAGCAGTTTTTGAGTGGGAGAAACCAACAACAGTGACTGAGATACGCAGTTTTGTGGGCTTGGCTGGGTATTATTAGACGTTCATCGAGGGATTTTTTAAGATTGTAGGACCCTTTACCCAGTTGACAAGGAAGGATAAAGCTTTTGAATGGATTGAAGCCTGTGAGCAGAGTTTCCAAGAGTTGAAGAAGAGGCTGACTCCTTCGCTAGTGTTGGTATTACCATATCCAAGTGAACCTTTTGAAGTGTATTGTGACGCTTCATACCAGGGGTTTGGCTGTTTTCTGATGCAGAATCGGAAAGTGGTAGCTTATGCTTCTAGGTAGTTGAAAGTGCACGAGAAGAACTACCCTACTCATGATCTGGAGCTAGCAGCGATGGTCTTTGCTTTGAAGATTGGGAGGCACTACTTGTTTGGTTCGACGTTCAATGTCTTCAGTGATCATAAGAGTTTAAAGTACATGTTCGATCAGAAAGAGCTCAACATGAGACAGAGACGGTGGCTGGAATTTCTGAAGGACTATGACTTCCAGTTATTGTATCATCCTGGGAAAGCTAATGTGGTTGAGGATGCTCTGAGTAGGAAGGTGTTACATGTGTCTTCCATGATGGTTAAGAAAGATGAGTTGTTGGAACAGTTCAGAGATATGCATTTGTCTGTGGTCAGTATGCCAAGGAGACTTTGTGTGGGCATGGTTATCGTGTCATGTGATCTGATGGATCATATTCGGGAGAAATAAGTGTATGACCAGTATCTAGAGGAAAAGCGAGGAAATCTAAAAAAAGGGATGACGTCTGAGTACAAGGAAGGAGCGGATGGAATCCAAAGACGAGGAGAACGGGTTTGTGTGCCAAACAACCCGGAGATAAGGAGGTTAATTCTGGACGAAGCTTATAGGAGCAATTTGAGTATACATCTAGGATCTACCAAGATGTGCCAAGACCTGAAGCGGTTGTTTTGGTGGCAAGGCATGAAAAGAGATGTGGTCGACTATGTGGCATCTTGCTTGGTGTGTCAAAAGGCAAAGGTTGAACATCAAAGGCCAGCGAGAATGTTACTTCCGTTGGATATCCCAGAGTGGAAATGGGACGGCATAGTGATGGATTTTGTGACGTGTTTGCCAAGGACATCTAAGGGGTGTGATTCCATTTGGGTAATAGTTGGCAGGCTTACGAAGCACTTGCTACCTATCAATGTCAAGTTTTCCATGGAAAAAACTGATTCAGATTTATATCAATGAGATTGTGAGACTACATGGGGTACCACGGCAACAGAAAATGCTTTTAATAGCATTTATTTTTTACATTTAATAGCGCTTTTAAGCGCTATTAAATCAAGCGCTACTAAAGGTCGAAGAAACAATAGCGCTTAAAAAGCGCTATCTAAAACAATAGCGCTTAAGGAAGCGCCATCTAAAACCCGGGAATAGATAGCGCTTCCTTGAGAAAGCGTTGTCTATTCCTGGGTTTTAGAAAGCGCTTCCTAAAAGAATTCCGTTATTTTTTTTTAATTATTTACATTAATTTTCTCTTACTCTTTCCTGCACTCAGCAAAACCCAGACAGTATAAGCAATATTTGGGACAATAATTGGCGCTATATATATAAATTCATTTCATTCATTACAAATGTTACAACATATAACAATGTTAATATTACAATCAACACTATCCTAACCAAAAAACTATTCTAGTACATATATACAAATTCAAACAACTAGCTATCTATACCAAAAATTCATGCACCCAAAACTCCAGCAAACCATCAACCTGCAAAATTGGGGACAAATCAAACTATTAAATGAACTTGAAATACATAATCCAATCCAGTCACAACTCACAACTTAAATATAACACTAAAAAGACAAACTTAATTACCTTTAATTATTGATTCATAATAATATAGTTACATCACTCATCCAAAATTTCAAATCATGCAACAACATTCAAAGAAAGAAGTAACATAGCAATTGATGTTTATGTATGCATTAGTTATTCATCTACATCTAGAATAATTTGTTTTATGTTTCGACTATATATACCACATTCATTAAACGTGTTGGTCTTTGAGTTTCGACTTTCATATGTAATTCGTGCATGAGTTATGGTTGCCAGCAATAGAAAGCTCATAAGCAATTGATGCCCCACACACACACATATACACACAAGTTCATTGTTTCCATATGGCATTTATGAAATAATAGTTCCCGCTAAGGACAATTTACTCCAATAATATGACTTTTCTTACTAATTGATGTTATTTAATAAAAAAACCTTAAACATCACAGTAAGGAAATAAGAAGTTGAGATTGAGAAGAGAAACATACTGAAATCAGTGAACCTTTTCCTCGAGAGGTGAAGGAACTCAACATACTCTCTGCTTCCCCCATCAATTTTGTGAAGCTGCAACACAAGAGGTCTTCGAGTCACAATCCCTGCAACACTTTTTGCATCATCAATACACTTACAAAACAATCACAATCACAATCACTAATTTTCAACTAAAATAAACTAACAAAAGAAAATAGTAGCGAATAGTAACAATGACCTGATCCACGAGGTAAGAAATCTTTGCCGACAACACTTTTCAACACTGAGGACTTACCAGAACTCTGAAAGAAGAACACAATTTATGAAGTTAGAATAAGGTCAGATCATATCAGAATAAAGAGAAGAGAATTGGGAAGAAGAGAAATCATTTAGTGATTTAGGAAATGCATTTGAAAGAACAAACAAAAAGTTTCGAAGAAAACCCTAGAAATGGAAGAGAGAGAGAGATGACCTTAGTGATGGTGACGAGCAGGCACTGCAACTTGCGGTGTCTTCGAGTCACAGAGGGGAGAAAGGAGAAAAGTGAGCTGTCCACGGTGGCAGCGAGACTGAGATGAGAGAGTGAGGGTTGGCGGTGGCGGTGGTGCCATTCGCAACAAGGGGTTTCTTCTTTTCGAGAGGAGGGTTGGAGCAAAAGTAAGTAGGGAAGTGTGTAGTGATCAAGAGGGGAATATATAACTGATAAATTAAGATTAAAATTATATAAAAGGGGGAATGGATAGCGCTTCCTTGAGGAAGCGGTATCTAAAGTGCACATATAATAGCGCTTTCTTGAAAAAACACTATTATAAGGTGGACTTTAGATAGCGCTTCCTTTGACTTTAGATAGCACTTCCTCAAGGAAGCGCTATCTAAAGTCCTTCGCCTCTTTTTTAATAGCGTTTCGCTTAAAAACGCTACTAAAGGTGCGCCATTTTATCCCTTTTCTGGCGTAGTGTACCTTCAAGCATCATATCAGATAAAGACCCATGTTTTGCTTCGCGGTTTTTGTAAAATTTACATGAAGCCTTAGGAACGAAGTTACGGCTGAGTTCGGTTTATCATCCTCAAACAGACGGACAATCAGAAAGGACGATTCAATCTTTAGAGGATCTGTTAAGGGCGTGTATGTTGGAACATTCCGGAAGTATGGAGAGTTTTCTACCGTTGATAGAGTTCACCTACAACAACAGTTATCATTCAAGTATAGGGATGACATCCTATGAAGCTTTATATGAACGACGGTGTAGAACACCTTTATGTTGGTATCAAGATGGAGAAAGTGCTTCATTAGTACCTGAACCATTGCAACAAACAACTGAGAAGGTGAAACTGATTCAGGAAAGATGAGGACAACTCAGAGCCGACAGAAAAGCTATGTGGATAAAAGACGTAGGCACCTTAAGTTCGAAGAAAGTGATCATGTGTTTTTGAGAGTCACTCCAACGACTGGGGTTGGCAGGGTCCTTAAGTCCAGATAACTCACTCCAAAATTCATCGGACCTTATCAAATTCTTCGTCGGATAGGTCTAGTAGCTTACCAAATAGCTTTACCACCTTTTCTATCCAACCTTCATAATGTTTTTCATGTTTCGCAATTGTGAAAATATATTCCGAATCCCAGTCATGTCATAAAGCGTGATTCAATGCAGCTAAAGGATAACCTGACCTATGAAACATTGCCTGTCAAGATTGCAGATAAAAGAGTAAAGCAACTGCGAGGGAAGGAGATATCCTGGTCAAGGTTATCTAGAACGAGACTTCATGTGATGCCACCTAGGAGCTGGAATATAGGATGAGGGAATAGTTTCCGCATCTCTTCTAACGTCAATTTCGAGGACGAAATTTCTTTTTGGAGGGTAGTGTTGTAATATCCCAAAATTCCTATAGATGTCTTTTAACTGTTTGTGTGAATAACTTGACTAAGAACACAACATGATTAATAATAATCGTAAAAATATTTAATAATTGAAAATTCATATTTAAATTTCAATCATGAGCTTAATGATCATAAAATATTGTTTTGAGCCTATTATGTTGTTATGAGTCACTCACTGATAACCTATAGTTGTCAAAACACTGGTTGAACATTAATGGAATTCATAAAGAAGTCCAAGGGTATTTTGGTCATTTCTCAAGGAATTTTAGATATTTTTCAAGTTAGATATTTTCCAAGGAAGTCATGATGACCATGGTGACTCATTAGGGTGAGTTGTCTTAAAATGATTCATTTAGGGACAAAAGAGTAAATTCACATAGGGACCAAAATGGCATTTCACAAATGGCTAAGGACATAAAGGTTATACAACCGCTAAAGCCATCATGACAATGGTGAATAATAGGGCAAAAATTTATTTACATTAATTCCTAGGGGCAAAATGGTCTTTTATTGCCATAAATATCTTAGATATTTTTTAAAAATTAATGATGACTTGTGGTGAGTCATGGTGGTGACTCACCCTCTGAACACCACACTCAGGTGACCTGTGTCCCTCGTCCGGTGTCCGGTTTTGTCTCTGTACGTCCGTTCTCGACTCCGTTGTTCGCCCGATTTAATATTTTGCCCGAATAATATATATTATTTCACTTTTTAGGGAAAAATTTCAAAATAACAAAAGTCGTTGGAAATTCGATATAAAACCTAACCATTTCGTTCATGAGTCAAAATTAGGTTTTCGGATCAGTAAAATTTTACTATCAGTAAAGACACAGACCGGTTTTCGTCTGAACTGTTATGGAAGCAACACCTATGTACTTCCATTGGATCATGAGCACACTCTAACCAATATTTGGGTCATAAAGCTAAAGGTCATTCGGCCATTTAGTCCAAAAACACTAACCAGTTCATTTTTCTTCTTCTAAAGCATCTTTTCTCTCGAAACTTCAAAATCCTCTCTTCTTTCTGTCTACTCATCCATTCGGCCATCACGCCTAAATCATGAACCAACTTTCCTTTTTCAATTCTAAAACCATATTTCATCTTGTCTTGATCAAAGGAACAAATTTGGTGAAGGAAGTTTCTTGTTTTGGTTAAGTGTGTTCTTAAGCATCAAGAACATCAAGCTAACCTTGAAGTTATTCTTGAGTTGGTGAGCTTCTAAATCCTTTTTATTCTCATTTCCTTACTTTTTACCTTGAGTAATTATCTTCCAGTTCTCCATCTTCATGAAAACAAGTTCAAGATCTCACCTTTTCTCTCCTATAGGGTTCGGCCATCCTTTCTTTTAAGGAGCTTGGAGTGTCCTTTCACTTAAACCTCTTCCCTAAAGGTTTGGGGAGTGAACCTCATCACACCAAAAATGGTGGAAGATGAAAATGGTTGTTTATGTATTGTTTGGGTGAAACCCTAGATTGGGTTCACTACTTTATTGGTGAAGTTCTGTTTGAGAACATGGTTGTAATAATGTTTCTATGCTTAGTATATGTTTATGATAATGTATGCTTGGATGGAAAAATGTTTTCATGTATATTGAAAACCAAACTTTGATCTCTAGATCAAGTAAGGATTTTTATGCTTGTTTTATGGTTGAATGATGTATGATTATTGTTCATCATAATATTGTGAGCATTTTGAGCTATTACTTGACAAGTTAGTGAAGCAAAATCTTCACATCCCTATGGTGTAGTATTCGGCCAAGGTTACTAGAAAAGGAAGAACATGAGTTTGTTCTTGAACTTCAATGTTTTTGAAATTTAGTAAGTGTGTATTTCAAAAACAAACAAAAAATGACTTTGATCCAAAGATCAACTTGGGTTCGACCCTCAAATGTTTTTGACTAAGGTGAAAATATGTTTTACTTTAGGCATAGTTAACCAATTAAATAAGTGTTTTAAAAAAAATGAAATTCCATTTCTTTTACGCTAACTTAGATCACGATTTTACACTAAGTTAGTAAGGGAAAAACCCTTTTCAAATTAGTTAAGGTAATTTACTTCAAGTAAGTAACTAAGTTCTTTTAAATCAAATGAGTTTTCAATTAGAAAGGTTTTTGGTTTGCAAAGTCTTAAAACGAGAGTTTTCAACTCAAATCGTAAAGTTTTACGCATGAAAACCTAAGTTTAGTAAATTAACTTAGAGCAAAAGAAAAGAGATAATTAAGTATAGCATATGGTGGAACAAGACCATGGACTATACCATTGATGTTTTAGTTCATCAATTCCTTCACATGACTTAAGTCAACCAATACTTATTTGATTACTTGGAACTCAAGGAATTAATACCTTAGAAAGGATGAAAGACTTATCTAAGAGGATTCTCTATCCTTCTTCATAACACTTAGGACTTGAGATGTAATTCATAAGACACAAACACAAACATGAAATGTTTTGGGTTTTGAAATAGTAGTTCGATGACGGAACAGTGATTCGGATCCAAGAAAGTCGTTCAATTGTTTCAGTCTTGTGATGACTCGCTCCCGTAGGGATCACGAGATTTATCGGGTGGATAGTGTCTTTGTAATACAAAACGCATATAGTTCCTAAGGAAGAGAACCTTCGTGAACCTTGAGGTTTATCTGGTGGATAGACATTGCTTTATCACATCTACTTTGTGTAAGCATTGGCATTTCATTGCACGAGTTTGTAAGGCCTTGAGCCTAGGAGTTAAGCTTACACCTTGATACGGGTGCGAATCTTACGGTGACGTTTTAAATAGTCTTTGAGGTATCAGGGTTGGAAAGGCTGACATGTGACCAGTTGGTAACTCTTCTTTGTCATGGCGACTCCGAACAATATATTGATATCCTCGACTAGATGCCGTACTTTTCATGTTTGGTGTAGTGTTTCCGTAAAAGCCAGATACGTGCACGTTACGAATGTTGTAGCATCTTGCCTAAGGCTGGCGTACACTAAACATGTCCTCCCATTCACTCTCTCCGACGTTTTGTTAGCTCCATGTAGTAGGGGTCAGAGTTTTACCCTTGTGGAATATGGCATTGAGTCATATACATCGCATTGCATTGCATGGTTGTTGATGATTACATTTACTTATTGTACAACACTATTCTGTTTTCGAAGATGTCTCATGATGCTAATTGATTAACATGATATATTGAGATTTATGGTATGCTTGACTGGTATGTTGATACCTGGTGTGTCGCCCGTTATTACTTCTGCTATTTTGCAATGTTGATGATTGGGAATCTCACCAATATCTGTATATCTTCTCTGCTTGTGTTGTTGTATCGGTTTGAAAAGATAGATGTGACGACGACTTGTAACATCCCGATTTTCTGTAACTCTAATCGAGTTGGTTAAACTCGATTAGGGCTTTGGATGCTTGTGTCAATTGTTTTGTGCTAGTTTAAGACCTAGTTGGAAGCTTAGGAATAGGATTGAACAAGGTTGGAAGTGCCTAAGGTGTTAAACGAGAAACTGTGAAAGTCAGAAGATTGGAAGGCTCTTCCCAGCTGAGAAGCATGCTCAAGCGTGGGAAGGGAGCACGCCCTAGCGTGCCAACGCTAAAGCGTTGGCATGTTGCACGCTCAGCCATGCTGAGTGCGTTTGCCAGCTGGTGTGCTTTCTGAAGCGTGTGAAACATGTGTCAGGCTAGGATGAAGGCGGAGTGGACAAAGCTCCACGCTCAAACGTGGAAGGAACACCCCGCTCAAGCGTGCTGGATGTGCACGCTAAAGCGTGCTCAGCAAATCAACATGGATGAGTTTCTTTCTCTTCCTCACTTTGCACGAAAACTGAAAAGGTTCCTGCAACTAGTGAGAGAAGCTCTGACTGTTTTAGAGAGAGAAACTCAGTTTCGGAGCGATCGAGATGTCGGAACGTAATTCTAACTGCACGGTTGTGATCGCAGCAAATTTATCTACAACTTTGACAGATTAGTTTCTCGATTCGCCAAAGGTAAACTCGAATCCCTACCTTGTGTTCTGAGTGGTTTTTCGAGTCTTTACCTTTCTTCTTCAACTTTTGAGCTTGCCCTAGGGCTAACACTGTTGTATATGTGTTGTGCTAGTAATTAGGGCAAAGTTTGTGTTCGTGATTGCTTGTGTTGTGAGCTTGAGGCCGCGGCTACCAAGCAGATTTGGAGCTGTTCGTGGCTGCGTGGGAGAGCGTGCCTATATTCGTGTTGATTCTCGCGCTGAATGTTTAGGTGGGGAGAAAGAGTACTGTTGCCGTCGGGAAGGCAAGAGTAGTGTAGTGTGTTTTCTACGATGTGTAGGGAAGCCCTAACCCTACTAGTGGTTAAGCCCCGATAAAGTACCTAAACCCTAGGTTTAGCTTACTTTGGGCTATCACCGTTAAGTTTGAAAACCCTTCGTTTACGGACTGTTGATTGAGGATGCTCTGCTTCGTATGACTGCTGTGATGTTGATTTCTGTTGTTGCTATCTATCTAAGTGCCTATATGCTACTTGGTGTATGTGATATGCTGCTATGTGATACTATTGATATTACTGTTGTTGTCATTATTACTGTTGTTTGTTATGCTGTTTGTGGTAAATGTCGTGTTGTGGCAGAATGCCGTTAAAGTTAAGTTGGTTGTGTGTCGTGTTGTTATTGAGTTGATACCGTGGATGATGCCATTGCTTTTATGCTGGTTTTTGAGGCTGTGGACGTGATGTTTAAGCTGTGACTCGTGGGCCCGTGGCGTCGAGGCTGTGGCCGTGTGGATGCGGTGGCATCGTGTTGTTCCTGATTGAGTGTTTAGGCATGAGATTCGTATCAAGCCCGTCGAGGATGTCTGTTCCATATCATCAGCTGCCAAGGGGCAAGGCCGTATGACAGGTAGTATGGGTTGCCACCGTCATATGAGGTTAGTTGTACTTGAGTGCTGGTACGGAAAGTATAAGGGGTGGTGAAGTGAGTGAACTTGGGGATGTTGCCGGTCTCGGGAATAGTTTACAGTGACGGATGAGGTAGCTCCTATCCTGTCGTGACGCCTGATCCAGTCCGGCATGCCCAACTAATCCATGAGCTTTCCACGTTCCAGGCTAACGTTCTGAGGCGACCAAGACACCCCGGTTCCGATATGGAAGGGAGATGCACTCTTATTGGTCACGACGAACAGTTCCGTTTCTTGGACAAACTAACTCTATTCCGACACAGAACCTGTTCCGGTGTGGCCTTGTTCGGGTGTGGAACCAGCTTTGTGAGTTTTCGACCGACATGCTGTATGGGATTAGTATCTCGGTCTAGAGGACTGATCTGAGTGTGAGACTCATGGAGATGGATGCTTGTTGCATGTGTTATCTCGAGAGACGTTTGTTGGAGTGCAGTAACAGCTATATCTGTTGCATCTGTTACATGCTACATGTTGTTGTTTACTGCATTACTGTTGCTATTCCGACTTTGCTTGCACTATATTTCTTATCTCCCTACTGCTTTTTGCATGTCTCTTTGGTTCTTGGTTCGCGTGATGACGAAGAGCCAGCTGATGGACCCCAAAGTACACCATGTCGGTACCGAGGATGCTGGTATTGGAGCTGATTGAGATCGTCTACCATGACAAGAGAGGGTGGCGCGTGGACCCCTCTACCTACTTGACGGTCTACATAGGACCTGTGAGCGTTCTCTTTAGGGGAGGAGCATTTCACGTGGAGGGCATGATAGGACCGTTCAGAGTCGTGCAGTTTCTTCCCTTTCCCAGGATCTGGCACCCACCAAGGCAGAGAGAGCAGGATTATCTCTTGGCAGCGCCACAGTCATAAGTGGTATCCAGTAGGCGAGGCTACATCTACAGTGGTCAGAGGAGGCATACCGAGCAGTACTTGAGGACTTACAGAAGGCGTCGTATCGTCGTTTCTAGTTCCTCGTCCGAGTATGAGCCTACGGGAATTTATAGGCATACTCACGGAGTGGGACAGGGTAGTTCAGGGCATCCTCATCACTAATGGTGAGTGCCTGCCAGTGCGTCTCTAGGGCTGAGTGGTGAGGATTTTATGTATTTTGAGAGTGGGTTGGGAGTGCTGGCGAGTTCTGAGAATCCTTTTTTCTTTTTTCTATGGATGTACCTTTCATTTGTTTTGGTTTTGTTTTGTACAGTTTGTATAAGTATGTACAATGCCCTACTGATGGGGCTAGGTTATGCAGGGTATCTGTATAGTTCTTTATCTGCATTTACTCTGATGTGATGTGATCTATGCTTTCCGTATGTCTGCATGCTTTAACGCGTTTGTTTCCGCTACATTGTTTGAATACCACGCTATCGCTTTAATACAGTTAGGCATACTTAATAATATAAGTTTGGGACAAATGGGATTATCCTTCTAAGAAAGGAGGGTCGTCTCATTTTGGTGGTATCAGAGCGTTGAGAACATTCTACATCCAATAGAATGATTTCGTATATATTTACATATATAGGGTCATCTCATTTTTATGGTATCAGAGCAGTTTGGTTCTATAAAGGGGCTGTGGAAGTCTGGAATCATTACTGCGAGTCTGGAAGGTGTACTGGCTTTAACAGTTGATACCCGAGTTGTATCAACTAAGTATGGTTTCGGGTAGAGTGTCTGATACGCTAGTTATCAAAGTGTGATAATTGTTTTCATTCATAAGGCATGTGATATGTTTAACTTTTAAGTGCTATTATATGTCTTATGAATTGGATCTGATAGCTCCTTTTTACAGGAGCTAGATGGCACATGGACGTGGAAGAGGAAGAGGAGGAAGGCCGATTGCGACGGGGGTAACGATAACAACAACAATAACAATGGTGACCACTCAGGGACTGGAAGTGGTGGTGACACCTCTGAAGCAATGCAGGCCATGAAGGATCTGGATACTGCAATGATGCAACAAACTCAGCAGACACCCCAGTATATGCAGAGGCAGAAAGAGAGGGAAGCAAGACAGCATCAGTTGCACGCGATAAGAGAGAACGAGACTGTGGACACTGGTCTCAATACGTTCATGAAAGGAAATCCTCCTCAGTTCCATGGAGAATACAAACTTGAAGTGGAAGAGATATGGTTGCAAGAAATCGAGAAGGGTTTATGGCCAAAACACTGCAGAGAGGACAGGAAAGTTACATACGCTGCTTTCATGATGGTTGGAGCAACGGAAGCTTTGAGGAAGACCAAAGCCAATCTGTTAGAGGCCGGAGGAAGGATTGTGACCTGGCAACTATTTCGGGAGAGCTTCTTAGAGAAGTATTTTCCGAGAAGCATCAGACAAGAGAAAGAGAAACAGTTCCTGAGTCTGAAATAGGAACAGATGTCAGTTGGTGAGTACGCAATGAGGTTCGAGGCGCTACTCAAATTTTATTAGTTTTATCAAGTTCATCCTGATGAAGAGTGGGTATGGCGAAGCTTCGAAGATTGATTAAGACCAGAACTGAAGCGAGCAATGTTACCTTTGAGTATCAGCTCTTTTCCTGAGTTGGTGAAGAAAAGCACAGTGGTAGAAGGGCATGACCAATCAGGGGCAGCCCCACAACAAGTGAGAAGTGGTGGGCCTGTTCGGAGCAACCAGAGAGGCAGAAGTGGTAATTTTTAGCAAAGGGCGAGGCCTTACAATCGACCCGCTCAGTTTAACATCAATCATGGAGGTAGCAGCTCCAACCAGGGGCAATAGCAGATCAAGACCTATTTTCGATGCGGGGGACCGCATCTAGTCAAGAGATGCCTGAGGACCCAGCACATCAAGTGCTTCAACTGCAATCAAATGGGTCACTATGCGTCAGACTGCAAACCGTGGGTTAGCAGAAGGGCTTAGTTTCACGGGCCGAGCGGGAGAGCTCAGAGTGGCGGACCAAGATCAGTAGTGGCAAGGTAGCAGAGTAGGCCACAGACGACCGGAAGGGTGTTTGCTGTGAGGGGATCTGAAGCCTCTCGAAGCCCCTACCTAATAAAAGGTAAAGGCTTAGTTTCTGGTAAACTTTTGTCAGTTTTATTTGATTCGGGGGCTACTCATTCTTTATATTGGTAGAGTGTATGGATCACTTAAGACTACCTGTTTCTGTATTACCCCATGATTTGACTGTCTCAACGCCTACTGGCGATTCTTTGACTTCCCTATTTGTATGCCTTAAGTGTCCTATCACGATAAAGAACCGTCATTTTCTTGTTGACATTATCTGTTTGCCTATGCAACAGATAGATGTATTACTAGGCATGGACTGGCTTTTGGCCAACCATGTAATGTTAGATTGTTCAAGCAAGACCCTTTTTTTCTTAGAGCGATCTGGATTGATGCCTGACAACAAGAGTAATCCGACAGGTGGACGATCGAACGAGTACGTGGTGCTGTTCTCTTTGGAAGCGAAGGAGACTCCTTATGTCGGAGCTTTACCTATCGTGCGAGAGTTTCTGGAAGTGTTTCTCGATGATATTCCCGGACTGCCACCAGAGAGAGAGAGGTGGAGTTTGCAATAGATCTTGTACCGGGGACTGGGCCTATATCAATAGAGCCATATCGGATGTCTCCAGTTGAGCTGACGGAGCCGAAGAAACAGTTGGACGAGATGCTAGGCAAAGAGTTCATCAGACCTAGTGCATCTCCGTGGGGAGCGCCGGTGCTGTTTGTGAAGAAGAAATACGAAAGCTCGAGACTGTGCGTAGACTATCGTTAGCTGAACAAAGTGACGATAAAGAACAAGTATTTGTTACCACAGATAGATGATTTGATGGATCAGCTGAAGGGAGCAGCTATGTTTTCCAATATCGATCTGAGATCTAGGTACCATCAGATCAGGGTTAAGAAGGAGGATGTGCCAAAGACTACTTTTCGGAGTCAGAATGGTCACTACGAGTACTTGGTTATGCTGTTTGTGTGACTAATGCTCCAGCCGTTTTCATGGACTATATGAACAGGATCTTCTGACCGTTCCTTGACAAGTTTGTTGTTGTTTTCATCGATGACATCCTTGTATACTCTTCGAATAGAGAGGAATACCAAGAGCATCTAAGGGCGGTGTTGTAAGTGCTAAAGGATCGGCAGTTGTATGCTAAACTGTCGAAGTACGAGTTTTAGTTAGAGAAAATTCAGTTTATAGGCCATGTGATCAGTAAGAATGGAATCGCAGTGGATCCTGCGAAAGATGAGGCTGTAGTGTGTTGGGAAAGCCCTAAATCTATAAGCGAGGTGAGAAGTTTTCTTGGTTTAGCGGGCTACTATCGGCGGTTCATCGAGGGATTCTCTAAGATTGCGTTACCTATGATGCATTTGACGAGAAAAAGGAAGACGTTTGAGTGGTCAGAGGCTTGCGAGCGAAGTTTCCAGGAGCTGAAGAGAAGACTGACCACATCACTTGTGTTGATGCTACTAGATCCTTTAGGACGATTTGATGTATACTGTGATGCATCTTATCAAGGCTTGGGATGTTTGCTCATGCAAGAAAGAAAAGTGGTGGCGTATGCCTCCAGCCAGTTGAGAGTACATGAGCTGAAGTACCCAACGCATGATCTGGAATTGGCTGCGATAGTGTTTGCATTGAAGATATGGAGACACTATCTATATGGTGCTAAACTCAGTGTGTTTAGCGACCATAAGAGCTTGAAGTATCTGCTCGACCAGAGAGAGTTGAACATGAGGCAGCGAAGGTGGATGGAATTCATAAAGGACTATGAATTCGACCTGCAAAAGCATCCAAGTAAGGCGAATGTAGTAGCAGATGCGGTCAGTAGGAAATCCCTACACGTATCTGCCATGATGGTAAAAGAGCTAGAGATGTTAGAGGCGTTTAGAGATCTAAATCTGGATGCAGAAATCGTCGAGGATAAGTTGAATCTAGGGATGGTTAGAGTAACTAGCGATTTCCTGAAACTTTTATGGGAGAAATAAGCTGAAGATAAGTACCTCGAGGGCATGGATCAGTTAATAGAGGGAGGTAAGACTTCAGAATTCAGATGAAGTACTGATGGTCGGCTTAGGTATGGTGATCGGGTTTGTGTGCCAGCGGATAGAGCAGTTAACAATATGATCTTGGAGGAAGCACACAAGAGCAAGCTGAGTTTTCATCCGGGGGCTACCAAGATGTACTAGGACTTCAAGAAGCTGTTCTGGTAGCCAGGGATGAAGAAAGATGAGGCGACGTATGTCCTAACCTGTTTGGTGTGTCAGAAAACGAAGATTGAACACCAGAAGCTAGCAGGATTGTTTCAATCGCTGGATGTCCCAGAAATGGAAGTGGGATAGCATTGTCATGGACTTTGTTTCTAGGTTGCCGAGAACTCAGAAAAGGTGTGATGAAGTCTGGGTGATTAATGACAGGTTGACGAAGTGTGCTCACTTCTTACCTATCAACTAGAGTTACTCTCTGGAGCGATTGACTCAGATCTACATCAAGGAGGTTGTGAGGCTGCATAGGGTACCTTCAAGCATTGTTTCAGATCGTGACCCAAGGTTTACCTCAAGATTTTGGAGGAGCTTACACAGTGCAATGGGAATTAAGCTAAGTATGAGTTCTGCTTATCATCCTCAAACGGATGGTCAGTCTGAACGAACAATTCAGTCATTGGAGGACCTCTTGAGAGCATACGTGTTGTAGAACATGGGAAGTTGGGACGAGTTCCTACCATTGATCGAGTTTACTTATAACAATAGTTTCCATTCAAGTATTGGCATGGCGCCGTACGAGGCACTGTATAGACGTAAGTGCAGGACTCCGTTGTGCTGGTTTGAGACTGAAGAAAGTCAGCTGTTAGGTCCGGAGTTGGCACAGCAAATGACGGAACAAGTCCGTAAGATATGGGAAAAGATGAAGATCGCCAGGGATAGGCAGAAGAGATACACCGACAAAAGGAGAAGACCCTTGGAATTTCAAGAGGGCGACCATGTCTTCATGAGAGTTACCCCAAGAGATGGAGTGGGCAGGGCATTCAAATCCAGAAAGTTAACACCTAGATTCATAGGACTGTTTCAGATTCTTCACGAATCGGTCCTGTAGCCTATCAGATAGCTTTACTATCGACCCTATCAGATCTTCATGACGTCTTTCATGTCTCTCAACTCAGAAAGTACCACCTTGATCCATCACACGTGCTAGAGCCCGAATCAATCCAACTGAAAGAGAATCTTGAGTACGAGGCTTCACCTGTTCTAATCGTGGATAGAAGGATCAACGAACTTCGCGGCAAGCCCATTCCGTTAGTCAGAGTGGAGTAGAACCCGATAACGGGATATTCAATGTGGGAGCGTGAAGCTGAGATGCGCCAGAGTCATCCTTATCTGTTTTCAGGTAAGCGAACGAAATTTCAGTAATGAAATTTTCTGTAAGGGGGGTGGTAATGTAACATCCCGATTTTTTTGTAACTCTAATCGAGTTAGCTAATCTCGACTAGGGATTTGTGTGAATTGTTTTATACTAGTTTAAGACCTAGTTGGAAGCTTAGGAATAGGCTTGAACAAGGTTGGAAGTGCCTAAGGTTTTAAACGAGAAACTGTAGAAGTCAGAAGATTGGAAGGCTCTTCCCAGCTGAGCAGCTCAAGCGTGGGAAGATAGCACGCCTTAGCATGCCAACGCTCAAGCGTTGGCATGTTGCATGCTCAAGCATGCTGAGTGCGTTTACCAGCTGGTGTGCTTTCTGGTGCGTTTGAAACACATGTTAGGCCAGGATGATGGCGGAGTGGACAAGGCTCCACGCTTAAGTGTGGAGCGAACACCACGCTCAAGCATGCTGGATGTGCACGCTAAAGCGTGCTCAGCAGATCAAGATGGACGAGTTTCTTTCTCCTCCTCACTTTCCACGAAAACTCAAAAGGTTCCTGCAACTAGTAAGAGAAGCTCTGAGTGTTATAGAGAGAGAAACTTAGTTTCGAAGCGATCGAGCTGCCGGAATGCGATTCTGACTGCACGGTTGTGATCGCGGCTAATTTATCTACAACTTCAACAGATTGGTTTCTCGATTTGCCAAGGAAAACTTGAATCCATACCACGTGTTCTTCGTGGTTCTTCGAGTCTTTACCTTTTTTCTTCAACTTTTGAGCTTGCCCTAAGGCTAACACTGTTGTAGATGTGTTGTGCTCGTAATTAAGGCAAAGTTTGTGCTCGTGATTGCTTGTGTTGGGAGCTTGGCGCCATGTCTACCAAGGAGATTTGGAGCTGTTTGTGGCTGCATGGGAGAGCGTGCCTGTGTTCATGTTGATTCTCGCACCGACTGTTCAGGTAGAGAGAAAGAGTACTGCTGCCGTCGGGAAGGCAAGAGTAGTGTAGTGTGTTTTCTGCGATGTGTAGGGAAGCCCTAACCCTACTAGTGGTTGGATCCGATAAAGTACCTAAACCCTAGGTTTAGCTTACTTTGGGATATCACCGTTAAGTTTGACAACCCTAAGTTAACGAACTTTTGATTGAGGATGATCTGCTTCGTATGATTGCTGTGATGTTGACTTTATTTGTTGTTATCTGTCTAAGTGCCTATATGCTACTTGATGTATGTGATATGCTGCTATGTGATACTGTTGATATTACTGTAGTTGCGATTATTACTGTTGTTATTATGCTGTTTATGGTAAATGTCGTGTTGTGGCAGAATGCCGTTAGAGTTAAGTTGGCTGCGTGCCGTAACGTTATCGGGTTGATACTGTGGATGGTGACGTTGTTGTTATGCTGGTTTTTGAGGTTGTGGCCGTGATGTTTGACCTGTGGCTCATGGGCGCATGGCGTCGAGGCTGTGGCCGTGTGGATGTGGTGGCATCATATTGTTCCTGATTGAGTGTTTAGGTGTGAGATCCAGTATCAAGCCCATTGAGGATGTTTGTTGCATATCATCAGCTGCCAAGTTGCGAGGTCGTATGACAAGTAGTATGGCTGCCAGCGTCATACGAGGCTAGTTGTATCTGAGTGCGGGTACGGAAAGTAGAGGGGGCGGTCAAGTCCTTGGGGATGTTTCCGGTCTCGGGAATAGTTTACAGTGACAGATAAGGTAGCTCATATCTTGTCGTGACGCCCGATCCAATCCGGTATGCCCGACTAATCCCTGAGTTGTCCACGTTCCAGTGTAACGTTCCGAGGCGACCAAGACACCCCAGTTCCAGTATGGAAGGGGGATGCACTTTTATTGGTCACGGCAAGCGGTTCAGTTTCTTGGAGAAACTAACTCCGTTCCGACACAGAACTTGTTCCGGTGTGGACTTGTTTGCGTGTGGAACCGTTCCAGTGTGGAACCAGCTTTGTGAGTTTTCGGTCGACATGTTGCATGGGATTAGTATCCCGGTCTAGAGGACTGATCTGAGCGTGAGAATCATGGAGATGATGCTTGTTGCATGTGTTGTCTCGAGAGACGTTTGTTGGAGTGCAGTAAGTGCTATATCTGTTATATCTGCTACATGCTACACGTTGTTGTTTATTG
This sequence comes from Ammopiptanthus mongolicus, assembly GCA_039655645.1. Lineage (NCBI taxonomy): Eukaryota > Viridiplantae > Streptophyta > Magnoliopsida > Fabales > Fabaceae > Ammopiptanthus > Ammopiptanthus mongolicus. The sequence continues at coordinate 58,670,428 of CM077348.1, read as the reverse complement.
CATTACTATTGTTGTTCCGACTTTGCTTGCACTGTATTTCTTATCTCCCTACTACTTTTTGCATGTCTGTTTGGTTCTTGGTTATCATGAAGACGAAGAGCCAGCTGATGGACCCCAGAGTACACCCTATTTCTAACGGCTCGGACTGCTTTAAGGATTGCCGACTGTCCCCACAAATAAACACGGGTCTTTTCAGCGTGTTGTGTCGTCACTCACACGCTTTTATGAAACTTCCCAGAAGGTCACTCATCTTATAAATGCTCCAAGTCAAGTACGCTTAACTATGGAGTTCTTATGTTCTGGGCTCCCGAAAAGAAGAAGCATTTTGTCGGTATAGGTAGCACCAACCAATTCTTATAAGCCTTCCTTCAACTGTACAGTCCCGTACCTGCACAGCCTCAGGATCCCTCTCATTCCGGTGTGAATCGGTTCAGCTATGTGTCCCTGCGCCTAGAAGCCTGGGAGGAGCCGCTTCTTGTTTGTACCTCATGCACCGGCGATCACTCCCCGCCCTCGTCAGCCCCGAGTGTTACATGCCAACCAGCTTTAGCTTGGTTCGTCCCCGAACCACACCGCACTAGGGAGGTCCGCTCTGATACCATTTGTAATGACACGAACTAATTTCAGTATTGCCGACTGTCCCCACAAACCAACACGGGTCTTTTCAGCGTGCTTTGTCCTCACTCACACGCTTTCTGGGAAACTTCCTAGAGGGTCACCCATCCCATAAGTGCTCCAAGTAAAGCACGCTTTACTACAGAGTTTTTATGTTCTGGGCTCCCGAAAAGAAGATACAATTTGTTGGTATTGGTAGTACTAATCAATTCTTACAAGTCTTCCTTCAACTGTACAGTCCCATTTCAGCACAGCCTCAGGATCCCTCTCATTCCAGTGTGAATCAGATCATTCACGTGTCCCTCCGCCTAGAAGCCTGCCAAGAGCCGCTCCTTGTCCTTGTCTTATGCTCCGGCGATCACTCCCCACCCTCGTTAGCCCCGGGTGTTACATTCCCACCAGCTTCTATTTGGTTCGTCCAAGAACCACACCGTACTGAGAGAGGTCCCCTCTGATACCATTTCTAACGGGCCGGACTGCTTTCAGGATTACCGACTGTCGTCACAAACCAACACAGGTCTTTTCAACGTGCTTTGTCCTCACTCACTCGTTTTCTGGGAAACTTCACAGAAGGTCACCCCATCCCATAAGTGCTCCAAGTCAAGCACGCTTAACTACGGAGTTCTTATGTTCTGGGCTCCCGAAAAGAAATTGCATTTTGTGGGTATAGGTAATACCAATCAATTCTTATAAGCTTTCCTGCAACTGTACAGTCCCATATCTGTACAGTCTCGGGATCCCTCTCATTCCGGTGTGAATCGGTTCATTCATGTGTCCCTCCGCCTAGAAGCCTGCCAGGAACCGCTCCTTGTCTGTGTCTCATGCTTCAGTGATCACTCCCCGCCCCAGTCAGCCCCGGGTGTTACTTGCCCACCAGCTTCCGTTTGGTTCGATCCCGAACCACACCGTACTGGGAGAGGTCCGCTCTGATACCATATCAAACAGCCCGGATTGCTTTTAGGATTGCTGACTATACTGACATACCAACACGAGCCTTTTCAACATCTTTTGTCCTCACCCACACGCTTTCTGAGAAACTTCCCCGAAGGTCACCCATCTCATAAGTGCTCCAAGTCAAGCACGCTAAACTATAGTGTTCTTATGTTCTGGGCTCCCGAAGAGAAGATGCATTTGGTTGTTATAGATTGTATAAATCAATTCTTATAATCCTTCCTTCAACTGTACAGTCCCATACCTGCACAGCCTCAGGATCCCTCTCATTCCGGTGAGATTCGGTTCGTCCATTTTTGCCTCCGCCTAGAAGCCTGCAAGGAGACGCTCATGCACCGGCGATCACTCCCCGCCCTCATCAGCCCCGGGTGTTACATGCCCACCAGGTTCCGCTTGGTTCGTTCCCGAACCACACCGTACTAGGAGAGGTCCGCTCTGATAACATTTCTAACGGCCCAGACTGCTTTCAGGATTGCCGACTGTCCCCATAAACCAACATGGGTCTTTTCAGCATGCTTTGTCCTCACTCACACGCTTACTGGGAAACTTCCCAGAAGGTCACCCATCCCATAAGTGCTCCAAGTCAAGCACGCTTTACTACGGAGTTCTTATGTTCTGGGCTCCCGAAAAGAAGATGCAATTTGTTGGTATTGGTAGTACCAATCAATTCTTATAAGCCTTCCTTCAACTGTACAGTCCCATACCAGCACGGCCTCAGGATCCCTCTCATTCCGGTGTGAATCGGATTATTCACGTGTCCCTCCGCCTAGAAGCCTGCCTGGAGCAGCTCCTTGTCCATGTCTTATGCCCCGGTGATCACGCCCCGCCCTCGTCAGCCTCGGGTGTTACATGCCCACCGGCTTCCGTTGGTTCATTCCCGAACCACACCGTACTGGGAGAGGTCCGCTCTGATACCATTTCTAACGACCCGGACTGGTTTTAGGATTGCTGACTGTCCTGACAAACCCACACGAGTCTTTTCAACGTGTTTTGTCCTCACTCACACGCTTTCTGGGAAACCTCCCATTAGGTCACCCATCCCATAAGTGCTCCAAATCAAGCACGCATAACTATGAAGTTCTTATGTTCTGTGCTCCCGAAAAGAAGATGCTTTTTGTGGGTTTAGGTAGTACCAATCAATTCTTATAAATCTTCCTTCAACTATACAGTACCATACCTGTACAGTCTCGGGATCCCTCTCATTCCGGTGAGAATCGGTTCCGCTATGTGTCCGTGCGCCTAGAAGCTTGGAAGGAGCCATTCCTTATTCGTGCCTCATGCATCGGCGATCACTCCCCGCCCTCGTCAGCCCCGGGAGTTACATGCCAACCAGCTTTAGCTTGGTTCGTCCCCGAACCACACCGTACTTGGGAGGTCCGCTCTGATACCATTTCTAACGGCCAGGACTTCTTTAAGGATTACCGAATGTCCCCACAAATCAACACGGGTCTTTTCAGCGTGTTGTGTCCTCACTCACACGCTTTTTAGGAAACTTCCCACATGGTCACCCTTCCCATTAGTGCTCCAAGTCAAGCACGCTTAACTACAGAGTTCTGATGTTCTGGGCTCCCGGAAAGAAGATGCATTTTGTGGGAATAGGTTGTACCAATCAATTCTTATAAGCCTTCCTGCAACTGTACAGTCCCATCTCTGTACAGTCTCGGGATCCCTCTCATTCCGATGTGAATCGGTTCATTCATGTGTCCCTCCGCCTAGAAGCCTGCCAGGAGCCGTTCCTTGTCTGTGTCTCACGCACCGGCGATCACTTCCCGCCCTCGTCAGCCCCGGGTGTTACATGCCCACCAGCTTCCGTTTGGTTCGTTCTCGAACCACACCATACAGGGAGAGGTCCGCTCTAATACCATTTCTAACGGCCCAGATTGCTTTTAGGATAGCTAACTGTCCTCACAAACCAACACAGGTCTTTTCAACGTGCTTTGTCCTCACTCACACGCTTTCTGGGAAATATCCCAGAAGGTCACCCATCCCGTAAGTGCTCCAAGTCAAGCATGCTTAACTATAGTGTTCTTATGCTCTGTGCTCCCGAAAAGAAAATGCATTTTGTTGGTATAGATAGTACAAATCGATTCTTATAATCCTTCCTTCAACTAGACAGTCCTATACCTGCACAGCCTCAGGATACCTCTCATTTCGGTGTGAATCGGTTTATCCATGTGTCCCTCCGCCTAGAAGCCTGCCAGGAGCCACTCCTTGTTCGTGCCTCATGCACCAGCGATCACACCCCGCCCTCGTCTACCCCGGGTGTTAAATGCCAACCAGTTTTAGCTTGGTTCGTCCCCGAACTGCACCGTACTGGGAGAGGTCTGCTCTGATACCACTGGTAATGGTATGGACGGATTTCAGGATTGCCGACTGTCCCCACAAACCAACACGGGTCTTTTCAGCGTGCTTTGTCCTCACTCACACGCTTTCTGGGAAACTTCCCAGAAGGTCACCCATTCCATAAGTGCTCCAAGTCAAGCACGCTTTACTACGGAGATCTTATGTTCTGGGCTCCCGAAAAGAAGATTCAATTTGTTGTTTTTGGTAGTACCAATCATTTCTTATAAGCCTTCCTTCAACTGTACAGTCCCATACCAGCACAGCCTCAGGATCCCTCTCATTCCGGTGTGAATCGGATCATTCACGTGTCCCTCCGCCTAGAAGCCTGCCTGGAGCCGCTCCTTGTCCATGTCTTATGCCCCGGCGATCACTCCCCGCCCTCGTTAGCCCCGAGTGTTACACTCCCACCAACTTCTGTATGGTTCGTCCCAGAACCACACCGTGCTGGGAGAGGTCCCCTCTGATACCATTTCTAACGGGCCGGACTACTTTCAGGATTGCGGAGTGTTGTCACAAACCAACATGGGTCTTTTCAACGTGCTTTGTCCTCACTCACACGTTTTCTGGGAAATTTCACCGAAGGTCACCCCATCCCATAAGTGCTCCAAGCCAAGCACGCTTAACTACAGAGTTCTTATGTTCTGGGCTCCCGAAAAGAAGTTGCATTTTGTGGGTATAGGTAATACCAATCAATTCTTATAAGCCTTCCTGCAACTTTACAGTCCCATCTCTGTGCAGTCTCGGGATCCCTCTCATTCCGATGTGAATCGGTTCATTCATGTGTCCCTCCGCCTAGAAGCCTGCCAGGAGCCGCTCCTTGTCTTTATCTCATGCACCGGTGATCAGTCCCCGCCCTCGTCAGCCGTGGGTTTTACATGCCCACCAGCTTCCATTTGGTTCGTTCCCGAACCATACCTTATTGGGAAAGGTCCGCCCTGATACCATTTCTAACGGCCCGAACTGCTTTTAGGATTGCTGACTGCCCTGACAAACCAACACGAGTCTTTTCAACGTGTTTTGTCCTCACTCACACGCTTTATGGGATACTTCCCAGAAGGTCACCCATCCCATAAGTGCTCCAAGTCAAGCACTCTTAACTATGGAGATGCATTTTGTGGGAAGAGGTTGTACCAATCAATTCTTATAAGTCTTCCTGCAACTGTGTAGTCCCATATCTGTACAGTCTCGGGATCCCTCTTATTTCGGTGTGAATCGGTTCATTCATGTGTCCCTCCGCCTAGAAGCCTGCTAGGAGACGTTCCTTGTCTGTGTCTCACTCACCGGCGATCACTCCCCGCCCTCGTCAGCCCCGAGTGTTACATGTCCACCAGCTTCCATTTCGTTCGTTCTCGAACCACACCGTACTGGGAGAGGTCCGCTCTGATACCAATTCTAATGGCCCAGACTACTTTTAGGATTGCTGACTGTCCTCACAAACCAACATGGGTCTTTTCAACGTGCTTTGTCCTCACTCACACACTTTCTGGGAAACTTCCCAGAAGGTCACCCATCCCATAAGTGTTCCAAGTCAAGCACGCATAACTATAGTGTTCTTATGTTCTGGGCTCCTGAAAAGAAGATGCATTTTGTTAGTATAGATAGTACAAATCAATTCTTATAATCCTTCCTTCACCTGTACCGTTCCATACATGCACAGCCTCTGGATCCCTCTCATTCCGGTGTGAATCGGTTCATCCACGTGTCCCTCCGCCTAGAAGCCTGCCATGAGCCCCTCCTTGTTCGTGCCTCATGCACCAACGATCACTCCCCGCCTTCGTCAGCCCCGGGTGTTAAATGTCAACCAGCTTTAGCTTGGTTCGTCCCTGAACTGCACCGCACTGGGAGAGATCCGCTCTGATATCATTTGTAATGGCATGGACTGCTTTCAAGATTACCGACAGTCTCCACAAACCAACACGGGTCTTTTCAGCGTGCTTTGTCCTCACTGACATGCTTTCTTGGAAACTTCCTAGAAGGTCACCCATCCCATAAGTGCTCCAAGTCAAGCACGCTTTACTACGGAGTTCTTATGTTCTGGGCTCCCAAAGAAGATGCATTTTGTGGGAATAGGTTATAACAATCAATTCTTATAAGCCTTCCTGCAACTGTACAGTCCCACATCTGTACAGTCTCGGGATCCCTCTCATTCCGGCGTGAATCGGTTCATTCATGTGTCCCCCCGCCTAGAAGCCTTCCAGGAGCCGTTCCTTGTCTGTGTCTCACGCACCGGCGATCACTCCCCGCCCTCGTCAGCCCCGGGTGTTACATGCCCACCAGCTTCCATTTGGTTCATTCTCGAACCACACCGTATTGGGAGAGGTCCGCTCTGATACCATTTCTAACGACCAAGACTGCATTTAGGATTGTTGATTGTCCTCCCAAACCAACACGGGTCTTCAAAGTGTTTTGTCCTCACTCATACACTTTCTGGGAAACTTCCCAGAAGGTCACCCATCACATAAGTGCTCCAAGCCAAGCACTCTTAAATACGGAGTTCTTATGTTCTCGGCTCCCGAAAAGAAGATGCATTTTGTGGGTATAGGTAATACCAATCAATTCTTATCAGCCTTCCTGCAACTGTACAGTCCCATCTCTGTACAGTCTCGGGATCATTCTCATTCCGGTGTGAATCGGTTCATTCATATGTCCCTCCGCCTAGAAGCCTTCCAGGATCTGCTCCTTGTCTGTATCTCATGCACCGGTGATCACTCCCCGCCCTCGTCAGCCCCGGGTGTTACATGCCCACAAGCTTCCGTTTGGTTCGTTCTCGAACCATACCGTATTGGGAGAGGTCCGCTCTGATACCATTTCTAACGGCCCGGACTGCTTTTAGGATTGCTGAGTGTCCTGACAAACCAACACGAGTCTTTTCAACGTGTTTTGTCCTCACTCACACGCTTTTTGGGAAACTTCCCAGAAGATCACCCATCATATAAGTGCTCCAAGTCAAGCACTCTTAGCTATGGAGTTCTTATGTTCTGGGATCTCAAAAAGAAGATGCATTTTGTGGGCTTAGGAAGTACCAATCAATTCTTATAAATCTTCCTTCAACTGTACAGTCCTATACCTGCACAACCTCAGGATCCCTCTCATACCGGTGAGAATCGGTTCTGCTATCTGTCGCAGGATCTAGAAGCCTGGCAGGATCCGCTCCTTGTTCGTGCCTCATGCACCGGCGATAACTCCCCGCCCTCGTCAGCCCCGGGTGTTACATGCCAACCAGCTTTAGTTTGGTTCGTCCCCGAACCACACCGTACTGGGGGGTCCGCTCTGATACCATTTCTAACGGCCCGGACAGCTTTAAGGATTGTCGACTGTCCCCACAAATCAACACGGGTCTTTTTAGCGTGTTATGTGCTCACTCACACGCTTTTTAGGAAACTTCCCAGAAGGTCACCCATCCCTTAAGTGCTCCAAGTCAAGCACGCTTAACTACGGAGTTCTTATGTTCTGGGCTCCCGAAAAGAAGATGCATTTTGTGGGAAGAGGTTGTAACAATAAATTCTTATAAGTCTTCCTGCAACTGTACAGTCCCATATCAGTACAGTCTCGGGATCCCTCTCATTTCGGTGTGAATCGGTTCGTACATGTGTCCCTCCGCCTAGAAGCCTGCCAGGAGCCGTTCCATGTCTGTGTCTCACGTACCAGCGATCACTCCCCTCCCTCGTCAGCCCCGGGTGTTACATGTCCACCAGCTTCCATTTGATTCGTTCTCGAACGACACCGTACTGGGAGAGGTCCGCTCTGATACCATTTCTAACGGCCCAGACTGCTTTTAGGATTGCTGACTGTCCTCCCAAACCAACACGGGTCTTTTCAACGTGCTTTGTCCTCACTCACACGCTTTCTGGGAAACTTCCCAGAAGGTCACCCATCCCATAAGTGCTCCAAGTCAAGCACGATTAACTATAGTGTTCTTATGTTGTGGGCTCCCGAAAAGAAGATGCATTTTGTTGGTATAGATAGTACAAATCAATTCTTATAATCCTTCCTCCAACTGTACAGTCCCATACCTGCACAGCCTCAGGATCCCTCTCATTCCGGTGTGAATCGGTTCATCCATGTGTCCCTCCGCCTAGAAGCCTGCCAGGAGCCCCTCCTTGTTCGTGCCTCATGCACCAGCGATCACTCCCCGCACTCGTCAGCCCCGGGTGTTAAATGCCAACCAGCTTTAGCTTGGTTCGTCCCCGAACCGCACCGTATTGGGAGAGATCCTCTCTGATACCATTTGTAATGGCATGGACTGCTTTCAGGATTGCCGACTGTCCCCACAAACCAACACGGGTCTTTTCAGCGTGCTTTGTCCTCACTCACATGCTTTCTGGGAAACTTCCTAGAAGGTCACCAATCCCATAAGTGCTCCAAGTCAAGCACGCTTTACTACGGAGTTCTTATGTTCTGGGCTCCTGAAAAGAAGATGCATTTTGTGGGACTAGGTTGTACCAATCAATTCTTATAAGCCTTCCTGCAACTGTACAGTCCCATTTCTGTACAGTCTCGGGATCATTCTCATTCCGGTGTGAATCAGTTCATTCATATGTCCCTCCGCCTAGAAGCCTTCCAGGATCTGCTCCTTGTCTGTATCTCATGCACCGGTGATCACTCCCCGCCCTCGTCAGCCCCGGGTGTTACATGCCCACAAGCTTCCGTTTGGTTCGTTCTCGAACCATACCGTATTGGGAGAGGTCCGCTCTGATACCATTTCTAACGGCCCGGACTGCTTTTAGGATTGCTGAGTGTCCTGACAAACCAACACGAGTCTTTTCAACGTGTTTTGTCCTCACTCACACGCTTTTTGGGAAACTTCCCAGAAGATCACCCATCATATAAGTGCTCCAAGTCAAGCACTCTTAGCTATGGAGTTCTTATGTTCTGGGATCTCAAAAAGAAGATGCATTTTGTGGGCTTAGGAAGTACCAATCAATTCTTATAAATCTTCCTTCAACTGTACAGTCCTATACCTGCACAGCCTCAGGATCCCTCTCATACCGGTGAGAATCGGTTCTGCTATCTGTCGCAGGATCTAGAAGCCTGGCAGGATCCGCTCCTTGTTCGTGCCTCATGCACCGACGATAACTCCCCGCCCTCGTCAGCCCTGGGTGTTACATGCCAACCAGCTTTAGTTTGGTTCGTCCCCGAACCACACCGTACTGGGGGGTCCGCTCTGATACCATTTCTAACGGCCCGGACAGCTTTAAGGATTGTCGACTGTCCCCACAAATCAACACGGGTCTTTTTAGCGTGTTATGTGCTCACTCACACGCTTTTTAGGAAACTTCCCAGAAGGTCACCCATCCCTTAAGTGCTCCAAGTCAAGCACGCTTAACTACGGAGTTCTTATGTTCTGGGCTCCCGAAAAGAAGATGCATTTTGTGGGAAGAGGTTGTAACAATAAATTCTTATAAGTCTTCCTGCAACTGTACAGTCCCATATCAGTACAGTCTCGGGATCCCTCTCATTTCGGTGTGAATCGGTTCGTTCATGTGTCCCTCCGCCTAGAAGCCTGCCAGGAGCCGTTCCATGTCTGTGTCTCACGTACCAGCGATCACTCCCCTCCCTCGTCAGCCCCGGGTGTTACATGTCCACCAGCTTCCATTTGATTCGTTCTCGAACGACACCGTACTGGGAGAGGTCCGCTCTGATACCATTTCTAACGGCCCAGACTGCTTTTAGGATTGCTGACTGTCCTCCCAAACCAACACGGGTCTTTTCAACGTGCTTTGTCCTCACTCACACGCTTTCTGGGAAACTTCCCAGAAGGTCACCCATCCCATAAGTGCTCCAAGTCAAGCACGATTAACTATAGTGTTCTTATGTTGTGGGCTCCCGAAAAGAAGATGCATTTTGTTGGTATAGATAGTACAAATCAATTCTTATAATCCTTCCTCCAACTGTACAGTCCCATACCTGCACAGCCTCAGGATCCCTCTCATTCCGGTGTGAATCGGTTCATCCATGTGTCCCTCCGCCTAGAAGCCTGCCAGGAGCCCCTCCTTGTTCGTGCCTCATGCACCAGCGATCACTCCCCGCACTCGTCAGCCCCGGGTGTTAAATGCCAACCAGCTTTAGCTTGGTTCGTCCCCGAACCGCACCGTATTGGGAGAGATCCTCTCTGATACCATTTGTAATGGCATGGACTGCTTTCAGGATTGCCGACTGTCCCCACAAACCAACACGGGTCTTTTCAGCGTGCTTTGTCCTCACTCACATGCTTTCTGGGAAACTTCCTAGAAGGTCACCAATCCCATAAGTGCTCCAAGTCAAGCACGCTTTACTACGGAGTTCTTATGTTCTGGGCTCCTGAAAAGAAGATGCATTTTGTGGGACTAGGTTGTACCAATCAATTCTTATAAGCCTTCCTGCAACTGTACAGTCCCATTTCTGTACAGTCTCGGGATCATTCTCATTCCGGTGTGAATCGGTTCATTCATATGTCCCTCCGCCTAGAAGCCTTCCAGGATCTGCTCCTTGTCTGTATCTCATGCACCGGTGATCACTCCCCGCCCTCGTCAGCCCCGGGTGTTACATGCCCACAAGCTTCCGTTTGGTTCGTTCTCGAACCATACCGTATTGGGAGAGGTCCGCTCTGATACCATTTCTAACGGCCCGGACTGCTTTTAGGATTGCTGAGTGTCCTGACAAACCAACACGAGTCTTTTCAACGTGTTTTGTCCTCACTCACACGCTTTTTGGGAAACTTCCCAGAAGATCACCCATCATATAAGTGCTCCAAGACAAACACTCTTAGCTATGGAGTTCTTATGTTCTGGGATCTCAAAAAGAAGATGCATTTTGTGGGCTTAGGAAGTACCAATCAATTCTTATAAATCTTCCTTCAACTGTACAGTCCTATACCTGCACAGCCTCAGGATCCCTCTCATACCGGTGAGAATCGGTTCTGCTATCTGTCGCAGGATCTAGAAGCCTGGCAGGATCCGCTCCTTGTTCGTGCCTCATGCACCGGCGATAACTCCCCGCCCTCGTCAGCCCCGGGTGTTACATGCCAACCAGCTTTAGTTTGGTTCGTCCCCGAACCACACCGTACTGGGGGGTCCGCTCTGATACCATTTCTAACGGCCCGGACAGCTTTAAGGATTGTCGACTGTCCCCACAAATCAACACGGGTCTTTTTAGCGTGTTATGTGCTCACTCACACGCTTTTTAGGAAACTTCCCAGAAGGTCACCCATCCCTTAAGTGCTCCAAGTCAAGCACGCTTAACTACGGAGTTCTTATGTTCTGGGCTCCCGAAAAGAAGATGCATTTTGTGGGAAGAGGTTGTAACAATAAATTCTTATAAGTCTTCCTGCAACTGTACAGTCCCATATCAGTACAGTCTCGGGATCCCTCTCATTTCGGTGTGAATCGGTTCGTTCATGTGTCCCTCCGCCTAGAAGCCTGCCAGGAGCCGTTCCATGTCTGTGTCTCACGTACCAGCGATCACTCCCCTCCCTCGTCAGCCCCGGGTGTTACATGTCCACCAGCTTCCATTTGATTCGTTCTCGAACGACACCGTACTGGGAGAGGTCCGCTCTGATACCATTTCTAACGGCCCAGACTGCTTTTAGGATTGTTGACTGTCCTCCCAAACCAACACGGGTCTTTTCAACGTGCTTTGTCCTCACTCACACGCTTTCTGGGAAACTTCCCAGAAGGTCACCCATCCCATAAGTGCTCCAAGTCAAGCACGATTAACTATAGTGTTCTTATGTTGTGGGCTCCCGAAAAGAAGATGCATTTTGTTGGTATAGATAGTACAAATCAATTCTTATAATCCTTCCTCCAACTGTACAGTCCCATACCTGCACAGCCTCAGGATCCCTCTCATTCCGGTGTGAATCGGTTCATCCATGTGTCCCTCCGCCTAGAAGCCTGCCAGGAGCCCCTCCTTGTTCGTGCCTCATGCACCAGCGATCACTCCCCGCACTCGTCAGCCCCGGGTGTTAAATGCCAACCAGCTTTAGCTTGGTTCGTCCCCGAACCGCACCGTATTGGGAGAGATCCTCTCTGATACCATTTGTAATGGCATGGACTGCTTTCAGGATTGCCGACTGTCCCCACAAACCAACACGGGTCTTTTCAGCGTGCTTTGTCCTCACTCACATGCTTTCTGGGAAACTTCCTAGAAGGTCACCAATCCCATAAGTGCTCCAAGTCAAGCACGCTTTACTACGGAGTTCTTATGTTCTGGGCTCCTGAAAAGAAGATGCATTTTGTGGGACTAGGTTGTACCAATCAATTCTTATAAGCCTTCCTGCAACTGTACAGTCCCATTTCTGTACAGTCTCGGGATCCCTCTCATTCCGGTGTGAATCGGTTCGTTCATGTGTCCCCTCGCCTATAAGCCTGTTTGGACCCGCTCCTTTTCCGTGTCTCACGCACCGGCGATCACTCCCCGCCCTCGTCAGCCCCGGGTGTTACATGCCCACCAGCTTCCGTTTGGTTCGTTCTCGAACCACACCGTACGGGGAGAGGTCTGCACTGATACCATTTATAACGGCCCAGACTTCATTTAGCATTGCTGACTGTCCTCACAAACCAACACGGGCCTTTTCAACGTGCTTTGTCCTCACTCACATGCTTTCTGGGAAACTTCCCAGAAGGTCACCCATCCCATAAGTACTCCAAGTCAAGCACGCTTAACTATAGTGTTCTTATGTTCTGGGCTCACGAAGAGAAGATTCATTTTGCTGGTATAGATAGTACAAATCAATTCTTACAATCCTTCCTTCAACTGTACAGTCCCATACCGGCACAGCCTCAGGATTCCTCTCATTCCTGTGTGATTTGGTTCATCCATGTGTCCCTCCGCCTAGAAGCCTGCCAGGAGACGCTCACGCACCGGCGATCACTCCCCGCCCTCGTCAGCCCCGGGTGTTACATGCCCACCAGCTTTCTTTGGTTCGTTCTCGAACCACACCGTACTAGGAGAGGTCCGCTCTGATACCATTTCTAACGGCCCAGACTGCTTTTAGGATTGCTGACTGTCCTCACAAACCAACACGGGTCTTTTCAACGTGCTTTGTCCTCACTCACACGCTGCCTAGGAAACATCCCAGAACGTCACCCATCCCATAAATGCTCCAAGTCAAGCATGCTTAACTATAGTGTTCTTATGTTTTGGGCTCTCGAAAAGAAGATGCATTTTGTTGGTATAGATAGAACAAATCAATTCTTATAATCCTTCCCTCAACTGTACAGTCCCATACCTGCATAGCCTCAGGATCCCTCTCATTCCGGTGTGATTCGGTTCATTCATGTGTCCCTCCGCCAAGAAGCCTTCCTAAAGACGCTCCTTGTCTATGTCTCACGCACCGACGATCACTCCCCGCCCTCGTCAGCCCCGGTTGTTACATGCCCACCCGCTTCCGTTTGGTTCGTTCTCAAACCACACCGTACTGGGAGAGGTCCGCTCTGATACCATTTCTAACGGCTCATACTGCTTTTAGCATTGCTGACTGTCCTCACAAACCAGCACGGGTCTTTTCAACGTGCTTTGTCCTCACTCACACGCTGCCTGGGAAATATCCCAGAAGGTCACCCATCGCATAAGTGCTCCAAGTCAAGCATGCTTAACTATAGTGTTCTTATGTTCTGGGCTCCCGAAAAGAAGATGCATTTTGTTGGTATTGATAGTACAAATCAATCCTTATAATCCTTCCTTCAATTTTACTGTCCCGTACCTGCACAGCCTCAGGATCCTTCTCATTCCGGTGTGATTCGGTTCATCCATGTGTCCCTCCGCCTAGAAGCCTTCCTCAAGACGCTCCTTGTCTATGTCTCACGCACCGGCGATCACTCCCCGCCCTCGTCACCCCCGGGTGTTACATGCCCACCAGCTTCCGTTTGGTTCGTTCTCGAACCACACCGTACTGGGAGAGTTCCGCACTTATACCATATCTAACGGCCCGGACTGCTTTTAGGATTGCTGACTGTCTTGACAAACCCACACGGGACTTTTCAACGTGTTTTGTCCTCACTCACACCCTTTCTGGGAAACCTCCCAAAAGGTCACCTATCCCATTAGTGCTCCAAGTCAAGCACGCTTACCTATGAAGTTCGTAAGTTCTGGGCTCCCGAAAAGAAGATGCATTTTGTGGGTTTAGGTAGTACCAATCAATTCTTATAATCCTTCCTTCAACTGTACAGTCCTATACCTGCACAATGTTGGGATCCCTCAAATTCTGGTGAGAATCGGTTCCGCTATGTGTCCCCGCACCTAGAAGCCTCGCAGGAGCCGTTCCTTGTTCGTGCCTCATGCGCCGGCGATCACTCCCCGCCCTCGTCAACCCGGGTGTTACATGCCAACTAACTTTAGCTTGGTTCGTCCCCGAACCACACAGTACTGGGGAGGTCCGCTCTGATACCATTTCTAACGGCCTGGACTTCTTTAAGGATTGCCGACTGTCCCAACAAATCAACACGGGCCTTTTCAGCGTGTTGTATCCTCATAAGTGCTCCAAGTCAAGCACGCTTAACTACGGAGTTCTTATGTTCTCGGCTCCTGAAAAGAAGATGCATTTTTTGGGAATAGTTTGTACCAATCAATTCTTATAAGCCTTCCTGCAACTGTACAGTCCCATATCTGTACAGTCTCGGGATCCCTCATGTTTCGGTGTGAATCGGTTCATTCATGTGTCCCTCCGCCTAGAAGCCTGCTAGGAGCCGTTCCTTGTCTGTGTCTCACCCACCGGCGATCACTCCCCGCCCTCGTCAGCACCGGGTGCTACATGCCCACCAGCTTCCGTTTGGTTCGTTCTCGAACCACACCGTACTGGGAGAGGTCCGCTCTGATACCATTTCTAACGGCCCAGACTGCTTTTAGGATTGCTGACTGTCCTCACAAACCAACACGGGCCTTTTCAACGTGCTTTTTCCTCACTCACACGCTGCCTGGGAAACATCCCAGAAGGTCACCCATCCCATAAGTGCTCCAAGTCAAGCATGTTTAACTATAGTGTTCTTATGTTCTGGGCTCCCAAAGAGAAGATGCATTTTGTTGGTATAGATAGTACAAATCAATTCTTATAATCCCTCCTTCAAATGTATAGTCCCATACCTGCACAGCCTGAGGATTCCTCTCATTCCTATGTGATTTGGTTCATCCATGTGTCCCTCCGCCTAAAAGCCTGCCAGGAGACGCTCACGACCGGCGGTCACTCCCCGCCCTCAACAGCCCGGGTGTTACATGCCCACCAGGTTCCGGTTGGTTCGTTCTCGAACCACACCGTACTAGGAGAGGTCCGCTCTGATACCATTTCTAACGGCCCGGACTGCTTTTAGGATTGCTGAGTGTCCTGACAAACCAACACGAGTCTTTTCAACGTGTTTTGTCCTCACTCACACGCTTTTTGGGAAACTTCCCAGAAGATCACCCATCATATAAGTGCTCCAAGTCAAGCACTCTTAGCTATGGAGTTCTTATGTTCTGGGATCTCAAAAAGAAGATGCATTTTGTGGGCTTAGGAAGTACCAATCAATTCTTATAAATCTTCCTTCAACTGTACAGTCCTATACCTGCACAGCCTCAGGATCCCTCTCATACCGGTGAGAATCGGTTCTGCTATCTGTCGCAGGATCTAGAAGCCTGGCAGGATCCGCTCCTTGTTCGTGCCTCATGCACCGACGATAACTCCCCGCCCTCGTCAGCCCCGGGTGTTACATGCCAACCAGCTTTAGTTTGGTTCGTCCCCGAACCACACCGTACTGGGGGGTCCGCTCTGATACCATTTCTAACGGCCCGGACAGCTTTAAGGATTGTCGACTGTCCCCACAAATCAACACGGGTCTTTTTAGCGTGTTATGTGCTCACTCACACGCTTTTTAGGAAACTTCCCAGAAGGTCACCCATCCCTTAAGTGCTCCAAGTCAAGCACGCTTAACTACGGAGTTCTTATGTTCTGGACTCCCGAAAAGAAGATGCATTTTGTGGGAAGAGGTTGTAACAATAAATTCTTATAAGTCTTCCTGCAACTGTACAGTCCCATATCAGTACAGTCTCGGGATCCCTCTCATTTCGGTGTGAATCGGTTCGTTCATGTGTCCCTCCGCCTAGAAGCCTGCCAGGAGCCGTTCCATGTCTGTGTCTCACGTACCAGCGATCACTCCCCTCCCTCGTCAGCCCCGGGTGTTACATGTCCACCAGCTTCCATTTGATTCGTTCTCGAACGACACCGTACTGGGAGAGGTCCGCTCTGATACCATTTCTAACGGCCCAGACTGCTTTTAGGATTGCTGACTGTCCTCCCAAACCAACACGGGTCTTTTCAACGTGCTTTGTCCTCACTCACACGCTTTCTGGGAAACTTCCCAGAAGGTCACCCATCCCATAAGTGCTCCAAGTCAAGCACGATTAACTATAGTGTTCTTATGTTGTGGGCTCCCGAAAAGAAGATGCATTTTGTTGGTATAGATAGTACAAATCAATTCTTATAATCCTTCCTCCAACTGTACAGTCCCATACCTGCACAGCCTCAGGATCCCTCTCATTCCGGTGTGAATCGGTTCATCCATGTGTCCCTCCGCCTAGAAGCCTGCCAGGAGCCCCTCCTTGTTCGTGCCTCATGCACCAGCGATCACTCCCCGCACTCGTCAGCCCCGGGTGTTAAATGCCAACCAGCTTTAGCTTGGTTCGTCCCCGAACCGCACCGTATTGGGAGAGATCCTCTCTGATACCATTTGTAATGGCATGGACTGCTTTCAGGATTGCCGACTGTCCCCACAAACCAACACGGGTCTTTTCAGCGTGCTTTGTCCTCACTCACATGCTTTCTGGGAAACTTCCTAGAAGGTCACCAATCCCATAAGTGCTCCAAGTCAAGCACGCTTTACTACGGATTTCTTATGTTCTGGGCTCCTGAAAAGAAGATGCATTTTGTGGGACTAGGTTGTACCAATCAATTCTTATAAGCCTTCCTGCAACTGTACAGTCCCATTTCTGTACAGTCTCGGGATCCCTCTCATTCCGGTGTGAATCGGTTCGTTCATGTGTCCCCTCGCCTATAAGCCTGTTTGGACCCGCTCCTTTTCCGTGTCTCACGCACCGGCGATCACTCCCCGCCCTCGTCAGCCCCGGGTGTTACATGCCCACCAGCTTCCGTTTGGTTCGTTCTCGAACCACACCGTACGGGGAGAGGTCTGCACTGATACCATTTATAACGGCCCAGACTTCATTTAGCATTGCTGACTGTCCTCACAAACCAACACGGGCCTTTTCAACGTGCTTTGTCCTCACTCACATGCTTTCTGGGAAACTTCCCAGAAGGTCACCCATCCCATAAGTACTCCAAGTCAAGCACGCTTAACTATAGTGTTCTTATGTTCTGGGCTCACGAAGAGAAGATTCATTTTGCTGGTATAGATAGTACAAATCAATTCTTACAATCCTTCCTTCAACTGTACAGTCCCATACCGGCACAGCCTCAGGATTCCTCTCATTCCTGTGTGATTTGGTTCATCCATGTGTCCCTCCGCCTAGAAGCCTGCCAGGAGACGCTCACGCACCGGCGATCACTCCCCGCCCTCGTCAGCCCCGGGTGTTACATGCCCACCAGCTTTCTTTGGTTCGTTCTCGAACCACACCGTACTAGGAGAGGTCCGCTCTGATACCATTTCTAACGGCCCAGACTGCTTTTAGGATTGCTGACTGTCCTCACAAACCAACACGGGTCTTTTCAACGTGCTTTGTCCTCACTCACACGCTGCCTAGGAAACATCCCAGAACGTCACCCATCCCATAAATGCTCCAAGTCAAGCATGCTTAGCTATAGTGTTCTTATGTTTTGGGCTCTCGAAAAGAAGATGCATTTTGTTGGTATAGATAGAACAAATCAATTCTTATAATCCTTCCCTCAACTGTACAGTCCCATACCTGCATAGCCTCAGGATCCCTCTCATTCCGGTGTGATTCGGTTCATTCATGTGTCCCTCCGCCAAGAAGCCTTCCTAAAGACGCTCCTTGTCTATGTCTCACGCACCGACGATCACTCCCCGCCCTCGTCAGCCCCGGTTGTTACATGCCCACCCGCTTCCGTTTGGTTCGTTCTCAAACCACACCGTACTGGGAGAGGTCCGCTCTGATACCATTTCTAACGGCTCATACTGCTTTTAGCATTGCTGACTGTCCTCACAAACCAGCACGGGTCTTTTCAACGTGCTTTGTCCTCACTCACACGCTGCCTGGGAAATATCCCAGAAGGTCACCCATCGCATAAGTGCTCCAAGTCAAGCATGCTTAACTATAGTGTTCTTATGTTCTGGGCTCCCGAAAAGAAGATGCATTTTGTTGGTATTGATAGTACAAATCAATCCTTATAATCCTTCCTTCAATTTTACTGTCCCGTACCTGCACAGCCTCAGGATCCTTCTCATTCCGGTGTGATTCGGTTCATCCATGTGTCCCTCCGCCTAGAAGCCTTCCTGAAGACGCTCCTTGTCTATGTCTCACGCACCGGCGATCACTCCCCGCCCTCGTCACCCCGAGTGTTACATGCCCACCAGCTTCCGTTTGGTTCGTTCTCGAACCACACCGTACTGGGAGAGTTCCGCACTTATACCATATCTAACGGCCCGGACTGCTTTTAGGATTGCTGACTGTCTTGACAAACCCACACGGGACTTTTCAACGTGTTTTGTCCTCACTCACACCCTTTCTGGGAAACCTCCCAAAAGGTCACCTATCCCATTAGTGCTCCAAGTCAAGCACGCTTACCTATGAAGTTCTTAAGTTCTGGGCTCCCGAAAAGAAGATGCATTTTGTGGGTTTAGGTAGTACCAATCAATTCTTATAATCCTTCCTTCAACTGTACAGTCCCATACCTGCACAGCCTCAGGATCCCTCTCATTCCGGTGTGATTCGGTTCATCCATGTGTCTCTCCGCCTAGAAGCCTTCCTGAAGACGCTCCTTGTCTATGTCTCACGCACCGGCGATCACTCCCCGCCCTCGTCAGCCCCGGGTGTTACATGCCCACCAGCTTCCGTTTGGTTCGTTCTCGAACCACACTGTACTGGGAGAGGTCCGCTCTGATACCATATCTAACGGCCCGGACTGCTTTTAGGATTGCTGACTGTCTTGACAAACCCACACGGGTCTTTTCAACGTGTTTTGTCCTCACTCACACGCTTTCTGGGAAACCTCCCAGAAGGTCACCCATCCCATTAGTGCTCCAAGTCAAGCACGCTTAACTATGATTTTCTTAAGTTCTGGGCTCCCGAAAAGAAGATGCATTTTGTGGGTTTAGGTAGTACCAATCAATTCTTATAAATCTTCCTTCAACTGTACAATTTCATACCTGCACAATGTTGGGATCCCTCAAATTCTGGTGAGAATCGGTTCCGCTATGTGTCCCCGCGCCTAGAAGCCTCGCAGGAGCCGTTCCTTGTTCGTGCCTCATGCGCCGGCGATCACTCCCCGCCCTCGTCAACCCCGGGTGTTACATGCCAACTAACTTTAGCTTGGTTCGTCCCCGAACCACACAGTACTGGGGAGGTCCGCTCTGATACCATTTCTAACGGCCCGGACTTCTTTAAGGATTGCCGACTGTCCCAACAAATCAACACGGGCCTTTTCAGCGTGTTGTATCCTCATAAGTGCTCCAAGTCAAGCACGCTTAACTACGGAGTTCTTATGTTCTCGGCTCCTGAAAAGAAGATGCATTTTTTGGGAATAGTTTGTACCAATCAATTCTTATAAGCCTTCCTGCAACTGTACAGTCCCATATCTGTACAGTCTCGGGATCCCTCATGTTTCGGTGTGAATCGGTTCATTCATGTGTCCCTCCGCCTAGAAGCCTGCTAGGAGCCGTTCCTTGTCTGTGTCTCACCCACCGGCGATCACTCCCCGCCCTCGTCAGCACCGGGTGCTACATGCCCACCAGCTTCCGTTTGGTTCGTTCTCGAACCACACCGTACTGGGAGAGGTCCGCTCTGATACCATTTCTAACGGCCCAGACTGCTTTTAGGATTGCTGACTGTCCTCACAAACCAACACGGGCCTTTTCAACGTGCTTTTTCCTCACTCACACGCTGCCTGGGAAACATCCCAGAAGGTCACCCATCCCATAAGTGCTCCAAGTCAAGCATGTTTAACTATAGTGTTCTTATGTTCTAGGCTCCCAAAGAGAAGATGCATTTTGTTGGTATAGATAGTACAAATCAATTCTTATAATCCCTCCTTCAAATGTATAGTCCCATACCTGCACAGCCTGAGGATTCCTCTCATTCCTATGTGATTTGGTTCATCCATGTGTCCCTCCGCCTAAAAGCCTGCCAGGAGACGCTCACGACCGGCGGTCACTCCCCGCCCTCAACAGCCCCGGGTGTTACATGCCCACCAGGTTCCGGTTGGTTCGTTCTCGAACCACACCGTACTAGGAGAGGTCCGCTCTGATACCATTTCTAACGGCCCAGACTGCTTTTAGGATTGCTGACTGTCCTCACAAACCAACACAGGTCTTTTCAACGTGTTTTGTCCTCACTCACACGCTTTCTGGGAAACTTCACAGAAGGTCACCCATCCCATAAGTGCTCCAAGTCAACCACGCTTAACTATATTATTCTTATGTTCTGGGCTCTCGCAAAGAAGATGCATTTTGTTGGTATAGATAGTACAAATCAATTCTTATAATCCTTCCTTCAACTGTACAGTCCCATACCTGCACAGCCTTAGGATCCCTCTCATTCCGGTGTGAATCGGTTCATCCATGTGTCCCTCCGCCTAGAAGCCTGCTAGGAGCCCCTCCTTGTTCGTGCCTCATGCACCAGCGATCACTCCCCACCCTCGTCAGCCCTGGGTGTTAAATGCCATCCAGCTTTAGCTTGGTTCGTCCCCGAACCGCACCGTGCTGGGAGAGGTCCGCTCTGATACCATTTGTAATGATATGGACTGCTTTCAGGATTGCCGACAGCCCCCACAAACCAACACGAGTCTTTTCAGCGTGCTTTGTCCTCACTCACACGCTTTCTAGGAAACTTCCCAGAAGGTCACGCATCCTATATGTGCTCCAAGTCAAGCACTCTTAACAATGGAGTTCTTATGTTCTGGGCTCCCGAAAAGAAGATGCAATTGGTTGCTATAGGTAGTACCAATCAATTCTTATAAGCCTTCCTTAAACTGTACAACCCCATACCAGCACAGCCTCAAGATCCCTCTCATTCCGGTGTGAATAGGATCATTCACGTGTCCCTCCGCCTAGAAGCCTGCCTGGAGCCTCTCCTTGTCCATGTCTTATGCCCTGGCGATCACTCCCCGCCCTCGTTAGCCCCGGGTGTTACATTCCCACCAACTTCCGTTTGGTTCGTCCCAAAACCACACCGTACTGGGAGAGGCCCCCTCTGATACCATTTCTAACGGGTCGGACTGCTTTCAGGATTACCGACTGTCGTCACAAACCAACACGGGTCTTTTCAACGTGCTTTGTCCTCACTCACACGTTTTCTGGGAAACTTCACAGAAGATCACCCCATCCCCTAAGTGCTCCAAGTCAAGCATGCTTAACTACGGAGTTCTTATGTTCGGGGCTCCCGAAAAGAAGGTGCATTTTGTGGGTATAGGTAATACCAATCAATTCTTATAAGCCTTCCTGCATCTGTACAGTCCCATCTTTATACACTCTCGGGATCCCTCTCATTCCGGTGTGAATCGGTTCATTCATGTGTCCCTCCGCCTCGAAGCCTGCCAGGATCCGCTCCTTGTCTTTGTCTCATGCACCGGTGATCACTCCCCACCCTCGTCAGCCCCAGGTGTTACATGCCCACAAGCTTCCGTTTGTTTCATTCTCGAACCATACCGTAATGGGAGAGGTCCGCTCTGATACCATTTCTAACGGCCCGGACTGCTTTTAGGATTGCTAAGTGTCCTGACAAACCCACACGGGTCTTTTCAACGTGTTTTGTCCTCACTTACACGCTTTCTGGGAAACTTCCCAGAAGGTCACCCATGACATAATTGCTCCAAGTCAAGCACTATTAACTATAGAGTTCTTAGGTTCTGGACTCCCGAAAACAAGATGCATTTTGTGGGTTTAGGCAGTACCAATCAATTCTTATAAATCTTCCTTCAATTGTACACTCCCATCTCTATACAGTCTCGGGATCCCTCTCAGTCCGATGTGAATCGGTTCATTCATCTGTCCCTCCGCCTCGAGGCCCGCCAGGATCCGCTCCTTGTCTGTGTCTCATGCACCGGTGATCACTCCCCGCCCTCATCAGCCCCGGGTGTTACATGCCCACAAGCTTCCGTTTGGTTTATTCCCGAACCATACCGTATTGGGAGAGGTCCGCTCTGATACCATTTCTAACGGCCCTGACTGCTTTTAGGATTGCTGAGTGTCCAGACAAACCAACACGAGTCTTTTCAACGTGTTTTGTCCTCACTCACACGCTTTCTGGGAAACTTCCCAGAAGGTCACCCATGACATAATTGCTCCAAGTCAAGCACTATTAAGTATAGAGTTCTTAGGTTCTGGACTCCCGAAAACAAGATGCATTTTGTGGGTTTAGGCAGTACCTATCAATTCTTATAAATCTTCCTTCAACTGTACAATCCTATACCTGCACAACCTCAGGATCCCTCTCATTCCGGTGAGAATCGGTTCTGCTATGTGTCCCTGCGCCTAGAAGTCAGGCAGGAGCCGTTCTTTGTTCGTGCCACATGCACCGACGATCAATCCCCGCCCTCGTCAGCCCCGGGTGTTACATGCCAACCAACTTAAGCTTGGTTCGTCCCCGAACCACACGGTACTGGGGAGGTCTGCTCTGATACCATTTTTAACGGCCCGGACTGCTTTAAGGATTGCCGACTGTCCCCACAAATCAACACGGGTCTTTTCAGCATGTTGTGTCCTCACTCGCACGCTTTTGAGGAAAATTCCCAGAAGGTCAACCATCCCATAGGTGCTCCATGTCAAGCACGCTTAACTACGGAGTTCTTATGTTCTGGGCTCCCGAAAAGAAGATGCATTTTGTGGGAAGAGGTTGTGCCAATCAATTCTTATAAGTCTTCCTGCAACTGTACAGTCCCATATCAGTACAGTCTCGGGATCCCTCCCATTTCGGAGTGAATCGGATCATTCATGTGTCCCTCCACCTGGAAGCCTGCCAGGAGCCGTTCCTGGTCTGTGTCTCACGCACCGGCGATCACTCCCCGCCCTCGTTAGCCCCGGGTGTTACATGTCCACCAGCTTCCATTTGGTTCATTCTCGAACCACACCGTACTGGGAGAGGTCCGCTCTGATACCATTACTAAGGGCCCAGACTGCTTTTAGCATTGCTGACTATCCTCACAAACCAACACGGGTCTTTTCAACGTGCTTTGTCCTCACTCACATGCTTTCTGGGAAACTTCCCAGAAGGTCACCCATCCTATAAGTGCTCAAAGTCAAGCACGCTTAACTATAGTGTTCTTATGTTCTGGGCTCCCGAAGAGAAGATGCATTTTGTTGGTATAGATAGTACAAAATCAATTCTTATAATCCTTCCTTCAACTGAACAGTCCCATACCTGCACAGCCTCAGGATCCCTCTCGTTCCGGTGTGATTTGGTTTACCCATGTGTCCCTCCACCTAGAAGCCTGCCCGGAGACGCTCACGCACCGGCGATCACTCCCCGCCCTCGTCAGCTGTGGGTGTTACATGCCCACCAGGTTCGGTTTGGTTCCTTCTCGAACCACACCGTACTAGGAGAGGCCCGCTCTGATACCATTTCTAATGGCCCAGACTGCTTTTAGGATTGCTGACTGTCCTCACAAACCAACACGGGTCTTTTCAACGTTTTTTGTCCTCACTCACACGCTTCCTGCGAAACATCCCAAAAGGTCACCCATCCCATAAGTGCTCCAAATCAAGCATGCTTAACTATAGTGTTCTTTTGTTCTGTGCTCCCGAAAAGAAGATGCATTATGTTGGTATAGATAGTACAAATCAATTCTTATAATTCTACCTTCAACTATACAGTCCCATACCTGCACAGCCTCAGCATCCCTCTCATTCCGGTGTGATTCGATTCATCCATGTGTCCCTCTACCTAGAAGCCTTCCTGAAGACGCTCCTTGTCTATGTCTCACGCACCGGCGATCACTCCCCGCCCTCGTCAGCCCCGGGTGTTACATGCCCACCAGCTACCGTTTGGTTCGTTCTCGAACCACACCGTACTGGGAGAGGTCCGCTCTAATACCATTTCTAACAGCCCAGACTGCTTTTAGCATTGCTGACTGTCCTCACAAACCAACATGGGTCTTTTCAACGTGCTTTGCCCTCACTCACACGCTTTTTTGGAAACTTCCCAGAAGGTCACCCATCCCATAAGTGCTCCAAGTCAAGCACGCTTAACTATAGTGTTCTTATGTTCTGGGCTCCCGAAAAGAAGATGCATTTTGTTGATATAGATAGTACAAATCAATTCTTATAATCCTTCCTTCAACTGTACAGTCTCATACCTGCACAGCCTCAGGATCCCTCTCATTTCGGTGTGATTCGGTTCATCCATGTGTCCATCCGCCTACAAGCCTTCCTGAAGACGCTCCTTGTCTATGTCGCACGCACCGGCAATCACTCCCCGCCCTCGTCAGCCCCGGGTGTTACATGCCCACCAGCTTCCGTTTGGTTCGTTCCCGAACCACACCATACTGGGAGAGGTCCGCTCTGATACCATATCTAACGGCCCGGACTGCGTTTAGGATTGTTGACTGTCCTGACAAACCCACACGGGTCTCTTCAACGTGTTTTGTCCTCACTCACACGCTTTCAGGGAAACATCCCAGAAGGTCACCCATTCCGTTAGTGCTCCAAGTCAAGCATGCTTAACTATGAAGTTCTTATGTTCTGGGCTCCTGAAAAGAAGATGCATTTTGTGGGTTTAGGTAGTACCAATCAATTCTTATAAATCTTCGTTCAACTTTACAGTTCCATACCTGCACAGTCTCGGGATCCCTCTCATTCCGGTGAGAATCGGTTCCGCTATGTGTCCCTGCGCCTAGAAGCCTGGCAGGAGCCGTTCCTTGTTCGTGCCACAAGCACCGGCAATCACTCCCCGCCCTCGTCAGCCCCGGGTGCTATATGCCAACCAACTTTATCTTGGTTCGTCCCCGAACCACACGGTACTGGGGAGGTCCACTCTGATACCATTTCTAACGGCCCGGACTGCTTTAAGGATTGCTGACATTCCCCACAAATCAACACAAGTCTTTTCAGCGTGTTGTGCCCTCACTCACACGCTTTTTAGGAAACGTCCCAGAAGGTCACCCATCCCATAATTCCTCCAAGTCAAGTACGCTTAACTACGGAGTTCTTATGTTCTGGGCTCCCGAAAAGAAGATGCATTTTGTGGGAATAGTTTGTACCAATAATTCTTATAAGCCTTCCTGCAACTGTACAGTCCCATATCTGTACAGTCTCGGGATCCCTCATATTTTGGTGTGAATCGGTTCATTCATGTGTCCTTCCGCCTTGAAGCCTGCTAGGAGCCGTTCCTTGTCTGTGTCTCACCCACCGACGATCACTCCCCGCCCTCGTCAGCACTGGGTTTTACATGCCCACCAGCTTCCGTTTGGTTCGTTCTCGAACCACACCGTACTGGGAGAGGTCCGCTCTGATACCATTTCTAACGGCCCAGACTGCTTTTAGGATTGCTGACTGTCCTCACAAACCAACACGGGTCATTTCAACGTGATTTTTCCTCACTCACACGCTGCCTGGGAAACATCCGTGAAGGTCACCCATCCCATAAGTGCTCCAAGTCAACCATGCTTAACTATAGTGTTCTTATGTTCTGGGCTCCCGAAGAGAAGATGCATTTTGTTGGTATAGATAGTACAAATCAATTCTTATAATCCTTCCTTCAACTGTACAGTCCCATACCTGCACAGCCTCAGGATTCCTCTCATTCCAGTGTGATTTAGTTCATCCATGTGTCCCTCCGCCTAGAAGCCTGCCAGGAGACGCTCACGACCGGCGATCACTCCCCGCCCTCGTCAGCCCCGGGTGTTACATGCCCACCAGGTTCCGGTTGGTTCGTTCTCGAACCACACCGTACTAGGAGAGGTCCGCTCTGATACCATTTCTAACGGCCCAGACTGATTTTAGGATTACTGACTGTCCTCCCAAACCAACACAGGTGTTTTCAACGTGCTTTGTCCTCACTCACACGCTTTCTGGGAAACTTCACAGAAGGTCACCCATCCCATAAGTGCTCCAAGTCAACCACACTTAACTATATTATTCTTATGTTCTGGACTCCCGAAAAGAAGATGCATTTTGTTGGTATAGATAGTACAAATCAATTCTTATAATCCTTCCTTCAACTGTACAGTCCCATACCTGCACAGCCTTAGGATCCCTCTCATTCCGGGGTGAATCGTTTCATCCATGCGTCCCTCCGCCTAGAAGCCTGCCAGGAGCCCCTCCTTGTTCGTGCCTCATGCCCCAGCGATCACTCCCTGCCCTCGTCAGCCCTGGGTGTTAAATGCCAACCAGCTTTAGCTTGGTTCGTCCCCGAACCGCACCGTACTGGGAGAGGTCCACTCTGATACCATTTGTAATGATATGGACTGCTTTCAGGATTGCTGACAGCCCCCACAAACCAACACGAGTCTTTTCCGCGTGCTTTGTCCTCACTCACACGCTTTCGGGGAAACTTCCCAGAAGGTCACCCATCCCATAAGTGCTCCAAGTCAAGCACTCTTAACAATGGAGTTCTTATGTTCTGGGCTCTCGAAAAGAAGATGCAATTGGTTGCTATAGGTAGTACCAATCAATTCTTATAAGCCTTCCTTAAACTGTACAGTCCCATACCAGCACAACCTCAGGATCTCTCTCATTCCGGTGTGAATAGGATCATTCACGTGTCCCTCCGCCTAGAAGCCTGCCTGGAGCCTCTCCTTGTCCATGTCTTATGCCCTGGCGATCACTCCCCGCCCTCGTTAGCCCCGGGTGTTACATTCCCACCAACTTCCGTTTGGTTCGTCCCAGAACCACACCGTACTGGGAGAGGTCCCCTCTGATACGATTTCTAACAGGTCGGACTGCTTTCAGGATTACCAACTGTCGTCACAAACCAACACGGGTCTTTTCAACGTGCTTTGTCCTCACTCACACGTTTTCTGGGAAACTTCACAGAAGGTCACCCCATCCCATAAGTGCTCCAAGTCAAGCACGCTTAACTACGGAGTTCTTATGTTCGGGGCTCCCGAAAAGAAGGTGCATTTTGTGGGTATAGGTAATACCAATCAATTCTTATAAGCCTTCCTGCAACTGTACAGTCCCATCTCTATACACTCTCGGGATCCCTCTCATTCCGGTGTGAATCGGTTCATTCATGTGTCCCTCCGCCTCGAAGCCTGCCAGGATCCGCTCCTTGTCTTTGTCTCATGCACCGGTGATCACTCCCCGCCCTCGTCAGCCCCGGGTGTTACATGCCCACAAGCTTCCGTTTGGTTCATTCTCAAACCATACCGTATTGGGAGAGGTCCGTTCTGATACCATTTCTAACGGCCCGGACTACTTTTAGGATTGCTAAGTGTCCTGACTAACCAACACGAGTCTTTTCAACGTGTTTTGTCCTCACTCACACGTTTTCTGGGAAACTTCCCAGAAGGTCACCCATGACATAATTGCTCCAAGTCAAGCACTATTAACTATAGAGTTCTTATGTCCTGGACTCCCGAAAAGAAGATGCATTTTCTGGGTTTAGGCAGTACCAATCAATTCTTATAAATCTTCCTTCAATTGTACAGTCCGATACCTTCACAACCTCAGGATCCCTCTCATTCCGGTGAGAATCGGTTCCGCTATGTGTCCCTACGCCTAGAAGTCAGGCAAGAGCCGTTCCTTGTTCGTGCCACATGCACCGACGATCACTCCCCGCCCTCGTCAGCCCCGGGTGTTATATGCCAACCAACTTTATCTTGGTTCGGCCCCGAACCACACGATACTGGGGAGGTCCGCTCTGATACCATTCCTAACGGCCCGCACTACTTTAAGGATTACCGAATGTCCCCACAAATCAACACAGGTCTTTT
Organism: Ammopiptanthus mongolicus; assembly: GCA_039655645.1. Classification (NCBI taxonomy): domain Eukaryota; kingdom Viridiplantae; phylum Streptophyta; class Magnoliopsida; order Fabales; family Fabaceae; genus Ammopiptanthus; species Ammopiptanthus mongolicus. Next base: position 58,642,509 of record CM077348.1, on the reverse strand, counting down.
CAGCGTGTTGTGTCCTCACTCACACGCTTTTTAGGAAACTTCCCAGAAGATCACCCATCCCATAATTGCTCCAAGTCAAGCACGCTTAACTACGGAGTTCTTATGTTCTGGGCCCCCGAAAAGAAGATGCATTTTGTGGGAATAGGTTGTACCAATCAATTCTTATAAGCCTTCCTGCAACTGTACAGTCCCATATCTGTACAGTCTCGGGATCCCTCACATTTCGGTGTGAATCTGTTCATTCATATGTCCCTCCGCCTAGAAGCCTGCTAGGAGCCGTTACATATCTGTATCTCACCCACCGGCGATCACTCCCCGCCCTCGTCAGCACCGGGTGTTACATGCCCACCAACTTCCGTTTGGTCGTTCTCGAACCACGCCGTACTGGTAGAGGTCCGCTCTGATACCATTTCTAACGGCCCAGAATGCTTTGAGGATTGCAGACTGTCCTCACAAACCAACACGGGTCTTTTCAACGTGCTGTGTCCCCACTCACACGCTTTCTGCGAAACTTCACAGAAGGTCACCCATCCCCTAAGTGCTCCAAGTCAAGCATGCTTAACTATAGTGTTCTTATGTTCTGGGCTCCCGAAAAGAAGATGTATTTTGTTGGTATAGATAGTACAAATCAATTCTTATAATCCTTCCTTCAACTGTACAGTCCCATACCTGCACAGCCTTAGGATCCCTCTCATTCCGGTGTCAATCGGTTCATCCATGTGTCCCTCCGCCTAGAAGCCTACCAGGAGCCCCTCCTTGTTCGTGCCTCATGCACCAGCGATCACTCCCGCCCTCGTCAGCCATGGGTGTTAAATGCCAACCAGCTTTAGCTTGGTTCGTCCCCGAACCGAACCGAACCGTACCGGGAGAGGTCCGTTCTGATACCATTTGTAATGATACGGTCTGCTTTTAGGATTGCCGACAGCCCCCCACAAACCACCACGGGTGTTTTCAGCGTGCTTTGTCCTCACTCACATGCTTTCTGGGAAACTTCCCAGAAGGTCACCCATCCCATAAGTGCTACAAGTCAAGCACTCTTAACAATGGAGTTCATATGTTCTGGGCTCCCGAAAAGAAGATGCAATTTGTTGCTATAGGTAGTACCAATCAATTCTTATAAGCCTTCCTTAAACTGTACAGTCCCATACCAGCACAACCTCAGGATCCCTCTCATTCCGGTGTGAATAGGATCATTCACGTGTCCCTCCGCCTAGAAGCCTGCCTCGAGCCTCTCCTTGTCCATGTCTTATGCCCTGGCGATCACTCCCCGCCCTCGTTAGCCCCGGGTGTTACATTCCCACCAACTTCCGTTTGGTTCGTCCCAGAACCAGACCGTACTGGGAGTGGCCCCTCTGATACCATTTCTAACGGGCCGGACTACTTTTAGGATTACCGACTGTCGTCACAAACCAACACGGGTTTTTTCAACGTGCTTTGTCTCACTCACACGTTTTCTGGGAAACTTCACAGAAGGTCACCCCATCCCATAAGTGCTCCAAGTCAAGCACGCTTAACTATGGAGTTTTTATGTTCTGGGCTCCTGAAAAGAAGATGCAGTTTGTGGGTATAGGTAATACCAATCAATTCTTATAAGTCTTCCTGCAACTGTACAGTCCCATATCAGTACAGTCTCGGGATCCCTCCCATTTGGGTGTGAATTGTAACGTCCCGATTTTCACGTTTTCTAATTTTTCAGTATTTTAACGTCTTTATTTTATTCGAGGTCTTAGGAATGGAAATAAAATATTCCGAGACCATAGTCATGCTCGACGATATCGTAGGAAGCTACGATTAAGTTTTGAGTCAAAAACTCAAACAGAGTCCGGTCTGCATTTTTGTACTGACAGTATGATTTTACTGCTCAGAAGACCTCAGATGGACCCGTGAACGAGACAGTAAGTCTTAGATTTCGATTATCTACGTTTTGGTTAAATTTCGTAAAAATTTCAGAAAAATCACTTCTTGACCTTCGTTCGGGCGGAATTCTCAATCGGGTGACGAACGGAGCCACATATGGACTTACCGAGACTCGTCAACAGATAATCTTGATATCACAACATCCCAGGACACTTGGGAGAGTATGCCAGAGTCGTCATGACGATCGGGAAAATCTAGACGCGAAATGACCAAAATGCCCCTAACCTTAGTCTTTTGCACTTTTACCATTTTACCCTTTTGGCAAATGACCATTTTGCCCTTAAGTGACTTGTTTTAAGGCTGAACTCAGCCCCTCACTCTCTCATTTTCGCACAGCCCTCTCAAAAATAGAAGAACACCATAGTTGCTCTTGAAGAAACACCATTGTTACTCTTGAAGCTCCTTGATTTCTTGTTAGAATCACTTGATTCCTTGAGCAATCTTCCATCATTTCAAGGTAAGATCACTTCTATGATCTCTTAGCTTCTTGAATATCTCTTTATTTCAAGATCAAGATCCATTTTCATGAAAATTATTTCTTAGATCCAAAACTTTAAAAATCCATAGGAAATTGTAGAAAAATCCTGTTGAGGTAAGACCAATTTCTTTGAACGCACCTCATCATTTTCTATCTAAACCCTAGAGCTTATGATTCAAGTCTCATCATAGCTCAAAAAGCACATTAGGGCCGAGCCCTTCTTGATGATGATGAATAGTGTTTTCATCAATTTTTGATTTCTAACACTTGATTTCGTTCCTAGCTTTCCTAATGCCTTTGAATCTATGAAATGGAAAACCAAGATCAATTCCTAGCTTTATTCTCTTTAGGGTGGCCGAAACCCTCTTTGTGAGAATTGTTGAGTTTGGTTTGATTGTTGTTTAATGTTTGATTGTTTGGTTGTTTGTAGTTGGTGACAACTATCAGGAGGTTCACAAACCGATCAACCAACTTTGATCCGGGAATCTGCTCTTCAACAGGTATGGGGAGAAGAACCTCATCACACCAAGATGGTGGTGGTGAAGATGGTTGTTTACTTTATGTGTGGGTGAAACCCTTTAGTTTGGGTTCACTTTTAATTGTTATGTTTTGTTAAGTTCTCTTCAAGAACAAGGTTGTCTTGATGAGTGTATGCTTTAGTATGTTGTAGTGTGCTTTAGCATATGTTGATGATGATATGATTAAATAAAAATCATTTTCATGTATGTTGGAAAACCTACTTTGATCACTAGATCAAGTATGGACTTTTATGCTTGGTCATGAGACTATGATGTGTGATGGACTTGTATGTTTTGGTTATGATGTAATAAGATGTAATTGTGGTTTGTCATAATTGGTGTGAGCTTTTGAGCTATATTTGCTTTGTTGGTGAAGCAAAGTCTCATGTATTGTAGTAGGCTTTTGAGCTATATTTTCATTGGTGGCCTTAGTAAGAGGAAATATATGAACATGTGTTGTTCTTGATCTAGCAAGGTTTTGAAGTAAGAAAAAAACATGAAAACATGATTTCATAACCTATGTTTTCAAAGAGAAACAAAAGTGATTTTGATCCAAAGATCAAATGAAGTTTTAACCTTTTAAGTGTGTCACCAAAGTGGAAAATGTCTTTTCTTTAGCCATAGGTTTGTTAATCAAACTAAGTGTTTCAAAAGAGAATTAATGAAGAAGTTAAGGAAAAGTGAAAACAGGGCACTCGCCCAGCGAACCCCGTCTCGCCTCGCGAGACAGAGGGAAGATAAGGCATTCGCCAGGCTAACATTGCCTCGCCTCGCGAGACAGTGGACTAGCCCGAGCAGCAAAGATGCAGCTTCTCTGCCTCGCGTAGCGAAGTAGTTCTCGCCCCGCGAACCGCCTAAGCAGTGAAGAATTACAGCTCTGCCTCGCGACGCGGGACAATTATCGCCTCGCGATGCAGAAGGTCGGTTTGAAATACAGTTCTCTGCCTCACGACGCGAGACAATATTCGCCTCGCGATACAGAGGATTTGTATAAGGAGCAAATATAACTCTCAACCTCGCGACGCGAAACTTCTGTTCGCCCCGTGAGAAAGGAATCACTACCTTAATTTAGCTAAGCGAATGTACTCTCGCTAAGCGAATTTCATGTTTTAGAAAATGCTAGAAGTGAAGTAAGTAGTTCAAATGTTGTTTCAAATCAAATGAGTTTTCAATCGTAAAAGTTGTTTGGTTTACAAAAGGAGTTTTCTAACTCAATCGTAAAGTTTTACGCGTGAAAAACCTAAGTTAAATAATTAACTTAGAGTTGAAGACAAGGGTTAATTAAGTATGGTATGTGGTGGAACAAGACCATGTACTATACCATTGATGACTTAGTACATCAATGAGTTCATAAGACTTAAGTGAAATCAACACTTGTTTCCTTAATTGAAAAACAAGGGATTAATACCTTAGAAAGGCTTAAAGACTTATCTAAGAGGATTCTCAATCCTTATTCATAATGCTTAGGACTTGAGACATAATTCATAAGACGTAAACACAAACACGAAACGTTTTGGTTTTCGAAACAGTAGTTCGATGACGGACTGATGATTCGGATCCAGGTTAATCGTTCAATTGTTTCTGTCTTGTGATAACTGGAATGAGAGAGATCCTGAGGCTGTGCAGGTATGGGACTGTACAGTGGAAGGAATCCTGAGGCTATGCAGGTATGGGACTGTATAGTTAAGGGAAGGTATATAAGAATTGATTGGTACTATCCATACCAACAAGATTTATCTTCTTTTCGGGAGCTTAGAACTTAAGTACTTTATAGTTAAGCGTGCTTGACTTAGAGTAATTATGGGATGGGTGACCTTCTGGGAAGTTTCCTAGAAAGCGTGTGAGTGAGGACAAAACACGCTGAAAAGACTTGTGTTGGTTTGGGGGACAGTCGGCGATTCTGAAAGCAGTCTGGATCATTCCAATGGAATCACGAGATATTTATCCGATGGATAATTGTTTTATCCGATGGATAAATGTTTTATAAAGTAAAGACGTGTGTAGTTTCTAAGGAAGAGAACTTTAGTGAAGCTTGAGGTTTATCCAATGGATAGACAATGCTTTATCGCATCTGCTTTGTGTAAGCATTGGCATTTCATGTGCATAGTTGTAAGGCCTTGAGCCTAGGAGTTGAGCTTACACCTTGATACGGGTGCGAATCTTACGGTGACGATCTTCAATGGTCTTTTTGGAGGTATCAGGGTTGGAAGGGCTGACATGTGACCAGTTGGTGATTCTTCTGTGTCGTGGCGAATCCGTGCAATACACTGATATCCTCTACTAGATGCCGTACTTTTCATGTTTGGTCGAGAGTGTTACCGTAAAGCCAGATACGTGCACGTTACGAATGTTGTAGCATCTTGCTCATGGCTGGCAGAAACCGGAACATGTCCTCCCATTCACTCTCTCCGAATGTTTTGTTAGCTCCATGGAGTAGGGGTCAGAGTAGTACCCAGTGACATTGACATTGAGTCATATACATTGCATTGCATTGCATGGCTATTGATGTTTGCATTTACTGTTATACATCACTATATTGTTAAGAATGCCTTATATTATGCTGTTAAATGTTTAGCACGATATTATGTTGATGACTGCTTAACATGATTTGTACTAAGAACCTTTGTAAGCATGTTGGGTACGTTGTTACCCGGTGAGTCGTCCCGTTTTTGCTACTGCTGTTTTGTTGTGTTGATGAACGGGAATCTCACCCATATCTGTATGTTTTCTGCTGGTACTTGCTGTTGATGCTTGAACAGATGGACGCGACGATGGTTCGGTTCTGCAGTCCCTTTGAGTTCGGAGGTGGACTCTTTTGCTGTTTTAGTTTTGTTGTCGGCCAGACTATGTCAGTTTTTGTAGTACCTTTTGGGAGCTATGACTCCTAGTACTTATTGCATTTTCTTATGTCAGTCATACATTAGACTTATGTCTGTATACAGTAATGTTGATGTTTCTGTTTTTGTTTTCTGTTTCTGTATTTATAATACTGTATGTATGTCCTAGTATTGCATGGTGAACCTAAGTTCACTTATTAGTAGTATTTATTACCTTTACTAATCCCATTACATCTTTACGAAAAGAAAAGAAAAAGAAAAATCGTATTTTTCCGCATTAATAAATATTTTCGGCCTTATAAACGTTCGGGAATGTAACACTCGGGACCCGGGTGTTACATGCCCACCAGCTTACTTTGGTTCGTTCTCGAACCACGCCGTACTGGGAGAGGTCCGCTCTAATACCATTTCTAACCGCCCAGACTGCTTTTAGCATTGCTGACTGTCCTCACAAACCAACACGGGTCTTTTCAACGTGCTTTGCCCTCACTCACATGCTTTTTTGGAAACTTCCCAGAAGGTCACCCATCCCATAAGTGCTCCAAGTCAAGCACGCTTAACTATAGTGTTCTTATGTTCTGGGCTCCCGAAAAGAAGATGCATTTTGTTGATATAGATAGTACAAATCAATTCTTATAATCCTTCCTTCAACTGTACAGTCCCATACCTGCACAGCCTCAGGATCCCTCTCAATCCGGTGTGATTCGGTTCATCCATGTGTCCTTCTGCCTAGAAGCCTTCCTGATGACGCTCCTTGTCTATGTCTCACGCACCGGCGATCACTCCCCGCCCTCGTCAGCCCCGGGTGTTACATGCCCGCCAGCTTTCTTTGGTTCGTTCTCGAACCACACCGTACTGGGAGAGGTCCGCTCTAATACCATTTCTCACGGCCCAGACTGCTTTTAGCATTGCTGACTGTCGTCACAATCCAACACGGGTCTTTTCAACATGCTTTGCCCTCACTCACACGCTTTTTTGGAAACTTCCCAGAAGATCACCCATCCCATAAGTGCTCCAAGTCAAGCACGCTTAACTATAGTGTTCTTATGTTCTGGGCTCCCGAAAAGAAGATGCATTTTGTTGATATAGATAGTACAAATCAATTCTTATAATCCTTCCTTCAACTGTACAGTCCCATACCTGCACAGCCTCAGGATCCCTCTCAATCCGGTGTGATTCGGTTCATCCATGTGTCCCTCTGCCTAGAAGCCTTCCTGAAGACGCTCCTTGTCTATGTCTCACGCACCGGCGATCACTCCCCGCCCTCGTCAGCCCCGGGTGTTACATGCCCGCCAGCTTTCTTTGGTTCGTTCCCGAACCACACCGTACAGGGAGAGGTCCGCTCTAATACCATTTCTCACGGCCCAGACTGCTTTTAGCATTGCTGACTGTCGTCACAATCCAACACGGGTCTTTTCAACGTGCTTTGCCCTCACTCACACGCTTTTTTGGAAACTTCCCAGAAGGTCACCCATCCCATAAGTGCTCCAAGTCAAGCACGCTTAACTATAGTGTTCTTATGTTCTGGGCTCCCGAAAAGAAGATGCATTTTGTTGATATAGATAGTACAAATCAATTCTTATAATCCTTCCTTCAACTGTACAGTCCCATACCTGCACAGCCTCAGGATCCCTCTCAATCCGGTGTGATTCGGTTCATCCATGTGTCCCTCTGCCTAGAAGCCTTCCTGAAGACGCTCCTTGTCTATGTCTCACGCACCGGCGATCACTCCCCGCCCTCGTCAGCCCCGGGTGTTACATGCCCGCCAGCTTTCTTTGGTTCGTTCTCAAACCACACCGTACTGGGAGAGGTCCGTTCTAATACCATTTCTCACGGCCCAGACTGCTTTTAGCATTGCTGACTCTCGTCACAATCCAACACGGGTCTTTTCAACGTGCTTTGCCCTCACTCACACGCTTTTTTGGAAACTTCCCAGAAGGTCACCCATCCCATAAGTGCTCCAAGTCAAGCACGCTTAACTATAGTGTTCTTATGTTCTGGGCTCCCGAAAAGAAGATGCATTTTGTTGATATAGATAGTACAAATCAATTCTTATAATCCTTCCTTCAACTGTACAGTCCCATACCTGCACAGCCTCAGGATCCCTCTCCTTCCGGTGTGATTCGGTTCATCCATGTGTCCATCCGCCTACAAGCCTTCTTGAAGACGCTCCTTGTCTATGTCGCACGCACCGGCGATCACTCCCCACCCTCGTCAGCCCCGAGTGTTACATGCCCACCAGCTTCCGTTTGGTTCGTTCCCGAACCACACCATACTGGGAGAGGTCCGCTCTGATACCATATCTAACGGCCCAGACTGATTTAAGGATTGCCGACTGTCCCCACAAATCAACACGGGTCTTTTCAACGTGTTATGTCCTCACTCACACGCTTTTTAGGAAACTTCCCAGAAAGTCACCCATCCCATAAGTGCTTCAAGTCAAGCACGCTTAACTACGGAGTTCTTATGTTCTGGGCTCCCGAAAAGAAGATGCGTTTTTTGGGAAGAGGTTGTACCAATCAATTCTTATAAATCTTCCTTCAACTGTACAGTTCCATACCTGCACAGTCTCGGGATCCCTCTCATTCCGGTGAGAATCGGTTACGCTATGTGTCCCTGTGCCTAGAAGCCTGGCAGGAGCCGTTCCTTGTTCGTGCCACATGCACCGGCGATCACTCCCTGCCCTCGTCAGCCCCGGGTGTTACATGAACACCAACTTTATCTTGGTTCGTCCCCGAACCACACGGTACTGGGGAGGTCCGCTCTGATACCATTTTTAACGGCCCGTACTGCTTTAAGGATTGCCGACTGTCCCCACAAATCAACACAGGTCTTTTCAGCGTGTTGTGCCCTCACTCACACGCTTTTTAGGAAACTTCCCAGAAGGTCACCCATCCCATAATTCCTCCAAGTCAAGCACGCTTAACTACGGAGTTCTTATGTTCTGGGCTCCCGAAAAGAAGATGCGTTTTGTGGGAAGAGGTTGTACCAATCAATTCTTATAAATCTTCCTTCAACTGTGCAGTTCCATACCTGCACAGTCTCGGGATCCCTCTCATTCCGGTGAGAATCGGTTCCGCTATGTGTCCCTGCGCCTAGAAGCCTGGCAGGAGCCGTTCCTTGTTCGTGCCACATGCACCGACGATCACTCCCCGCCCTCGTCAGCCCCGGGTGTTACATGCAACCATCTTTAGCTTGGTTCGTCCCCGAACCACACGGTACTGGGGAGGTCCGCTCTGATACCATTTTTAACGGCCCGGACTGCTTTAAGGATTGCCGACTATCCCCACAAATCAACACGGGTCTTTTCAGCGTGTTGTGTCCTCACTCGCACGCTTTTGAGGAAAATTCCCAGAAGGTCAACCATCCCATAAGTGCTCCATGTCAAGCACGCTTAACTACGGAGTTCTTATGTTCTGGGCTCCCGAAAAGAAGATGCATTTTGTGGGAAGAGGTTGTGCCAATCAATTCTTATAAGTCTTCCTGCAACTGTACAGTCCCATATCAGTACAGTCTCGGGATCCCTCCCATTTCGGTGTGAATCGGTTCATTCATGTGTCCCTCCACCTGGAAGCCTGCCAGGAGCCGTTCCTGGTCTGTGTCTCACGCACCGGCGATCACTCCCCGCCCTCGTTAGCCCCGGGTGTTACATGTCCACCAGCTTCCATTTGGTTCGTTCTCGAACCACACCGTACTGGGAGAGGTCCGCTCTGATACCATTTCTAAGGGCCCAGACTGCTTTTAGCATTGCTGACTGTCCTCACAAACCGACACGGGTCTTTTCAACGTGCTTTGTCCTCACTCACGTGCTTTTTGGGAAACTTCCCAGAAGGTCACCCATCCGATAAGTGCTCCAAGTCAAGAACGCTTAACTATAGTGTTCTTATGTTCTGCGCTCCTGAAGAGAAGATGCATTTTGTTGGTATAGATAGTACAAAATCAATTCTTATAATCCTTCCTTCAACTGAACAGTCCCATACCTGCACAGCCTCAGGATCCCTCTAATTCCGGTGTGATTTGGTTCACCTATGTGTCCCTCCGCCTAGAAGCCTGCCGGGAGACGCTCATGCACCGGCGATCACTCCCCACCCTCGTCAGCCGTGGGTGTTACATGCCCACCAGGTTCCGTTTGGTTCGTTCTCGAACCACACCGTACTAGGAGAGGCCCGCTCTGATACCATTTCTAACGGCCCAGATTGCTTTTAGGATTGCTGACTGTCCTCACAAACCAACACGGGTCTATTCAACGTGCTTTGCCCTCACTCACACGCTTTTTTGGAAACTTCCCAGAAGGTCACCCATCCCATAAGTGCTCCAAGTCAAGCACGCTTAACTATAGTGTTCTTATGTTCTGGGCTCCCGAAAAGAAGATGCATTTTGTTGATATAGATAGTACAAATCAATTCTTATAATCCTTCCTTCAACTGTACAGTCCCATACCTGCACAGCCTCAGGATCCCTCTCCTTCCGGTGTGATTCGGTTCATCCATGTGTCCATCCGCCTACAAGCCTTCTTGAAGACGCTCCTTGTCTATGTCGCACGCACCGGCGATCACTCCCCACCCTCGTCAGCCCCGAGTGTTACATGCCCACCAGCTTCCGTTTGGTTCGTTCCCGAACCACACCATACTGGGAGAGGTCCGCTCTGATACCATATCTAACGGCCCAGACTGATTTAAGGATTGCCGACTGTCCCCACAAATCAACACGGGTCTTTTCAACGTGTTATGTCCTCACTCACACGCTTTTTAGGAAACTTCCCAGAAAGTCACCCATCCCATAAGTGCTTCAAGTCAAGCACGCTTAACTACGGAGTTCTTATGTTCTGGGCTCCCGAAAAGAAGATGCGTTTTTTGGGAAGAGGTTGTACCAATCAATTCTTATAAATCTTCCTTCAACTGTACAGTTCCATACCTGCACAGTCTCGGGATCCCTCTCATTCCGGTGAGAATCGGTTACGCTATGTGTCCCTGTGCCTAGAAGCCTGGCAGGAGCCGTTCCTTGTTCGTGCCACATGCACCGGCGATCACTCCCTGCCCTCGTCAGCCCCGGGTGTTACATGAACACCAACTTTATCTTGGTTCGTCCCCGAACCACACGGTACTGGGGAGGTCCGCTCTGATACCATTTTTAACGGCCCGTACTGCTTTAAGGATTGCCGACTGTCCCCACAAATCAACACAGGTCTTTTCAGCGTGTTGTGCCCTCACTCACACGCTTTTTAGGAAACTTCCCAGAAGGTCACCCATCCCATAATTCCTCCAAGTCAAGCACGCTTAACTACGGAGTTCTTATGTTCTGGGCTCCCGAAAAGAAGATGCGTTTTGTGGGAAGAGGTTGTACCAATCAATTCTTATAAATCTTCCTTCAACTGTGCAGTTCCATACCTGCACAGTCTCGGGATCCCTCTCATTCCGGTGAGAATCGGTTCCGCTATGTGTCCCTGCGCCTAGAAGCCTGGCAGGAGCCGTTCCTTGTTCGTGCCACATGCACCGACGATCACTCCCCGCCCTCGTCAGCCCCGGGTGTTACATGCAACCATCTTTAGCTTGGTTCGTCCCCGAACCACACGGTACTGGGGAGGTCCGCTCTGATACCATTTTTAACGGCCCGGACTGCTTTAAGGATTGCCGACTATCCCCACAAATCAACACGGGTCTTTTCAGCGTGTTGTGTCCTCACTCGCACGCTTTTGAGGAAAATTCCCAGAAGGTCAACCATCCCATAAGTGCTCCATGTCAAGCACGCTTAACTACGGAGTTCTTATGTTCTGGGCTCCCGAAAAGAAGATGCATTTTGTGGGAAGAGGTTGTGCCAATCAATTCTTATAAGTCTTCCTGCAACTGTACAGTCCCATATCAGTACAGTCTCGGGATCCCTCCCATTTCGGTGTGAATCGGTTCATTCATGTGTCCCTCCACCTGGAAGCCTGCCAGGAGCCGTTCCTGGTCTGTGTCTCACGCACCGGCGATCACTCCCCGCCCTCGTTAGCCCCGGGTGTTACATGTCCACCAGCTTCCATTTGGTTCGTTCTCGAACCACACCGTACTGGGAGAGGTCCGCTCTGATACCATTTCTAAGGGCCCAGACTGCTTTTAGCATTGCTGACTGTCCTCACAAACCGACACGGGTCTTTTCAACGTGCTTTGTCCTCACTCACGTGCTTTTTGGGAAACTTCCCAGAAGCTCACCCATCCGATAAGTGCTCCAAGTCAAGAACGCTTAACTATAGTGTTCTTATGTTCTGCGCTCCTGAAGAGAAGATGCATTTTGTTGGTATAGATAGTACAAAATCAATTCTTATAATCCTTCCTTCAACTGAACAGTCCCATACCTGCACAGCCTCAGGATCCCTCTAATTCCGGTGTGATTTGGTTCACCTATGTGTCCCTCCGCCTAGAAGCCTGCCGGGAGACGCTCATGCACCGGCGATCACTCCCCACCCTCGTCAGCCGTGGGTGTTACATGCCCACCAGGTTCCGTTTGGTTCGTTCTCGAACCACACCGTACTAGGAGAGGCCCGCTCTGATACCATTTCTAACGGCCCAGATTGCTTTTAGGATTGCTGACTGTCCTCACAAACCAACACGGGTCTATTCAACGTGCTTTGCCCTCACTCACACGCTTTTTTGGAAACTTCCCAGAAGGTCACCCATCCCATAAGTGCTCCAAGTCAAGCACGCTTAACTATAGTGTTCTTATGTTCTGGGCTCCCGAAAAGAAGATGCATTTTGTTGATATAGATAGTACAAATCAATTCTTATAATCCTTCCTTCAACTGTACAGTCCCATACCTGCACAGCCTCAGGATCCCTCTCCTTCCGGTGTGATTCGGTTCATCCATGTGTCCATCCGCCTACAAGCCTTCTTGAAGACGCTCCTTGTCTATGTCGCACGCACCGGCGATCACTCCCCACCCTCGTCAGCCCCGAGTGTTACATGCCCACCAGCTTCCGTTTGGTTCGTTCCCGAACCACACCATACTGGGAGAGGTCCGCTCTGATACCATATCTAACGGCCCAGACTGATTTAAGGATTGCCGACTGTCCCCACAAATCAACACGGGTCTTTTCAACGTGTTATGTCCTCACTCACACGCTTTTTAGGAAACTTCCCAGAAAGTCACCCATCCCATAAGTGCTTCAAGTCAAGCACGCTTAACTACGGAGTTCTTATGTTCTGGGCTCCCGAAAAGAAGATGCGTTTTTTGGGAAGAGGTTGTACCAATCAATTCTTATAAATCTTCCTTCAACTGTACAGTTCCATACCTGCACAGTCTCGGGATCCCTCTCATTCCGGTGAGAATCGGTTCCGCTATGTGTCCCTGCGCCTAGAAGCCTGGCAGGAGCCGTTCCTTGTTCGTGCCACATGCACCGACGATCACTCCCCGCCCTCGTCAGCCCCGGGTGTTACATGCAACCATCTTTAGCTTGGTTCGTCCCCGAACCACACGGTACTGGGGAGGTCCGCTCTGATACCAATTTTAACGGCCCGGACTGCTTTAAGGATTGCCGACTATCCCCACAAATCAACACGGGTCTTTTCAGCGTGTTGTGTCCTCACTCGCACGCTTTTGAGGAAAATTCCCAGAAGGTCAACCATCCCATAAGTGCTCCATGTCAAGCACGCTTAACTACGGAGTTCTTATGTTCTGGGCTCCCGAAAAGAAGATGCATTTTGTGGGAAGAGGTTGTGCCAATCAATTCTTATAAGTCTTCCTGCAACTGTACAGTCCCATATCAGTACAGTCTCGGGATCCCTCCCATTTCGGTGTGAATCGGTTCATTCATGTGTCCCTCCACCTGGAAGCCTGCCAGGAGCCGTTCCTGGTCTGTGTCTCACGCACCGGCGATCACTCCCCGCCCTCGTTAGCCCCGGGTGTTACATGTCCACCAGCTTCCATTTGGTTCGTTCTCGAACCACACCGTACTGGGAGAGGTCCGCTCTGATACCATTTCTAAGGGCCCAGACTGCTTTTAGCATTGCTGACTGTCCTCACAAACCGACACGGGTCTTTTCAACGTGCTTTGTCCTCACTCACATGCTTTCTGGGAAACTTCCCAGAAGGTCACCCATCCGATAAGTGCTCCAAGTCAAGCACGCTTAACTATAGTGTTCTTATGTTCTGCGCTCCTGAAGAGAAGATGCATTTTGTTGGTATAGATAGTACAAAATCAATTCTTATAATCCTTCCTTCAACTGAACAGTCCCATACCTGCACAGCCTCAGGATCCCTCTAATTCCGGTGTGATTTGGTTCACCTATGTGTCCCTCCGCCTAGAAGCCTGCCGGGAGACGCTCATGCACCGGCGATCACTCCCCACCCTCGTCAGCCGTGGGTGTTACATGCCCACCAGGTTCCGTTTGGTTCGTTCTCGAACCACACCGTACTAGGAGAGGCCCGCTCTGATACCATTTCTAACGGCCCAGATTGCTTTTAGGATTGCTGACTGTCCTCACAAACCAACACGGGTCTTTTCAACGTTTTTTGTCCTCACTCACAAGCTTCCTGCGAAACATCCCAAAAGGTCACCCATCCCATAAGTGCCCCAAATCAAGCATGCTTAAATATAGCGTTCTTATGTTCTGGGCTCCCGAAAAGAAGATGCATTATGTTAGTATAGATAGTACAAATCAATTCTTATAACTCTTCCTTCAACTGTACAGTCCCATACCTGCACAGCCTCAGGATCCCTCTCATTCCGGTGTGATTCGGTTCATCCATGTGTCCCTCTGCCTAGAAGCCTTCCTGAAGACGCTCCATGTCTATGTCTCACGCACCGGCGATCATTCCCCGCCCTCGTCAGCCCCCGGTGTTACATGCCCCCCAGCTTCCTTTCGTTCGTTCTCGAACCACACCGTACTGGGAGAGGTCCGCTCTCATACCATTTCTAACGGCCCAGACTGCTTTTAGCATTGCTGACTGTCCTCACAAACCAACACGAGTCTTTTCAACGTGCTTTGCACTCACTCACACGCTTTTTTCGAAACTTCTCAGAAGGTCACCCATCCCATAGGTGCTCCAAGTCAAGCACGCTTAGAAGCCTTCCTGATGACGCTCCTTGTCTATGTCTCTCGCACCGGCGATCACTCCCCACCCTCGCCAGCCCCGAGTGTTACATGCCCACCAGCTTCCGTTTGGTTCGTTCCCAAACCACACCGTACTGGGAGAGGTCCGCACTGATACCATATCTAACGGCCCGGATTGGTTTTAGGATTGCTGACTGTCCTCACAAACCAACACGGGTCTTTTCAACGTGCTTTGTCCTCATTCACATGCTTCCTGGGAAACATCCCAGAAGGTCACCCATCCCATAAGTGTTCCAAGTCAAGAATGCTTAACTATAGTGTTCTTATGTTCTGGGCTCCCGAAAAGAAGATGCATTTTGTTGGTATAGATAGTACAAATCAATTCTTATAATCCTTCCTTCAACTGTACAGTCCCATACCTGATAGCCTCAGGATCCCTCTCATTCCGGTGTGAATCGGTTCATCCTTGTGTCCCTCCGCCTAGAAGCCTGCCAGGAGCCCCTCCTTGTTCGTTCCTCATGCACCAGCGATCACTCCCCGCCCTCGTCAGCCCCAGGTGTTAAATGCCAACCAGCTTTAGCTTGGTTCGTCCCCAAACCGCACCGTACTGGGAGAGATCTGCTCTAATACCATTTGTAATGGCGCGGACTGCTTTTAGGATTGCTGACTGTCCCCACAAACCAACACTGGTCGTTTTATCGTGCTTTGTCCTCACTCACATGCTTTCTGGGAAACTTTTTAGAAGGTCACCAATCCCATATGTGCTCCAAGTCAAGCACGCTTTACTAAGAAGTTCTTATGTTCTTGGCTCCAGAAAAGAAGATGCATTTTTTGGGAAAAGGTTGTACCAATATATTCTTATAAGCCTTCCTGCAACTGTACAGTCCCATATCTGTACAGTCTCGGGATCCCTCTCATTCCGGAGTGAATTGGTTCGTTCATGTGTCCCCTCGCCTAGAAGCCTTTCAGGAGCCGTGCCTTGTCTGTGTCTCACGCACCGGCGATCACTCCCCGCCCTCGTCAGCCCCGGGTGTTACATGGCCACCAGCTTCCGTTTGGTTTGTTCTCGAACCACACCGTACTGGGAGAGGTCCGCTCTGATACCATTTCTAACGGCCCAGACTACTTTTAGCGTTCCTGACTGTCCTCACAAACCAACAAGGGTCTTTTCAACGTGCTTTGTCCTCACTCACATGCTTTCTGGGAAGCTTCCCAGAAGGTCACCCATCCCATAAGTGCTCCAAGTCAAGCACGCTTAACTTTCCCAGAAGGTCACCCATCCCATAAGTGCTCAAAGTCATGCACGCTTAACTATAGTGTTATTATGTTTTGGGCTCCCGAAGAGAAGATGCATTTTGTTGGTATAGATAGTACAAATCAATTCTTATAATCCTTCCTTCAACTGTACAGTCCCATACCTGCACAGCCTCAGGATCCCTCTCATTCCGGTGTGATACGGTTCATCCATGTGTCCCTCCGCCTAGAGCCTGCCAGGAGACGCACACACATAGGCGATCACTCCCCGCCCTCGTCAGCCCCGGGTGTTACATGCCCACCAGGTTCCGTTTGGTTCGTTCTCGAACCACACCGTACTAGGAGAGGCCTGCTCCGATACCATTTCTAACAGCCCAGACTGCTTTTAGGATTGCTGACCGTACTCACAAACCAACACGAGTCTTTTCAACGTGCTTTGTCCTCACTCACACGCTGCCTGCGAAACATCCCAGAAGGTCACCCGTCCCATAAGTGCTCCAAGTCAAGCACGCTTAACTATAGTGTTCTTATGTTCTAGGCGCCCGAAAAGAAAATGCATTTTGATGGTATAGAAAGTACAAATCAATTCTAATAATCCTTCCTTCAACTGTACAGTCCCGTACCTCACAGCCTCAGGATCCCTCTCATTCCGGTGTGATTCGGTTCATCCACGTGTCCCTCCGCCTAGAGCCTGCCAGGACACGCTCACACACAGGCGATCACTCCCCGCCCTCGTCAGCCCCGGGTGTTACATGCCCACCAGGTTCCGTTTGGTTCGTTCTCGAACCACACCGTACTAGGAGAGGCCCGCTCCGATACCATTTCTAACAGCCCAGACAGCTTTTAGGATTGCTGACTGTCCTCACAAACCAACACGAGTCTTTTCAACGTGCTTTGTCCTCACTCACACGCTGCCTGCGAAACATCCCAGAAGGTCACCCGTCCCATAAGTACTCCAAGTCAAGCATGCTTAACTATAGTGTTCTTAGGTTCTGGGCTCCCGAAAAGAAGATGCATTTTGGTGGTATAGATAGTACAAATCAATTCTTATAATCCTTCCTTCAACTGTACAGTCGCATACTTGCACTGCCTCAGGATCCCTCTCATTCCGGTGTGATTCGGTTCATCCATGTGTCCCTCCGCCTAGAAGCCTTCCTGAAGACGCTCCTTGTCTATGTCTCTCGCACCGGCGATCACTCCCCAACCTCGTCAGCCCACGGTGTTACATGCCCACCAGCTTCTGTTTGGTTCGTTCCCAAACCACACCGTACTGGGAGAGGTCCGCACTGATACCATATCTAACGTCCCGGACTGCTTTTAGGATTGCTGACTGTCCTCACAATACAACATGGGTCTTTTCAACGTGCTTTGTCCTCACTCACATGCTTCCTGGGAAACATCCCAGATGGTCACCCATCCCTTAAGTGCACCAAGTCAAGCATGCTTAACTATAGTGTTCTTATGTTCTGGGTTCCCGAAAAGAAGATGTATTTTGTTGGTATAGATAGTACAAATCAATTCTTATAATCCTTCCTTCAACTGTACAGTCCCATACCTGATAGCCTCAGGATCCCTCTCATTCCGGAGTGAATCGGTTCATCCATGTGTCCCTCCGCCTAGAAGCCTGCCAGGTGCCCCTCCTTGTTCGTGCCTCATGCACCAGCGATCACTCCCCGCCCTTGTCAGCCCCGGGTGTTAAATGCCAACCAGCTTTAGCTTGGTTCGTCCCCAAACCCCACCGTACTGGGAGAGATCCGCTCTGATACCATTTGTAATGGCACGGACTGCTTTCAGGATTGCCGACTGTCCCCACAAACCAACACGGGTCTTTTCTGCGTGTTTTGTCCTCACTCACATGCTTGCTGGGAAACTTTTTAGAAGGTCACCAATCCCATAAGTGCTCCAAGTCAAGCACGCTTTACTATGGAGTTCTTAAGTTCTGGGCTCCCAAAAAGAAGATGCATTTTTTGGGAATAGGTTGTACCAATATATTCTTATAAGCCTTCCTGCAACTATACAGTCCCATATCTGTACAGTCTCGGGATCCCTCTCATTCCGGTGTGAATCGGTTCGTTCATATGTCCCCTCGCCTAGAAGCCTGTCAGGAGCCGTTCCTTGTCTGTGTCTCATGCATCGGCGATCACTCCCCGCCCTCGTCAGCCCCGGGTGTTACATGGCCACCAGCTTCCGTTTGGTTCGTGCTTGAACCACACCGTACTGGGAGAGGTCCGCTCTGATACCATTGCTAACGGCCCAGACTACTTTTAGCATTGCTGACTATCCTCACAAGCCAACACGGGTCTTTTCAACGTGCTTTGTCCTCACTGAGACGCTGCCTGGGAAACATCCTAGAAGGTCACCCGTCCCATAAGTGCTCCAAGTCAAGCATGCTTAACTATAGTGTTTTTATGTTCTGGGCGCCCGAAAAGAAGATGCATTTTGATGGTATAGAAAGTACAAATCAATTCTTATAATCCTTCCTTCAACTGTACAGTCCCGTACCTGCACAGCCCCAGGATCCATCTCATTCCGGTGTGATTCGGTTCATCCATGTGTCCTTCCGCCTAGAAGCCTGCCAGGAAACGCTCACGCACAGGCAATCACTCCCTGCCCTCGTCAGCCCCGGGTGTTACAAGCCCACCAGGTTTCGTTTGGTCCGTTCTCGAACCACACCGTACTAGGAGAGGCCCGCTCTGATACCATTTCTAACAGCCCAGACTGCTTTTGGGATTGCTGACTGTCCTCACAAACCAACACTGGTATTTTCAACGTGCTTTGTCCTCACTCACACGCTGCCTGGGAAACATCCCAGAAGGTCACCCGTCCCATAAGTGCTCCTAGTCAAGCATGCTTAACTATAGTGTTCTTATGTTCTGGGCTCCCGAAAAGAAGATGCATTTTGATGGTATAGATAGTACAAATCAATTCTTATAATCCTTCTTTCAACTGTACAGTCTCATACCTGCACAGCCTCAGGATCCCTCTCATTCCGGTGTGATTCGGTTCATCCATGTGTCCCTCCGCCTAGAAGCCTTCCAGAAGACGCTACTTGTCTATGTCTCTCGCACCGGCGATCACTCCCCACCCTCGTCAGCCCCGGGTGTTACATGCCCACCAGCTTCCGTTTGGCTCGATCCCAAACCACACCGTACAGGGGGAGGTCTGCACTGATACCATATCTAACGGCCCGGACTGCTTTTAGGATTGTTGACTGTCCTCACAAACCAACACGAGTCTTTTCAACGTGCTTTGTCCTCACTCACATGCTTCCTGGGAAACATCCCAGAAGGTCACCCATCCCATAAGTGCTCCAAGTCAAGCATGCTTAACTATAATGTTCTTATGTTCTGGGCTCCCGAAAAGAAGATGCATTTTGTTGGTATAGATAGTATAAATCAATTCTTATAATCCTTCCTTCAACTGTACAGTCCCATACCTGCACAGCCTCAGGATCCCTCTCATATCGGGGTGAATCGGTTCATCCCTGTGTCCCTCCGCCTAGAAGCCTGCCAGGAGGCCCTCCTTGTGCGTGCCTCAGGCACCAGCGATCACTCCCCGCCCTCATCAGCCCCGGGTGTTAAATGCCAACCACTTTAGCTTGGTTCATCCTCGAACCACACAGTACTGGGAGAGGTCCGCTCTGATGCCATATGTAATGGCATGGACTGCTTTCAGGATTGCCGACTATCCCCACAAACCAACACGGGTCTTTTCAGCGTGCTTTCTCCTCACTCACACGCTTTCTAGGAAACTTCCTAAAACGTCACCTATCCCATAAGTGCTCCAAGTGAACCACGCTTTACTATGGAGTTCTTTTGTTCTGGCCTCCCGAAAAGAAGATGCAATTTGTTGGTATAGGTAGTACCAATCAATTCTTATAAGCCTTCCTTCAACTGTACAGTCCCATACCTGCACAGCCTCAGGATCCCTCTCATTCCGGTGTGATTCGGTTCATCCATGTGTCGCTCCGCCTAGAAGCCTTCCAAAAGACGCTCCTTGTCTATGTCTGACGCACCGACAATCATTCCCCACCCTCGTCAGCCCCGGGTGTTACATGCCCACCAGCTTCCGTTTGGTTAGTTCTCAAACCACACCGTACTGGGAGAGGTCCGCTCTGATACCATTTCTAACAGCCCAGACTGCTTTTAGCATTGCAGACTGTCCTCACAAACCAACACGGGTCTTTTCAACGTGCTTTGTCCTCACTCACACGCTGCCTGGGAAACATCCCAGAAGGTCACCCTTCCCATAAGTGCTCCAAGTCAAGCACGCTTAACTATAGTGTTCTTATGTTCTAGGCTCCCGAAGAGAAGATGCATTTTGTTGGTATAGATAGTACAAATCAATTCTTATAATCCTTCCTTCAACTGTACAGTCCCATACCTGCACAGCCTCAGGATCCCTCTCATTCGGTGTGATTCGGTTCATCCATGTGTCCCTCCGCCTAGAAGCCTGCCAGGAGACGCTCACGCACAGGCGATCACTCTCCGCCCTCGTCAGCCCCGGGTGTTACATGCCCACCAGGTTCCGTTTGGTTCGTTCTCGAACCACACTGTACTAGGAGAGGCCCGCTCTATTACTGTTTCTAACAGCCCAGACTGCTTTTAGGACTGCTGACTGTCCTCACAAACCAACACGGGTCTTTTCAACGTGCTTTGTCCTCACTCACACGCTGCCTGGGAAACATCCCAGAAGGTCACCCGTCCCATAAGTGCTCCAAGTCAAGCATGCTTAACTATAGTGTTCTTATGTTCTGGGCTCCCGGAAAGAGATGCATTTTGATGGTATAGAAAGTACAAATCAATTCTTATAATCCTTCCTTCAACTGTACGGTCTCATACCTGCACAGCCTCAGGATCCCTCTCATTCCGGTGTGATTCGGTTCATCCATGTGTCCCTCCGCCTAGAAGCCTTCTTGAAGTCGCTCCTTGTCAATGTCTCTCGCACCGGCGATCACTCCCCACCCTCGTCTGCCCTAGGTGTTACTTACCCACCAGCTTCCATTTGGTTCGTTCCCAAACCACACCGTACTGGGAGAGGTCCGCACTGATACCATATCTAACGGCCTGGACTGCTTTTAGGATTGCTGACTGTCCTCACAAACCAACACGGGTCTTTTCAACGTGCTTTGTCCTCACTCACATGCTTCCTTGGAAACATCCCAGAAGGTCACCCATCCCATAAGTGCTCCAAGTCAAGCATGCTTGACTATAGTGTTCTTATGTTCTGGGCTCCCGAAAAGAAGATGCATTTTGTTGGTATAGATAGTACAAATCAATTCGTATAATCCTTCCTTCAACTGTACAGTCCCATACCTGCACAGCCTCAGGATCCCTCTCATTCCGGTGTGAATCGGTTCATCCATGTGTCCCTCCGCCTAGAAGACTTCCTGAAGACGCGCCTTGTCTATGTCACACCCATCAGCGATCACTCCCCACCCTCGTCAGGCCCGGGTGTTACATGCCTACCAGCTTCCGTTTGGTTCGTTCCCGAAACACACCGTACTGGGAGAGGTCGGCTCTGATACCATACCTAACGGCCCAGGCTGCTTTTAGGATTGCTGGCTGTCCTGACAAACCCACACGGGTCTTTTCAACGTGTTTTGTCCTCACTCACACGCTTTCTGGGAAACCTCCCAGAAGATCACCCATCCCATTAGTGCTCCAAGTCAAGCACGCTTAACTATGAAGTTCTTATGTTCTGGCCTCCCGAAAAGAAGATGCATTTTGTGGGTTTAGGTAGTACCAATCAAGTCTTATAAATCTTCCTTCAACTGTACAGTCCTATACCTGCACAGCCTCAGGATCCCCCTCATTCCGGTGAGAATCGGTTCCGCTATGTGTCCCCTCGCCTAGAAGCCTGTCAGGAGCCGCTCATTGTCTGTGTCTCATGCACCGGCGATCACTCCCCCCCTCGTCAGCCCCGGGTGTTACATGGCCACCAGCTTCCGTTTGGTTTGTTCTCGAACCACACCGTATTGGGAGAGGTCCGCTCTGATACCATTTCTAACGGCCCAGACTACTTTTAGCATTGCTGACTGTCCCCACAAACCAACATGGGTCTTTTCAACGTGCTTTGTCCTCACTCACATGCTTTCTAGGAAACTTCCCAGAAGGTCACCCATCCCATAAGTGCTCCAAATCTAGCACGCTTAACTATAGTGTTCTTATGTTCTGGGCTCCCGAAGAGAAGATGCATTTTGTTGGTATAGATAGTACAAATCAATTCTTATAATCCTTCCTTCAACTGTACAGTCCCGTACCTCCACAGCCTCAGGATCCCTCTCATTCCGGTGTGAATCGGTTCATCCATGTGTCCCTCCACCTAGAAGCCTGCCAGGAGCCCCTCCTTGTTCTTGCCTCATGCACCAGCGATCACTCCCCGCCCTCGTCAGCTCTGGGTGTTAAATGCCAACAAGCTTTAGCTTGGTTCGTCCCCGAACCGCACCGTATTGGGAGAGGTTCGCTCTGATACCATTTGTGATGGTATGGACTGCTTTCAGGATTGCCGACTGCCCCCACAAACCAACACGGGTCTTTTCAGCTTGCTTTATCCTCACTCACACGCTTTCTGGGAAACTTCCCAGAAGGTCGCCCATCCCATAAATGCTCCAAGTCAAGCACTTTTAATAATGGAGTTCTTATGTTCTGGGCTCCCGAAAAGAAGATTCAATTTGTTGCTATAGGTAGTACCAATCAATTCTTACAAGCCTTCCTTAAACTGTACAGTCCCATACCAGCACAGCCTCAGGATCCCTCTCATTCCGGTGTGAATCAGAACATTCACGTGTCCCTTCCCCTAGAAGCCTGCCTAGAGCCTCTCCTTGTCCATGTCTTATGCCCTGGCGATCATTCCCCGCCCTCGTTTGCCCCGGGTGTTACATTCCCACCAACTTCTGTTTGGTTCGTCCCAGAACCACACCGTACTGGGAGAGATCCCCTCTGATACCATTTCTAACGAGCCGGACTGCTTTCAGGATTGCCGACATTCGTCACAAACCAACACGGGTCTTTTCATCGTGCTTTGTCCTCACTCACACGCTTTCTGGGAAACTTCCCAGAAGGTCACCCATCCCATAAGTGCTCCAAGTCAAGCACTCTTAACAATGGAGTTCTTATGTTCCGGGCTCCCGAAAAGAAGATGCATTTTGTGGGTTTAGGTAGTACCAATCAATTCTTATAAATCTTACTTCAACTGTACAGTCCCATACCTGCACAACCTCAGGATCCCTCTCATTCCGGTGTGAATCGGTTCATCCATGTGTCCCTCCGCCTAGAAGCCTGCCAGGAGCCCCTCCTTGTTCGTGCCTTATGCACCAGCGTTCACTCCCCGCCCTCGTCAGCCTCGGGTGTTAAATACCAACAAGCATTAGCTTGGTTCGTCCCCGTACCGCACCGTACTGGGAGAGGTTCGCTCTGATACCATTTGTAATGGTATGGACTGCTTTCAGGATTGCCGACTGCCCCTATAAACCAACACGGGTCTTTTCAGCGTGCTTTATCCTCACTCACATGCTTTCTGGGAAACTTCCCAGAAGGTCGCCCATCCCATAAATGGTCCAAGTCAAGCACTTTTAATAATGGAGTTCTTATGTTCTGGGCTCCCGAAAATAAGATTCAATTTGTTGCTATAGGTAGTACCAATAAATTCTTATAAGCCTTCCTTAAACTGTACGGTCCCATACCAGCACAGCCTCAGGATCCCTCACATTCCGGTGTGAATCGGATCATTCACGTGTCCCTTCACCTAGAAGCCTGCCTGGAGCCTCTCCTTGTCCATGTCTTATGCCCGGGCGATCATTCCCCGCCCTCGTTAGCCCCGAGTGTTACATTCCCACCAACTTCCGTTTGGTTCGTCCCAGAACCACACCGTACTGGGAAAGGTCCCCTCTAATACCATTTCTAATGAGCCGGACTGCTTTCAGGATTGCCGACATTCGTCACAAACCAACACGGGTCTTTTCAGCGTGCTTTGTCCTCACTCACACGCTTTCTGGGAAACTTCCCAGAAGGTCACCCATCCCATAAGTGCTCCAAGTCAAGCACGCTTAACTATAGTGTTCTTATGTTCTGGGCTCCCGAAAAGAAGATGCATTTTGTTGGTATAGATAGTACAAATCAATTCTTATAATCCTTCCTTCAACTGTACAGTCCCATACCTGCACAGCCTCAGGATCCCTCTCATTCCGGTGTGAATCGGTTCATCCTTGTGTCCCTCCGCCTAGAAGCCTGCCAGGAGCCCCTCCTTGTTCGTGCCTCATGCACCAGCGATCACTCCCCGCCCTCGTCAGCCCCGGCTGTTACATGCCCACCAGCTTCCGTTTGATTCGTTCTCGAACCACACCGTACTGGGTGAGGTCCGCTCTGATACCATTTCTAACTGGCCAGACTACTTTTAGCATTGCTGACTGTCCTCACAAACCAACACGGGTCTTTTCATCGTGCTTTGTCCTCACTCACACGCTTTCTGGGAAACTTCCCAGAAGGTCACCCATCCCATAAGTGCTCCAAGTCAAGCACTCTTAACAATGGAGTTCTTATGTTCCGGGCTCCCGAAAAGAAGATGCATTTTGTGGGTTTAGGTAGTACCAATCAATTCTTATAAATCTTACTTCAACTGTACAGTCCCATACCTGCACAACCTCAGGATCCCTCTCATTCCGGTGTGAATCGGATCATCCATGTGTCCCTCCGCCTAGAAGCCTGCCAGGAGCCCCTCCTTGTTCGTGCCTTATGCACCAGCGTTCACTCCCCGCCCTCGTCAGCCTCGGGTGTTAAATACCAACAAGCATTAGCTTGGTTCGTCCCCGTACCGCACCGTACTGGGAGAGGTTCGCTCTGATACCATTTGTAATGGTATGGACTGCTTTCAGGATTGCCGACTGCCCCTATAAACCAACACGGGTCTTTTCAGCGTGCTTTATCCTCACTCACATGCTTTCTGGGAAACTTCCCAGAAGGTCGCCCATCCCATAAATGCTCCAAGTCAAGCACTTTTAATAATGGAGTTCTTATGTTCTGGGCTCCCGAAAAGAAGATTCAATTTGTTGCTATAGGTAGTACCAATCAATTCTTATAAGCCTTCCTTAAACTGTACAATCCCATACCAGCACAGCCTCAGCATCCCTCTCATTCCCGTGTGAATCGGATCATTCACGTGTCCCTTCACCTAGAAGCCTACCTGGAGCCTCTCCTTGTCCATGTCTTATGCCCTGGCGATCATTCCCCGCCCTCGTTAGCCCCGGGTGTTACATTCCCACCAACTTCCGTTTGGTTCGTCCCACAACCACACCGTACTGGGAGAGGTCCCCTCTGATACCATTTCTAACGAGCCGGACTGCTTTCAGGATTGCCGACATTCGTCGCAAACCAACACGGGTCTTTTCAGCGTGCTTTGTCCTCACTCACACGCTTTCTGGGAAACTTCCCAGAAGGTCACCCATCCTATAAGTGCTCCAAGTCAAGCACGCTTAACTATAGTGTTCTTATTTTCTGGGCTCCCGAAATGAAGATGCATTTTGTTGGTATAGATAGTACAAATCAATTCTTATAAACCTTCCTTCAACTGTACAGTCCCATACCTGCACAGTCTCAGGATCCCTCTCATTCCGGTGTTATTCGGTTCATCCATGTGTCCCTCCGCCTAGAAGCCTTCCTGAAGACGCTCCTTGTCTATGTCTCACGCACCGGCGAACACTCCCCGCCCTCGTCAGCCCCGGGTGTTACATGCCCACCTGCTTCCGTTTGGTTCGTTCCCGAACCACACCGTATTGGGAGAGGTCCGCTCTGATACCATATCTAACGGTCCGGACTGCTTTTAGGATTGTTGACTGTCCGGACAAACCCACACGGGTCTTTTCAACGTGTTTTGTCCTCACTCACACGCTTTCAAGGAAACCTCCCAGAAGGTCACCCATCCCATTAGTGCTCTAAGTCAAGCACGCTTAACTATGAAGTTCTTATGTTTTGGGCTTCCAAAAAGAAGATGCATTTTGTGGTTTTAGGTAGTACCAATCAATTCTTATAAATCTTCCTTCAACTGTACAGTTCCATACCTGCACAGGCTCGGGATCCCTCTCATTCTGGTGAGAATCGGTTCCGCTATGTGTCCCTGCGCCTAGAAGCCCGGCAGGAGCCGTTCCTTGTTCGTGCCTCATGCACCGGCGATCACTCCCCGCATTCGTCAGCCCCGGGTGTTACATGCCAACCAACTTTAGCTTCGTTCGTCCCCGAACCGCACGGTACTGGGGAGGTCCGCTCTGATACCATTTGTAACCGCCCGGACTGCTTTAAGGATTGCCGACTGTCCCCACAAATCAACACGAGTCTTTTCAGTGTGTTGTGTCCTCACTCATAACTACGGAATTCTTATGTTCTGGGCTCCCGAAAAGAAGATGCATTTTGTGGGAATAGGTTGTACCAATCAATTATTATAAGCCTTCCTACAACTGTACAGTCCCATATCTATACATTCTCGGGATCCTTCACATTTCGGTGTGAATCGGTTCATTCATGTGTCCCTCCACCTAGAAGCCTGCTAGGAGCCGTCCCTTGTCTGTGTCTCACCCACCGGCGATCACTCCCCGCCCTCGTCAGCCCCGGGTGTTACATGCCCACCAGCTTCCGTTTGGTTCATTCTCGAACCACACCGTACTGGGAGAGGTCCGGTCTGATACCATTTCTAACGGCCCAGACTGCTTTTTGGATTGCTGACTGTCCTCCCAAACCAACATGGGTCTTTTCAACGTGCTTTGTCCTCACTCACATGCTTTTTGGGAAACTTTTTAGAATGTCACCAATCCCATAAGTGTTCCAAGTCAAGCACGCTTTACTACGGAGTTCTTATGTTCTGGGCTCCCGAAAAGAAGATGCATTTTTTGGGAACAGGTTGTACCAATCAATTCTTATAAGCCTTCCTGCAACTGTACAGTCCTATATCTGTACAGTCTCGGGATCCCTCTCATTCCGGTGTGAATCGGTTCGTTCATGTGTCCCCTCGCCTAGAAGCCTGTCAGGAGCCGTTCCTTGTCTGTGTCTCATGCACCGGCGATCACTCCCCCCCTCGTCAGCCCCGGGCGTTACATGGCCACCAGCTTCCGTTTGGTTTGTTCTCGAACCACACCGTATTGGGAGAGGTCCGCTCTGATACCATTTCTAATGGCCCAGACTACTTTTAGCATTGCTGACTGTCCTCACAAACCAACATGGGTCTTTTCAACGGGCTTTGTCCTCACTCACATGCTTTCTGGGAAACTTCCCAGAAGGTCACCCATCCCATAAGTGCTCCAAATCTAGCACGCTTAACTATAGTGTTCTTATGTTCTGGGCTCCCGAAGAGAAGATGCATTTTGTTGGTATAGATAGTACAAATCAATTCTTATAATCCTTCCTTCAACTGTACAGTCCCGTACCTCCACAGCCTCAGGACCCCTCTCATTCCGGTGTGAATCGGTTCATCCATGTGTCCCTCCACCTAGAAGCCTGCCAGGAGCCCCTCCTTGTTCTTGCCTCATGCACCAGCGATCACTCCCCGCCCTCGTCAGCTCTGGGTGTTAAATGCCAACAAGCTTTAGCTTGGTTCGTCCCCGAACCGCACCGTATTGGGAGAGGTTCGCTCTGATACCATTTGTGATTGTATGGACTGCTTTCAGGATTGCCGACTGCCCCCACAAACCAACACGGGTCTTTTCAGCTTGCTTTATCCTCACTCACACGCTTTCTGGGAAACTTCCCAGAAGGTCGCCCATCCCATAAATGCTCCAAGTCAAGCACTTTTAATAATGGAGTTCTTATGTTCTGGGCTCCCGAAAAGAAGATTCAATTTGTTGCTATAGGTAGCACCAATCAATTCTTATAAGCCTTCCTTAAACTGTACAGTCCCATACCAGCACAGCCTCAGGATCCCTCTCATTCCGGTGTGAATCAGAACATTCACGTGTCCCTTCGCCTAGAAGCCTGCCTAGAGCCTCTCCTTGTCCATGTCTTATGCCCTGGCGATCATTCCCCGCCCTCGTTTGCCCCGGGTGTTACATCCCCACCAACTTCTGTTTGGTTCGTCCCAGAACCACACCGTACTGGGAGAGATCCCCTCTGATACCATTTCTAACGAGCCGGACTGCTTTCAGGATTGCCGACGTTCGTCACAAACCAACACGGGTCTTTTCATCGTGCTTTGTCCTCACTCACACGCTTTCTGGGAAACTTCCCAGAAGGTCACCCATCCCATAAGTGCTCCAAGTCAAGCACTCTTAACAATGGAGTTCTTATGTTCCGGGCTCCCGAAAAGAAGATGCATTTTGTGGGTTTAGGTAGTACCAATCAATTCTTATAAATCTAACTTCAACTGTACAGTCCCATACCTGCACAACCTCAGGATCCCTCTCATTCTGGTGTGAATCGGTTCATCCATGTGTCCCTCCGCCTAGATGCCTGCCAGGAGCCCCTCCTTGTTCGTGCCTTATGCACCAGAGTTCACTCCCCGCCCTCGTCAGCCTCGGGTGTTAAATACCAACAAGCATTAGCTTGGTTCGTCCCCGTACCGCACCGTACTGGGAGAGGTTCGCTTTGATACCATTTGTAATGGTATGGACTGCTTTCAGGATTGCCGACTGCCCCTATAAACCAACACGGGTCTTTTCAGCGTGCTTTATCCTCACTCACATGCTTTCTGGGAAACTTCCCAGA
Organism: Ammopiptanthus mongolicus; assembly: GCA_039655645.1. Taxonomy (NCBI): domain Eukaryota; kingdom Viridiplantae; phylum Streptophyta; class Magnoliopsida; order Fabales; family Fabaceae; genus Ammopiptanthus; species Ammopiptanthus mongolicus. Next base: position 58,613,792 of record CM077348.1, on the reverse strand, counting down.
AGGTCGCCCATCCCATAAATGGTCCAAGTCAAGCACTTTTAATAATGGAGTTCTTATGTTCTAGGCTCCCGAAAATAAGATTCAATTTGTTGCTATAGGTAGTACCAATCAATTCCTATAAGCCTTCCTTAAACTGTACAGTCCCATACCAGCACAGCCTCAGGATCCCTCACATTCCGGTGTGAATCGGATCATTCACGTGTCCCTTCACCTAGAAGCCTGCCTGGAGCCTCTCCTTGTCCATGTCTTATGCCCGGGCGATCATTCCCCGCCCTCGTTAGCCCCGGGTGTTACATTCCCACCAACTTCCGTTTGGTTCGTCCCAGAACCACACCGTACTGGGAAAGGTCCCCTCTAATACCATTTCTAATGAGCCGGACTGCTTTCAGGATTGCCGACATTCGTCACAAACCAACACGGGTCTTTTCAGCGTGCTTTGTCCTCACTCACACGCTTTCTGGGAAACTTCCCAGAAGGTCACCCATCCCATAAGTGCTCCAAGTCAAGCACGCTTAACTATAGTGTTCTTATGTTCTGGGCTCCCGAAAAGAAGATGCATTTTGTTGGTATAGATAGTACAAATCAATTCTTATAATCCTTCCTTCAACTGTACAGTCCCATACCTGCACAGCCTCAGGATCCCTCTCATTCCGGTGTGAATCGGTTCATCCTTGTGTCCCTCCGCCTAGAAGCCTGCCAGGAGCCCCTCCTTGTTCGTGCCTCATGCACCAGCGATCACTCCCCGCCCTCGTCAGCCCCGGCTGTTACATGCCCACCAGCTTCCGTTTGATTCGTTCTCGAACCACACCGTACTGGGTGAGGTCCGCTCTGATACCATTTCTAACTGCCCAGACTATTTTTAGCATTGCTGACTGTCCTCACAAACCAACACGGGTCTTTTCAACGTGCTTAGTCCTCACTCACACGCTTTCTGGGAAACTTCACAGAAGGTCACCCATCCCATAAGTGCTCCAACTCAAAAACACGCTTAACTATAGTGTTCTTATGTTCTGGGCTCCCGAAAAGAAGAAGCATTTTGTTGGTATAGATAGTACAAATCAATTCTTATAATCCTTCCTTCAACTGTACAGTCCCATACCTGCATAGCCTTCGGATCCCTCTCATTCCGGTGTGAATCGGTTCATCCATGTGTCCCTTCGCCTAGAAGCCTGCCAGGAGCCCCTCCTTGTTCGTGCCTCATGCACCAGCGATCACTCCCCACCCTCGTCAGCCCCGGGTGTTAAATGCCAACAAGCTTTAGCTTGGTTCGTCCCCGAACCGCACCGTACTGGGAGAGGTTCGCTCTGATACCATTTGTAATGGTATGGACTGCTTTCAGGATTGCCGACTGCCCCCACAAACCAACATGGGTCTTTTCAGCGTGCTTTATCCTCACTCACACGCTTTCTGGGAAACTTCCCAGAAGGTCGCCCATCCCATAAATGCTCCAAGTCAAGCACTTTTAATAATGGAGTTCTTATGTTCTGGGCTCCCGAAAAGAAGATTCAATTTGTTGCTATAGGTAGTACCAATCAATTCTTATAAGCCTTCCTTAAACTGTACAATCCCATACCAGCACAGCCTCAGCATCCCTCTCATTCCCGTGTGAATCGGATCATTCACGTGTCCCTTCACCTAGAAGCCTACCTGGAGCCTCTCCTTGTCCATGTCTTATGCCCTGGCGATCATTCCCCGCCCTCGTTAGCCCCGGGTGTTACATTCCCACCAACTTCCGTTTGGTTCGTCCCACAACCACACCGTACTGGGAGAGGTCCCCTCTGATACCATTTCTAACGAGCCGGACTGCATTCAGGATTGCCGACATTCGTCGCAAACCAACACGGGTCTTTTCAGCGTGCTTTGTCCTCACTCACACGCTTTCTGGGAAACTTCCCAGAAGGTCACCCATCCTATAAGTGCTCCAAGTCAAGCACGCTTAACTATAGTGTTCTTATTTTCTGGGCTCCCGAAATGAAGATGCATTTTGTTGGTATAGATAGTACAAATCAATTCTTATAAACCTTCCTTCAACTGTACAGTCCCATACCTGCACAGTCTCAGGATCCCTCTCATTCCGGTGTTATTCGGTTCATCCATGTGTCCCTCCGCCTAGAAGCCTTCCTGAAGACGCTCCTTGTCTATGTCTCACGCACCGGCGAACACTCCCCGCCCTCGTCAGCCCCGGGTGTTACATGCCCACCTGCTTCCGTTTGGTTCGTTCCCGAACCACACCGTATTGGGAGAGGTCCGCTCTGATACCATATCTAACGGTCCGGACTGCTTTTAGGATTGTTGACTGTCCGGACAAACCCACACGGGTCTTTTCAACGTGTTTTGTCCTCACTCACACGCTTTCAAGGAAACCTCCCAGAAGGTCACCCATCCCATTAGTGCTCTAAGTCAAGCACGCTTAACTATGAAGTTCTTATGTTTTGGGCTTCCAAAAAGAAGATGCATTTTGTGGTTTTAGGTAGTACCAATCAATTCTTATAAATCTTCCTTCAACTGTACAGTTCCATACCTGCACAGGCTCGGGATCCCTCTCATTCTGGTGAGAATCGGTTCCGCTATGTGTCCCTGCGCCTAGAAGCCCGGCAGGAGCCGTTCCTTGTTCGTGCCTCATGCACCGGCGATCACTCCCCGCATTCGTCAGCCCCGGGTGTTACATGCCAACCAACTTTAGCTTCGTTCGTCCCCGAACCGCACGGTACTGGGGAGGTCCGCTCTGATACCATTTGTAACCGCCCGGACTGCTTTAAGGATTGCCGACTGTCCCCACAAATCAACACGAGTCTTTTCAGTGTGTTGTGTCCTCACTCATAACTACGGAATTCTTATGTTCTGGGCTCCCGAAAAGAAGATGCATTTTGTGGGAATAGGTTGTACCAATCAATTATTATAAGCCTTCCTGCAACTGTACAGTCCCATATCTATACATTCTCGGGATCCTTCACATTTCGGTGTGAATCGGTTCATTCATGTGTCCCTCCACCTAGAAGCCTGCTAGGAGCCGTCCCTTGTCTGTGTCTCACCCACCGGCGATCACTCCCCGCCCTCGTCAGCCCCGGGTGTTACATGCCCACCAGCTTCCGTTTGGTTCATTCTCGAACCACACCGTACTGGGAGAGGTCCGGTCTGATACCATTTCTAACGGCCCAGACTGCTTTTAGGATTGCTGACTGTCCTCCCAAACCAACATGGGTCTTTTCAACGTGCTTTGTCCTCACTCACATGCTTTTTGGGAAACTTTTTAGAATGTCACCAATCCCATAAGTGTTCCAAGTCAAGCACGCTTTACTACGGAGTTCTTATGTTCTGGGCTCCCGAAAAGAAGATGCATTTTTTGGGAATAGGTTGTACCAATCAATTCTTATAAGCCTTCCTGCAACTGTACAGTCCTATATCTGTACAGTCTCGGGATCCCTCTCATTCCGGTGTGAATCGGTTCGTTCATGTGTCCACTCGCCTAGAAGCCTGTCAGGAGCCGTTCCTTGTCTGTGTCTCATGCACCGGCGATCACTCCCCCCCTCGTCAGCCCCGGGTGTTACATGGCCACCAGCTTCCGTTTGGTTTGTTCTCGAACCACACCGTATTGGGAGAGGTCCGCTCTGATACCATTTCTAATGGCCCAGACTACTTTTAGCATTGCTGACTGTCCTCACAAACCAACATGGGTCTTTTCAACGTGCTTTGTCCTCACTCACATGCTTTCTGGGAAACTTCCCAGAAGGTCACCCATCCCATAAGTGCTCCAACTCAAGCACGCTTAACTATAGTGTTCTTATGTTCTGGGCTCCCGAAAAGAAGAAGCATTTTGTTGGTATAGATAGTACAAATCAATTCTTATAATCCTTCCTTCAACTGTACAGTCCCATACCTGCATAGCCTTCGGATCCCTCTCATTCCGGTGTGAATCGGTTCATCCATGTGTCCCTTCGCCTAGAAGCCTGCCAGGAGCCCCTCCTTGTTCGTGCCTCATGCACCAGCGATCACTCCCCACCCTCGTCAGCCCCGGGTGTTAAATGCCAACAAGCTTTAGCTTGGTTCGTCCCCGAACCGCACCGTACTGGGAGAGGTTCGCTCTGATACCATTTGTAATGGTATGGACTGCTTTCAGGATTGCCGACTGCCCCCACAAACCAACATGGGTCTTTTCAGCGTGCTTTATCCTCACTCACACGCTTTCTGGGAAACTTCCCAGAAGGTCGCCCATCCCATAAATGCTCCAAGTCAAGCACTTTTAATAATGGAGTTCTTATGTTCTGGGCTCCCGAAAAGAAGATTCAATTTGTTGCTATAGGTAGTACCAATCAATTCTTATAAGCCTTCCTTAAACTGTACAATCCCATACCAGCACAGCCTCAGCATCCCTCTCATTCCCGTGTGAATCGGATCATTCACGTGTCCCTTCACCTAGAAGCCTACCTGGAGCCTCTCCTTGTCCATGTCTTATGCCCTGGTGATCATTCCCCGCCCTCGTTAGCCCCGGGTGTTACATTCCCACCAACTTCCGTTTGGTTCGTCCCACAACCACACCGTACTGGGAGAGGTCCCCTCTGATACCATTTCTAACGAGCCGGACTGCATTCAGGATTGCCGACATTCGTCGCAAACCAACACGGGTCTTTTCAGCGTGCTTTGTCCTCACTCACACGCTTTCTGGGAAACTTCCCAGAAGGTCACCCATCCTATAAGTGCTCCAAGTCAAGCACGCTTAACTATAGTGTTCTTATTTTCTGGGCTCCCGAAATGAAGATGCATTTTGTTGGTATATATAGTACAAATCAATTCTTATAAACCTTCCTTCAACTGTACAGTCCCATACCTGCACAGTCTCAGGATCCCTCTCATTCCGGTGTTATTCGGTTCATCCATGTGTCCCTCCGCCTAGAAGCCTTCCTGAAGACGCTCCTTGTCTATGTCTCACGCACCGGCGAACACTCCCCGCCCTCGTCAGCCCCGGGTGTTACATGCCCACCTGCTTCCGTTTGGTTCGTTCCCGAACCACACCGTATTGGGAGAGGTCCGCTCTGATACCATATCTAACGGTCCGGACTGCTTTTAGGATTGTTGACTGTCCGGACAAACCCACACGGGTCTTTTCAACGTGTTTTGTCCTCACTCACACGCTTTCAAGGAAACCTCCCAGAAGGTCACCCATCCCATTAGTGCTCTAAGTCAAGCACGCTTAACTATGAAGTTCTTATGTTTTGGGCTTCCAAAAAGAAGATGCATTTTGTGGTTTTAGGTAGTACCAATCAATTCTTATAAATCTTCCTTCAACTGTACAGTTCCATACCTGCACAGGCTCGGGATCCCTCTCATTCTGGTGAGAATCGGTTCCGCTATGTGTCCCTGCGCCTAGAAGCCCGGCAGGAGCCGTTCCTTGTTCGTGCCTCATGCACCGGCGATCACTCCCCGCATTCGTCAGCCCCGGGTGTTACATGCCAACCAACTTTAGCTTCGTTCGTCTCCGAACCGCACGGTACTGGGGAGGTCCGCTCTGATACCATTTGTAACCGCCCGGACTGCTTTAAGGATTGCCGACTGTCCCCACAAATCAACACGAGTCTTTTCAGTGTGTTGTGTCCTCACTCATAACTACGGAATTCTTATGATCTGGGCTCCCGAAAAGAAGATGCATTTTGTGGGAATAGGTTGTACCAATGAATTATTATAAGCCTTCCTGCAACTGTACAGTCCCATATCTATACATTCTCGGGATCATTCACATTTCGGTGTGAATCGGTTCATTCATGTGTCCCTCCACCTAGAAGCCTGCTAGGAGCCGTCCCTTGTCTGTGTCTCACCCACCGGCGATCACTCCCCGCCCTCGTCAGCCCCGGGTGTTACATGCCTCGGGATCCCTCTCATTCCGGTGTGAATCGGTTCGTTCATGTGTCCACTCGCCTAGAAGCCTGTCAGGAGCCGTTCCTTGTCTGTGTCTCATGCACCGGCGATCACTCCCCCCCTCGTCAGCCCCGGGTGTTACATGGCCACCAGCTTCCGTTTGGTTTGTTCTCGAACCACACCGTATTGGGAGAGGTCCGCTCTGATACCATTTCTAATGGCCCAGACTACTTTTAGCATTGCTGACTGTCCTCACAAACCAACATGGGTCTTTTCAACGTGCTTTGTCCTCACTCACATGCTTTCTGGGAAACTTCCCAGAAGGTCACCCATCCCATAAGTGCTCCAAATCTAGCACGCTTAACTATAGTGTTCTTATGTTCTGGGCTCCCGAAGAGAAGATGCATTTTGTTGGTATAGATAGTACAAATCAATTCTTATAATCCTTCCTTCAACTGTACAGTCCCGTACCTCCACAGCCTCAGGACCCCTCTCATTCCGGTGTGAATCGGTTCATCCATGTGTCCCTCCACCTAGAAGCCTGCCAGGAGCCCCTCCTTGGTCTTGCCTCATGCACCAGCGATCACTCCCCGCCCTCGTCAGCTCTGGGTGTTAAATGCCAACAAGCTTTAGCTTGGTTCGTCCCCGAACCGCACCGTATTGGGAGAGGTTCGCTCTGATACCATTTGTGATGGTATGGACTGCTTTCAGGATTGCCGACTACCCCCACAAACCAACACGGGTCTTTTCAGCTTGCTTTATCCTCACTCACACGCTTTCTGGGAAACTTCCCAGAAGGTCGCCCATCCCATAAATGCTCCAAGTCAAGCACTTTTAATAATGGAGTTCTTATGTTCTGGGCTCCCGAAAAGAAGATTCAATTTGTTGCTATAGGTAGTACCAATCAATTCTTATAAGCCTTCCTTAAACTGTACAGTCCCATACCAGCACAGCCTCAGGATCCCTCTCATTCCGGTGTGAATCAGAACATTCACGTGTCCCTTCGCCTAGAAGCCTGCCTAGAGCCTCTCCTTGTCCATGTCTTATGCCCTGGCGATCATTCCCCGCCCTCGTTTGCCCCGAGTGTTACATTCCCACCAACTTCTGTTTGGTTCGTCCCAGAACCACACCGTACTGGGAGAGATCCCCTCTGATACCATTTCTAACGAGCCGGACTGCTTTCAGGATTGCCGACATTCGTCACAAACCAACACGGGTCTTTTCATCGTGCTTTGTCCTCACTCACACGCTTTCCGGGAAACTTCCCAGAAGGTCACCCATCCCATAAGTGCTCCAAGTCAAGCACTCTTAACAATGGAGTTCTTATGTTCCGGGCTCCCGAAAAGAAGATGCATTTTGTGGGTTTAGGTAGTACCAATCAATTCTTATAAATCTTACTTCAACTGTACAGTCCCATACCTGCACAACCTCAGGATCCCTCTCATTCTGGTGTGAATCGGTTCATCCATGTGTCCCTCCGCCTAGAAGCCTGCCAGGAGCCCCTCCTTGTTCGTGCCTTATGCACCAGCGTTCACTCCCCGCCCTCGTCAGCCTCGGGTGTTAAATACCAACAAGCATTAGCTTGGTTCGTCCCCGTACCGCACCGTACTGGGAGAGGTTCGCTCTGATACCATTTGTAATGGTATGGACTGCTTTCAGGATTGCCGACTGCCCCTATAAACCAACACGGGTCTTTTCAGCGTGCTTTATCCTCACTCACATGCTTTCTGGGAAACTTCTCAGAAGGTCGCCCATCCCATAAATGGTCCAAGTCAAGCACTTTTAATAATGGAGTTCTTATGTTCTGGGCTCCCGAAAATAAGATTCAATTTGTTGCTATAGGTAGTACCAATCAATTCTTATAAGCCTTCCTTAAACTGTACGGTCCCATACCAGCACAGCCTCAGGATCCCTCACATTCCGGTGTGAATCGGATCATTCACGTGTCCCTTCACCTAGAAGCCTGCCTGGAGCCTCTCCTTGTCCATGTCTTATGCCCGGGCGATCATTCCCCGCCCTCGTTAGCCCCGGGTGTTACATTCCCACCAACTTCCGTTTGGTTCGTCCCAGAACCACACCGTACTGGGAAAGGTCCCCTCTAATACCATTTCTAATGAGCCGGACTGCTTTCAGGATTGCCGACATTCGTCACAAACCAACACGGGTCTTTTCAGCGTGCTTTGTCCTCACTCACACGCTTTCTGGGAAACTTCCCAGAAGGTCACCCATCCCATAAGTGCTCCAAGTCAAGCACGCTTAACTATAGTGTTCTTATGTTCTGGGCTCCCGAAAAGAAGATGCATTTTGTTGGTATAGATAGTACAAATCAATTCTTATAATCCTTCCTTCAACTGTACAGTCCCATACCTGCACAGCCTCAGGATCCCTCTCATTCCTGTGTGAATCGGTTCATCCTTGTGTCCCTCCGCCTAGAAGCCTGCCAGGAGCCCCTCCTTGTTCGTGCCTCATGCACCAGCGATCACTCCCCGCCCTCGTCAGCCCCGGCTGTTACATGCCCACCAGCTTCCGTTTGATTCGTTCTCGAACCACACCGTACTGGGTGAGGTCCGCTCTGATACCATTTCTAACTGCCCAGACTACTTTTAGCATTGCTGACTGTCCTCACAAACCAACACGGGTCTTTTCAACGTGCTTAGTCCTCACTCACACGCTTTCTGGGAAACTTCACAGAAGGTCACCCATCCCATAAGTGCTCCAACTCAAGCACGCTTAACTATAGTGTTCTTATGTTCTGGGCTCCCGAAAAGAAGAAGCATTTTGTTGGTATAGATAGTACAAATCAATTCTTATAATCCTTCCTTCAACTGTACAGTCCCATACCTGCATAGCCTTCGGATCCCTCTCATTCCGGTGTGAATCGGTTCATCCATGTGTCCCTCCGCCTAGAAGCCTGCCAGGAGCCCCTCCTTGTTCGTGCCTCATGCACCAGCGATCACTCCCCACCCTCGTCAGCCCCGGGTGTTAAATGCCAACAAGCTTTAGCTTGGTTCGTCCCCGAACCGCACCGTACTGGGAGAGGTTCGCTCTGATACCATTTGTAATGGTATGGACTGCTTTCAGGATTGCCGACTGCCCCCACAAACCAACATGGGTCTTTTCAGCGTGCTTTATCCTCACTCACACGCTTTCTGGGAAACTTCCCAGAAGGTCGCCCATCCCATAAATGCTCCAAGTCAAGCACTTTTAATAATGGAGTTCTTATGTTCTGGGCTCCCGAAAAGAAGATTCAATTTGTTGCTATAGGTAGTACCAATCAATTCTTATAAGCCTTCCTTAAACTGTACAATCCCATACCAGCACAGCCTCAGCATCCCTCTCATTCCCGTGTGAATCGGATTATTCACGTGTCCCTTCACCTAGAAGCCTACCTGGAGCCTCTCCTTGTCCATGTCTTATGCCCTGGCGATCATTCCCCGCCCTCTTTAGCCCCGGGTGTTACATTCCCACCAACTTCCGTTTGGTTCGTCCCACAACCACACCGTACTGGGAGAGGTCCCCTCTGATACCATTTCTAACGAGCCGGACTGCTTTCAGGATTGCCGACATTCGTCGCAAACCAAAACGGGTCTTTTCAGCGTGCTTTGTCCTCACTCACACGCTTTCTGGGAAACTTCCCAGAAGGTCACCCATCCTATAAGTGCTCCAAGTCAAGCACGCTTAACTATAGTGTTCTTATTTTCTGGGCTCCCGAAATGAAGATGCATTTTGTTGGTATAGATAGTACAAATCAATTCTTATAAACCTTCCTTCAACTGTACAGTCCCATACCTGCACAGTCTCAGGATCCCTCTCATTCCGGTGTTATTCGGTTCATCCATGTGTCCCTCCGCCTAGAAGCCTTCCTGAAGACGCTCCTTGTCTATGTCTCACGCACCGGCGAACACTCCCCGCCCTCGTCAGCCCCGGGTGTTACATGCCCACCTGCTTCCGTTTGGTTCGTTCCCGAACCACACCGTATTGGGAGAGGTCCGCTCTGATACCATATCTAACGGTCCGGACTGCTTTTAGGATTGTTGACTGTCCGAACAAACCCACACGGGTCTTTTCAACGTGTTTTGTCCTCACTCACACGCTTTCAAGGAAACCTCCCAGAAGGTCACCCATCCCATTAGTGCTCTAAGTCAAGCACGCTTAACTATGAAGTTCTTATGTTTTGGGCTTCCAAAAAGAAGATGCATTTTGTGGTTTTAGGTAGTACCAATCAATTCTTATAAATCTTCCTTCAACTGTACAGTTCCATACCTGCACAGGCTCGGGATCCCTCTCATTCTGGTGAGAATCGGTTCCGCTATGTGTCCCTGCGCCTAGAAGCCCGGCAGGAGCCGTTCCTTGTTCGTGCCTCATGCACCGGCGATCACTCCCCGCATTCGTCAGCCCCGGGTGTTACATGCCAACCAACTTTAGCTTCGTTCGTCCCCGAACCGCACGGTAATGGGGAGGTCCGCTCTGATACCATTTGTAACCGCCCGGACTGCTTTAAGGATTGCCGACTGTCCCCACAAATCAACACGAGTCTTTTCAGTGTGTTGTGTCCTCACTCATAACTACGGAATTCTTATGTTCTGGGCTCCCGAAAAGAAGATGCATTTTGTGGGAATAGGTTGTACCAATCAATTATTATAAGCCTTCCTGCAACTGTACAGTCCCATATCTATACATTCTCGGGATCCTTCACATTTCGGTGTGAATCGGTTCATTCATGTGTCCCTCCACCTAGAAGCCTGCTAGGAGCCGTCCCTTGTCTGTGTCTCACCCACCGGCGATCACACCCCGCCCTCGTCAGCCCCGGGTGTTACATGCCCACCAGCTTCCGTTTAGTTCATTCTCGAACCACACCGTACTGGGAGAGGTCCGGTCTGATACCATTTCTAACGGCCCAGACTGCTTTTAGGATTGCTGACTGTCCTCCCAAACCAACATGGGTCTTTTCAACGTGCTTTGTCCTCACTCACATGCTTTTTGGGAAACTTTTTAGAATGTCACCAATCCCATAAGTGTTCCAAGTCAAGCACGCTTTACTACGGAGTTCTTATGTTCTGGGCTCCCGAAAAGAAGATGCATTTTTTGGAAATAGGTTGTACCAATCAATTCTTATAAGCCTTCCTGCAACTGTACAGTCCTATATCTGTACAGTCTCGGGATCCCTCTCATTCCGGTGTGAATCGGTTCGTTCATGTGTCCCCTCGCCTAGAAGCCTGTCAGGAGCCGTTCCTTGTCTGTGTCTCATGCACCGGCGATCACTCCCCCCCTCGTCAGCCCCGGGTGTTACATGGCCACCAGCTTCCGTTTGGTTTGTTCTCGAACCACACCGTATTGGGAGAGGTCCGCTCTGATACCATTTCTAACGGCCCAAACTACTTTTAGCATTGCTGACTGTCCTCACAAACCAACATGGGTCTTTTCAACGTGCTTTGTCCTCACTCACATGCTTTTTGGGAATCTTCCCAGAAGGTCACCCATCCCATAAGTGCTCCAAGTCTAGCACGCTTAACTATAGTGTTCTTATGTTCTGGGCTCCCGAAGAGAAGATGCATTTTGTTGGTATAGATAGCACAAATCAATTCTTATAATCCTTCCTTCAACTGTACAGTCCCGTACCTCCACAGCCTCAGGATCCCTCTCATTCCGGTGTGAATCGGTTCATCCATGTGTCCCTCCACCTAGAAGCCTGCCTGGAGCCCCTCCTTGTTCTTGCCTCATGCACCAGCGATCACTCCCCGCCCTCGTCAGCTCTGGGTGTTAAATGCCAACAAGCTTTAGCTTGGTTCGTCCCCGTACCGCACCGTATTGGGAGAGGTTCGCTCTGATACCATTTGTGATGGTATGGACTGCTTTCAGGATTGCCGACTGCCCCCACAAACCAACACGGGTCTTTTCAGCTAGCTTTATCCTCACTCACACGCTTTCTGGGAAACTTCCCAGAAGGTCGCCCATCCCATAAATGCTCCAAGTCAAGCACTTTTAATAATGGAGTTCTTATGTTCTGGGCTCCCGAAAAGAAGATTCAATTTGTTGCTATAGGTAGTACCAATCAATTCTTTTAAGCCTTCCTTAAACTGTACAGTCCCATACCAGCACAGCCTCAGGATCCCTCTCATTCCGGTGTGAATCAGAACATTCACGTGTCCCTTCGCCTAGAAGCCTGGCTAGAGCCTCTCCTTGTCCATGTCTTATGCCCTGGCGATCATTCCCCGCCCTCGTTTGCCCCGGGTGTTACATTCCCACCAACTTCTGTTTGGTTCGTCCCAGAACCACACCGTACTGGGAGAGATCCCCTCTGATAACATTTCTAACGAGCCGGACTGCTTTCAGGATTGCCGACATTCGTCACAAACCAACACGGGTCTTTTCATCGTGCTTTGTCCTCACTCACACGCTTTCTGGGAAACTTCCCAGAAGGTCACCCATCCCATAAGTGCTCCAAGTCAAGCACTCTTAACAATGGAGTTCTTATGTTCCGGGCTCCCGAAAAGAAGATGCATTTTGTGGGTTTAGGTAGTACCAATCAATTCTTATAAATCTTACTTCAACTGTACAGTCCCATACCTGTACAACCTCAGGATCCCTCTCATTCCGGTGTGAATCGGTTCATCCATGTGTCCCTCCGCCTAGAAGCCTGCCAGGAGCCCCTCCTTGTTCGTGCTTCATGCACCAGCGTTCACTCCCCGCCCTCGTCAGCCTCGGGTGTTAAATACCAACAAGCATTAGCTTGGTTCGTCCTCGCTCTGATACCATTTGTAATGGTATGGACTGCTTTCAGGATTGCCGACTGCCCCTATAAACCAACACGGGTCTTTTCAGCGTGCTTTATCCTCACTCACATGCTTTCTGGGAAACTTCCCAGAAGGTCGCCCATCCCATAAATGGTCCAAGTCAAGCACTTTTAATAATGGAGTTCTTATGTTCTGGGCTCCCGAAAATAAGATTCAATTTGTTGCTACAGGTAGTACCAATCAATTCTTATAAGCCTTCCTTAAACTGTACAGTCCCATACCAGCACAGCCTCAGGATCCCTCACATTCCGGTGTGAATTAGATCATTCACGTGTCCTTTCACCTAGAAGCCTGCCTGGAGCCTCTCCTTGTCCATGTCTTATGCCCGGGCGATCATTCCCCGCCCTCGTTAGCCCCGGGTGTTAAATTCCCACCAACTTCCGTTTGGTTCGTCCCAGAACCACACCGTACTGGGAAAGGTCCCCTCTAATACCATTTCTAATGAGCCGGACTGCTTTCAGGATTGCCGACATTCGTCACAAACCAACACAGGTCTTTTCAGCGTGCTTTGTCCTCACTCACACGCTTTCTGGGGAAACTTCCCAGAAGGTCACCCATCCCATAAGTGCTCCAAGTCAAGCACGCTTAACTATAGTGTTCTTATGTTCTGGGCTCCCGAAAAGAAGATGCATTTTGTTGGTATAGATAGTACAAATCAATTCTTATAATCCTTCCTTCAACTGTACAGTCCTATACCTGCACAGCCTCAGGATCCCTCTCATTCCGGTGTGAATCGGTTCATCCTTATGTCCCTCTGCCTAGAAGCCTGCCAGGAGCCCCTCCTTGTTCGTGCCTCATGCACCAGCGATCACTCCCCACCCTCGTCAGCCCCGGGTGTTAAATGCCAACAAGCTTTAGCTTGGTTCGTACCCGAGCCGCACCGTACTGGGAGAGGTTCGCTCTAATACCATTTGTAATGGTATGGACTGCTTTCAGGATTGCCGACTGCCCCCACAAACCAACATGGGTCTTTTCAGCGTGCTTTATCCTCACTCACACGCTTTCTGGGAAACTTCCCAGAAGGTCGCCCATCCCATAAATGCTCCAAGTCAAGCACTTTTAATAATGGAGTTCTTATGCTCAGGGCTCCCGAAAAGAAGATTCAATTTGTTGCTATAGGTAGTACCAATCAATTCTTATAAGCCTTCCTTAAACTGTACAATCCCATACCAGCACAGCCTCAGCATCCCTCTCATTCCCGTGTGAATCGGATCATTCATGTGTCCCTTCACCTAGAAGCCTACCTGGAGCCTCTCCTTGTCCATGTCTTATGCCCGGGCGATCATTCCCCGCCCTCGTTAGCCCCGGGTGTTACATTCCCACCAACTTCCGTTTGGTTCGTCCCACAACCACACCGTACTGGGAGAGGTCCCCTCTGATACCATTTCTAACGAGCCGGACTGCTTTCAGGATTGCCGACATTCGTCACAAACCAACACGGGTCTTTTCAGCGTGCTTTGTCCTCACTCACACGCTTTCTGGGAAACTTCCCAGAAGGTCACCCATCCCATAAGTGCTCCAAGTCAAGCACGCTTAACTATAGTGTTCTTATGTTCTGGGCTCCCGAAAAGAAGATGCATTTTGTTGGTATAGATAGTACAAATCAATTCTTATAATCCTTCCTTCAACTGTACAGTCCCATACCTGCACAGCCTCAGGATCCCTCTCATTCCGGTGTGAATCGGTTCATCCTTATGTCCCTCTGCCTAGAAGCCTGCCAGGAGACCCTCCTTGTTCGTGCCTCATGCACCAGCGATCACTCCCCGCCCACGTCAGCCCCGGCTGTTACATGCCCACCAGCTTCCGTTTGATTCGTTCTCGAACCACACCGTACTGGGTGAGGTCCGCTCTGATACCATTTCTAACGGCCCAGACTACTTTTAGCATTGCTGACTGTCCTCACAAACCAACACGGGTCATTTCAACGTGCTTAGTCCTCACTCACACGCTTTCTGGGAAACTTCACAGAAGGTCACCCATCCCATAAGTGCTCCAACTCAAGCACGCTTAACTATAGTGTTCTTATGTTCTGGGCTCCCGAAAAGAAGAAGCATTTTGTTGGTATAGATAGTACAAATCAATTCTTATAATCCTTCCTTCAACTGTACAGTCCCATACCTGCATAGCCTTCGGATCCCTCTCATTCCGGTGTGAATCGGTTCATCCATGTGTCCCTCCGCCTAGAAGCCTGCCAGGAGCCCCTCCTTGTTCGTGCCTCATGCACCAGCGATCACTCCCCACCCTCGTCAGCCCCGGGTGTTAAATGCCAACAAGCTTTAGCTTGGTTCGTACCCGAGCCGCACCGTACTGGGAGAGGTTCGCTCTAATACCATTTGTAATGGTATGGACTGCTTTCAGGATTGCCGACTGCCCCCACAAACCAACATGGGTCTTTTCAGCGTGCTTTATCCTCACTCACACGCTTTCTGGGAAACTTCCCAGAAGGTCGCCCATCCCATAAATGCTCCAAGTCAAGCACTTTTAATAATGGAGTTCTTATGCTCTGGGCTACCGAAAAGAAGATTCAATTTGTTGCTATAGGTAGTACCAATCAATTCTTATAAGCCTTCCTTAAACTGTACAATCCCATACCAGCACAGCCTCAGCATCCCTCTCATTCCCGTGTGAATCGGATCATTCATGTGTCCCTTCACCTAGAAGCCTACCTGGAGCCTCTCCTTGTCCATGTCTTATGCCCTGGCGATCATTCCCCGCCCTCGTTAGCCCCGGGTGTTACATTCCCACCAACTTCCGTTTGGTTCGTCCCACAACCACACCGTACTGGGAGAGGTCCCCTCTGATACCATTTCTAACGAGCCGGACTGCTTTCAGGATTGCCGACATTCGTCGCAAACCAACACGGGTCTTTTCAGCGTGCTTTGTCCTCACTCACACGCTTTCTGGGAAACTTCCCAGAAGGTCACCCATCCTATAAGTGCTCCAAGTCAAGCACGCTTAACTATAGTGTTCTTATTTTCTGGGCTCCCGAAATGAAGATGCATTTTGTTGGTATAGATAGTACAAATCAATTCTTATAAACCTTCCTTCAACTGTACAGTCCCATACCTGCACAGTCTCAGGATCCCTCTCATTCCGGTGTTATTCGGTTCATCCATGTGTCCCTCCGCCTAGAAGCCTTCCTGAAGACGCTCCTTGTCTATGTCTCACGCACCGGCGAACACTCCCCGCACTCGTCAGCCCCGGGTGTTACATGCCCACCTGCTTCCGTTTGGTTCGTTCCCGAACCACACCGTATTGGGAGAGGTCCGCTCTGATACCATATCTAACGGTCCGGACTGCTTTTAGGATTGTTGACTGTCCGGACAAACCCACACGGGTCTTTTCAACGTGTTTTGTCCTCACTCACACGCTTTCAAGGAAACCTCCCAGAAGGTCACCCATCCCATTAGTGCTCTAAGTCAAGCACGCTTAACTATGAAGTTCTTATGTTTTGGGCTTCCAAAAAGAAGATGCATTTTGTGGTTTTAGGTAGTACCAATCAATTCTTATAAATCTTCCTTCAACTGTACAGTTCCATACCTGCACAGGCTCGGGATCCCTCTCATTCTGGTGAGAATCGGTTCCGCTATGTGTCCCTGCACCTAGAAGCCCGGCAGGAGCCGTTCCTTGTTCGTGCCTCATGCACCGGCGATCACTCCCCGCATTCGTCAGCCCCGGGTGTTACATGCCAACCAACTTTAGCTTCATTCGTCCCCGAACCGCACGGTACTGGGGAGGTCCGCTCTGATTCCATTTGTATCCGCCCGGACTACTTTAAGGATTGCCGACTGTCCCCACAAATCAACACGAGTCTTTTCAGTGTGTTGTGTCCTCACTCATAACTACGGAATTCTTATGTTCTGGGCTCCCGAAAAGAAGATGCATTTTGTGGGAATAGGTTGTACCAATCAATTCTTATAAGCATTCCTGCAACTGTACAGTCCCATATCTATACATTCTCGGGATCCTTCACATTTCGGTGTGAATCGGTTCATTCATGTGTCCCTCCACCTAGAAGCCTGCTAGGAGCCGTCCCTTGTCTGTGTCTCACCCACCGGCGATCACTCCCCGCCCTCGTCAGCCCCGGGTGTTACATGCCCACCAGCTTCCGTTTGGTTCATTCTCGAACCACACCGTACTGGGAGAGGTCCGGTCTGATACCATTTCTAACGGCCCAGACTGCTTTTAGGATTGCTGACTGTCCTCCCAAACCAACATGGGTCTTTTCAACGTGCTTTGTCCTCACTCACATGCTTTTTGGGAAACTTTTTAGAATGTCACCAATCCCATAAGTGTTCCAAGTCAAGCACGCTTTACTACGGAGTTCTTATGTTCTGGGCTCCCGAAAAGAAGATGCATTTTTTGGGAATAGGTTGTACCAATCAATTCTTATAAGCCTTCCTGCAACTGTACAGTCCTATATCTGTACAGTCTCGGGATCCCTCTCATTCCGGTGTGAATCGGTTCGTTCATGTGTCCCCTCGCCTAGAAGCCTGTCAGGAGCCGTTCCTTGTCTGTGTCTCATGCACCGGCGATCACTCCCCGCCCTCGTCAGCCCCGAGTGTTACATGGCCACCAGCTTCCGTTTGGTTTGTTCTCGAACCACACCGTCTTGGGAGAGATCCGCTCTGATACCATTTCTAACGGCCCAGACTACTTTTAGCATTGCTGACTGTCCTCACAAACCAACATGGGTCTTTTCAACGTGCTTTGTCCTCACTCACATGCTTTCTGGGAATCTTCCCAGAAGGTCACCCATCCCATAAGTGCTCCAAGTCTAGCACGCTTAACTATAGTGTTCTTATGTTCTGGGCTCCCGAAGAGAAGATGCATTTTGTTGGTATAGATAGTACAAATCAATTCTTATAATCCTTCCTTCAACTGTACAGTCCCGTACCCCCACAGCCTCAGGATCCCTCTCATTCCGGTGTGAATCGGTTCATCCATGTGTCCCTCCACCTAGAAGCCTGCCAGGAGCCCCTCCTTGTTCTTGCCTCATGCACCAGCGATCACTCCCCGCCCTCGTCAGCTCTGGGTGTTAAATGCCAACAAGCTTTAGCTTGGTTCGTCCCCGAACCGCACCGTATTGGGAGAGGTTCGCTCTGATACCATTTGTGATGGTATGGACTGCTTTCAGGATTGCCGACTGCCCCCACAAACCAACACGGGTCTTTTCAGCTTGCTTTATCCTCACTCACACGCTTTCTGGGAAACTTCCCAGAAGGTCGCCCATCCCATAAATGCTCCAAGTCAAGCACTTTTAATAATGGAGTTCTTATGTTCTGGGCTCCCGAAAAGAAGATTCAATTTGTTGCTATAGGTAGTACCAATCAATTCTTTTAAGCCTTCCTTAAACTGTACAGTCCCATACCAGCACAGCCTCAGGATCCCTCTCATTCCGGTGTGAATCAGAACATTCACGTGTCCCTTCGCCTAGAAGCCTGGCTAGAGCCTCTCCTTGTCCATGTCTTATGCCCTGGCGATCATTCCCCGCCCTCGTTTGCCCCGGGTGTTACATTCCCACCAACTTCTGTTTGGTTCGTCCCAGAACCACACCGTACTGGGAGAGATCCCCTCTGATAACATTTCTAACGAGCCGGACTGCTTTCAGGATTGCCGACATTCGTCACAAACCAACACGGGTCTTTTCATCGTGCTTTGTCCTCACTCACACGCTTTCTGGGAAACTTCCCAGAAGGTCACCCATCCCATAAGTGCTCCAAGTCAAGCACTCTTAACAATGGAGTTCTTATGTTCCGGGCTCCCGAAAAGAAGATGCATTTTGTGGGTTTAGGTAGTACCAATCAATTCTTATAAATCTTACTTCAACTGTACAGTCCCATACCTGCACAACCTCAGGATCCCTCTCATTCCGGTTTGAATCGGTTCATCCATGTGTCCCTCCGCCTAGAAGCCTGCCAGGAGCCCCTCCTTGTTCGTGCCTCATGCACCAGCGTTCACTCCCCGCCCTCGTCAGCCTCGGGTGTTAAATACCAACAAGCATTAGCTTGGTTCGTCCCCGTACCGCACCGTACTGGGAGAGGTTCGCTCTGATACCATTTGTAATGGTATGGACTGCTTTCAGGATTGCCGACTGCCCCTATAAACCAACACGGGTCTTTTCAGCGTGCTTTATCCTCACTCACATGCTTTCTGGGAAACTTCCCAGAAGGTCGCCCATCCCATAAATGGTCCAAGTCAAATACTTTTAATAATGGAGTTCTTATGTTCTGGGCTCCCGAAAATAAGATTCAATTTGTTGCTATAGGTAGTACCAATCAATTCTTATAAGCCTTCCTTAAACTGTACAGTCCCATACCAGCACAGCCTTAGGATCCCTCACATTCCGGTGTGAATCGGATCATTCACGTGTCCTTTCACCTAGAAGCCTGCCTGGAGCCTCTCCTTGTCCATGTCTTATGCCCGGGCGATCATTCCCCGCCCTCGTTAGCCCCGGGTGTTAAATTCCCACCAACTTCCGTTTGGTTCGTCCCAGAACCACACCGTACTGGGAAAGGTCCCCTCTAATACCATTTCTAATGAGCCGGACTGCTTTCAGGATTGCCGACATTCGTCACAAACCAACACGGGTCTTTTCAGCGTGCTTTGTCCTCACTCACACGCTCTCTGGGAAACTTCCCAGAAGGTCACCCATCCCATAAGTGCTCCAAGTCAAGCACGCTTAACTATAGTGTTCTTATGTTCTGGGCTCCCGAAAAGAAGAAGCATTTTGTTGGTATAGATAGTACAAATCAATTCTTATAATCCTTCCTTCAACTGTACAGTCCCATACCTGCATAGCCTTCGGATCCCTCTCATTCCGGTGTGAATCGGTTCATCCATGTGTCCCTCCGCCTAGAAGCCTGCCAGGAGCCCCTCCTTGTTCGTGCCTCATGCACCAGCGATCACTCCCCACCCTCGTCAGCCCCGGGTGTTAAATGCCAACAAGCTTTAGCTTGGTTCGTACCCGAGCCGCACCGTACTGGGAGAGGTTCGCTCTAATACCATTTGTAATGGTATGGACTGCTTTCAGGATTGCCGACTGCCCCCACAAACCAACATGGGTCTTTTCAGCGTGGTTTATCCTCACTCACACGCTTTCTGGGAAACTTCCCAGAAGGTCGCCCATCCCATAAATGCTCCAAGTCAAGCACTTTTAATAATGGAGTTCTTATGCTCTGGGCTCCCGAAAAGAAGATTCAATTTGTTGCTATAGGTAGTACCAATCAATTCTTATAAGCCTTCCTTAAACTGTACAATCCCATACCAGCACAGCCTCAGCATCCCTCTCATTCCCGTGTGAATCGGATCATTCATGTGTCCCTTCACCTAGAAGCCTACCTGGAGCCTCTCCTTGTCCATGTCTTATGCCCTGGCGATCATTCCCCGCCCTCGTTAGCCCCGGGTGTTACATTCCCACCAACTTCCGTTTGGTTCGTCCCACAACCACACCGTACTGGGAGAGGTCCCCTCTGATACCATTTCTAACGAGCCGGACTGCTTTCAGGATTGCCGACATTCGTCACAAACCAACACGGGTCTTTTCAGCGTGCTTTGTCCTCACTCACACGCTTTTTGGGAAACTTCCCAGAAGGTCACCCATCCCATAAGTGCTCCAAGTCAAGCACGCTTAACTATAGTGTTCTTATGTTCTGGGCTCCCGAAAAGAAGATGCATTTTGTTGGTATAGATAGTACAAATCAATTCTTATAATCCTTCCTTCAACTGTACAGTCCCATACCTGCACAGCCTCAGGATCCCTCTCATTCCGGTGTGAATCGGTTCATCCTTATGTCCCTCTGCCTAGAAGCCTGCCAGGAGCCCCTCCTTGTTCGTGCCTCATGCACCAGCGATCACTCCCCGCCCTCGTCAGCCCCGGCTGTTACATGCCCACCAGCTTCCGTTTGATTCGTTCTCGAACCACACCGTACTGGGTGAGGTCCGCTCTGATACCATTTCTAACGGCCCAGACTACTTTTAGCATTGCTGACTGTCCTCACAAACCAACACGGGTCTTTTCAACGTGCTTAGTCCTCACTCACACGCTTTCTGGGAAACTTCACAGAAGGTCACCCATCCCATAAGTGCTCCAACTCAAGCACGCTTAACTATAGTGTTCTTATGTTCTGGGCTCCCGAAAAGAAGAAGCATTTTGTTGGTATAGATAGTACAAATCAATTCTTATAATCCTTCCTTCAACTGTACAGTCCCATACCTGCATAGCCTTCGGATCCCTCTCATTCCGGTGTGAATCGGTTCATCCATGTGTCCCTCCGCCTAGAAGCCTGCCAGGAGCCCCTCCTTGTTCGTGCCTCATGCACCAGCGATCACTCCCCACCCTCGTCAGCCCCGGGTGTTAAATGCCAACAAGCTTTAGCTTGGTTCGTACCCGAGCCGCACCGTACTGGGAGAGGTTCGCTCTAATACCATTTGTAATGGTATGGACTGCTTTCAGGATTGCCGACTGCCCCCACAAACCAACATGGGTCTTTTCAGCGTGCTTTATCCTCACTCACACGCTTTCTGGGAAACTTCCCAGAAGGTCGCCCATCCCATAAATGCTCCAAGTCAAGCACTTTTAATAATGGAGTTCTTATGCTCTGGGCTCCCGAAAAGAAGATTCAATTTGTTGCTATAGGTAGTACCAATCAATTCTTATAAGCCT
Source organism: Ammopiptanthus mongolicus (assembly GCA_039655645.1). Lineage (NCBI taxonomy): Eukaryota > Viridiplantae > Streptophyta > Magnoliopsida > Fabales > Fabaceae > Ammopiptanthus > Ammopiptanthus mongolicus. Next base: position 58,592,483 of record CM077348.1, on the reverse strand, counting down.
TCCTTAAACTGTACAATCCCATACCAGCACAGCCTCAGCATCCCTCTCATTCCCGTGTGAATCGGATCATTCATGTGTCCCTTCACCTAGAAGCCTACCTGGAGCCTCTCCTTGTCCATGTCTTATGCCCGGGCGATCATTCCCCGCCCTCGTTAGCCCCGGGTGTTACATTCCCACCAACTTCCGTTTAGTTCGTCCCACAACCACACCGTACTGGGAGAGGTCCCCTCTGATTCCATTTCTAACGAGCCGGACTGCTTTCAGGATTGCCGACATTCGTCACAAACCAACACGGGTCTTTTCAGCGTGCTTTGTCCTCACTCACACGCTTTCTGGGAAACTTCCCAGAAGGTCACCCATCCCATAAGTGCTCCAAGTCAAGCACGCTTAACTATAGTGTTCTTATGTTCTGGGCTCCCGAAAAGAAGATGCATTTTGTTGGTATAGATAGTACAAATCAATTCTTATAATCCTTCCTTCAACTGTACAGTCCCATACCTGCACAGCCTCAGGATCCCTCTCATTCCGGTGTGAATCGGTTCATCCTTATGTCCCTCTGCCTAGAAGCCTGCCAGGAGACCCTCCTTGTTCGTGCCTCATGCACCAGCGATCACTCCCCGCCCTCGTCAGCCCCGGCTGTTACATGCCCACCAGCTTCCGTTTGATTCGTTCTCTAACCACACCGTACTGGGTGAGGTCCGCTCTGATACCATTTCTAACGGCCCAGACTACTTTTAGCATTGCTGACTGTCCTCACAAACCAACACGGGTCTTTTCAACGTGCTTAGTCCTCACTCACACGCTTTCTGGGAAACTTCACAGAAGGTCACCCATCCCATAAGTGCTCCAACTCAAGCACGCTTAACTATAGTGTTCTTATGTTCTGGGCTCCCGAAAAGAAGAAGCATTTTGTTGGTATAGATAGTACAAATCAATTCTTATAATCCTTCCTTCAACTGTACAGTCCCATACCTGCATAGCCTTCGGATCCCTCTCATTCCGGTGTGAATCGGTTCATCCATGTGTCCCTCCGCCTAGAAGCCTGCCAGGAGCCCCTCCTTGTTCGTGCCTCATGCACCAGCGATCACTCCCCACCCTCGTCAGCCCCGGGTGTTAAATGCCAACAAGCTTTAGCTTGGTTCGTACCCGAGCAGCACCGTACTGGGAGAGGTTCGCTCTAATACCATTTGTAATGGTATGGACTGCTTTCAGGATTGCCGACTGCCCCCACAAACCAACATGGGTCTTTTCAGCGTGCTTTATCCTCACTCACACGCTTTCTGGGAAACTTCCCAGAAGGTCGCCCATCCCATAAATGCTCCAAGTCAAGCACTTTTAATAATGGAGTTCTTATGCTCTGGGCTCCCGAAAAGAAGATTCAATTTGTTGCTATAGGTAGTACCAATCAATTCTTATAAGCCTTCCTTAAACTGTACAATCCCATACCAGCACAGCCTCAGCATCCCTCTCATTCCCGTGTGAATCGGATCATTCATGTGTCCCTTCACCTAGAAGCCTACCTGGAGCCTCTCCTTGTCCATGTCTTATGCCCTGGCGATCATTCCCCGCCCTCGTTAGCCCCGGGTGTTACATTCCCACCAACTTCTGTTTGGTTCGTCCCACAACCACACCGTACTGGGAGAAGTCCCCTCTGATACCATTTCTAACGAGCCGGACTGCTTTCAGGAGTGCCGACATTCGTCGCAAACCAACACGGGTCTTTTCAGCGTGCTTTGTCCTCACTCACACGCTTTCTGGGAAACTTCCCAGAAGGTCACCCATCCTATAAGTGCAACAAGTCAAGCACGCTTAACTATAGTGTTCTTATGTTCTGGGCTCCCGAAAAGAAGATGCATTTTGTTGCTATAGATAGTACAAATCAATTCTTATAATCCTTCCTTCAACTGTACAGTCCCATACCTGCACAGCCTCAGGACCCCTCTCATTCCGGTGTGAATCGGTTCATCCTTATGTCCCTCTGCCTAGAAGCCTGCCAGGAGCCCCTCCTTGTTCGTGCCTCATGCACCAGCGATCACTCCCCGCCCTCGTCAGCCCCGGCAATTACATGCCCACCAGCTTCCGTTTGATTCGTTCTCGAACCACACCGTACTGGGTGAGGTCCGCTCTGATACCATTTCTAACGGCCCAGACTACTTTTAGCATTGCTGACTGTCCTCACAAACCAACACGGGTCTTTTCAACGTGCTTAGTCCTCACTCACACGCTTTCTGGGAAACTTCACAGAAGGTCACCCATCCCATAAGTGCTCCAACTCAAGCACGCTTAACTATAGTGTTCTTATGTTCTGGGCTCCCGAAAAGAAGAAGCATTTTGTTGGTATAGATAGTACAAATCAATTCTTATAATCCTTCCTTCAACTGTACAGTCCTATACCTGCATAGCCTTCGGATCCCTCTCATTCCGGTGTGAATCGGTTCATCCATGTGTCCCTCCGCCTAGAAGCCTGCCAGGAGCCCCTCCTTGTTCGTGCCTCATGCACCAGCGATCACTCCCCGCCCTCGTCAGCCTCGGTGTTAAATGCCAACAAGCTTTAGCTTGGTTCGTCCCTGAACCACACCGTACTGGGAGAGGTTCACTCTGATACCATTTGTAATGGTATGGACTGCTTTCATGATTGCCGACTGCCCCCACAAACCAACACGGGTCTTTTCAGCGTGCTTTATCCTCACTCACATGCTTTCTGGGAAACTTCCCAGAAGGTCGCCCATCCCATAAATGGTCCAAGTCAAGCACTTTTAATAATGGAGTTCTTATGTTCTGGGCTCCCGAAAAGAAGATTCAATTTGTTGCTATAGGTAGTACTAATCAATTCTTATAAGCCTTCCTTAAACTGTACAGTCCCATACCAGCACAGCCTCAGGATCCCTCACATTCTGGGGTGAATCGGATCATTCACGTGTCCCTTCACATAGAAGCCTGCCTGGAGCCTCTCCTTGTCCATGTCTTATGCCCTGACGATCATTCCCCGCCCTCGTTTGCCCCGGGTATTACATTCCCACCAACTTCCGTTTGGTTCATCCCAGAACCACACCGTACTGGGAGAGGACTCCTCTGATACCATTTCTTACGAGCCGGACTGCTTTCTGGATTGCCGACATTCGTCACAAACCAACACGGGTCTTTTCAGCGTGCTTTGTCCTCACTCACACGCTTTCTGGGAAACTTCCCAGAAGGTCACGCATCCCATAAGTGCTCCAAGTCAAGCACTCTTAACAATGGAGTTCTTATGTTCCGGGCACCCGAAAAGAAGATGCATTTTGTGGGTTTAGGTAGTACCAATCAATTCTTATAAATCTTACTTCAACTGTACAGTCCCATACCTGCACAGCCTCAGGATCCCTCTCATTCCGGTGTGAATCGGTTCAGTTATGTGTCCCTGGGCCTAGAAGCCTGGCAGGAGCCGCTCCTTGTACGTGCCTCATGCAACGGCGATCACTCCCCGCCCTCGTCAACCCTGGGTGTTACATGCCAACCAGCTTTAGTTTGGTTCCTTCCCGAACCACACCGTACTGGGGGGTCCGCTCTGATACCATTTCTAACGGCCCGGACAGCTTTATGGATTGCCGACTGACCCCAAAAATCAACACGGGTCATTTCAGCGTGTTGTGTCCTCACTCACACGCTTTTTATTAAACTTCCCAGATGGTCACCCATCCCATAAGTGCTCCAAGTCAAGCACGCTTAACTACGAAGTTCTTATGTTTAGGGCTCCCGAAAAGAAGATGCATTTTGTGGGAAGAGGTTGTACCAATAAATTCTTATAAGTCTTCCTGCAACTGTACAGTCCCATATCTGTACAGTCTCGGGATCCCTCTCATTTCGGTGTGAATCTGTTCATTCATTTGTCCCTCCGCCTAGAAGCCTGCGAGGAGCCGTTCCTTGTCTGTGTCTCACGCACCGGCGATCACACCCCGCCCTTGTCACCCCCGGGTGTTACATGTCCAGAAGCTTCCATTTGGTTGGTTCTCGAACCACACCGTATAGGGAGAGGTCCGCACTGATACCATATCTAACGGCCCGAACAGCTTTTAGGATTGTTGACTGTCCTCACAAACCAACAGGGTCTTTTCAACGTGCTTTGTCCACACTCACACACTTCCTGAGAAACATCCTAGAAGGTCACCCATCCCATAAGTGCTCCAAGTCAAGCATGCTTAACTATAGTGTTCTTATGTCCTGGGATCCCGAAAAGAAGATGCATTTTGTTGATATAGATAGTACAAATCAATTCTTATAATCCTTCCTTCAACTGTACAGTCTCATACCTGCACAGCCTCAGGATCCCTCTCATTCCGGTGTTATTCGGTTCATCCATGTGTCCCTCTGCCTAGAAGCCTTCCTGAAGACGCTCCTTGTCTATGTCTCACGCACCGGCGAACACTCCCCGCCCTGGTCAGCCCCGGGTGTTACATGCCCACCAGCTTCCGTTTGGTTCGTTCTCGAACCACACCGTACTGGGAGAGGTCCGCTCTGATACCATATCTAACGGTCCGGACTGCTTTTAGGATTGCTGACTGTCCTGACAAACCCACACAGGTCTTTTCAACGTGTTTTGTCCTCACTCACACGCTTTCTGGGAAACCTCACAGAAGGTCACCCATCCCATTAGTGCTCCAAGTCAAGCACGCTTAACTATGAAGTTCTTATGTTCTGAGCTTCCGAAAAGAAGATGCATTTTGTGGGTTTAGGTAGTACCAATCAATTCTTATAAGCCTTCCTTCAACAGTACAGTCTGTAACGCCCCGATTTTCACGTTTTCTAATTCTTCAGTATTTTAATGTCTTTATTTTATTCGAGGTCTTAGGAATGGAAATAAAATATTCCGAGACCATAGTCATGCTCGACGATATCGTAGGAAGCTACGATTAAGTTTTGAGTCGAAAACTCAAACGGAGTCCGGTCTGCGTTTTTACACTGACAGTATGATTTTACTGCTCAGAAGACCTCAGATGGACCCGTGAACGAGACAGTAAGTCTTAGAATTTGATTCTCTACGTTTTGGTTAAATTTCGTAAAAATTTCAGAAAAATAACTTCCTGACCTTCGTTCGGGCGGATTTCTCAATCGGGTGACGAACGGAGCCACATATGGACTTACCGAGACTAGCCAACAGATAATCTTGATATCACAACATCCCAGGACACTTGGGAGAGTATGCCAGAGTCGTCATGATGATCGGAAAAATCTAGACGCGAAATGACCAAAATGCCCCTAACCTTAGTCTTTTGCACTTTTACCATTTTACCCTTTTGGCAAATGACTATTTTGCCCTTAAGTGACTTGTTTTAAGGCTGAACTCAGCCCATCCAGCCCCTCATTCACGAAATTTCTGCCCAAAGAAGAACACCATTGTTGTTCTTGAAGAGAAACTCCATTTTTCTTCTTGAAAAGCTTGAATCACTTGTTGGAATCACTTGATTCCTTGAGCAATCTTCCTTCATTTCAAGGTAAGATCACTTCTATGATCTCTTAGCTTCTTGAATATCTCTTTATCTCAAGATCAATCTTCATTTTCATGAAAATCATTTCCTAGAAGCCTGCCAGGAGCCGTTCCTTTTCCATGTCTGATGCCCCAGCGATCACTCCCCGCCCTCGTCAGCCCCGGGTGTTTCATGCCCACTAGCTTCCGTTTGCTTCATCCCAGAACCACACCTTACTGGGAGAGGTCCGCTCTGATACCATTTCTAACGGCCCGGACTGCTTTCAAGATTGCCGGCTTTTCTCACAAACCAACACGGGTGTTTTCAACGTGCTTTGTCCTCACTCATACGCTTTCTCGGAAACATCACAGAGGGTTACCCATCCCATAAGTGCTCCAAGTCAACCACGCTTAACTATGGAGTTCTTATGTTCTGGGCTCTCAAAAAGAAGATTCTTTTTTTTGGTATAGGTAGTACCAATCAATTCTTATAACCCTTCCTTCAACTGTACAGTCCCACACCTGCATAGCCTCAGCATCCCTCTCATTCCGGTGCGAATCGGCTCATTCATGTGTCCCTCCGCCTAGAAACCAGCCAAGAGCCGCTCCTTGTCCATGTCTTATGCCCCGACAATCACTCCCCGCCCTCGTCAGCCCTGGGTGTTACATGCCCACCAGCATCCGTTTGGTTCCTCCCAAAACCACACCTTACTGGGAGAGGTCCACTCTGATACCATTTCTAACAGCCCGGACTGCTTTCAGGATTGCCGACTTTCCTCACAAACCAGCACGGGTGTTTTCAACGTGTTTTGTCCTCACTCACACGCTTTCTAGGAAACTTCCTAGAAGGTCACCCATCCCATAAGTGCTCCAAGTCAAGCACGCTTAACTATGGAGTCCTTATGTTCAGGGCTCCTGAAAAGAAGATGCATTTGTTGGTATAGGTAGTACCAATCAATTCTGATAAAGCATTCCTTCAACTGTACAGTCCCATACTAGCACAGCCTCAGGATCCCTCTCATTCCGGTGTGAATCTGTTCATTCATGTGTCTTTTCGCCTAGAAGCCTGCCAGGTGCCGCTCCTTGTCCGTCTCTCATGCACCGGCGATCACACCCCGCCCTCGTCGGCCCCGAGTGTTACATGCGCCCCAGCTTCCGTTTGGTTCATCCCCGAACCACACCGTACTGGGAGAGGTCCACTCTGATACCATTTCTAACAGCCCGGACTACTTTATGGATTGCCGACTATCCTCATAAACCAACACAGGTCTTTTCAGCATGCTTTGTCCTCACTCACACGCTTTCTGGGAAACATCCCAGGAGGTCACCCGTACCATTAGTGCTCTAAGTAAGTTCGCTAAATTATAGAGTTTTTATGTTCTCGGCTCCTGAAAAGAAGATTCATTTTGTTGGTATAGGTAGTACCAATCAATTCTTATAAGCCTTCCTTCAACTATATAGTCCCATACCGGCACAGCCTCAGGATCCCTCTCATTCCGGTGTGAATCAGTTCATCCATGTGTCCCTCTGCCTAGAAGCCTGTCAGGAGCCGCTCCTTATTCGTGCCTCATGCACCAGCGATCACTCCCCGCCCTCGTCAAGCCCGGGTGTTACATGCCAACCAGCTTTAGCTGGGTTCGTCCTCGAACCACATCGTACTGGGAGAGGTTCGCTCTGATACCTTTTGCAATGGAAAGGTCACCCATCCCATAAGTGCTTCAAGTTCAGCACGCTTAACTATGGAGTTCTTATGTTCTGGGCTCCCGAAAAAAAGATGCATTTTTTTGGTATTGGTAGTACCAATCAATTCTTATAAGCCTTCCTTCAATTGTACAGTCCCATACCAGCACAGCCTCAGGATCCCTCTCATTCCGGTGTGAATCGGATCATTCATGTGTCCATCCGCCTAGAAGCCTGACAGGAGCCGCTCCTTGTCCATGTCTTATGCACCGGCGATCACTCCCCGCCCTCGTCAGCCCCGGGTGTTACATGCCCACCAGCTTCCATTTGGTTCCTCCCAAAACCACACCTTACTGGGAGAGCTCCGCTCTGATACCATTTCTAATGGCCCGAACTGCTTTCAGGATTGCCGACTTTCCTCACAAACCAACACGAGTGTTTTCAACGTGCTTTGTCCTCACTCACACACTTTCTAGGAAACTTCACTGAAGGTCACCCATCCCATAAGCGCTCTAAGTCAAGCACGCTGAACTATGGAGTTCTTATGTTCTGGGCTCTCAAAAAGAAGATGCATTTTGTGGGTGTAGGTAGTACCAATCAATTCTCATAAGCCTTCCTTCAACTATACAGTCCCATATCTGCACAGCGTCAGGATCTCTCTCATTCCGTTGTGAATCGGTTAATTCATGTTCCCTCCGCCTAGAAGCCTGCCAGGAACCGCTCCATGTTCGTGCCTCATGCACCGGCGATCACTCCCCACCCTCGTCAGCCCCGGATGTTACATGCCCACCAGCTTCCGCTTGGTTTATCCCCGAATCACACCGTACTGGAAGAGGTCCGCTCTGATACAATTTGTAATGGCCTAGACTGCTTTCAGGATTGTCGATTGTCCCCACAAACCAACAGGAGTCTTTTCAGCATGCTTTGTCCTCACTCATACGCTTTCTGGGAAACTTCCTAGAAGGTCACCCATCCCATAAGTGCTCCAAGTCAAGCACGCTTAACAATGGAGTCCTTATGTTCTGGGCTCCCGAAAAGAGGATGCATTTGTTGTTATAGGTAGTACCAATCAATTCTTATAAAGCCTTCCTTCAACTATACAGACCCGTACTAGCATAGCCTCTGGATCCCTCTCATTCCGGTGTGAATCTGTTCATTCAGGTGTCTCTTCGGTTAGAAGCCTGCTAGGAGGCGCTACTTGTCAGTCTCTCATGCACCGGCGATCACACCCCGCCCTCGTCAGCCATGAGTGTTACATGCGCCCCAGCTTCCTTTTGGTTCATCCCCGAACCACGCCGTACTGGGAGAGGTCCACTCTGATACCATTTCTAATGGCCCGGACTACTTTCTGGATTGCCGACTATCCTCACAAACCAACACGGGTCTTTTCAACGTGCTTTGTCCGCACTCACACGCTTTCTGGGAAACTTCCCAGAAGGTCACCCATCCCATAACTGCTCCAAGTCAACTTCGCTAAACTATGGAGTTTTTATGTTCTGGGCTCCTGAAAAGAAGATTCACTTTGTTGGTATAGGTTGTACCAATCAATTCTTATAAGCCTTCCTTCAACTATACAGTCCCATACCACCACAGCCTCAGGATCCCTCTCATTCCGGTGTGAATCAGTTCATCCATGTGTCCCTCTGCCTAGAAGCATGTCAGGAGCCGCTCCTTATTCGTGCCTCATGCATCAGCGATCACTCCCCGCCCTCGTCAACCCCGGGTGTTACATGCCAACCAGCTTTAGCTTGGTTCGTCCTCGAACCACACCATACTGGGAGAGGTCCGCTTTTATACCATTTGTAATGGAAAGGTCACCCATCCCATAAGTGCTTCAAGTTCAGCACGCTTAACTATAGAGTTCTTATGTTCTGCGCTCCTGAAACGAAGATGCATTTTTTTGGTATTGGTAGTACCAATCAATTCTTATAAGCCTTCCATCAATTGTAAAGTCCCATACTAGCACAGCCTCAAGATCCCTCTCATTCCGGTGTGAATCGGATCATTCATGTGTCCCTCTGCCTAGAAGCCTTCCAGGAGCCGGTCCTTGTCCATGTCTTATGCCCCGGCGATCACTCCCCGCCCTCGTTAGCCCCGGGTGTTACATGCCCACCAGCTTCCGTTTGGTTCGTCCCAGAACCACACCTTACTAGGAGAGGTCCGCTCTGATACCATTTCTAACGGCCTGGACTGCTTTCAGGATTGCCGACTTTTCTCACAAACCAACACGGGTGTTTTCAACGTGCTTTGTTCTCACTCACACGCTTTCTAGGAAACTTCACAGAAGGTCACGCATCCTATAAGTGTTCCAAGTCAAGCACGCTTAACTATGGAGTTCTTATGTTCTGGGATCTCGAAAAGAAGATGCATTTTGTGGGTATAGGTAGTACCAATCAATTCTTATAAGCCTTCCTTCAACTGTACAGTCCCATACCTGCACAGCCTCAGGATCTCTCTCATTCCGGTGTGAATCGGTTCATTGATGTTCCCTCCGCCTAGAAGCCTGCCAGGAACCGCTCCTTGTTCGTGCCTCATGCACCTGCGATCACTCCCCAACCTTGTCAGCCCCGGGTGTTACATGCCCACCAGCTTCCGCTTGGTTCGTCCCCGAATCACACTGTACTGGGAGAGGTCCCTCTGATACAATTTGTAATGGCCAAGACTGCTTTCAGGATTGTCGAATGTCCCCACAAACCAAGAGGAGTCTTTTCAGCGTGCTTTGTTCTCACTCACACGCTTTCTGGGAAACTTCCTAGAAGGTCACCCATCCCATAAATTCTCCAATTCAAGCACGCTTAACTATGGAGTCCTTATGTTCTAGGCTCCCGAAAAGAAGATGCATTTTGTTGGTATTGGTAATACCAATCATTTCTTATAATCATTCCTTCAACTGTATCGTCCCATACTAGCACAGCCTCAGGATCCCTCTCATTCCAGTGTGAATCTGTTCATTCATGTGTCTCTTCGCCTAGAAGCCTGCCAGGAGCCGCTCCTTGTCAGTGTCTCATGCACTGACGATCACACCCCGCCCTCGTCAGCCCCGAGTGTTACATGCGCCCCAGCTTCTATTTTGTTCATCCCCTAACCACACTGTACTAGGAGAGGTCTTCTCTGATACCATTTCTAACGGCCCAAACTACTTTCAGGATTGTCGACTGTCCTCACAAACCAACAGGGGTCTTTTCAGCGTGCTTTGTCCTCACTCACATGCTTTCTGGGAAGATCACTGGTCTGACTCGTTCTAAGATTAACTACCCTAAAACACGTCCCTAAACATCTAACACATGCATAACAGCACATAACATATATATAACAATAAGGATAACATATATAACAACACTTATATAACAAGCAAACAAAAACTGGGGTGTTACACTTGTTAAAAATTTTGTTAGCCCTTTGTGTATACCTTCCTTTCTTTACCTTTCCTAACATCATTCCCATGGCCCCATTACAACCCTTGAAAGACCTTTTGATTCTTGTATGCTTGCAATTTATTAGTTGGAACTTGGTTTCTTATCAAACTTATGGATGTGCATTTTCTTTTAGGAATCTTGAGCGCATTGTCTTCACCCTTAAGCACTTTGAGTGTGGTTAGTGGAGTGATCCTAAGTCAGCGAGGAGCATGATTTCTGAGAACCTTAGCTTCTAATTGGACTTAAAATTGGTTACCTCTCTATTTCTTGGATTACCTTTGCCTATTGTTTGGTTGTATGTTTTCTCAGGTTCCTCATTTAATATGGTCTCTTGATCCTACATCTTTGTTCGGCCTTAGTTATTGCTTGAGGACAAGCAAGATCTTAAGCTTGAGGGGGTTTGATGTGTGTGAAACAACATCATATTTCTTTCTTTTTTTTGCATGCATTTTTAGTTCATTTAGGCATATTAGTTTCCGTTTTTGCTCGTTTTCCTTTAGTTCCGATAATTGCGGTGTTTCTAGTGGTGTTGTGCAGGACTTGTGCTTAATTGTCTTAGAAAAGGGTGGAGAGCTTGAAACAATGACGATAGAGTTTAAAAAGGAGCTAAAAGGGACAAAAAGATCACTCCAGAAGCATTCACGGCCTGACCGTGGATGAAACCATGGCCATGGATTGAGCGGCTGTGCAGAAATGAGCAAACAGACTCGACAACAGAGTTCGCGCCTAGCCGTGTAATGACCCACGGCCGTGGATCTCAACAGCGCCATTTTTCCTCTTTGGAAGCAGAGTCCACGGCATGGCCGTGGAATGGTCCACGGCCGTGGATCGTAGTCTGCCAGAAAACATCAGTTTCGTTTTTTGTTTCTTTTTTTGGGCTTGGACCTGTTTTAGACCCCTAGGTATTTATAGTTGTTCTGAATACAATGCTCAGATTCGAATTTGGTTTTTGGGAAGGAGGCACTTGGAGGCTCTAGATCATCATCTTCCTCTTCTCTTCTCTCTTCATTACTGGTTTGGATGTTCTTCATGGATTTTTCTAGTTTCTTATTATCCATTTCTGAGTAGCTTCCTTTGTTTCTACGATTGGGCAATGCCCTTTGGTACATTGATGATGATTAATTGACTTGTTTATCCTTTTTATTAATTTTTGAATGTTCTTTGATTCAATCCTTATTGCGCTTATTCATGTGAATTTGCTGGCCACATATTTGCATCTCATATATATCTAGGGACGTACTGAGAGGTGAACCTGGGTATTGGAATCATAAGAATTGAACTTAAGGTCTAAATCACGAGAGTAGGTTTAGCCTTTCGAGGATTTAATGAAAGCTTAAAAGGTTCAATTTAAATTCAATTACCACAAGAGAATACAAGAAAATCAGTGATTAGCGTCGGCCAAAAGCCCACGCTAAAAGCCAAAAGCTGACGCTAACAGCTAATTTAGCGTCGGCTATGCGACGGTGTCTGGCCTACACTTTTTGCTTCGTCGTTACGTTTAGCGGAGGGCCATAATGGCCGACGCTAATATTAGCGTCGGGCAAACCAACGCAAATTGGCAGCTAGACGATACAAGAAAAGGCCGACGCTAACGCTAAATCAACGTTATGGCACAATTTTTTAGCGTCAGCTTGGCCGACTGACGCTAATATTAGCGAAGGCTAGGCCGACGCTAAACAGATGTGCCATAGTGTTGATTTAGCGTAGGCTTTGGCCGACGCTAACTTTTTTTTTTTGTTACAGTTTGACCCTATCGTACATTCAAGTATGATCCATTTTCAACATGGCAAACATATAATTATCAACCACTTAGTACTGCATAAACTTGAAATTTTTTTGACTTCATAACCCTTGTATTTTGTACAAAAAACAATATATATAAGATGAAATAAAATTGGACATATGATAAAATAACATTATATTAACAACTTGTCCTATTGAGCTCTGCTCTCCACCGGAAATCCTACATCTCAAACAGGATCACACCTATTGAGCTTTGCTTTCCACTAACAAACAACATATCAATTCGTATAACACATTACATAAACATAGCTAATTAAAAAAAAAAATAACTTTGCATACACACCTCCAACTCCTAATGTAAGCTATGAGTGTCACGAAGAGTCGTGTCACAATAAAATTAGAAGCACATAAGTTAATTATAGTAGAAATGGAAATTTCAAAAATAAAAGGAATTAAGCATATATAAAGGCAGCGAGGAAAAGATTATATTACCCACTAATTAGCAAATCATATTTTGACAATACAGGCAGCGAGGAAAAGATTATAAACTATCTATAAATTGCCAACTCAATTTTCCCCTATTTTGCTCTAGTTTCACATCAACTTCAACGGGAAAGATTTGAAGTGTCCCTTCCTACTTGGGACCTTTTATTCTTTAAATGTACCACTGTTTTGAGTAACTTGGTAGTTTTGTGGAGATTTGATTAAGCATTTGCACTTTAATTGATTATGACTATGAATTGGCAAATATAAAGGTGCATGGCATGCTAAGAGAGCACAAGCTCTTTGTTTTCATAAAGTGGAACAAATAATGCTCGAGACTCTTACAATGATCCAAACTGGGTTGATTAGAGGGTCTTAGCTTGCCTTAGGAGTATTGATTGCCTTTGCCTATCATCCCCTCAAGGCCTTCTCAAACTGGCTTGGTTTCCCTTATTTATATCTATCTATCTATCTATCTATCTATCTATATATATATATATATATATATATATATATATATATATATATATATTCTTAACACTGCATTCTTTTGGACTGGGTTGTCTCTTTCCAACCTACGTCAACTTTCCTTTTGACTTGAATACCCTTACCTGAAGCCACTTTCTTCAAACAAGAGCAAAGAGAAATCCCACTAGTTGTTTATTAAGACTATCAAAGGAGACAAGACATGTAGAGAGCATCTAATGGTGGCTCAATTAAAAATTCGGATATGGCTTTGTACTTTCCAATTGCAGAGGCATGGATTCTCTAATAACTAAAGATATGGTCAACAAAGATCATTTATTATGTTATCTATATGTGTTGGGATAGCACAGAATTTGCTGAGCATGTGCCAGCGAGTAAACAAAGGCTGTAATGTGATCTACAATGCTGGTAACTGTTCATTCATTGATAAGAAAATAGGGTCAATTGATAGATACAACTAAAATGACCCAAGATACAAGAGGAAGGCGTAACGCACAAGTGATATAATAATTTAAAATCACAAGACAAGGCGTAACATGAAGAAGACTCTAACCAGCAAAAAAAACTCTTTCTGCTTAATAACTATCACTACTCTAAAGGATAATTATCAACTATTTCAAGCATTGCAAGCAAGGTGGAGCAACCAATAGATATTCAACAAAAGCATTATGAAGACCAAGGATGGAAATGTTACGAAGATTCACACAAATGTGCATCATGAGTAGTGTTAAGTTGTTCTAAACTACTAGCTGTGAAAATAATGTGCAATTTAGAGATTAATCTAGAAATAAGTAAACATCACATATTAGGCCATAAAATTGTAAGGGAGGGGTTTCTGATTTTATCTTTGAAAAAATGTTTCATGGGAGTACATTACAGTAAGAGAAAACAAGTTGGAAGAAAAGTCACCAAACCGGTTAATACCCTTCCTATCACCAAGCCCCTGCAGCAAGCATAAGAATCTTTAACCAATCAAATTTAGTGTTATCATACTTTGAAAAAGAACAAATCCAAGAAACAATTGCAAGTTAAAGTAAACAAGTTGTACCCAAAAAAAGAAAATTTAGAATTTACAACAAATTTAAAAAGCAAAAACCGTCTCTTGATGGAGGTGGAAGAGTAACCATAAATGGGCAGGATGCCTCATGGATGTAAGCAAGCGGAGAATCTATCTTCCAAAGCAGCTACAAAAGCTATTTTATCCTGTTTCTCTTATCAAATAAAAACTACAATTTCAAAAACCAAGCCTCTTCTTTCAATCATGTGAACCCACCTCCATAATTTCCAAAATACCAATCAACTACAACTCATCCTTTTGATTGCATCATTGGCCAAATAGGACCAAAAAAGAATTCTAAGCAATAAAAACATTCAGACCCGTTTGCTTTTTGAAACAAAGGTTTCCTGTTAGGGAAAACAAGAAATACTATAATCACAAAACTTACAAGTTGCAAACTCAAACTATATAAATATTTGTGCCTTAGTGATAATTTTTAATATAATAGTAGTCTACGATAAACTTGTTGCTTAGTGGGAAAAGCATCATAATTAAGGGTGATCTCCGTAGTAGGAGCAATCCCTGCCATCTTCTTTGGAATAAGGAGGCCCAAGGACATCAAGAACAACACATGGAGTAATGGCTGTGAATTCATGGATGTTACCTCCTGTATTTGGATACAACACTGAAGTATCACAGGGTGCTGTGTAGACATCATCAACTTTTAACTTTGCCAATATCACTGCAAAAAAAATTGGTTAAATATCAAAAACTAAAATATCCCATGAATTCAAGATCATTTGATTTTATGATACTGATAGAGATTTGAATTAATAAATACACTGAGATGGTTGTTGCAACAAATTGTGAGAGGCCTCGTGGTTGACCCAATCATAAGACTTAATTAATGTGCATTTATCCAAGCAGAAGTTTACTGAAAACAGTCATTCCCGGGTGGTTATGGAGAGGAATGACTCCCTTTAATTTGCAAGTAGGAAAAAGATGCAGAGCTGCTTGTACAAAAGAAAAGTACCCTTAAATTAAGCATATCTAGCTAGCAATGACATTGGTGAACAATGACTAAAATTAGAGCTTGTAATACTTACTGAGAAATTATCACACTTGTATATGGTTGTGTACGTGGCTCTTGGGTTCTCTTTCACAATACTTTCAGGCTTGAAAAACTGCAGATCTTTACTTAGCCCAACATCTTCTGGCTTCATGTTATCTGGTTATTAAAGCATCAGAAAAACACATCAGATAAGACAATCTAGAACTAGGAATCAAAATTTAAAAAGAAAATAAAATACCAATACAAATTTCATATATACTAGCGGAATAGGATAATGCGTTATACTTAACACAGGGTAACATAGCATAACATTTGTGTGAGATGGTAAAGCAGAAATAAGTAGGATCAACGGATGAAAATGGTTGCAGTATGTTTAACGGTTTATGAAGTGCTCTTCTTATAGGGATAATGAATGTTTTATAATTTATTATGGGACGACAGAAAACATATGAGAAAACATCTTGAAAACAGAAAACATCTGAGAAAACATCTTGAATAGGAAATCCATGTTTTAGAAGCACGAGATACGTTTAAAATTACAGCTGCAAGAACTTTATCATGAAGACAAGGCAAAGGATCCAGACTCCTAAAATAGAATAGAATTGCTCATTTAAATTTATCATGAAGAACGCCCACCTATATTACAGCCAATTTCCCAGACTCTCATCAACAGGGACAAATCCCCAAATTCTAGGGTTCATGACAACCATCCCTAATCCCCAACCCAATCGAGGTTCATGACTAATGGTGGAGGAAGAGGTGGCATACCTGAATACAAACGGAGGTGGAGGTGACGACGGTGTTTTCCTACGGAGGGGACGGCGAGCAGGAAAGGGAGACCGCGATGGTGGAACGGTGTGCAGGGAAGGGAGCGGCGCGGCGACAGCAGTATGGTGGTGCGGAGGTGGTGCGGCAGCTGAGAGAGGTTTTGGATAGAGTGAGCTTTGTCACCCACAACATGAAGAAAAGGGCTCGAGGTTTATGTGTCTTAACATGGTCGGCCGACGCTATGCTTAATAAAATTGGGTCAACGTTGAAATTAGCGTCGGCTTTGAAATTAGCGTCGGCTGCCGACGCTAGACTTAAATTAAATTTAGCGTCGGCCTCTAACGTCGGCCTGGCCTACACAAACATAATAAAAAAATAAAAAAATATATTTGCGGCATAGCGACGGCTTAGCGTCCACGGGGCTGATGCTACGTCCTGAAATTAGCGTCGGAGTCGTGGCCGACGCTAATAGTTTGCAGCTAACAGGCTGTTTTCTTGTAGTAGGAATTGATTTATTTGGGCACGATTTTTGTATCTCGAAATAGAGCATTAGCTAATTTAGGATAATTCACCTTCAATTGAATTTCAAGTTTAATAAAAGGGTTATCAATTAAGATTTATCATGTATCATTGTGGTTACCCCCAATCCTGGAACCTTTCTTAACATTTGAAAAAACCTTTTTTAAAAGCTTGCTATTCTTGTTCTTGATCTCTTGCATTTTAATATTTATTTATTTAATTGCTTGGTTACTACGTTCTTATCACTCAACAACTATATTCCCTTCGTTTAATTTAATTGAATTAATTAATTAATTGGTATTCATAAACATAGTTCATGTGGATTCGATCTTTTATTACTTGATGATGAAACCGTACACTTATGGATTTCACACATCTCCTGCAATCGCCATGCTTCAAGCCATGGGATTCAGGAGGAAGCCCTTGTATATTGAGCATCATATGGCTTTTCTTCTACAAGCAATGGGATCTAGAAGGAAGATCTTATGTTTTGAGCACACCTTGCTCTTTCTACCACAAACTATGGGATCCGGGTGGTACTTCTAAACTTTTGTCTTTACTTGTTTCTTGCTTTGAATAAATTTGTTGCATAAAATATTTGTGGGGCTGCCATGAGTACAATAGAATTGATTTGCATATTATTTTGAATTCTATGTTGATGAGCATGGCCGTGCACCGTGGAAGGATTTTTCTTTTCCCTTTCCCTCTCTCGTGTGCTTAATTTTTTTATTGAATTGAGGACCACGCAAATTTTAAGTGTGGGAAGGGAATTCAATGATTTTTATGCTTATGTTGCATGCAATTAACTGGTTATTTTTTATATGATGATAAAAATTAGGGGAACCATTGCAAAAAAAATTTTTGGATGAATTGCTTTGATAGTCTGATAAGTAAATTTGAAAAAGTTTATCTTTTGAAAACTGAAAATTTGCAGAAAGTTCTTTGTTTGATAATTTTTCATTAGACTTAGCTTATAAATGTGAGATTTGGGCATTTATAGGGGTTAGGCTATAATGCTAACTTTGTTGATTTTAATCCTTTTTCTTTGATGAGTGTGATTTCTCAGGTTGATACATTCTAGAACTTATCTTGAGACCGTTTTGAGGCGAATTTGATTTGTGTGCATGTGGAAATATGGTTGAGGCACTCTTAAGTATTTTTCTGGCCTACATTATTTTGATAAACACTTGCACTAGTTGCCCAATTTGAGCCTTTATGAAAAAATTCTTTGGTCCCTGTTTTAAAAAATTGAAAATTGTTTTTGGTGACCTCTTAGATGTATTTTGGAGCAATAGTTGGAATGTTTTGAAGTGAATCACTTTCCGAAATAAAAGTGTTAAAAAATAGGCTTGCAAGTAAAAAATAAAGGGCTTCTATATATATATATATATATATATATATATATATATATATATATATAAAAATAATAATAATAATAAAATCATCTAAAGATGGTGAAAATAAAGACAGAGAAGAAGCAAGAAAAGAAAAGAAAAAAAAAGCCTATAGTATCGAAAGGGATGGAAAGGAAAGGTTGAAGAAAAAGTGGTATGTTCTTGAAATGCTTGTGAAGAAAGTACCAACTGCACTTTATGCTCTTATTTATGCTTCAAGAGGTTATTACTTAATTTTTTTGTTAGCCCTTTGCATATACCTTTTCTTTCACTATCACACCTAACATCAATGTCTTGGTCCCATTTCAACCCATGAAAGACCCCTTCCTTTTTGCATGCATGTGAATCATATTGTGGAGATTTGGTCCATGGACAAGCCTATGGTAATGTATTTACTTTGAGGATCTTGAGTGCTTAATGTGTTTACCTGATACACTATGAGATTGTGAGTAGAGTAACCCATGGTCTTTGGGAAGTTTGATTTCAAGGAATTTAAGTTTCTAATTGGGTGATCTTTTGGCTTCTTTTGAAAAATATACTTGTTTGATTATCTTTGTCATTCTGAAGATTCTTAAGATTTGGGTCCCCCTGATTAATGAATATGAAAAAAAAATTGAAAATTCTTTTAAGCCAGATAATTGCTTGAGGGCATGCAATATTCAAGTGTGGGAAGTTTGATAAACCTCAATTTTGTGCATTTTATGAGTGATAATTGGGTTGTATTTTGGTGCATTTAATGATATTTATTATTGTATTTCACCTTTTTGCCTAAGTTTGTACAGAATTGATGTTTAAGGCTGCTTGATGGTGATATGATCACGGAAAGCTACCAAGAGGATTCTCACTACTTTTAGGACTTTGTAATAGAATAGGAAAATATGTAATAAAAATAGGATTTTGACTTTTTGTAGTTTGACTTTTTGGTCATGGACTTGTAAATGGGCCAAGATGGAGTCCTCAAGGCCCATCCACAAGAGGAATAGGCGCCAGCCTCTCTTCATCTTTTTGGGAAACATATAAATACCCAAATGTAAGCCATTTGAATCATAATTGAAAGTTTAGGATTTTATCTCACACTTGAGATCTAGAGAGAGTTGAGAGAGAGAGGCTCCTCTTAAAGGTTCTAGAGCATAACCTTGTGATTCTTATCAAAAGCTTCATACTCTTGTGGCGGATCTTCCTTGAGCTTATCACTCCATCTAATCCATGGAGTTGTGGCACTTTCTTCCATTTCCCTTCCCCTTCATATTTTCCCTTTCTTTTTGTTGATTTTGAATTTTGCCTCACGCACATAGCCATAGGCTTTGTCTAGGTTCATGCTATTTCACGCACAAAGCCGTAGGCTTTGTCTAGATTCATGCAATTTTAGTTTGAATTTTCAATTTTGGATCAATTCTCCTAGAATGATCCTATATTCTATAGATCCACCTTGGATCATAACAGATGGATAATTAAAAGATTTTGGGAGATTTTGTGCAAAAAAGAGGAGATTTCGAAAACTGGAGCTCAAAGCACGATCGTGGTTCCACTTAGCACGGTCGTACATACCTATTTGCACATCAAATCCAGCGCAATTATGGAAAAAGATTCAAACCAGTTCTTAGCAGTCAAAGTACACCTGTACAAAAGAGATTTCTACATATATCCCTTGTCACCATTTTGATCATGACTTGAGCTCTGGATGTTCGAATGAGGCGTCTGTAAGGCTATACAAGATTCACGACCGTATATGACACGAAGCACGGCCGTGCATAATTAAGCACGGTCGTGCTCAGTCTCGTGCACAATTTGACGCTGATTTTCGAACTCTGTAGGCCAGTACTGAATCAAGCACAGTCGCGTATGAAGGAAGCACAACCTTGCTCCGAGAAGCACGACCGTGCAGGCGGCGCTAATAATAAATTTTAGGGCTCTTCTTTTATTTTTCCTATAAATAGAGGCCCTAAGTACCACTTTCATCATCTGTTATCAGTTGTTAGTTGTAGCTCTTATCAGTAGTTTAGTAGTTTTTAGTAGTTTGTTTTCTTTTGGGCTTAGATTTCTAAAGTAGGATTTGCGCTTGGGGGTTAAGTTGGAGGTTTCTCTTCTTCTTCTTCTTCTTCTTCTTCTTAATTCTCCATGATGCATCTCCCCATGTTGATTTTGGTTTTATCTATGTCTATGGGTAGCTAATTTCATCACTAGAGTTGTTGTGAATCTTGTATTAGTAGAAACCCTTTTTGCTATGTTTTAGCTTTAACTCGAATTCTATTTGATTTCAAGGTTGCAATTTGAATAGTGCAACACCCTTTCCCGAGTGTCACATTCCCGAACGTTTATAAGGCCGAAAATAATTTTAATACGGAAAATACGGTTTTATTTTTTTTCTTTTTCTTTTCACCAAGATGTAATGGGATTTAATAAAGGTAAGTAATAATAAAATGAACTTAGGTTCACCATGCATTTCTAACAGACATTCAGGAATAAGGTACAGAAACAGAATAGAAATAGTACTGTATACAGACATAGGTTCAATGCCTAACTAGCAACAGAATATAATAAGTACTAGGAGTCACAGCTCCGCAAAAGGTACTACAGGCACCTGACACAGTCTGGCCAAAACGAAACTAAACAGCAAATGGAGTCCCCCTCCAGACTCAAAGCAAACGCTGGACAGAATCGTCGTCGCATCCATCTACTCAAGCATAAACAGCAATACCAGCAGAAAAGATATACAAAATATGGGTGAGATCCCGATCATCAACACAACAAAGTAGCAGAAGTAAAAATGGGATGACTCACCAAGTAATAATGTACCCAACATGCTCATGTTAAACAGTTAACAGCATAATATAAGGCATTCTCAAAAATATAGAACATCGAGGTACAGCAAATAAATGTAATCATCAACAGCCATGCAATGCAGTGCAATGTACATGACTCAATGCCATATACCACAAGGGTAAACTCTGACCCCTTACTCCATGGAGCTAACAAAACATTGGAGAGAGTGAATGGGAGGACATGTTTCGTGTACTGCCAGCCATGAGCAAGATGCTACAACATTCGTAATGTGCACATATTTGGCTTTACGGAAACACTTTGCACCAAACATGAAAAGTACGGCGTCTAGTCGAGGATATCAGTATATTGCTCGGATTCGCCACGACACAGAAGAGCTACCAACTGGTCACATGTCAACCCTTCCAACCTTGATACCTCCAAGACTACTTAAAACGTCACCGTAAGATTCGCATCTGCATAGAGGTGTAAGCTCAACTCCTAGGCTCAAGGCCTTACGACTCATGCAAATGAAATGCCAATGCTTACACAAAGCAGATGTGATAAAGTAATGTCTATGCACCGGATAAACCTCAAGATTCTCTAAGGTTCTCTTCCTTAGGAACTATACGCGTCTTTGAAAATACAAAACTTTCATCCACAGGATAAATCTCGTGATCCTTCCGGGATCGAGTCATCACAAGACTGACACAATTGAACGATTGACATAGATCCGAATCACCGGTCCATCATCGAACTACTGTTTCAAAACCCAAAAAGTTTCGTGTTTGTGTTTATGTCTTATGAATTATGCCTCAAGTCCTAAGCATTATAAATAAGGATTGAGAATCCTCTTAGATAAGTCTTTAAGCCTTTGTAAGATATTACTCCTTGATTTTCAATTAAGGAAATAAGGGTTGATTCACTTAAGTCTTATGGAGAAATTGATGTACTAAGTCATTAATGGTATAGCACATGGTCTTGTTCCACCACATATAAATATCCCTTGTCTTCAACTCTAAGTCAATTACTTAACTTAGCTTTTTATACGTAAAACTTTACAATTTGAATTGAAAAACAATCTTTATAAATAAAAACCTTTTCTCGCGGGGCGAATACAGGTTTCACGACGCGAGGCTGAGAGGCTATTTTTACTTCTTAGACAATCTTTCTGCTTCGCGAGTCGAGGATTGTATCGCGACGCGAAGCCAAGAAGCTATATTGTTATTGCTTAGACAGTCCTTATGGTTCGCGAGGCGAGAATGGTATCGCGACGCGAGGATGAGAAACTATATCTTTGCCGCTCAAGCGGCTAGCCCTCTGTCTCGCGTGGCGAGACAAGGTTAGCCAGGCGAATGCCTTGTTTTCCCTCTGTCTTGCGTGGCGAGACAGGGTTAGCCAGACGAATACCCTGTTTTCACTTTTTCTTAACTTCTTCATTAATCCTCTTTTTGAAATACTTAATGATGACAACCAAATGGAGTGGTTGCCTTTTAACGATCTTATGGTTGAATTCTAAGTATGATAATTTCGTGCTATTTGTATAGAAACAAAATGAAACAACATAAAAGTGAAGAAAATAAGAAAATGGAAAGAAAGAGATGATGAAGACACCACAAACCAAGAAGGTTTGATAAGCCAAGTGATGTTCGCCACAAGAACCTTGGATTCTTGATAAGAACTAAGTTTGGTTCAACCAAGAACCTAAGAGAACAATTCTCTCACAAATAGAATTAATCCAAATTCAACATCCAAGTTGTCTTATTCCATGTTTCTAGGTGCATACATATAGTAGTGGAAGGCATGAAGATGCCATCAAAAGGTCACCATAAAGTGACTTGACCCCACCCTAACATATAATAATTCCTACTAAAAAATAATTAAAAGAAAAGAACCATAACCACCAAATAAAGACTCACTAATGTGTGGCTATTAACTCCATAACCACCATATAATGACTCTCCAATAAGTGGCCAAACGTTCCATAACCCCCCAAGGAGTTACTAAGCCATGCAAGCCAAAAGTTAACCTCCTTTCTTATCATAAAATTCGACCCCATCATCATACAATAGCCAAATAACATATTGAAATAAAAACTAAATACAAGCCTAAAACAAAATGGGTCAAATCCGTCCAGAATTTCGTGCTTAATTTCTAGCCCTATTTTCTTCATGATAAAGATCGAATTAGGTATTGATTATAGAAATACAACTTATAGAAAATTCTTTTATCTTTCTAACGCCACTAAGAACACCGAAATCGGATTATCAGAGAACAAGTTATAATCAAAACAAGGCATAAGGTCACTTGGACTTGAATGGTTTGACCTCCTCTTGTTGCAAACTTGAATTGCCCCCCTTGGCTCATATCATTACCTCCTTCTTGGAAGAAATTCGACCTCGAATTTATTACTTTTGAGAATCTTCTTCATCCTCTGCAACACCCTTTCCCGAGTGCCACATTCCCGAACGTTTATAGGGCCGAAAATATTTCTTAATGCGGAAAATACGGTTTTCTCTTTTTTTTTTCTTTTCACAAGATGCAATGGAAAGGTCATAATACTAATAAACGAACTTAGGTTCGCCATGCATTTCTAGAACATACCACAGAACAGAAACAGAAATGGAAACGTCAACATTATTATATACAGACATAGGTCTAATGTATAACTAATACAATAAGAAATACAATATGTACAAGGAGTCGTAGCTCCCAAAAGTACTACAAAAACGACATAGTCTGGCCGACAACAAAACTAGACCACAAAAAGAAGGTCCTCCTCTGGCTCAAAGGAACTACTGGACTGAACCATCATCACGTCCATCTGTTCAAACAGCAACAGCAAGTACCAACAGAAAACATACAGATATGGGTGAGATTCCCGTTCATCAACACAGCAAAACAGCAATAGTAAAAACGGGACGACTCACCGGGTAACAGCGTACCCAACATACTTACAAGAATTCTCAATGTCAAACATATTAAGCAGTTGACAGCATAATATCATGTTAAGCAGTTAACATCATAAAATAAGGTATTCTTAAACAGTACAACGATGTATAACAGTAAATGTAAACATCAATAGCCATGCAATGCAATGCAATGTATATGACTCAATGTCAATGTCACTGGGTACTACTCTGACCCCTACTCCATGGAGCTAACAAAACAGTCGGAGAGAGTGAATGGGAGGACATGTTCCGTGCGCGCCAGCCTTGGGCAAGATGCTACAACATTCGTAACGTGCACGTATCTGGCTTTTACGGAAACACTCTCAACCAAACATGAAAAGTACGGCATCTAGTAGAGGATATCAGTGTATTGCACGGATTCGCCACGACACAGAAGAGCTACCAACTGGTCACATGTCAGCCCTTCCAACCCTGATACCTCCCAAAAGACCATTGAAGATCGTCACCGTAAGATTCGCACCCGCATCAAGGTGTAAGCTCAACTCCTAGGCTCAAGGCCTTACAACTATGCAAATGAAATGCCAATGCTTACACAAAGCAGATGCGATCAAGCAATGTCTATCCCCCGGATAAACCTCAAAGTCTACTAAGGTTCTCTACCTTAGGAACTATACGTGTCTTTTGAAAGCATAACCTTTATCCACCGGATAAATCTCGTGATCCCTCCGGGATCGAGTCATCACAAGACTGAAACAATTGAACGATTGAGCGGGGTCCGAATCACCGGTCCGTCATCGAACTACTGTCTCAAAACCCAAAACATTTGTAAACCAGAACAACTTCTCAATTGAAAACTCATTTGATTTGAAACAATCTTTGAAACACTTACTTGCTCTATTTTTTAGCATTTTCTGAACATGTAATTCGCTTAGCGAAATTTCATTCGCTTAGCGAAATTGAAACAAGAATGCCTCTTTTGGAACTCCTCTGGTTCGCTCGGCGAGACACAAATCGCGTAGCGAAATGCATTGGATTCGCTTAGCGAATATGAATTCGCTTAGCGCAATTTCAGACGGTTAAACCTCTTTGTAAACGCGAAATGTATTGTATTCGCTTAGCGAATATGAATTCGCTTAGCGAAAGTTCAGACGGTTAAACCTCTTTGTAAACGCCTCTGGATCGCTCGGCGAAACAGAATTCGTGTAGCGAAATGCATTGTATTCGCATAGCGAAAATAATTTCGCTTAGCGAAATGGAGGCGGTTATACCTCCTTTGGAGACTTCCCTGGGTCGCTCAGCGAGACGTAATTCGCGTAGCGAAACTCGTTTGATTGGCTTAGCGAATATGAATTCGCTTAGCGAAAGTGAGGCAGTGATGCCCAACTTAGGCTTTCCCCTGTTTTCGCGTAGCGAGAGAAAATTCGCTTAGCGAAATGGTTGCCATAAACAAGACATCAACCTTAGGGAACCATTTTGATTCTCTTCATGAAACCACTTCTTTTCTCATTTTGAGTCCCTTGATTAACTATATGGACTAAGGATAAGGTATAAAATATGTTTCACTTTGGTGAAAGCACTTTGAGCTTTAATTTCATTCAAAGACACTTAGGGTTTTCTTTGAAAAACACAAGTTATTGAAAACACTTTCTTTACATCAAAACTTGACTTAATCAAGATCTACTCATGTTCTTCCTTTTCTCAAAGCCATGGCTAAAAGCCAACTAGGAATCAATGTGAAGTTTTACTCCATCAACCAAACAAAATATGGCTCACAATACTTACACAATCATGATAACCATAATACACATTACTACATCATAATCAAACATCCAAGTCCATCACACATTATGGTCTCATAATCAACAATAAAAGTCCATACTTGACCTAATGATCAAAGTAGGTTTTTCAACATACATGGAAATGATTTTCATTCAATCATATCTTCATCAACATATACTAAAGCACACTACAACATACTCAAGCATAAACTCATCATGACAACCTTGTTCTCCAAGAGAACTTAACAAAACTTAACACATAAAAGTGAACCCAAACTAAAGGGTTTCACCCACACATAAAATTAAACAACCATTCTCACTACCACCATCTTGGTGTGATGAGGTTCTTCTCCCCATACCTCTTGATGAGCAGATTCCCGGATCAAAGTCGGTTGATCGGTTTCTGAACCTCCTGATAATCGTCAACAACTACACAACACAACAATTCAACATTAAACAACAATCAAAGCCAAACTCAACTATTACAACAAAGAGGGTTTCGGCCACCCTAGGTTAAAAAGGTTAGAAATGGGTTTTGGTTTCCATTTCATGGATTCAAAGGCATTAGGAAAACTAAGGATGAAATCTAGTGTTAAAAATCAAAACTTGATGAAAACACTATTCATCATCTTCCAAGAGGGTTCGGCCAAAAATGCTTTTTGAGCTATGATGAGAGTTGAATCATAAGCTCTTAGATTTAGGTAGAGATTGATGATGTGAGTTCAAAGAACTTGGTCTTACCTCAA
Source organism: Ammopiptanthus mongolicus (assembly GCA_039655645.1). Lineage (NCBI taxonomy): Eukaryota > Viridiplantae > Streptophyta > Magnoliopsida > Fabales > Fabaceae > Ammopiptanthus > Ammopiptanthus mongolicus. The sequence goes on along the minus strand of CM077348.1, from coordinate 58,566,289 downwards.
AAGGATTTTTCTACAATTTCCTATGGATTTTCAAAGTTTTGGATCTAAGAAATTCTTTTCATGAAAATGAAGATTGATCTTGAAATAAAGAAAGATTCAAGAAGCTAAGAGATCATAGAAGTGATCTTACCTTGAAATGAAGAAAGATTGCTCAAGGAATCAAGTGAATCCAACAAAAACTCAAGCTTTTCTAGGTGAAAATGGAGTTTTCTCTCAAGAACAACTATGGAACTCTATGAGGTGAGGGGCTGTGCGAAAATGATGAAGTGAGGGGCTGAGTTCAGCCTCTTAAAAGTTCACTTAAGGGTAAAAAGGTCATTTGCCAAAAGGGTATAATGGTAAAAGTGTAAAAGACTAAGGTTAGGGGCATTTTGGTCATTTTGCGTCCAGATATTTCCGAACGTCATGACGACTCTGGCATACTCTCCCAAGTGTCCTGGGATGATGTGATATCAAGATTATCTTTTGGCGAGTCCCGGTAAATCCATATGTGGCTCCGTTCGTCACCCGATTGAGGATTCCGCCCGAACGAAGGTCAGGAAGTTATTTTTCTGAAATTTTTACGAAATTTAACCAAAACGTAGAGAATTGAATTCTAAGACTTACTGTCTCGTTCACGGGTCCATCTGAGGTCTTCTGAGCAGTAAAATCATACTGTCAGTGTAAAAACGCAGACCGGACTCTGTTTGAGTTTTCGACTCAAAACTTAATCGTAGCTTCCTACGATATCGTCGAGCATGACTGTGGTCTCGGAATATTTTATTTCTATTCCTAAGACCTCAAATAAAATAAAGACATTAAAATACTAAAGAAATAGAAAACGTGAAAAATCGGGGCGTTACATCCTCCGGGTTCAAACACAACTTGTTTGAATCCATGAGGTACTTCTCTTGGAATTACTTCTTCAACTTCCTTCAAAATAGAATTATCTCCAACAGGCAAAGAGTTAGCAATAGTTGTCAAACAAGCATATTTATATAGAAAGATATGCAGAGGTTGTCTTGTCAAAAATGTGTCTTTCGCCTTATTTTCTTTTATAAATAAACTATCTACTTTTTCCACAACTTTTTTTTCACTTTCTTTGTTTTCCTCCTCTCCCTCTTTAATTTGAATTTTCTCTTCAAAATGGGAAATTTGACTTTGCACACTCTCTTGTTCTTTTCCTTTCAATTCATTTTTTTCTTGTTCTCTCTCAAAAGTGGAACTTTTCTTTTCCTCATGAGTCAATCCCTCTTCTTTCTCATCACTTTCTTTTATCTCTCTATTTTCATCACTCTCTCCTTTCATATACATAGGATCTTTATACCTTTCTTCTTGCTCTAATGGTGCAAGAATGATTTGACAATTTTTAAATAAAAATGAGTACTTGTTGGTGCTGCAATCACGCTTTGCTTTCCGTTGAATCTTCCATGGACGTCCAAGTGACAAGTGTCTCGTTTTTGTAGGCACCACATCACAAAGCACCTCATCTTCATATCCATCGACCTTCGATGATACTAGTACTTGTTTGTCCACCAACATGCTGCCTATATCACTAAATTCTGGATCCTCGAGACTATTGAGTGAATATGGTTGCGGATGTTTCAGAACGTGAAGTGACAACTTCTCAACCAAGGTTGTGCTGGCCATGTTGATGTAACTTTTCCTATCAATGGCCAAGCTACACACCATGCCCTTCACAAAGCATCTAGAATAAAAAATATTCTTCCTTTGCTTGACTTCCATGAATAACAAACACTAAATTCAACCAATGCCTAGGCTTTGATACCACTTGATGACAACCAAATGGTGTGGTTGCCTTTTAACGATCTTATGGTTGAATTCTAAGTATGATAATTTCGTGCTCTTTGTATAGAAACAAAATGAAACAACATAAAAGTGAAGAAAGTAAGAAAATGGAAAGAAAGAGATGATGAAGGCGCCACAAACCAAGAAGGTTTGATAAGCCAAGTGATGTTCGCCACAAGAACCTTGGATTCTTGATAAGAACTAAGTTTGGTTCAACCAAGAACCTAAGAGAACAATTCTCTCACAAATGGAATTAATTCAAATTCAACATCCAAGTTGTCTTATTCCATGTTTCTAGGTGCATACATATAGTAGTGGAAGGCATGAAGATGCCATCAAAAGGTCACCATAAAGTGACTTGACCCCACCTTAACATATAATAATTCCTACTAAAAACTAATTAAAAGAAAAGAACCATAACCACCAAATAAACACTCACTAATGTGTGGCTATTAACTCCATAACCACCATATAATGATTCTCCAATAAGTGGCCAAACATTCCATAACCTCCCAAGGAGTTACTAAGGCATGCAAGCCAAAAGTTAACCTCCTTTCTTATCATAAAATTCGACCCCATTATCATACAATAGCCAAATAACATATTGAAATAAAAACTAAATACAAGCCTAAAACAAAATGGGTCAAATCCGTCCAGAATTTAGTGCTTAATTTCTAGCCCTATTTTCTTCATGATAAAGATCGAATTAGGTCTTGATTATAGAAATACAACTTATAGAAAATTCTTTTATCTTTCTAACGCCACTAAGAACACCGAAATCGGATTATCAGAGAACAAGTTATAATCAAAACAAGGCATAAGGTCACTTGGACTTGAATGGTTTGACCTCCTCTTGTTGCAAACTTGAATTGCCCCCCTTGGCTCATATCACTTAATTTAATTAAATGACCTATGGCTAAGGAAAAAGACATTTTCACTTTGGTGACACACTTTAAATGTTGAAACTCTATTTGATCTTTGGATCAAAATCACTTTTATGTTGTTCTTTGAAACATAGGTTATGAAATTACTTTTCTTACTTCAAAACTTTGATATATTAAGAACAACACATGTTCTTATGTTTCTTCTTACTAAGGCCACAAGCCTACTCAAATGAAAAGTGGAGACTTTGCTTCACCAACTAAGCAAATTATAGCTCAAATTGCTCACACAATTATGACAAACAATAATCACACATCATTGCATCATAATCAAGCATAAAAGTCCATACTTGATCTAAAGATCAAAGTAGTTTTTTCAACATACATGAAAAAGTTTTCTCATTCAATCAACATCATCAAAACACATGATAAAGCATAATAAAGCATAAACTACCATTATTACACTTTGCTCTCCAAGAGAACCAAATTAAATGGTGAACCCAAACCAAAGGGTTTCACCCACACATAAAGTAAACAACCATCTTCACCACCACCATTTTGGTGTGATAAGGTTCACCCCCCATACCTGTTGATGAGCAGATATCCGGATCAAAGTCGGATGATCTGTTTGTGAACCTCCTGATACTCGTCACCAACTACAAACAACAAAACAATCAAACATTAAATAACAAACAAAACAAATCTCAACTATTTCAAACCATAGAGGGTTCGGCCATTTTGGGGAAAAAGGTTAGAAATTGATTTAGTTTTCCATCACTTGGATTCAAAGACAATAGGAAAGCTAAGGATGGAATCAAGAGTTAAAAATCAAAAATTTGATCAAAACACTATTCATCATCCTTGTCTAGGGTTCGGCCATTTTGGGATTAAGAGCTAGGATGAGAATTGAATCATGAGCTCTTGGTTTTAGATAGAGAATGATGAAATGAGTTCAAAGATATTGGTTTCCCATTAAAAGGATTTTTTTTACAAATTCCTACGAATTTTCAAAGTTTTGGATCATAAAACTGATTTTCATGAAAAAGGATTGTGATCTTGAGATTGAGAGAGATTCAAGAAGCTAGGAGATCATAGAAGTGATTTTACTTAAGAATGGATGAAGATTGATCAAAGAATCAAGGTTTTCTAATAAGTTTTCAAGGATTTCTCAAGAACAACAATGGTGTTTTCTCAAGGTTGAAGATGAGTGTTCTTGAGCTATTTGGGGCTGAGTTCAGCGTGAATGAGGGGGCTGAATGGGGCTGAGTTCAGCCTTTTAAAAACTCACTTAAAGGCAAAATGGTCATTTGCTTCAAGGGTAAAATGGTAAAAGTGTAAAAGGTTAAGGTTAGGGGTATTTTGATCATTTTGCATCCAGATATTTCCGAACGTCATGACGACTCTGGCATGCTCTCCCAAGTGATTTGGCATGATGTGGTATCAAGATTATCCGTTGGCGGGTCCCGGTAAATCCATATGCGGCTCCATTCGTCACCCGATTCAGGATTTCGCTCGAACGAAGGTCAATAAATGTTTTTTTTTAATTATTTTTGAAATTTAACCAAAACGTAGAGAATTAAATCCTTAGACTTATTATCTCGTTCACGAGTCCAAATTAGGTATTGATAGTAGAAAAACACTATTATCCGTGAAAAACGCAGACCAGGCTCCGTTTGAGCTTTCGCCCGAAACTTAACCATGGCTTCCTATGGTTGTGTAGGACATTCCTTTCTTCTCAGAATATCTTATTTCACTCTCTAGATCCTCCAATAAAATATAAACGTTTAAGTACTGAAGAATTATAAAACGTGAAAATCGGTGCATTACATCATGTGATGCCTGAGGTTGACGAGGGCGGGGAGTGATCGCCGGTGCTTAAGGCACGGACAAGGAGCGGCTCCTGGCAGGCTTCTAGGCAAAGGGACACATGAATGAACCAGATTCACATCGGAATGAGAGGGATCCTGAGGCTGTGCATGTATAGGACTGTACAGTTGAAGGAAGGCTTATAAAAATTGATTGGTATTACTTATAAAAACAAGATGCATATTCTTTTCGGGAGCCCAGAACATAAGAACTCCATAGTTAAGCGTGCTTGACTTAGAGCACTTGTGGGATGGGTGACCTTCTGGAAAGTTTCCCAGAAAGCGTGTGAGTGAGGACAAAGCACGCTGAAAAGACTCGTGTTGGTAAGTGGGGGCAGTCGGCAATCCTGAAAGCAATCCGAGCCGTTACAAATGGTATCAGAGCCAACCTATCCCAGTACGATGTGGTTCGGGGACGAACCAGGCGAAAGCTAGTGGGCATGTGACGCTTGTGGCTGACGAGGGCGGGGAGTGATCGCCGGTGCTTAAGGCACGGACAAGGAGCGGCTCCTGGCAGGCTTCTAGGCAAAAGGACACATGAATGAACCGGATTCACATCGGAATGAGAGGGATCCTGAGGCTGTGCAGGTATGAGACTGTACAGTTGAAGGAAGGCTTATAAGAATTGAGTAGTACTACCTATAAAAACAAGATGCATCTTCTTTTCGGGAGCCCGGAACATAAGAACTCTATAGTTAAGCGTGCTTGACTTGGAGCACTTGTGGGATGGGTGACCTTCTGGGAAAAGTGGGATGGGTGACCTTCTGGGAAGTTTCCCAGAAAGCATGTGAGTGAGGACAAAACACGCTGAAAAGGCCTGTGTTGGTAAGTGGGGGCAGTCGACAATCCTGAAAGTAAGCCGGGCCATTACAAATAGCATTATTCTATTGTTCTTCATCTCATTTTAGGATTGATCACCCTTTGCATGCTAATAATCAATTAGTTGATTAGCGGTCGTACTACAATTAATTAGTAGGCCTATAGGATAAATGGGGTTTAAATTATTGCATGACCAAACTTAATTTATTCCTTTCAATCGTTCAACCTCTTTGCTCTTTATGCTTTCTAATCATTTAAGCTTTTTGCCTGACAAGCATTTGGTTCATCTAGGGAAAAAAAATATTAATTGCCTGACAAACAATTAATAGTTTTAGTAAAGAGATTGATATTTGGAGAGCAACTGTGAAATTGAATAGAACTGGGATTTATGGGGTATCGAAAACACAAATGAAACTGCGACTTTAGGCTTCACACTTTTGATTTCAAAACCATTTCTCCTTAATTCATCTTTTTATTATTGCTTCCAATGAAGTTAAAAAGTAAGTGAGAGATAGAGATAAATATATACGATGTCACATATGATATCCAAAATCTGATGTTCAAATAACATAAGGGCTCGTTTGGTGGTCAGGATAGGATAATGATGGATAGGATATGAGAGCTGGATAAGGATAGGATAGGATATGAGCATGATAAGCTCTTATCCTGTCCAATGTTTGATGTGCATCGGATAATGACAGGATATGATATAAAATATTCACAAATGATAAAATTATCCTTATATCAAAATTACATTTTTTTTCAAAAATAAATTTTAATATTACGTGGTTGTTTTATACATTTAAATTAAAAAATATTTAATAATATATATTTTTGGCTTTTTAATTATAAATTAGTCCATTTTTTTAAATTATAAAAAATTAACTTTTTTTTCACTTTTTATAAAAATTATTAATTAAACCACATATTTTAATTAGTATTAAGGTTGACTAATTAGGTTTGAAACCGTAATTAAATAATAACAATATTAAAGGTAAGAGATAAAAGAAAGCATTTTCTTATCCTATCCTGTTGGTTCTAACCCAGCTCCACCCTCAGGATAGAATTATAACTAAGTAACAGGATAGGATAAGCTAACAGGATAAGCTTATCCTATCCTGCTGGTTCACCAAACTACAGATTAAAACATGACAGGATAGCTTATCCTATCCTGCCTCCCTTATCCTGACCACCAAACGGGCAGGTTTCTACAAGAATGCAATGTGGCAGAGAAAAATAGTAAGCCACTCCTATTTAGTTCTAAATTAAAAAAATAATAAAAGGAAAAATCTAATGAATCTAACGCTTTCTATGATTTTGATGAAATAATTTTCGTATCGTTAATCATTTCCCTTTAAATCAATAGTAAATAGTGAGTGATTTATATATTAGTATTCATTTTGTTTTTGGTACATATATCAGTATTCATTTAAAAAGAAAAAATAACACAAAAAATATGTATTTTTCACTACAAATATAAGCTTTTTGTGGCAGCAAAATGAAAGTGTCGTTTTCCTAAACAATACAAGGAAAATCTAATGCAAATTGACGTTAAATTGAAAATGGGGATGTTGGTTGAGTTTAACTTGATACATTATTAATAAAAAATATAATGTCAACTAACCATAAATTATCATATATTTAACTTTTAAGGTAATTATTATAAAAATTAAATATTTTTAATGATATGATAATTTATAATTGATATTTTTTACATTAAAGACGATATTAACATTATTATAGAAGAATCTTAATTTTTATCTGCTAATCAATTTTATTTAAATATTTTAACTTTTTTTAATTATTAATCAAAACCTTAACTCTAATAAAATTTATTTTAATAAATCAATATGTAGTTGGTCCTAGTGATAACGAGTTTGGGTCTCTTAAGCAAGTGGTCATGTTTGATCTCTGACTCTTGTGTATGGAGAAAATTTGGTTGGGAGAGGTCAACCCTCAATCAATAATGAATAATGTTATTTATAAATCTGGATTCTAGATACCTGGTTTACAACTACTTTACATGGTTAACGCAATTCAAATACGTGGTTAATTACGTTCTGTGGATGATTAATGAGTTGTGACCCCTTGTTATATCCATTAACCATCCAATGAACGTAATTTACCACGTATTTAAACCGCATTAACTATGTAATTAACCAACCATGCATCCTTCATGGGTGCATGTTATTTTGTACTAAGTTCAAGACACCATTAACCATGATTGTGAACACTATGAACGAAATTTGAAGGTGTACAAAAAAATAATATGTACCCATGCAGGATACATGATTGGTTAATTACATGATTAATGCAATTCAAATACAAGATTAATTAAGTTCAGTGGATGATTAATGAATATAATAAAAAATTATAACTCATTAATCATCTACCAAATATAATTAATTACGTATCTGAATTATATTAATCATGTAAAGCTGGTGTCACCGGATGTGCAGAATCTTGGCATAGAAATAATGTTACTCATCGATAATTTAATAATGTTACTCATCAATAATAAATTATCGAAATGAGGTGAAAGAGGAGTGAGGAGTGAACGCTGAGGAAGTAAGCATCAAGCAGTAACCAGTGCGATTCCCAGCTTGTGAGTGTGTATGTAGATGGAGTTCGACTCTTGTAACATCCTCTATCTCTACCTCCTACTCTTGTTAGCAATTCAATCTTCTTCTTCATCATCATCAAAAGAATCCATATCTCGATTCCAACAATACCTACAAATCAACACAGCTCAACCTACACCTCGTTACAAAGAAGCAGCAGATTTCCTAATTTCCCAAGCCGAATCCCTTTCTCTCGAATCCCAAACAATCGAATTCGGAAGAGGAAAGCCACTCATCCTTCTCAAATGGCCAGGCACCAAACCTGACCTCTCTTCCATTCTTCTCTACTCCCACACCGACGTCGTTCCGGCTGAATATGAAAAGTGGACCCACCACCCTTTCAGTGCCCATATCGATGACAATGGTAATGTATACGCCAGAGGCTCTCAGGATATGAAGTGCGTTGGTATCCAATACCTTGAAGCCATTCGCAGATTGAAGGCTTCTGGATTCCAACCTCTTCGCTCTGTGTACTTGGCTTTTGCACCTGATGAAGAGATTGGCGGACACGATGGTGCTGAAAAGTTTTCTCAAGCTGAGATCTTTGATAATTTGAATGTTGCCATAGTGCTTGATGAAGGTAATTCAATTCAATTCAACTCAACTTGGTCAGTAAACCCTCGAAAGATGAGGCTGTTTTCTGCTTTCGTCCCTAAATAAAAGAAGAAAATCTCATTTTAGTCCCTGGAAGTGTAAAAAGCTCGATTAAATTAGTCCTTATGATTAGTCAAATTGGTTCATATAATTAAGGACCAATTTGTCTGAGTATTTTACACTTTAAGGGATTAAAATGAGGTTCCAGGTTTTATTCTTTAAGACCAACTAGCATATCACCAATCACCTTGCGATTGGAATAGACAAATCCTATTATATATAATATATAATATAGATATAGATGTGAAGATAATTCAACTTGGGATGACGTTCACTTTTGTTCTCCAAAGAAGGAAATCTCGTTTTAGTCTCTAAAAGTGTAAAAAGCACAGTCAAATTGGACTAATCATAAGAACCAATTTGATTGAGTTTTTTTACACCTTGAGACTAAAATGAGGTTTACTTAAAAAATGAAAGTGAAGAAGGTTTACTCCAACTTGTTTGTATTAGTTTTTCTCTCTTTTTTATAATTACTGCATGTAAATGAAGTTTTTGTTTTGAACAACAGGGTTGGCTTCGCCAGATGAGAATTATAGGCCGTTCTATGCAGAGAGGAGCCCATGGTGGCTGGTGATAAAGGCTGCTGGGGCACCTGGGCATGGGGCGAAGCTTTATGATAATTCTGCCATGGAGAATTTGTTGAAGAGTATTGAAAGTATCAGAAGGTTTCGAGCATCACAATTTGATTTGATCAAAGCAGGTTTGAAGGCAGAAGGGGATGTTGTTTCTGTTAATATGGTCTTTTTGAAGGCTGGAACTCCATCTCCAACTGTAAGTTCCTGAAACTTTAAGGCTTTTGTATGACAAACCCATGTCTCTTCAGTCAGCACTGAGTAACATATGATTACTGTATGCATACACCTTGTCAGCATGCTGTTTAAACTTAAACTTTGCATTTTGGTTATTGGAACCATTAACTAAAGATTGGTGAAGCAAACTGGTAACAGAATATATCACAATTCTTCTTGGATTGATGGACTTTCCCTTACCTGTTGATGATGCTACCACTGTTTAGTGAACTGCTACTGTCTTGAGTTGGCCTAAGCCACATGCCACAACGCCACATCTTTGTCATTTTATAAGTTAATCATATCAATATTCATTTCAGCAGAATCCCCAAATAAAGTTTTCAAAGATATGCTTGTGATTTACTTGAGAAATCTGACATGTGAGTACTCCATGTTAAGGTGCTAATGCAGCACCCTATGTGTGCCTCTAAGGAATTTCGGAAAATATAATGGTTGAATAATTTGATTTTCCTCCTGTATCTAGTTTTTGTAATTGGATGAATGATTCTATTTGTCTTTTGGTCGACCAGGGTTTTGTCATGAATTTGCAGCCATCTGAAGCAGAAGCTGGATTTGATATTAGGGTGCCACCAACTGCTGATCCGGAATCATTGGAAAGACGAATTGCTGAAGAATGGGCACCTATTTCGCGTAACATGTCATTCAGTGTAATTACCTCACCCTTTGCCTTATATTTATCATCCATCTAATACACCCAGCTAATAGTTGACTGTTTTTCTTGTTGCTTTTATAGAAATATGTAACCATGGGAAATGTTTCTGTGACTAAGCTCGAAATTAATACCAATGACATGCTCTAGGTTCGTACACAACGTAAGGCTATTTCCTGTTATATGTGTGTTATGTGCCGTGTTAGCTCCGAAATGGTTCCCTATTTGTTCTTACATGGTTCTGTAGCTGTTTGATAGAGCAGAGAAAGAATTAAGACTGAATTGGGGGAATTTAATTGAATTAAACCGGGAAAAGAAGGAAAATGAGAGTAAGACTCTCTACAATAGTAGCCCAGAGCCTCAGCTCCTCAGAGGGAAGGTTCTCTCTGTCCCAAAAGATCCTAACCGAAAGGTAAATTCAGAATCCATACAATATTCCCCCTTCCATGCACTAAATCAGTGCAGATTCCTAGCTAACTGCCAGCTAGGCAGTCACACTCTTCTCCCCCCCACCTATTTTCTTTTTCTTATGTGTATAGACCTTCCAAATCGTGGGTTTGCTCACCAGCACCTCATCATTGGGCCCCACATCAATTGGGCCACTCGGAGTCCTAACATTACTTCCCCCTTCAATATCAGCCTTGACCTCAAGGCTGAACTCAGGAAATTGGCTCTTCAGCATCAACTCAGATTCCCAGGTAGCATCCTCAGCAGGCATTCCCTTCCATTGCACCAGCCACTCTCTAATGTGTAGACCTTCTTCAAATCTGTCCCTCCAAGAAAGGGTCTGCTCAGGCTGAACTATGGTGGAGTCTTCCATTCCCAAACCAGCAGGTAGATCAGCCATGACTTGATAGTCTCCCATGGCCTTTTTAAGCTGGGAAACATGGAAAATAGGGTGAACTCTTGAAGTCTCAGGAAGCTGTAACTTGTAGGCCACAGATCCCACCCTTTGGAGGACTTGAAAAGGTCCAAAAAACCGAGGAGCCAATTTTTGGTTGACCCTTTGTACTACAGATTGCTGTCTATTTGGCCTGAGTTTAAGAAAAACCCAATCTCCAACATCAAATTGCACATCTTTCCTCTTCTTATCAGCATAGTGTTTCATTAACTCTTGAGCCCTTTGCAAGTTGTACTTCAATTGCCTCAGGACCTCATCCCTATCTCTCAACTCCTGAGCCACGGCTTCCACCCTTGTTTCTCCCTCCACAAACTTCACCAAGGTGGGAGGCTCTCTCCCGTACACAATTTGGAAAGGAGTGAAGCCTGTAGAACCCTGAAAAGTGGTGTTGTACCACAATTCTGCCCAAGCTAACCAATGAGACCAAGACTTAGGTTGCTCGGAAACAAAACACCTTAAGTAGGCCTCTAGACATCGATTTACCACCTCGGTTTGTCCATCGGTTTGAGGATGATAAGCAGAAGACATCCTCAAAACTGTGCCTTGTAACTTAAAAAGCTCCTTCCAGAAAATACTTACAAACAGGGGATCTCTGTCACTCAATATAGATTCCGGGGTACCATGTAACCTCACCACCTCCCTGACAAAGAGGGCTGCAATACTCTTAGCAGTGAAAGGATGCTTCAAGGGCATGACCAAGTACTCATAGTGTCCCTCATGAGTGCGGAAAGCGGTCTTGTGGACATCCTCCTCTTTCATACGAATTTGGTGGTACCCGGATTTAAGATCCAATTTAGAGAAATAGCAAGCTCCAAACAGCTCATCAAGGAGCTCATCCACCACCGGAATAGGATATTTATCTTGTACTGTGACCTATTCAAAGCCCTATAATCAATGCACATTCTCCATGACCCATCCTTCTTCTTAACCAAGATGACAGGACTTGAGAAGGCACTGCAGCTGTTTCTAATGGCACCCTGTTGTAATAGCTCCCCAATCTGTTTTTCAATTTCATCCTTTTGATAATGAGGGTACTTGTAGGGTCTTACACTCACTGGACCCGTACCCGGTTGTAACACAATTGAATGTGACACATTCCTCATAGGAGGCAAGCCCTTGATCTCTTGAAAAACCATGGCAAATCTGGATAAAAGACCCTGCAACTCAAGTTGTTGCTGCAAAGATAACTCAAAACTCACCCCTTCAACCATGGTTGTAGAGTTGGTCCACCCTGTGACCCCTCTTGAATCTTCTGCCAACACACTTTGCAGAGTCACCCCTGCTGCTGTCACAAGATGCTTAGGCACCCCCACTGATTGACCCTGCAACACAAAGCTACGGCCCTCATTTGTATACTCCATAGTCATATCCCTCCAATCCATCAAAACCTTCCCCAAAGTTTGCAGCCATACCATCCCCAGAACCAAATCCAAACCCCCCAACTCCAATACATAAGCATCGAGCGACACTTCCAACTCCCCCAACTTCAAACGCAGCCCTTCACATTTTCCCATGGTACTCACTCTTTGGCCGTCACCCAAACGGACACCCACTGCTTTAGAGTCGTCAACCCGTAATCCAAGCGCTGTCACCACTGCCGGGGTGATGAAGTTGTGTGTAGCGCCACTATAAACCAGGATCAGCAGCGACACACCCGCCAAAACGCCCTCCAACTTCATTGTCGTAGCTCTGTTGTGAACCTGTGGTGAGTGAGTGATACCACAAATCCCTACCACCTTGCATCCCAACTCTTCTTCAACATCGACCTCTGACTCAGCTTCAATGGCAATAATCTCCCCTTCCTCATTCACAGTTTCATCATCTCCCAGAACAATCAATCGCAGTTGCCTCGCCGCACACTGATGTAAAGGGTGGAAACGCTCGTTGTAATGAAAATAGAGTCCCTTGGCGCGCTTCTCCATCAATTCCGAGTAAGGAATGTGGCGGATGCCACGGCTCTTGTCACCAGAGCGGCGAGAATCGGCCCCCGTGCTACCCTTGGAGCTCGCAGACGAAGAGAATTGAGACCCTGTGTTGGATCCCACTTGCGACCCGTTAGTGGATCTAGGTTTGGTGGACCCGCAGGCCGAGTTAGATTGGGCCGATCCATTAGGCCCAACTGGGTCGCCCTCACGCGGAGTCCAACCCGGACGCACCGAACGCGAGCCACTGGAAACAAAACCCGCCCGGAAACGGCCTCCATGACCCGTACCCGATCGCGAATCCCCTGCAAATTCAGCTTCTACATCACGCGCGATCTGCATCGCCCTGTAGCGCGAGGTGGGTTTGAAGGTGCGCACACGGCTTCGAATGTCTTTGCGGAGTCCGCCGATAAAGTATCCCAGAAATTGCATCTCCGGCAACCGTCCGCACTGGGAAGAGGACAATTCGAATTCGTCGATATACTCATCCACAGAACCCAATTGCTTCAGGTCTTTCAGTTCTTCGAAAGGGTTATCCGAACGCCCTGCTCCGAATCGGACAACGAAAGCCTCCTTGAAGCTTTCCCACGAAACCTCTTCGGTTGAGTCATGCTAAAGATTAAACCAATGGATTGTTTGGCCTTCCATACTAAGCTTCGCAAGCTGAAGGCGAACATCATTGGAAATCTTCTGGACGTCGAAGTATGTTTCGGCACGAGTGAGCCAAGTGATCGGATCGTCGCCTTGGAAAGAAGGGAGCTCAACCTTCTTGGCCGAGAGGCGAAACTCTTCCGGGGAAGACGAGTTGTTGCTCTGCGATGGCGAACCATTCCCCGAACGTGCAAGCAGGGTGGTCAGTGATGCTTGCATTGTCGCTATTGAATCCGTCATTGACTGCATGGACTCCATTCCTAACTCGATACGATCCAAGCGACCTTCGATCTCTGATACTCGATCGGACATTTTCGGTGGCATGAAAAGAAAAGGCAGGTCGGACCAATTGATAGAGCAGAGAAAGAATTAAGACTGAATTGGGGGAATTTAATTGAATTAAACTGGGAAAAGAAGGAAAATGAGAGTAAGACTCTCTACAATAGTAGCCCAGAGCCTCAGCTCCTCAGAGGGAAGGTTCTCTCTGTCCCAAAAGATCCTAACCGAAAGGTAAATTCAGAATCCATACAATATTCCCCCTTCCATGCACTAAATCAGTGCAGATTCCTAGCTAACTGCCAGCTAGGCAGTCACACTCTTCTCCCCCCCCACCTATTTTCTTTTTCTTACATGTATAGACCTTCCAAATCGTGGGTTTGCTCACCAGTACCTCATCATCGGGCCCCACATCAATTGGGCCACTCGGAGTCCTAACACTGTTTCTTTATGGAATTATTTGTTTGGCATTTTCGGCAAGTGCTGGGGGTTTGCCCTAGGTCCTTGTATCAGTTTATGTTGACTAGCTTTTCTGGTTTTGGGAGAAGGAAAGAAGCCAAATTCTTGTGGCAATGTGTAATCCATGCCTCTTGGATATATTTCGTTGGAGCATAATTCTCACATCTTTAAGGAGATTTTTTCGGATGAGCAGCTCCTTTGGGATAAGGTTAGGTGTTTGGCTTCTACCTGGTAGTAAGCCCATAGACTTTTTAAGGGGTTTCTCTTACATAAATGTTGATAAATTAGATAGCTTTGCCTTGTTGATTTTTTGTTCTTTTTGTTTGTCTGCTTTTTATTTTATTTGTAAGCAGTCTTATCCTCCTAACTCTTTGTGATCATTTTCTCCTTGTCTTAATGAAATTATTCTTTTATCAAAATAATAATAATAATAACATCATGTATTGACCTTCCCTTGAAGGTTGTGATGATTGTATGATGGATAAAGATTCTTTTTGGAGTAAACTGACTTTAAAAGGGTGGCTGGAAATTGCCATTCTGTGTTCTTTGGTAATGGTATTGTATGGGTGATAACTTTCAGTCAAATTTAATCTGTATACAACATGAATGGTTATTTAAATAATTTTCTTTTATTGAGAACAAATTACCCCAAAATTAGACTCTCCAATTAATATCTTGTAGCTTGGGCAGTTCAAACAGAAGGGATCTGGGCTCGATAAGTCTGGAAAACCAATTGTCACAAAAACTGACAGTTCCAATCCTTGGTGGACCCTGTTAGAAAATGCTGTCCAAATGGCTGGTGGAAAACTTGGTAAACCGGAGGTGTTTCCGGCCTCCACTGATGCACGGTACTTCCGCAATCGTGGATTGCCCGCAATTGGGTTCTCACCTATGGCAAACACTCCTATTCTACTCCATGACCACAATGAGGTGATTCATTTAATTTATGTAAAATCATATACGTGATTTGTTGTTTAGAACTGAGGCTTGCATTAAGCTTTGATTTAGATTAGACTTTCATGAAGCTGCTTTGCATTAGCTCTACTATGGCTAAAATAGTGTATTCCTGGACAAAATTGTTGAGGTTGATGTTTTCCGTGTATATTATTTCCGTGTAGTTTCTAAGTACAGTTGTTGGGTGTTGGCAGACTCGGGTTCACAGTAGCCTTTTGTGCTATGGCTTATTTGCCAGAAATTAGTTTGTTGGAAAGAAAAGTGTTCGCCATATACATATAGGAGCTAGTCAGTATATGACTACCTCACCTTTGTCTTTATTCTAGATTTTATAGATTTGTTTGAGTTGGGTTGTATACTAATGGGAGTAGGTAGTGCAAGAATATTGGGGATATAAAATATCACAATGTTCTGTGCCTTTTGATTGGGATAGATTGTCTCACATATCAGCGGCAAATAAGTTGAGGATTGTTTTTTTTTTTTGTTTTTTTTTTGGGTGTGAAGTAGTGGCACTAGTATTCTTTTATCATGATTGACTGCTATTCTTCAGCAAGCATATCTCTCAATTGGGTTTACTGTAACTGCATTTATTTTGTAGTTGATCTTTGACTTAGCTGTGCTTCTCCTTGTTGCAGTTTCTGAACAAAGATGAATACTTGAAAGGGATTGAAATCTATGTGTCAATAATTAAGGCATATGCATCATTTATTGACCATGGAAAAGATGGAGGATCCAGAGACGAGTTATGAGCAACTCATGTAGCATTTCCCACATTCTCAATGCCCAGTTTCTGCCGTTTTCTTCATGTAACATTATGGTAATTATGTAGTCTGTTATGTAACAATAAGGAGGAAACAAGCGGCTCGAATACACACTTCGCTCAAAGCAACTTAGCACTGGCATTACCTTTTTCATAAATAATTTTTTTGGGCATAGTATTGTTATGGGAAGTATCTCTGTTTGTTTGTGTTAATAGGTTCCTTTGCTCGTCAAAAGTGCCAAAAATTGGAAGTTGAACAAGTATTTTCGAAATTGCTTGTGTTCAATCTCATAGAGCATAGTGGTAATCTAATCTATATATATACTAAGGAATTAATTACAATTGATAATTACAAGACAAATAAATGGGGCAATTATTCCTTAAGTGCATAGACATTTCCTAAGTTTATGAATTAGAGAATACATGAATCTAATTAATTGTAATAGCTATTTCCTAAACTATTAATGACTGTTCAAGAATTTTTGAACGGTGGATGGTTGATTCCAACACTCCCGCTCAAGTTGGAGAATAAATATCTAGCATTCTCCCCTTGCATGTAAGTTGGCTGAATTGTTTCGTGGCAAGCCCTTTGTTAACACATCTGCCAGTTGCTATCCAGAGGGAATCTATACTGTTGTTATCAATCCACTATCCACCTTTTCCTTCATGAAGTGTCAGTCTATCTCAATGTGTTTTGTCCTGTCATGTTAAACAGGATTATGAGCAATACTAATAGCCATTTATTGTCCCAACACAACTTCATCAGGCCTTCATACTTTATTTTCAAGTCATCACGCACAACTTTCATCCGCAATAGCTCATAGATTCCTTTTGCCATAGCTCTAAATTCCGCCTCCACGCTTGATCGAGTTGTTACACTTTGCTTCTTACTTCTCCAAGTAATAAGGTTCCCACACAAGAATGTGAAATATGTTAAGTCTTCGTTTTTCCTTAAGGATTGTTAAGGTTTTGACGATGACAAACAAGACAAATATGATTAAAGTGAACTTGATGAATATTATTAATGATCTTCTCTAATTGTACAAGAATAAACTAATAATGTCCTCTATTTTAAAAGTTGATTCTTGCTTTCGAGCGTCTGAATCATTAGACGTCTTTCTCTCAGAAAGGCTTCAAACGATCAAGATATGTCTCTAAGCTTACTCGTCTCATCAAGTCAAAGATCATGCGTCTGAGCTAGATAAAGCTCCTTCAAAGTCAAAAGATCAAACATCTAAGCTAAAAGTTTTGCCAAGTATTTAAATGACTCAGACAACTGCATCTAATCTTTTAGAGATCACTCTTTAGTTCCTCGTTTGAACTAAACAAGTCATCATGCTTCTACCACAATCGTCTTATATGAAGAAGCCCACACGACGATCTCTGATAAAGACACTTTGATATATCAGATATCAAGCGTCTATCTGCAACACCCTTTCCCGAGTGTCACATTCCTGAACGTTTATAAGGCCGAAAATATTTCTTAATGCGGAAAATACGGTTTTTTTTTTTTTTTTTTTTTTTCTTTTCACAAGATGCAATGGGATTTAGTAAAGGTAAATAATACTAATAACGAACTTAGGTTCGCCATACCTTTCTAGAACAATATGCATAATGATTACAGGGACATAAACAGAAAAGAAATAATACTATATACAGACATAGGTCTACTGTATAACTGACATAAAAAGATACAATAAGTACTAGGAGTCGTAGCTCCCGAAAGGTACTACAAAAACTGACATAGTCTGGCCGACAACAAAACTAGACCACAAAAAGAGGGTCCGCCCTCAGGGCTCAAGGAAACTACTGGGCTGAACCATCGTCACGTCCATCTGTTCAAACAGCAAAAGCAAGTACCAACAGAAAACATACAGATATGGGTGAGATTCCCATTCATCAACACAGCAAAACAGCAATAGTAAAAACGGGACGACTCACCGGGTAACAGCGTACCCAACATGCTTACAAGAATTCCCAATGTCAAACATATTAAGCAGTTGACAGCATAATATCATGTTAAGCAGTTAACAGCATAAAATAAGGTATTCTTAAACAGTACAACGATGTATAAACAGTACAACGATGTGTAACAGTAAATGTAAACATCAATAGCCATGCAATGCAATGCAATGTATATGACTCAATGTCAATGTCACTGGGTACTACTCTGACCCCTACTCCATGGAGCTAACAAAACATTCGGAGAGAGTGAATGGGAGGACATGTTCCGTGTGCGCCAGCCTTGGGCAAGATGCTATAACATTCGTAACGTGCACGTTTCTGGCTTTTACGGAAACACTCTCGACCAAACATGAAAAGTACGGCATCTAGTAGAGGATATCAGTGTATTGCACGGATTCGTCACGACACAGAAGAGCTACCAACTGGTCACATGTCAGCCCTTCCAACCCTGATACCTCCAAAAAGACCATTGAAGATCGTCACCGTAAGATTTGCACCCGCATCAAGGTGTAAGCTCAACTCCTAGGCTCAAGGCCTTACGACTATGCAAATGAAATGCTAATGCTTACACAAAGCAGATGCGATCAAGCAATGTCTATCCCCCGGATAAACCTCGAAGTCTACTAAGGTTCTCTTCCTTAGGAACTATACGTGTCGTTTTGAAAACAAAACCTTTATCCACCGGATAAATCTCGTGATCCCTCCGGGATCGAGTCATCACAAGACTGAAACAATTGAACGACTGATTGGGGTCCGAATCACCGGTCCGTCATCGAACTACTGTTTCAAAACCCAAAACGTTTCATGTTTGTGTTTATGTCTTATGAAGTCATTGATGTACTAAGTCATCAATGGTATAGCATGTGGTCTTGTTCCACTACATACCATACTTAATTATCCCTTGTTTTCAACTCTAAGTCAATTACTTAACTTAGGTTTTTAAAACGTAAAACTTTACAGTTTGAGTTGAAAAACACTCTTTATAAACAAACCATTTCTCGCGAGGCGAAGGTCTATGCCGCGACGCGAGGTTGAGAAATTATCTTTACTGCTTGGAAAGTCCTTCTGCTTTGCGAGGCGAGGATTGTATCGCGACGCGAGGCAGAGAAGTGATCTTTTCTATTCAGACAGTCTTTCTGCTCCGCGAGGCGAGGATTATATCGCGACGCGAGGCAGAGAAGCTGCATCTTCACTATTTAGGCGGTTCGCGGGGCGAGAACTGCTTCGCTACGCGAGGCCGAGAAGTTGCATCTTTGGTGCTTAGGCGGTTCGCGAGGCGAGACGACTTCGCGACGCGAGGCCGAGAAATTCCATCTTTGTTGCTCGGGCTAGTCCACTGTCTCGCGAGGCGAGGCAATGTTAGCCTGGCGAATGCCTTATCTCCCCTCTGTCTCGCGAGGCGAGACGGGGTTCGCTGGGCGAGTGCCCTGTTTCTCCTTTTCCCTAACTCCTTCATTATTTCTTCTTTTGAAAAACTTAGTTTGATTAAAAGACCTATGGCTAAAGAAAAGACATTTTCCCACTTTGATGACACACTTTAAAGGTTAAAACTTCATTTGATCTTTGGATCAAAAATCACTTTTGTTTCTCTTTGAATTCCTGGGTTATGAAATCATGTTTTGTTGCATCAAAACTTTGCCAAAACAAGAACAACATATGTTCTTATATTTTCCTCTTACTAAGGCCACAAGCCTACTCCAATGAAAAATGGAGACTTTGCTTCACCAACAAAGCAAATGTAGCTCAAAAGCTCACACAATTATGGTAAACCACAATACACATTACTACATCATAATCAAACATATCCATCACACATCATGGTCTCATAATCAAACAATAAAAGTCCATACTTGATCTAGTGATCAAAGTAGGTTTTTCAACATACATGGAAATGATTTTCATTCAATCATATCTTCATCAACATATGCTAAAGCACACTACAACATACTCAAGCATAAACTCATCATGACAATCTTGTTCTCCAAGAGAACTTAACATATAAAAGTGAACCCAAACTAAAGGGTTTCACCCACACATAAAATTAAACAACCATTCTCACTACCACCATATTGGTGTGATGAGGTTCTTCTCCCCATACCTGTTGATGAGCAGATTCCCGGATCAAAGTCGGTTGATCGGTTTGTGAACCTCCTGATAATCGTCAACAACTACAACAACACAACAACCAACATTAAACAACAATCAAAACCAATCTCAACTATCCTAACAAAGAGGATTTCGGCCACCCTAGGTTAAAAAGGGTAGGAATTGGTTTTGGTTTTCCATTTCATGGATTCAAAGGCATTAGGAAAGCTAAGGATGAAATCAAGTGTTAAAAATCAAAAATTGATGAAAACACTATTCATCATCTTCATGTAGGGTTCGGCCAAAAATGCTTTTTGAGCTATGATGAGAGTTGAATCATAAGCTCTTGGGTTTAGGTAGAGATTGATGATGTGAGTTCAAAGAACTTGGTCTTACCTCAAAAGGATTTTTCTACAATTTCCTATGAATTTTCAAAGTTTTGGATCTAAGAAATTCTTTTCATGAAAATGAAAATTGATCTTGAAATAAAGAAAGATTCAAGAAGTTAAGAGATCATAGAAGTGATCTTACCTTAAAATGAAGAAAGATTGCTCAAGGAATCAAGTGAATCCAACAAAAACTCAAGCTTTTCTAGGTGCAAATGGAGTTTTCTCTCAAGAACAACTATGGAGCTTCTAAGGATGGGGGCTGTGCGAAAATGATGAAGTGAGGGACTGAGTTCAGCCTCTTAAAAGTTCACTTAAGGGTAAAAAGGTCATTTGCCAAAAAGGTATAATGGTAAAAGTGTAAAAGACTAAGGTTAGGGGCATTTTGGTCATTTTGCGTCCAGAAATTTCCGAACGTCATGACGACTCTGGCATACTCTCCCAAGTGTCCTGGGATGATGTGATATCAATATTATTTGTTGGCGAGTCCCGGTAAATCTATATGTGGCTCCGTTCGTCACCCGATTGAGGATTCCGCCCGAACGAAGGTCAAGAAATGATTTTTCTAAAATTTGTATGAAATTTAACCAAAACGTAGATAATCGAATTCTAAGACTTATTGTCTCGTTCACGGGTCCATCTGAGGTCTTCTGAGCAGTAAAATCATACTGTCAGTGTAAAAACGCAGACCGGACTCCGTTTGAGTTTTCGACTCAAAACTTAATCGTAGCTTCTTACGATATCGTCGAGCATGACTGTGGTCTCGGAATATTTTATTTCTATTCCTAAGACCTCGAATAAAATAAAGACATTAAAATACTAAAGAATTAGAAAACGTGAAAATCGGGGCGTTACATTCCTACCCCTCTTAAAAGAATTTCGTCCTTGAAATTATACGTACCTCTTAAAACAAACTCGGATACTGTTGTCGCATGTCCTCTTCTCCTTCCCAGGTAGCATCACCTGTAATCTCGTTCCAGATAACTTTGACCAACACTATCTCCTTCCCTCGCAGTTTCTTTGTCCTCCTGTCCTCGATCTTAACCGGCAATGTCTCATAGGTTAGGTTATCCTTTAGCTGTACTGAATCAGACTCTATGACGTGACTGGGATCAGGAATATACTTTCGCAATTGCGAAACATGAAAAACATTATGAAGGTTGGATAGAAAAGGCGGTAAAGCTATTTGGTAAGCTACTGGACCTATCCGACGAAGAATTTGGTAAGGTCCAATGAATTTTGGAGTGAGTTTTCTGGACTTCAGGACCCTGCCCACCCTAGTCATCGGAGTGACTCTCAAAAACACATGATCCCCTTCCTCGAACTCAAGTGGCCTACGTCTTTTATCCGCATAACTCTTCTGTCGGCTCTGAGTCGTCCTCATCTTTTCTTGAATCAGTTTCACCTTCTCGGTTGTTTGTTGCACTAGTTCAGGTCCTAAAGAAGCACTTTCTCCATCTTGGTACCAACACAAAGGTGTTCTGCAACGTCGTCCATATAAGGCTTCGTAGGGCGCCATCCCTATACTCGAATGATAACTGTTGTTGTAGGTAAACTCTATCAACGGTAGGAAATTCTCCCAACTTCCAGCATGTTCCAACACACACGCCCTCAACAGATCTTCTAACGACTGAATCGTCCTTTCCGATTGTCCATCAGTTTGAGGATGGTAAGCCGAACTTAATCGTAACTTCGTTCCTAAAGCTTCATGTAAACTTTGCCAAAAACGCGAAGTAAATCGCGGGTCTCTATCCGATATGATACTTGAAGGTACTCCATGCAGTCTCACAATCTCACTGATATAAATCTGAGTAAGCTTTTCCATAGAATACTTGAGATTAATCGGTAGAAAATGAGCTGATTTTGTAAGCCTATCAATTATAACCCAAATGGAATCGTATCCTTTAGGTGTCCTTGGCAAACACGTCACGAAATCCATTGCTATGCCGTCCCATTTCCACTCTGGGATATCCAACGGAAATAACATTCCAGTTGGCCTCTGATGTTCAACCTTTGCTTTCTAACACACTAAGCAAGATGCCACATAATCGGCTACATCTCTTTTCATGCCTTGCCACCAAAACAACCGCTTCAGGTCTTGGTACATCTTGGTTGACCCTGGATGCATACTTAACTTGCTTCTATGAGCTTCGTCCAGAATTAACCTTCTTAGCTCTGGGTTGTTTGGCGCACAAACCCGTTCTCCTCGTCTTAGGATTCCATCTGTTCCTTCTTTGTATTCCGACGTCATCCTTTTCTTTAGATTCCTTCGCTCTTTCTCCAGATACTGGTCGTATACTTGTTTCTCCCGAATCTGATCCATCAGATCACAAGATACCGTAACCATACCTACACATAGTCTTCCTGGCATACTAACCACAGACAGATGCATATCTCTGAACTGTTCCAACAGCTCGTGTTCCTTAACCATCATGGCAGACACATGTAACACTTTTCTACTCAGGGCATCCGCTACCACATTAGCTTTTCCCGGATGATACTGTAACTGGAAATCATAGTCCTTCAAAAATTCCTGCCACCGTCTTTGTCTCATATTGAGCTCCTTCTGATCCAACAGATACTTCAAGCTCTTATGATCACTGAAAACATTGAACGTCGAACCATACAAGTAATGCCTCCAAATCTTCAACGCAAAGACTACCGCTGCTAACTCCAGATCATGAGTTGGGTAGTTCTTCTCATGCACTTTCAACTGTCTCGAGGCATACGCTACTACCTTCCGATTCTGCATCAGAACACAGCCTAATCCTTGGTATGAAGCATCGCAGTACACTTCAAAAGATTTGCTTGGATCTGGCAATATCAACACTGGTGATGTAGTCAGCCTCTTCTTCAACTCCTGAAAACTCTGCTCACAGGCTTCAGTCCATTCAAACGCTTTGTCCTTCCTCGTCAATTGGGTAAGAGGTCCTACAATCTTAGAGAATCCCTCAATGAACCTCCGATAATACCCAGCCAAACCCACAAAACTGCGTATCTCAGTCACTGTGGTTGGTCTTTCCCACTCAAGAACTGCTTCGACTTTCGATGGATCTACAGCAATTCCTTCCTTTGAAATTACATGACCCAAAAATTGCACTTCGTCGAGCCAAAACTCACACTTGGACAGTTTCGCATACAGCTGTTTCTCTTTCAGAACTTGAAGAACCACACTAAGATGTTCAGCGTGCTCTTCCTGGTCTTGCGAATAGATAAGTATGTCATCTATGAAGACAACGACACTGATCTAGGTATGGACGAAAGATCCTATTCATATAATCCATGAATATAGCTGGAGCATTCGTCACACCAAACGGCATCACAAGATACTCATAGTGCCCATAGCGTGTTCGAAACGCTGTCTTCGGTACATCTTCTGCCTTCACACGAATCTGGTGATAACCCGATCGCAAATCAATCTTGGAGAAAACTGCCGCTCCCCTCAACTGATCCATCAAGTCATCTATCCTCGGAAGTGGATACTTGTTCTTAATAGTAATTTTATTCAACTGGCGATAATCCACACATAAACGAGATGTTCCATCTTTCTTTTTCACCAACAGCACAGGTGCTCCCCACGGCGACACACTGGGTCTAACAAATTGCTTCCCCAATAAGTCTACCAACTGTTCCTTCAAGGTTTCCAACTCAGCAGGTGCCATACGATACGGTGCCATAGACACTGGTCCTGTTCCTGGCACAAGATCGATCGCAAACTCGATGTCTCGAACTGGCGGCAAACCTGGTACGTCTTCAGGAAAGACTTCTGGAAACTCATTCACGACAGGTATGCGCTCTAAGACTAGCTCGCTCTTGACCTCCAAAGAAGATAGTAACATGTATCCTTGAGCTCCTTCTCTCAAAGAAGCATTTACTTGGTTGGCAGTTAAAAATCCATAATTCTCACAACCAGGGAAAACTAAGGTTTTATTTGCACAGTCTAACAGAATATGATTAGAAGATAACCAATCCATTCCTAAGATTACATCCATTTGCGAAAGAGGCAAACAGATCAAATCAATCAAAAATGTTCTACCTTTAACAGAAATAGAACAGTTCAAACAAACTTTAGCAGTTATAACAGGCTTTGCAGTAGGCGTAGAAATTACCAAATCAAAAGGTAAAGAAGACACAGGTAATCCCAGCAGATTCACACAGTCATAGGCAATAAAGGAATGCGTTGCGCCTGAATCAAACAGTACAGTTAAGGTTTTACCTCCCATGACACACTGACCTTGGATCAAGTCTTCATTTTGAGAAGCTTCAGCACCTCCCATAGTGTAGACTCTGCCCTTCATCGTAGGCCTTGCAGCTTGGACATTGTTGATAGAATGTTCCAATTTTGGTTGCATGCATTCACGTGAGATATGTCCCGGCTTCCCACACTTGAAGCAGATAATCCCTTTGATCGAACAATCTCTGGTGATGTGATTGCTCTTCCCACACTTCATGCACTTGGTTGGGGCGTTTCCAGACTGACTGAAACTCCCACTGCTTCCTCCAATAGAACGTTGTTGTCGATCTTGTTGCTTTGCATAGGGCTTCCATCGAGATTTGTTGTCTCGACCACCGTTTCCTCTCTGGACTTGCTCGGTCCAGAACTCTGTACCCGCTTGTCCTTGGGCTCCAAACTCTCGATCAGACGACACTTTTCCATTAGCCTCGGAAAAACAGAAATTTCCAATGGAACTACAGCTCTCTTCAAGTCGATCCTTAGACCTCCTTCGATTTTTCTGCACTTCCACTCCTCTCTTGGGTTGTCCAGAAAGTAATTTGAGAACTTTGCTAGACTTTCAAACTTGGCCCCGTACTCAGCTACGGTCATTCCCCCTTGTCTCAGCTGGAGGAACTCCATCTCTTTCTCGTGTCTTGCGCTCGCAGGAAAATACTTCTCCAGGAATTTTCCCTTAAAAGCATTCCAATCCATAGCTTGTTGATCGTGAATCAGCATCTGACGGGCTCCTTCCCACCAGTATTCAGCATCCTCCACCAGCATATAGGTTGCATAGACAACCTTGTCATTCTCAGTACATCTCATCGCTCCAAATATTTTCTCCAGCGTTTGGATCCAGCGTTCAGCCAACTCAGGATTGAATTCACCTTTGAATTGAGGTGGATTCCGACGAAGAAATTCGTCCAGTCCTCTACCTCCGGCAGCTCTTTCGTCACGTTGAACCATAGCAGCAGCCATGTCCCGTATGGCGTTCACAGCAGCAGTCAGGTTTTAAGCAGCCATTGCTACCTTCAAAACCAGAACTGTCAAACTCAAGAACCACAACTAAAGCAAACAATAGAGAAACACACAGAGAACACAACACAAACAAGACAGACCATAACCTACAACCCCAAAAAGACTCGGCCAGCTTTGATACCAAATAATGCAACACCCTTTCCCGAGTGTCACATTCCCGAACGTTTATAAGGCCGAAAATATTTCTTAATGCGGAAAATACGGTTTTCTTTTCTTTTTTTTTTTTTTTCACAAGATGCAATGGTATTTAGTAAAGGTAAATAATACTAATAACGAACTTAGGTTCGCCATACCTTTCTAGAACAATATGCATAATGATTACAGGGACATAAACAGAAAAGAAATAATACTATATACAGACATAGGTCTACTGTATAACTGACATAAAAAGATACAATAAGTACTAGGAGTCGTAGCTCCCAAAAGGTATTACAAAAACTGACATAGTCTGGCCGACAACAAAACTAGACCACAAAAAGAGGGTCCGCCTCAGGGCTCAAGGAAACTACTGGGCTGAACCATCGTCACGTCCATCTGTTCAAACAGCAACAGCAAGTACCAACAGAAAACATACAGATATGGGTGAGATTCCCATTCATCAACACAGCAAAACAGCAATAGTAAAAACGGGACGACTCACCGGGTAACAGCGTACCCAACATGCTTACAAGAATTCCCAATGTCAAACATATTAAGCAGTTGACAGCATAATATCATGTTAAGCAGTTAACAGCATAAAATAAGGTATTCTTAAACAGTACAACGATGTATAAACAGTACAACGATGTGTAACAGTAAA
Source organism: Ammopiptanthus mongolicus (assembly GCA_039655645.1). Lineage (NCBI taxonomy): Eukaryota > Viridiplantae > Streptophyta > Magnoliopsida > Fabales > Fabaceae > Ammopiptanthus > Ammopiptanthus mongolicus. Next base: position 58,539,794 of record CM077348.1, on the reverse strand, counting down.
TGTAAACATCAATAGCCATGCAATGCAATGCAATGTATATGACTCAATGTCAATGTCACTGGGTACTACTCTGACCCCTACTCCATGGAGCTAACAAAACATTCGGAGAGAGTGAATGGGAGGACATGTTCCGTGCGCGCCAGCCTTGGGCAAGATGCTACAACATTCGTAACGTGCACGTTTCTGGCTTTTACGGAAACACTCTCGACCAAACATGAAAAGTACGGCATCTAGTAGAGGATATCAGTGTATTGCACGGATTCGCCACGACACAGAAGAGCTACCAACTGGTCACATGTCAGCCCTTCCAACCCTGATACCTCCAAAAAGACCATTGAAGATCGTCACCGTAAGATTCGCACCCGCATCAAGGTATAAGCTCAACTCCTAGGCTCAAGGCCTTACGACTATGCAAATGAAATGCCAATGCTTACACAAAGCAGATGCGATCAAGCAATGTCTATACCCCGGATAAACCTCGAAGTCTACTAAGGTTCTCTTCCTTAGGAACTATACGTGTCGTTTTGAAAACAAAACCTTTATCCACCGGATAAATCTCGTGATCCCTCCGGGATCGAGTCATCACAAGACTGAAACAATTGAACGACTGATCGGGGTCCGAATCACCGGTCCGTCATCGAACTACTGTTTCAAAACCCAAAACGTTTCATGTTTGTGTTTATGTCTTATGAAGTCATTGATGTACTAAGTCATCAATGGTATAGCATGTGGTCTTGTTCCACTACATACCATACTTAATTATCCCTTGTTTTCAACTCTAAGTCAATTACTTAACTTAGGTTTTTAAAACGTAAAACTTTACAGTTTGAGTTGAAAAACACTCTTTATAAACAAACCATTTCTCGCGAGGCGAAGGTCTATGCCGCGACGCGAGGTTGAGAAGTTATCTTTACTGCTTGGAAAGTCCTTCTGCTTTGCGAGGCGAGGATTGTATCGCGACGCGAGGCAGAGAAGTGATCTTTTCTATTCAGACAGTCTTTCTGCTCCGCGAGGCGAGGATTATATCGCGACGCGAGGCAGAGAAGCTGCATCTTCACTATTTAGGCGGTTCGCGGGGCGAGAACTGCTTCGCTACGCGAGGCCGAGAAGTTGCATCTTTGGTGCTTAGGCGGTTCGCGAGGCGAGACGACTTCGCGACGCGAGGCCGAGAAATTCCATCTTTGTTGCTCGGGCTAGTCCACTGTCTCGCGAGGCGAGGCAATGTTAGCCTGGCGAATGCCTTATCTCCCCTCTGTCTCGCGAGGCGAGACGGGGTTCGCTGGGCGAGTGCCCTGTTTCTCCTTTTCCCTAACTCCTTCATTATTTCTTCTTTTGAAAAACTTAGTTTGATTAAAAGACCTATGGCTAAAGAAAAGACATTTTCCCACTTTGATGACACACTTTAAAGGTTAAAACTTCATTTGATCTTTGGATCAAAAATCACTTTTGTTTCTCTTTGAATTCCTGGGTTATGAAATCATGTTTTGTTGCATCAAAACTTTGCCAAAACAAGAACAACATATGTTCTTATATTTTCCTCTTACTAAGGCCACAAGCCTACTCCAATGAAAAATGGAGACTTTGCTTCACCAACAAAGCAAATGTAGCTCAAAAGCTCACACAATTATGGTAAACCACAATACACATTACTACATCATAATCAAACATATCCATCACACATCATGGTCTCATAATCAAACAATAAAAGTCCATACTTGATCTAGTGATCAAAGTAGGTTTTTCAACATACATGGAAATGATTTTCATTCAATCATATCTTCATCAACATATGCTAAAGCACACTACAACATACTCAAGCATAAACTCATCATGACAATCTTGTTCTCCAAGAGAACTTAACATATAAAAGTGAACCCAAACTAAAGGGTTTCACCCACACATAAAATTAAACAACCATTCTCACTACCACCATATTGGTGTGATGAGGTTCTTCTCCCCATACCTGTTGATGAGCAGATTCCCGGATCAAAGTCGGTTGATCGGTTTGTGAACCTCCTGATAATCGTCAACAACTACAACAACACAACAACCAACATTAAACAACAATCAAAACCAATCTCAACTATCCTAACAAAGAGGATTTCGGCCACCCTAGGTTAAAAAGGGTAGGAATTGGTTTTGGTTTTCCATTTCATGGATTCAAAGGCATTAGGAAAGCTAAGGATGAAATCAAGTGTTGAAAATCAAAAATTGATGAAAACACTATTCATCATCTTCATGTAGGGTTCGGCCAAAAATGCTTTTTGAGCTATGATGAGAGTTGAATCATAAGATCTTGGGTTTAGTTAGAGATTGATGATGTGAGTTCAAAGAACTTGGTCTTACCTCAAAAGGATTTTTCTACAATTTCCTATGAATTTTCAAAGTTTTGGATCTAAGAAATTCTTTTCATGAAAATGAAGATTGATCTTGAAATAAAGAGAGATTCAAGAAGCTAAGAGATCATAGAAGTGATCTTACCTTGAAATGAAGAAAGATTGCTCAAGGAATCAAGTGAATCCAACAAAAACTCAAGCTTTTCTAGGTGCAAATGGAGTTTTCTCTCAAGCACAACTATGGAGCTTCTAAGGATGAGGGGCTGTGCGAAAATGATGAAGTGAGGGACTGAGTTCAGCCTCTTAAAAGTTCACTTAAGGGTAAAAAGGTCATTTGCCAAAAGGGTATAATGGTAAAAGTGTAAAAGACTAAGGTTAGGGGCATTTTGGTCATTTTACGTCCAGAAATTTCCGAACGTCATGACGACTCTGGCATACTCTCCCAAGTGTCCTGGGATGATGTGATATCAAGATTATTTGTTGGCGAGTCCCGGTAAATCCATATGTGGCTCCGTTCGTCACCCGATTGAGGATTCCGCCCGAACGAAGGTCAGGAAATGATTTTTCTGAAATTTTTACGAAATTTAACCAAAATGTAGATAATCGAATTCTAAGACTTATTGTCTCGTTCACGGGTCCATCTGAGGTCTTCTGAGCAGTAAAATCATACTGTCACTGTAAAAACGCAGACCGGACTCCGTTTGAGTTTTCGACTCAAAACTTAATCGTAGCTTCTTACGATATCGTCGAGCATGACTGTGGTCTCGGAATATTTTATTTCTATTCCTAAGACCTCGAATAAAATAAAGACATTAAAATACTAAAGAATTAGAAAACGTGAAAATCGGGGCGTTACACTATCTCATCAAGGTACATCCTCTATATGAAGAAGCTAATCTTTAGTGGGTGATCATCTTCTAGATTATGTAGTTTTTGTGTGCTTAATGGGTGGATTTTTGCTCCTAATTTTGCTAATTGATTGAGTTTTGTCCCCAAGTTTAGTGAGTTGAGTTTTTAATAGTGTTTACTTTTTTTAGTTTAATTCTATGTTTTTAGAGTTGATTTAATGGTGTATTTACTTGTTTACTTTTGTAGGAAATAATAAAGATGTGCGATAGAAACATGAGGAGATCAATTTTAATGAAATGTGTTGAAACCAAGTATTTTGGAGAGAAAAAAAATACATTTTTATGAATTGGAATTGAATTTGGAGTTGGGCTTATTTCAAGCTTGAATGATCAGGAAGCTTGCAAGAATTGGACTTGGAATTGGTTTTGGCAAAAAGAAAGTAGCTCACGTGGAGCTACTGGACTTCAAATAAAAAAAGAAAAAGAAGGGCCCGATGCCTTAGGACAAGCCCGTGAGGCTTGGTAGCCTTAAATGGGAGAAAAGAAGCAGCGTACGGTCAGGAAGAAAAAGGAGGCAGAGCTGCGCACCAGCAGAGGCACATAGGAGCTGAGGAAAAAATGGGGGCTCACACTCCTTGAGTGGGATGTTGTGCTATCTAGTCTTCAATTTCATGGAGTTTTCTTTTTCTCTTTCTCTTTATTTTATTTTTATTTTAGGGTTTAGCATGTCTAGCTAAATCCATTTTTAGCTAGGGTTTTGGTGTAATCCTTTTATGATGATGTTTTAATTGACTCTTTGATTATCTTATGAACTATTGGTTGTTGATGTGATGTTTACTTTGCTTAATGACATTTGAATGCTTAGCTACCATTCTTATGTTTTGAGGGTTCATGTATATGCTAGGAATGGTGATATGTGGACTTGCCACTTGTATTCATTACCATTAATTGGGTTTATCTAGGAATGGATGACTTGATTGGTGTGGTTGTGCCATAAATTCCATAGAGCTTTTATCATCATGCCTTGTTAATTAGACCTAAGGAATTAGCTATTTGATGGGGTTTTGGTAGAATTGATTCACTAAGGAATTAGGTTTCAATTAATTAAGGGAACTTAACCTTCAACAAACCAATTGGGATTAGGATAATCTGGGTTTCATTAATTCATAGGATTCTTTGTCTATGAGGAATCCGGATTCATAATTGGGTGAAATCAAATCCTTAGCATTTTTTATCTCTATTTTTACCTTCTAAGTGTTTGTTTATTTGTTTAAAAAAAATCCAAAAATATTTCAATTGCCTTTAATTGTTTTATTTTATGCTTTGAGCTCTCTTCATACCAAATATTGGTTTAAATAGTTGTCTAACTTGTGAATTGGTACTTGACAACCGATCCCTGTGGACGATAGTCGGTTCTCACCATTTTATTACTTGCAACGATCCGGTATACTTGCCGTGGTCATCAACAAGTTTTCGGCGCCGTTGCCGAGGATTACTGTTGTCAATATCATAAGTAACAAGGGGAACATCTAATTTAGACACTTTTTTTTTCTGTTTTATTTTCCTTTGTGTTTGTTTTTTTGTTGTCTTTTTGGTTTCAGAAAAAAAAAATCAAGCTATGCAAACTTTTGAGACTTCTCTTCTAGCTCAAACGATGCTTATCATTGAGCAGCTGGAGGTGGTGTCTAAGCAACTTCAAGCTATGCAAGTGAGGGCAATCCAACCACAACCTTTAAATTGTGATTTTTGTGGAGGGGAGCATGAAAATGGCTTTTGTGAGGCTAGTTCCTTGCCGATGACAATACAAGAAGAGGACAATTACATGGGCAATCCATATTTGAGTGCTTATGATCCGGGAACGATGAAGCACCCAAATTCCTTATGGGAGCAAAGATCTCAAACTCACAATGAGCCCCAAGAAACGCAAGACAAGCTCTCCACTATTGAAAATGTTCTCATACAGTTCATTCAAGTTAGCCAAACGAACATCAAGAACACCCAAGCTTCAATCAAGAATCTTGAAATTCAAGTTGGGCAACTTGCAAAGCAAGTGGCAGAACAATCTAATAGGAGTTTTTCCGGATTCAATGTGAATAGTTATGAGATCATGAGTGTCCCAACTTCAAGTGTACAAAAAAATCTAGAGTTGGAGGGACAAAAAGAGGAACAAATTGAAGGAGTGGTTGAACAAGAAGAGGAGACAATTTTGGAAAAGCAAAAAGAAAATGGTTCAGGAGAAGAAAATGTGGATTTGGAATTTGCATCTCTAGCTGAGAAGATACTATGGCAAGACCCAGAAGTTGAACCCCATTTGTGTTGGGAAGACTTTGTTCATAAAGAGATCATCTTTGATTCGGGAGGGATTAAAAAGTTATTTACACTCGAAGAAGCTTCCATGATTCCCGAGCACTTGCTCTCATATCCATGTGGCAAGCCATGGGATCCGAGAATAATCTTGTCTTCTTTGTCAGTCACTTAGCCCTTAGCCTTCAAGCAATGGGATCCAGGTGGAAGTCTTCCAATGAGTTTTTCTTAACCCTTAACTTAGTCTCTCTCCTTTGCTTTTCTGTATTGCTGAAGATGCTCTCAGCAGAGGGATCTCTCAGCTGATCCAATCTGACTCAGTCAAGCCTCTAGCTGGCCCTAGAAACATTTCTGTCCCCAGCCATCTGCTCTATGCAGATGATGTCCTAGTATTTTGTAAAGCTAATAAAGGGTCTCTAGAAGCTTTTAAGAATTTTTTTCTCAGGTATAGTCAGGTTTCTAGTCAACACCTCAGTCCAAGCAAATGTAAATTTTATTCTGGAAATATATCAGCTACCAAGAGCTGTAGTATTGCTTCAATCTTAGGCTTTGGCCCGAGAAATTTGCCTTTCAATTATCTAGGTGTCCCTCTTTTTAAAGGCAAGCCAAAGAAAGCTCACCTTCAATGCATTACTGATAAGGTCCTGCTGAAGCTTTCTTCTTGGAAAGGTTCTTTGCTTTCTTATATGGGTAGGGTTGAGCTGGTCAAGTCTGTCATTCAAAGCATGCTTTTGCACAGGTTCCATTTTTATCTTTGGCCTAGCTTTTTGATCAATGCTTTACAGAAAGCCATCAGAAATTTTGTTTGTCATCTGTTCTCCTCTCACAGAAAGAGGCCTTGGCCTCAAGTCCCTCAAAGTTCTCAATAAAGCATGTCTGCTAAAACTGTCTTGGGAGATTTTAGCTTCTAGTTCGGATTGGGCCAAATTCCTCAAATCAAGATTCAAGATTGGTAAAGGTCAAAGTTCTTTATATGTCAAATCTTCAATTTGGCCTGGAATCAAGCTAAACCTGCAGTCAGTGATGGATAATTCTTGTTGGCAGATTGGTGATGGCACATCAGTTAATCTCTGGCTGGATGTTTGGAACTCCGAGGCTCTTGTTAATCTTCTCCAAATTCCAATCTCTTTCCATAGTGGTTTGTGTTCTAAGGTTGCCGATTATATTGATTAGGTTGCTTGGAACATTCTTGATCCCCTCCTACGCAAATTCACTGTTCTCAACTCTTTGCTAGCTAATGTGGAAATTCCTATTTTGAAGGAAGCAGATCAGCTCATTTGGAAACCATCTTCAAATGGTTCCTTGTCCTTAAAGGAAGCTTTTAGTTTTTTCAAGCATCCTCAGCCAAACTGCTCTTGGTCTAAGCTGGTGTGGAATAGTTTCATCGCCCCATCAAAGTCCTTTATAGCCTAGAGGCTGTTCCATAGAAAGATCCCTACTGATGATCAGATGCAGAAGAGAGGTTGTTCCCTGGCATCTTGCTGCTATCTGTGTGGTATGGCTGAAGAAACTGACCCGCATTTATTTCTAGCCTGCAATTTTGCAAGTGATCTCTGGAGCTGGCTGGAATCTATCCTTATTGTCCAATTGGATAGAAGTTCAGTAAAATCAATTTTTCTGGTTTGTGACAAGGCAAGGAGTGCTCAACTTAAAGATATTGTTGTTACTGCTGTCATTAATATCATCTGGATTATTTGGTTTAGCATGAATAAGAGATTGTTTGATGAAAGGAAAATCTCTGTTAGAGCTGCAATAAACATGGTTAAGGCTGCAGTTTCCATGACTGGCTGCTTGACCTCTAGTTCGATGTCCTCTTCAATTTTAGAGTTGTTTAATCTTAAACATTTCAAGGTTGTGTGTCATCCACCTAAAGCTGACAAGATTACTCAAGTTATTTGGGTTGCTCCTCCTTGTGATTGGATCAAAGTGAACTCAGATGGGGCGGCTAAAGGCTGTCTTGGTTTGACCGGGGGTGGTGCCATCTTTAGAGATCATCTGGGAGCTATCTTAGGGTGTTTTGCTGATTTTTATGACAATGGTGATTCTCTAATGGCTGCTTCATGCTGCCATGACTGCAATCAAAATTGCTGAAGCTAGAGGTTGGAGGAAGATTTGGTTGGAGTGTGACTCATTTCATGTGGTGCAAGCCTTCTCAAACCCGAGCATAGTTCCTTGGAAGCTTAGGATAAATTGGAAGAATAGTATTTGTGTTGCTCAATCTCTGGATTTTATGATTACTCACATACATAGAAAGAGTAACCACTGTGCTGATAAATTAGCTTCTTATGGTATTGTATCTAGGAAATTTACTTGGTGGGATTTGTCTCCCCCATTTATTAGAGAGGAATTTTTTCGTAATAGGTGAGGTCTCCCCAACTATAGATTTTCTTAAGTCCTTAATGGGTTTGGTGTTGCCCCCCCATTCTTTAGTATCTTTTTCTTTTATTAATAAATTAGGGTACTCTTTTTCCCTTCTTGATGTTTTTATCCCTAATGAGGGTTTTGCATCATAAGGTTTTAATGAGGCCTTTTTGTTTAAAAAAAAAAATGAAGCTATCTACTGCGATTAAAGTGGTACCTGACCGAATTAGTCGTAGAGAAGTTGAGAAGGACTCAGAGAAGAGAATGTACAAGAAAACAAGTAACAGGTCTTTCAGCCTAATCCCAAGACGAGTTCTGTCAGATGAAACAAGACAGTTCCTGATCAATAAATATTTGCATAGTCGTGATACCTTCACATGCATGACTTCAAAAGTCTTCTTGAAGATATCTATGGAAGATGGGATGCAGAAGCTTCAAGATCAGGTTTATCTGTCTACCAGAAGTGGAAAACAAATGTTGAACCATATTTCCAGTATTCGTCTGAAGGAAAGAATATCCCTTTATTTGAACACTTTCCGTATCTTCTTTTTGTCAACTTGTCTTTTCCCTGTATCTTTACAGATCTCTATCCCTTCATTGTTGTTGCCTTTAGTCTAGATAACTTTCTTGATACTCTTTTTGATTTCTTTGATCCACCTCTCTTGTATCCTGAGAATTATAGACCAACACACTCTCTCTTCTACAAACAAGTAATTACTTCTCTAATCTCGAAAATGTCCAATATTTGTAAAGCCCCTCCCTTAAACACTGTACCCTCAGAAAACATGGACTCTTCTACACTCTCAAGACAAAACTATTTGTTGTATGCATATAGTGAGAAGTTTGGTGTCTATCCTAGTGTCTTATCTGATCCTGAACAACCTTTGTCCTTGCCCGCATCTGAGCCTGAACCTCAGCCTACAATTTGTCATGAGAGTGTTCTTCCTGTTGCTCCTCCCTCTAAGCACACTAAAATTACAGTTGTTGATCCTATTGCTAGAGCTGAAATCACTTCGTTGAGAAGCAAGTTGGCCAACATTGAAGCTATGATTCAGGAGATTTTAAAGAGAAAATAAGATATAGAACTTCTTTTATAATTTCTTTTCTGATCAAGGATGTACAATGACAAATCAATGATGGTTCTTACGGAAGAAGTTATAATAGAAAGTGGTATTTTGTGTCTAACATCTTGTCTTTCATTCCTATTTACCCTTTTGTTTTTCCTTTTTGTTGATAACAAAAAAGGGAGAAAAATAACATGACTTAAAAGAACTATCTGCATAAGATAAGAATATGCGTAAGACTAGACTAATATGAATATGTCTAATTCCTAATCTCAATAACAATTGGTATTATATTAATATGTTAAGTATAACTGTTTTACATGCTTATCTCTTGGTTATACAAAGTTTGTATAATCATAGTATTGTTTGTCATCATCAAAAAAGGGGAAAATGTTAAGTCTCTATTTTTCCTAGTATTCTAAAGTTTTAATGATGACAAACAAGACAAATATGATTAAAGTGAACCTGATGAATATTGTTAATGATCTTCTTTAAGTGTGTAGGAATAAACTAATAGTGTCCTCTACTTTAAAGTTGATTCCTGCTTTCAAGCGTCTGAATCATCAGACGTCTTTCTCTCAGAAAGGCTTCAGATGAACAAGATATATCTCTAAGCCAACCGCCTCATCAAGTCAAAGATCAAGCGTCTGAGCCAGATCAAGCTCCTTGAAAGTCAAAAGATCAAACGTCTAAGCTAAAAGTTTTCCCAAGTATTTAAATGACTCAGATGACTACATCTAATCTTTTAGAGATAACTCCTTAGTTACTCGTCTGAACTAAACACGTCGTCATGTGTCTGCAACAATCGTCTTATATGAAGAAGCTCACAAGACGATCTCTGATAAAGACACTTTGATATATTAGATATCAAGCATCTGTCAAATCAAGATACAACCTCTATATGAAGAAGCTAATCTTTAGTGGGAATGCGTTACAAGCATAAATTCCCATGTTACAGATGCATCCCTTAAAGAGAATTTGGAGAAGAAGTACTAAAGCCAAAATGACTTCATTTTACGAAAAACATCTCAAAGCTCAGAGTCAAATGTCTGATGAAATCTGTTTTTAGTATCCAGAAACGAGGTTAGCTATCTTTAGAAGTATGCAAGGAGACTTTCTCTGAGATGCCTACGACTTACACTAAATTGGCAAAAAGTCTCTCTGTTCAAGAAATAAAAGATCTCTGCTACAGTTTGAATACCTCTCTCCATTAAATAAAGTAAGACCAACGTTACTCACCATTAAATTCCTCATTAGAACGGGTCTATTTTATTTAATGAGAAGTTATTCTTTTAAAGCAAAAAGATCACAACAGATAAAATGTCTCACAATGAATTTGTTGCTGAGATGAGTATAAATGGAAGACCTGAAGATGAAGAAGATGAGGGACACACCAGAAAGAGAAAGACAGAAAAAGCAAGAGAAGTGTGGTGGTTTAAAAAGATGAAAGAGCATGAACTTACAAGTTAGTGTTTACCACTACCACTACAGAAAATGAAATGTGAAGATGTTATCATCTTCATCTCAATAGAATTTCTCTTCAACATAATTATTCTATATTCACTCAAGTGAGTGTTATGAGAGATTTTCTTCAGTTCCTATAAACCTCATAATGTTTTCAATCTTATGAGTATTGGAACAATATTTTCTCTGTACTTCATTGTAAGCACACTCTGTGAGTGATGAGAGATCTTTTCGATGTAATCTTCATTAAACATTCTGTGAGCCTGAAAAGGCTAGGATAAAATAATATTGACGATAGTCGGGAGAGGATGGTGAAGAAGAATACTCATTGAGCTTGGAGAGGCTAGTTAAAAAGAATACTCAACGACTTGAGAAGTTGGTGAAGAATAACACTTTTTGAGCCTGGAGAGGCTAGGTGTGCAAAGTATACATGTATCCATAACTTAATTAATTATAGTGTAAATCTTGTTGAAGCCAAGGACTGGATGTAACCCCAAAGTTTGTTGTGGGTAAACCAGGATATATCTTGGTATGATTCTCTCTTATCCCTTATCTTCTTTTATGCTTAAGATAATTCGTATCTTTATCTAACCAGGGATTGAATATGTTTAACTAAAACAAATGTTTCCTTCTTTTAAACTTATATCTTGTTTTACTAAGAAATCCTTCAGATGGGTGAGGCGTCTGATTGTCGTTCACAATACAATCCTTCCTGTTGCCTTGGTTAAGAAATCTATTTGCCAAAAAGTTCAAAATAACCTGATGTGGACCTTCTATCACTCATTGAACCTGCATAATCTGCATTAGTATAAGCCTCCATAGTCAAGCTTTCTCCTCTTTTGAACAAGAGTTCTCTCCCTGGAGTGGCTTTGAGATAATGCAGAATAGTTCTACAGCCTGTAAGTGTCTCACCCTCGGATTATGCATGAACTGGCTCATAACATTGACTGCATATGCTAAACTTGGTCTAATGTGTGCCAAGTAAATCAACTTCCTCAATATTCTTTGATATTGGACCTTGTCAACCTTGGCACTTTCCTCTTCAGTGCTAATCCTGTGATTTTGCTCGGAACACTTGCAGGTTTACATCCAAGTTTGCATGTTTCCTTCAAAAGATCAAGCACATACTTTCTTTGAGAAATGAAAATGCCTTCTTTGGAGTAAACCACCTCAATCCCCAAGAAATACTTTAGTTTCCCAAGGTCCTTCATCTCAAACTCTGCAGACAATTTTTCCTTGAGTAGTTGTCTCTCAACCAGATCCTGTAATAATAATATCACCAACATAAACAAGAAGTACAATCAGTTTCCCTTCATGTGAATGTTTGAAGAAAAATGTATGATCTCCTTGGCTTTGTTGTAACCCAGGAACACCATTGCTTTTTTAAATCTTCCAAACCTAACTCGAGGAGACTTTTTTAGCCCATATAAAGCCTTCCTCAATCTGCACACTTTGTTTGTTCCATTTGTGGGACCAAATCCTGGGGGAATCTCCATGTACACCTGTTATCGGTGAAATTAATGCTAGCCGTGACTTTGGCTAGAACCAAAATAGCAATGATTCCCCTAACAGTCGATAACGTTAGGAAAGGGATTCTATCTCCTAACTTGTGGGTTCCTAAACTACTCCAAAGAGTGTTTAGGGTGAAAGGTGAGGTAATGATGCTAAAGTAAATGAAGATTAAAACTGAAAGTAAAGAGATAAGAAATTGCAAGTTGTATTTGATTGATTGTGTCTTTTCCAATTTTTACAACTCATATTTATATGCAAAATCATAAACTATGCTAAAATCTCCCCTGTTGACCACTAACTCCTACTTTTTCGCAACTAAATACATCATGGCTAACCAAAGAAGCTCAAACACTAAACAGTTACAAAAACCATCGGCTAAACATGACTAACAACCATCCCTATATTGTAGGCACGTCTTTTTGTTCATCCAACTGGTTGCATACTTCATCTCTTGTTCAATCTTCAAAACGACAAGCCTTCCAGCGTTTTAATCTGCAAATGGTCCTTTTATCCGAATCCCTCTTTTATATGCATATGCGTTTTTCATTCCTAAAATGCAAGGGCTTCAATTTATCCTCGACCAATTTATTCAGCTATTATGCCTCCACATAATTCAACCAAAATGTCTGGACTAACTCAACAACTTGTCGTTTCTTCTTTTAACTTATAATCAAACGGCTACCAAATTTAAATTAATTTGGCTGCCATGTATAATAATAATTCGGCTATTCATTCGACTATCACCTTTCAACTAACAAATTGTATTCGGCTACCCAGTAATCAACGATTACTAAATAGCCAATTTATTTTTTGGAGATAACATTTGCCCCGTTGCATCCTCTATTTTAACAGTTGGTAAAGATAGAGTGATATAATCATTTCCTCGAGCTCCACAAAATACTAATTATCCCTACAGTCTCGCAACAGTCTCATCAATAGGCAACAGTTACTTATTCATTCAGCTACTCTCACTAAACAATATAAATTTAGCCGAATACCCAACCATTTGATTACTGTTACCTTGCCATCTTCTTCCCTTTTATATCCTTCTTGTTTTCTTGCTTCCTGCAATCAGATCTCTATCATGTCTTGCTCAAATTATGATCGCAGTCATTACTCATACGGTGGCAATGAATCTTCAGAAAATTCATCACGAACCTCTTCAATCCATGAAACCCACTCTCAAGCTTCTGATGACACAAATATTGACGAAAGCTCTACCTTCTTGCATATAACTCGCCAATTTTTCACCATAAAACCTTCTACCCTGGACATCAATGAGGGTAAGCTCTTTTTAGACCATATTCTATCTCCCACTACCTTCATTCTTCCTATATTGGCTGATTGGTTCACTATTCAAAAATGCCCTTCCGATTTTAGAACATGGCCTCGCAAAACTCAACCCTATGTGATTGGCTTGCCCGGGTATCATCAAGGAAAGGCGATCTCTGGAAATCTTGGGGAATTTATAACATAATCATGCTTTGTTAACATGATATTTCCCTCAACCCAAAATTGGTTTATGGCTTTTCAAGCTTTTGGGCAACCTCCATTAATGGCTTCATCTTTCCTTTTGGCATGGCAAGCCCCACATTGCTGGATGTGGCTGCCATCATGGGTCTTCCATTACATGGTGAAGAACTTCCTTCTTTGCACCTCTCAACTTTCCCTAACTTGGGGATACAATTTTCTCACAGTGAAGCATACTATTCCACCTTTCTTTCGACTAACGCAAAAACCCAAGGAGATGTATCTGATAGTGAGCACAACACCTTTCTTTTGTATTGGTTGTGCAAATACTTCATCTGCACCAACTCTTGTCAAGTGGTAGGTGAATATTCATTCTATGTCTCCCTCATCACTTCTGGAAGAGCACTGGCTTTAGGTCCTCTGTTTTTGTAACTTCTATATAGGGGCTTATTCGTGTTTTTGGATCGATTGATGAGGAAAGAAAACGTAGACAACAAACTAGGTACTATCTGGTTCCACCAACTCTAGATCACTCTCTATTTTCTAGAATTCATTGATACTTCCTTCAACCCGACAACACTTCCTACCAATCCACAAGTATTAGGGCAACACCTCCAATTAATCCCTACTACCCAAAAATCTATTTTTGATGTGATAAACATCTTAATCACCACTTCATTCAGGCGTTCAACCGATCTCAACAAAATCCTCCCAACCAATATTGGCCCCAAATGGATCTTTTTTACTCCAGAAGAAAAATCTTTGCTACTTGTCTTCGGAAGGAAATAATTTTAGAATGTAGCAGTATCCTGACAGCTAGGGATCTTTTATGTGGAGTCAGACCCCCATCAAGAAACAAAAAATCTTCGGTTGAGCCGTATTATCCTCAATGTTTTGCTAGGCAATTCGACTTACTTCAGAATATACCAACAACTTATGAATCCCGAGCTTCTCCTTACAAAAGACCACTCCTCTTGGCTAAGGAAGCAGCCAAAGTAACATCGATCAATACTGATAAATTGGTCTCCCTTGATCGGCTACCAGGAGAAACTTCTCCATTCATTAATTGGTGGCCATCAGTTCCACAAAAAGTTTTTCCAGAGGATTTGTCCAGGTGTCTCCTTCGGTTAACAGAAGGCGAGCAATAAATCACAACTTCTCAGCCAATCCTAGAAGCTCCTCCTTTAAGCTGAAAACCATAAGCTACCAAGCCTTCTTCTAAACCAAAAGGTAATCCAAATGTCTTAATCTCACAAAAAAAAAAATTTCAATTTGTTTGCTTAATTTACTTATTACACGATAGTTGCCTATCTCCTTCAGGAAAGAATGTGATCGATGGGGAGGAATTTTCTGACACGACGCCTATTTAAACAAGGAAAAGAACTAGACAAGCAAGCATTGTGACTGAACCCCCACCAAACCCTTCATGGCCAAAAACCAGAAATTCTTCAACCGAGAAATTGGCCAAGGTAACTGGACTTTCATAAACATCCTTCCTCCACATTTACCCTTTCATTCCTAACTTTTAATTCTTTTTTCATAAGAGTAAATCTACCAAGACAACCATGGCTCAAACTCCAAAGACACCCTAGAAACTACTCATGCAGCTGAGGTATGTTTCTGACTTACTCTTTCTTTCTTCATCAACCTTTCATTCACTTGCTAAATCTCTTGTACTGATACAGATTATTTCCTCCATGATTCATGACTTAACTCAAGAATTATCTACTCCTCTAGCAAAGCATAAAAAGAAAAGACCAACTTCAGAATCAAGTACTCATCCAATGACATCTCCTGCTACTCAGCAGCAACCATCACTTGTAGCTGCTAATCCTGAATCGGCTACCATCCCAACTACTGAAGAAATTACAGATGAACTGAAGATTTAGGAAGCCATTGTTCATGTGCAAAACAAACCCATCACTCCTCCAACAGCCACTTCGCTTGAGGATTCCATCCCGGAGGAAGAACTTTCCTAATACTTTCAGACAACTATCCCCATTACCATCGCCTTCGCCAGCTCTCCTATAGATGAACATCTTTCTCATATCGAGGAGCAGCTTAACAAAGACATCCATCTAGAAGAAGCAGCAGTCACGGAGTTAAGGCTAGCCTTGCCACCAGCTATATATACCAGAGGCATTTCAGATACCCAAAAAGAGATCCTCAATCGCATTGCTGCAAAGGTTGGACACTATGAGTATCTAGTTATCATTGACTTACGATCCGGTTATCATCAGATTTGAGTCAAGAAGGAGGATATACCGAAGACGGCGTTTAGGAGTCGGTATGGACACTACGAGTATCTTGTTATGCCCTTTGGTGTGACTAATGCTCCAACAGTGTTTATGGATTACATGAATCGGATTTTCCGACCGTTATTGGATAAGTTTGTAATAGTCTTTATCGATGACATTCTTATCTATTCCCTTAATCAGGAAGAACATCAGGAGCATCTTACGGTTGTGCTTTAAGTGTTGAAGGACCGACAACTTTATGCAAAGTTGTCCAAGTGTGAGTTTTGGTTGGAAGAAGTTCAATTCTTAGGTCATGTGATTAATCGAGATGGGGTAGTAGTGGATCCAATAAAGGTTGAAGCTGTGGTACAATGGAAAGTCCCAAGTCGGTAAGCGAGATGGAGTTTTCTAGACTTGGCTAGATATTGCCGAAGGTTCATCGAAGGATTCTCGAAGATTGCTTTGCCCATGACGTAGCTAACGAGGAAGTGAATATCCTTTGTATGGACGGATGAGTGTGAGAAAAGTTTTCAAGAGCCGAAAAGAAGTTCGACTACATCGCCAATATTGACGTTACTAGATTCGTTAGGACAATTTGACGTATACTGTGATGCATCATACCAAGGATTGGGCTGTGTCCTAATGCAAGATCGGAGAGTCATAGTGTATGCTTCACGATAGCTGAGAGTTCATGAGAGGAATTATCCAACTCATGATTTGGAACTGGCAGCTATAGTGTTTGCTTTAAAGATATAGCGACACTATTTATATGGAGCTAAGTTTATAGTATACAGTGACCATAAGAGCTTAAGGTATCTTTTTGATCAGAAGGGGTTAAACATGAGACGTGGATGGAATTTATAAAGGATTATGAATTTGATCTACAATACCATCCAGGAAAAGCGAATGTAGTAGCAGATGCGTTAAGTAGGAAATCCTTGCACGTGTCTGTTATGCTGGTAAAAGAGCTGGAACTGATTGAACAGTTTAGAAAATTGAATGTAGGTATGGGATTATGTAGAGGTAAGATACACCTAGGAATGGTCATAGTAACGAGCGACTTTTTGGAGACAATCAAGGAGAAACAAGAAGTTGATCAGTACCTTCAGAAGGTAAAAGAGCAAGTAATGGAAGGCAGAACATCTGAGTTTAGGTTGAATGAAGATATAGTCTTGAGGTATGGTGATAGGATCTGTGTGCCAATGGACGTAGAACTAAGAAAGATGATCTTGGAAGAAGCACATAAGAGTAGGCTGAGTTTTCATCCAAGAGCAACCAAAATGTATCAAGACTTGAAGAGAATGTTTTGGTGGCCTGGAATGAAGAAAGAAGTAACAGAATATGTGTTGGCTTGTTTGGTTTGTCAGAAAGCGAAGATAGAACACCAAAAGCCAGTAGGACTGTTACAATCTTTGGATATCCCAGAGTGGAAGTGGGATGGAATATCTATGGATTTTGCGGTTGGTTTGCCAAAAACTAACAAGTGGCATGATGCAATTTGGGTAATTGTCGATAGGTTGACGAAGTGTGCTCACTTCTTACCTATTGGTGAAAGTTATATGTTGGAATAGTTAACCCAGATCTACATCAAAGGAAGTAGTAAGGCTGCACGGAGTGCCTTCTAGTATTGTTTCCGACAGAGATCCTAGATTTACATCTAGATTCTGGAAGCAGTTATATAAGGCTTTGGAAACTAAGTTAAGGTTGAGTTCTACTTATCATCCTCATATGGATGGTCAGTTGAAAAGAACGATTCAATCATTGGAAGATCTCTTAAGAGCTTATGTTTTGGAACACACGGGAAGTTGGGATGAGTTCTTACCGTTGATTGAGTTTACCTATAACAATAGTTTTCATTCAAGTATAGGTATGGCACCTTACGAAGCGTTGTACGACAGAAAGTTTAGAACACCATTGTGTTGGTATGAGACAGGAGAAAGTCAAGTGTTAGGACCGGGGGTAGTACAATAGATGATGGAACAAATCAAGAGGATTAGGGAAAAGATGAAAGTCGCACAGGATAGATAAAAGAGTTACCGCGATAAAAGGAGAAGACCTTTAGAGTTCCAGGAGGGAGATCATGTTTTTCTGAGAGTAACTCCGAGAACTGGGATTGGCAAAGCAATCAAATCTAGAAAGCTTACCCCTAGATTCATTGGACCATTTCAAATTCTTCGCCGAATTGGTCTTGTAACCTATCATGTCGCTTTACCACCAAACCTATCCAATCTTCATGATGTCTTTCATGTTTCTTAGTTGAGGAAATACTACCCTGATCCATCACACATCTTAGAACAAGAGTCAATACAATTGAGAGAGAACCTTGAGTATGAGGCTCTACCTGTAAGGGTCATGGATAGAAGGATTAAGGAACTCCGAGGTAAATACATTCCGTTGGTCAAGATCATATGGGATGAAGTTACCGGAGATGCTACCTGGGAACGCGAAGAAGACATGCAGGAGCAATATCCGAGTTTATTTTAAAAGGTACATCGAATTTCGAGGACGAAATTCTTTTTAAGGGGGTAGTAATGTAACACCCCCGATTTTCATGCTTTCTAATATCAGTAAATTATATAAATGAGTTTATATTTTTATCTGATGTTTAGAGAATGAAATTAAATAAACTAAGACCACATTCACGCTCTACGCTATAGTAGGGAGTTATGGTTAAATTTTGGGTCGAAAACTCAGACGCAGCCCAGTCTGCGTTTTTTCACTTATAGTAAGATTTTACTACTCTGGTGACCTAATTTTGACTCGTGAATGAAAAATTTAGGCTTAGAATTGGATTTCAAAATAGGTTCCTACGCTTTATTCGGGCGAAATCTCAAATCGGGTGACGAACGGAGCCGAATAGGGATTTATCGGTACCCGCTAACGGATAAACATGAAGTCACATCAGGTCACATCACCTAGGAAAGCGTGCCAGTGTCATGATGATGTTAGAAAATATCGGGACTAGAAAAGACCAAAATACCCCTAACTTTTATGGAAATTACACTTAGGTCCTAAGGTGAAAAGACCATTTTGCCCTTAAGTGAGAAATTTTTGACTTCCATATCCCTCCCTTCATCAATCCCGCGCCTCCCCCTTCATCATAAGCACACTTCACTTCTTCTTCTTCAACTTCATTTCTTCCTCTATCTTCTCTCATTTCCTTATAGACTTTCAAGAACTTTTGAGAAGCACAGTTGATAACCTCATCCATCTTCATCATCTAGGAGGTATGGAATTCATTCTTGAGCTCTCAATCTCCATCTTTCTCCATTAAAATTCTAGGTTTTCATGCTTTTGTTCAAGTTGATGCATAAAATTCATAAATTCATAGGAAATTGTAGAAAAATCCTTTTAATGTCAAACCAATTTCTATGACCTAGTTTCATTGCCCTATCTTATAATCCAAGAGCTTATAAAAAAAAGAGTTCTCTAACCCATATGGGTATAGATGGCCGATCCTCACACTTTTGGGCAAATAGGATTTTGTTCAAATTTCTTTGTATAAGAGACTTGATTTAGTGTTATGTATGCTTAAGGATCATTAATCTAAGAGTTAGGAATTTTTAGACATCTCTAGCCCATTTTCCATGAAGAGGCCGAACCCTATATCATAAGGAATCATGGGTTTTTTCTTCAAATTTTTGGGTAATAAAACTTACTCTATTTTGCTAAAAAGGGGCCGAACCCTAGTCATATGAATTAGTGGGGTTTTGATTAGATTGTATTAATTTCTGGTTGTGAATTGCTGTAAAGGATCAGATGGTGTTTGAATATTTGGGAGCATGTATGGTTGACAGTTGCGGAGCCGCAGTCGGAGTTGCCCGGAGAAGCATGCGGGGAAAACTATTCGGGTGGGGGAAAGAACCACAATATCGTCGGGGAGGCAAGATTTAAAATAATTTATATTGATATGCGTAGGGCGATCTAAACCTACTAGTGGTCGAGTGACCGATAGGTTAATCTTATGATATATCGAGGTTGTATGTTGTCTGGTAGTATGCGTAATATGATGATATATGTGATATGTATGTGGTTCCTAGCAATATGTTTATGATTACTTGAATATTTACCAATGAGTTGATAGGTTGGTATGCGTACTTGAATTTATGCCTACGAGTTTATATTATTATTGAACATGTTTATGGTTGCTTTATGATATGATGTTGTGATTACTGTTGTAAGAGTAGAGATAGGCAATAATTTCTGATAAGTTAGGAGATGAACATGTGGTGAGGATTTTGAGGATATTTATGTTGTAGTGCTCAACCTAGAGATTCTGTCCATATGTTGATGTTGAGATGTAGAGTTGATACCCGGTTAAGCCGGAGAAAGTTGGTCATAGTTGTGTATGAGTTGTGGTTGAGACACTAAGTTGTTGATTCCGAGATGAGTCGGTGAGGTTCATGCTGCATCGTTGTTGTTCATCACTGTGTTGGCGTACGGGTGATCGATATTTGCTTGCAGGGAGATGATCATACCCATTAGTTGTGAATGGGCGAATATCCCGACCTGGCCTGCGGGCGAGGGGATATGTCATTACCATAAGTTACTTTGTTGACGGGCGAATATTCCGACTTGGCCTATGGGCGGGGGAATATGTCATACCTATGAGACGAGTTGAGCCTGCGGGCTGTTGGCCAAATCTTGCATTACGGGGGGTGGCACTGAGATCAACGAGACATCTTGATCTGTTGGGGATGTCGCGTTGTGATTGCATCCATATAGTCGTTAGTTGCACGAGTGTGAGAGACAGTAGCTAAGAGAGCAGGACTTGGGAGATGATAGCTTGACATTGTTGTCCTATTGTCTGTTGCTATCTATATATCTTATTTTATAGTTGTTTCCATATTTATGATGTATTGCTGTTTCTTATCCCCGTATTTCTCTATGTCGTATTTTATTTATGCTCGATCGCACGAGAAGATCCTGTTGAGGAGTTGCTAGACGAGATTGATGGTATAACTATTGAACCTGATGGTTGCTGGAGAACCTCGGATCCCAATGCTGGGAGACTTTGAGCTGCTCTATGCAAAGGGAGACCGTCTCTGCGAGACTGACTACTCTCAGCGAAGAGTAGTGTATACGGGCCCGACTACCATATACGTTAGAGTCGTTGTTGGGTAGACAATCTTAGTTTTGTTATGGCCAGTATATGAGTTTGAGTGAAATGTATTTTTGGGGCCAGGAGAGGAAGTCGTATGTATTTTATTTTGCTACCATGCTTCCAGTTATATATGTTATTAGTTGCGTACTTTGAAGATTTACAGTTGGTTGCAGTTATTATAGGCTCTACTGATAGAGCCAATACTCTTACACATATGTTATATATATAGTCGTGGTATCAGTATGGGTTGTTTTAATATTTCCGCATTTTTATTTAATTACGCTACGCTGAAACGTTGAGTAGTCGAGTTCGGGTTACTAATGGGACCTCCGAGGAATGGTTGTCTCAGTTATGGCTTAAGTAAATCGAATGACGTTTTGAAAATTAATGAATCAAATGTTCTCAATAACAAACAACTTTGAGAAATTCTTATGTAACATTCGGTTACTAAGTAGGTTTTGAACGTAACACCGATCTTCAATTTCAATATAATATTTAGTTTCAAGTTTAATTATAAATGATTTCAAGTTAAAAGGAATTTGGACTTAAGAAGATTTCTCTTCTTGGTTAAAACAAAGGAGTTATGTACTCACTTCTTTACAAAGAGTTTATACACTCATCTTCTTTTAACAAAAGCAATGGTACATTCAAATTGAGTTTTTGAACAAAGTGAGGTATTCAAAAAGGGAAATCTTTTTTAAGTATTCAATATACTTATGATGGGGCTTCATAAAGTTCAAGGGTGTCTTTTTTAACTTAGAGAGATTTAAATTTGCCAAATAGAAAGACAAAAGAGTTTTGAACTCAAAACTAAGGATTTTCCTATGTTAAAACCCTAAGTCAAATAACTGACTTAGAGTGAAAGAAAGAGATAAGAAAGT
Organism: Ammopiptanthus mongolicus; assembly: GCA_039655645.1. NCBI lineage: Eukaryota > Viridiplantae > Streptophyta > Magnoliopsida > Fabales > Fabaceae > Ammopiptanthus > Ammopiptanthus mongolicus. The sequence continues at coordinate 58,518,213 of CM077348.1, read as the reverse complement.
GTAATATGTGGTGGAACAAGACCATATACTGCAACATTGATGATTCACTCATCAACCGATTCATAAGACTTAATGAATCAAGATGTATTTCATTAATTGAAAGACAAATACCCTTTAACATAGAAAGGATCTATGACCTAACTAGAGGATTCTCAATCCTTCTTTATAAGACATTTAGGACCTGTGAAATATATCATAAGACACAAACATAAACATGAAACATTTTGGTTTGGAACAATAGTTCGATGACAGGACGGTGAGTCGGACCCGAGAACATCATCTAACTGTATAGTCATGTGATGGCTCGATCCCGGAGGGATCACGAGATTTATCCAGTGGATAAAAGTTTAAAACACTTAAAATGTGTGAAAATCCTAAGGAAGAGAACCTTGGTGAATCTTGAAGTTTATCCGGTGGATAGATATTATCTTATCTCATCTGCTTTTGTGTAAGCATTGCCATCATGTTGCATGAGTCTGTAAGGCCTTGAGCCTAGGAGTTGAGCTTACACCTTGATGCAGGTGCGAATCTTATGGTGACTATCTTAAATGGTCTTGAGGATGTCAGGGTTGGAGATTCCATAAGTGACCAGTTGGTGATTCTTCTGTGTCGTGGTATTCTATGCACTGGTGTGACATCTTTGACTAGATGCCATACTTTTCATGTTTGGTGTAGAGTGTTTCCGTAAAAGCTAGATACATGCACGTTACGAATGTTGTAGCATCTTTCCCAAGGCTGGCGTTGACGGAACATGTCCTCCCATTCACTCTCTCCGACGTTTGTTAGCTCCATGGAGTAGGGGTCAATGTTTTACCCTTGTGGCACATGGCATTGATTCATGTACATCACATTGCATTGCATGACTATTGATGGATAATTCACATGTTATACATTATTATCCTGTGTTGATGATGTCTTATGCTGTTAATTGAATAATCAGAGATATTGAGATGTATGATATGCATGACTAGTATTTTGTTGTCTTGTGTGTCGTACCGTTTTTACTTCTGCCATGTGTTGTGCTGATGAATGGGAATCTCACCTCATTACTTTGTATTGCATCGTTGTGTGCTTCTCTGGTTATCTCCCAAGAAGGTCGTGTTACCGAGACTTCACCCAACGCTTCAGATCCATCTCTCTGTTGAGCCTCTCAGTGGTTACGGTGTTTGGACATCTAGTCATGATGGGCTTCTAGTAACATACATGTGAAGAGCCGTACTCACGATTCGCAAGGATCGCAGAGGAAGAGTTCTTAACTGCTTCACCGCTTGCCTTCATGTCATCTGTTGTCAGGGTTACAGTCGTAAGTGGAATGCTAGATGGACCTTTCCACCGATGCGTTTGGTGCCTACACCTTCTGTTAGGGATAGGCCGCTTGTTAGCAAAGTTGCTCCTAAGTCAACTCCTGCTATGTCTTCCATAGGAATACCAACAGTAGTCCCCGCTGGGGTTCCTAATAGGCCTTGTTTGACGGGTCCTGGTTGGAAGGCAAGAAGTGAGGAGATTAGGAGGGTGGTGATCTATCTATGCCTTCCTATCCCTCGCTTGTCTCTCCGTAAAGGAGAAGTTAGAGGAAGCATTCAGCGGTTGATTCGAGGGATGTTGTAACGCCCCGATTTTTCAAGTTTTATAATTCTTCGGCATTTAAACGTTTGTATTTTATTGGAGGGTCTAGAGACTGAAATAAAATATTCTAAGACCATAGTCATACTCTACGCTATCGTAGGAAGCTATGGTTAAGTTTTGGGCAAAAACTCAAACGAAGCTCGGTCTGCGTTTTTCACGGATAGTGTTTTTTTACTATCAAGACTTAATTTTGACTCGTGAACGAGACAGTAAGTCTCAGGATTTAAATCTCTACTTATTTGTTAAAATCCGTCCTGACGTCCAAAACTGAAAATAAGATATTATATTTGGACGTATACTCGAACCGAGAGACTTTTGGAGTTGCGAAATGATTTAACGGGACCCGCGAACGGATAATTTGGTGTCCCATAAAGTTGAATTTCGTGGCTATCATCATGATGGCTTTTCAAACATATCTGGACGTGAAATGACCAAAATGCCTCTTTTAAGGAAATGACCAACTTGTCCTTGAAGTTATTTACAAGTTTGTCATAGGATGAAAATATAAATATCTCTCTCGCTCTCTCACTAGGCCTCTCGGCCATTCTCTCTCTCTCTACTCTCTCTCAATTGTTCTTCCTTCTTCTTCCAAGTTCTTCATTTGTTCTTCATTGTTCTTCACAAGTTCTTCACAAAAACCACCTTTGATCTTCATAAAAGTTCAAGTTTAGTGAAAAGTTTTTTCTTTTCTCATTAGTCTTTGATTCTATGAGGTATGATCTTCATCTTAACTCTCTTAATCTCTCTATTTCATCTCTTGATTCATGAAGATCCAAGTTTACATCCAAAACTTTGAAAATTCATAGAAAAGTGTAAAAAAATCCTTTTAATACCAATTCAATTTCTATGAACTAGTTTCATCATTATCTTTCATAATCCAAGAGCATGAAACCAAATAAGTTTTCTAGCCTTTTCTTCTTAAAGAGGCCGAAACCTTCATGTAGTAAAAGGTTGAGGTTTTGATCCAAGTTTTGAGTAATAAGAATTGTTTTAGAGTTAGGTATATCTAAGGATCATCCATCCAAGAGATTAGAATTTTTAGACATCTCTAGCTTATTTTCACATAGAGGAGCCGAACCCCAAGTAGATGTGAATAAGAGATTTTTGTGTTGTTTGATGTTTAATGTTTGTTTGATGATGTTGTTTGTAGTTGGTGACGGGTATTCGGACGAGTAATCGGGAGGTTTGCAACCGATCAACCGACTTTGATCCGGAGGAATTTTCATCAACAGGTATTGGAGGTGAACCTCATCACACCAAAGTTGGTGGTGGTGAAAATGGTTGTTTAAGTTTGTGTGTAGGTGAAACCCCTTGGTTTGGGTTCACCACTTTATTTGTTAAGTTCTCTTGGAGAACAAAGTTTGTAATAATTAGTTTATGCTTTAGTGTTCTCTAGCATATGTTTATGATGAGGTGATTGGATGAAAATCATTTTCATGTATCTTGAAAACCTACTTTGATCTCTAGATCAAGTATGGTATTTTATGCTTGATTATGATGCAATGATGTGTGATTATTGTTTGCCATAATTTTGTGAGCATTTTGAACTATAACTTGTCTAGTTGGTGAAGCAAAATCTTCACTTTTTCCTTGAGGAGGCTTGCGGCCTTAGTGAGAAGAAATAGGAGAACATGTGTTTCTCTTGAACAATTAAAGTTTTGAAGTAAGAAAAGTGTTTTAATAACTTATGTTTCAAAGGAAAACAATAAGTGACTTTGATCCAAAGATCAAATAAAGTTTCAACCTTTAAGTGTTTTCACCAAAGTGAAACATAGTTTTACTTTAACTTTAGTTCGTCTAATTAACCAAGTGTTTTTAAAAGTGAAATAAAGAAGTGTTTTCATGAAATTTAACATAGTTTCATAGGACATTACCTTTACCTTAGAATAAAGATAATGTTCCTTTTTCAAACATAATGGAGACATTTATCCTTAAGTTGATTAAAATGAATTATAGTTAGAAGATTAGATGAGATTACATTTCCTTTCCATTAACTTAAAACATGGTTTTACACTAGGTCAGTAAGGAAAAACATTTCCAAAGTTGTTAAGGTACTTTACCTTAATCATGTAACAAAGTTCTTTCAAAATCTATAAGTTTTATCAAGAAAGGGTTTTGGTTTACAAAGAGAGTTTTCAACTCAAATCGTAAAGTTTTACGCGTTAAAACCTAAGTTAAGTAACTAACTTAGAGTTAAAGACAAGAAGTAATTAAGTATGGCATGTGGTGGAAGAAGACCATATACTATACCATTGATGACTTAGTTCATCAATGTCTACATAAGACTTAAGTGAATCAACACTTATTTCCTTAATTGAAAATCAAGGAGTAATATCTTAGAAAGGCTTAAAGACTTATCTAAGAGGATTCTCAATCCTTATTCATAATGCTTAGGACTTGAGACATAATTCATAAGACATGAACACAAACATGAAACGTTTTGGGTTTTGAAACAGTAGCTCGATGATGGACCGGTAATTCGGATCTAGGTCAATCGTTCAGTCTTGTGATGACTCGATCCCGGAGGGATCACGAGATTTATCCAGTGGATAAAAGTTTTGTATTTTTAAGACGCGTATAGTTCCTAAGGAAGAGAACCTTAGTTAACCCTGAGGTTTACCCCGTGGATAGATATTGCTTTATTGAATCTGTTTTGTGTAAGCATTGGCATTTCATTGCATGAGTTGTAAGGCCTTGAGCCTAGGAGTTGAGCTTACACCTTGATGCGGGTGCGAATCTTACGGTGACGATTGGAATAGTCTTGAAGGTATCACGGTTGGAAGGGCTGACATGTGACCAGTTGGTAGCTCTTCTATGTCGTGACAAATCCGAGCAATACACTGATATCCTCGACTAGATGTCGTACTGTTCATGTTTGGTGCAGAGTGTTTCTGTAAAGCCAGATACGTGCACGTTACGGATGTTGTAACATCTTGCCCAAGGCTGGCGTACATGGAACATGTCCTCCCATTCACTCTCTCCGATGTTTTGTTAGCTCCATGGAGTAGGGGTCAGAGTTTACCCTTGTGGCATATGGCATTGAGTCATGTACATTGCACTGCATTGCATGGCTGTTGATGATTACATTTACTAATTGTACATCGCTGTTATGTTTTTGAGAATGCCTTATTTTATGCAAGTAATTATTTAACTTGATTTATATTGAGAATTATAATGAGCATGTTGGGTATGTAGTCACCTGGTGAGTTGTCCCGTTTTTACTTCTGCTACTTTGTTGTGTTGATGATCGGGATCTCTCCCATATTTTGTATATCTTTTCTGCAGGTAGTGCTGTTTCTGCTTGAGCATATGGATGCGATGACAGTTCTGTCCAGCGGTTGCTTTGAGTCCAGAAGGGGACTCCTTTTGTGGTTTAGTATTAGGCCAGACTGTGCCAGGTGTCTGTAGTACTTTGTGGGAGCTGTGACTCCTAGTACTTATTATTTCTTATGTCAGTTATGCATTAGACCTATGTCTGTAACAATACTATTTCTGTTTCTTTATTTTATTTCAGTACGTCTTTTAGATGCATGGTGAACCTAATTTGATTTTTTTATTATTTATCTTTACCAATCCCATTACATCTTTGTGAACAGAAAAAAAATCGTATTTTCCGCATTAATATTATTTTCGGCCTTATAATTGTTCGGGAATGTGACACTCGGGAAAGGGTGTTGCATTATTTGGTATCAGAGCTGGCCGAGTCTCTTTGGGGTTTGTAGGTTGTTATGGTTTGTCATGTTTGTGTTGTGTTCTCTGTGTGTTTCTCTGTTGTTATCTCCGCAAGGAGGATAATATTGTTTGCTTTTTTCCCTTGAGTTTGACAATTCTGGTTTTGAAGGTAGCAATGGCTGCTCAAAACCTGAATGCTAATGTGAACGCCATACGGGAAATGGCTGCTGCAATGGTTCAATGTGACGAATGAGCTGCTGGGGGTAGAGGACTAGACGAATTCCTCCGTAGGAACCCACCTCAATTCAAGGGTGAGTTCAATACTGAGCTAGTTGAGCATTGGATCTAGACTTTGGAGAAGATCTTTGGAGCTGTGAGGTGTACTGAGAAAGACAAGGTCGTTTATGCAACCTATATGATGGTGGAAGATGCTGAATACTGGTGGGAAGGAGCCCGTCAGATGCTGATACATGATCAACAAGCTGTGGATTGGAATACTTTCAAAGGGAAGTTCCTGGAAAAGTATTTTCCTGTGAGTGCGAGGCATGAGAAAGAAATGGAGTTCCTCCAGCTGAGACAGGGGGAATGACTGTAGCTGAATACGGGGCCAAATTCGAAAGTTTGGCGAAGTTTTCAAATTATTTCCTGGACAACCCAAGAGAAGAATGGAAATGTAGGAAGTTCGAAGGGGGTCTGAGGATCGATTTAAAAAGGGCTGTAGTTCCTCTGGAAATTTCTGTTTTTCCAAGGCTGATGGAGAAGTGTTGTCTGATCGAGAGCTTGGAGCCTAACAAAGATAAGCGGGCACAGAGTTCTGGACCGACTAAGTTCCACAGAGGGAATGGTGGTCGTGATAACAAATCTCGATGGAAACCATATTCGAAGCAACAAGATCAATAACAACGTTCTGTAGGAGGAAGCAGTGGGGGTTTCAGTCAGTTTGGAAACGCCCCAAACAAGTGTATGAAGTGTGGGAAGAGTAATCATGTTACACGAGACTCCTCAATCAAAGGGATTATATGCTTCAAGTGTGGGAAGCCGGGACATATTTCGCGTGATTGTATGCAACCGAAAGCGGAACATTCTGTCAACAATGTCCAAGCAGCAGGGCCTAAGGCAAAGGGCGGAGTTTATACTGTGAGCGGCGCTAAAGCTTCTTAGAATGAAGACTTAATCCAAGGTTAGTTTGTTATGGGAAGTAAAACCTTAATTATACTGTTTGATTCAGGCGCAACGCATTCCTTTATTGCATATGACTATGTGAACCTTTTGGGATTGCCTGTGTCTTCTTTACCTTTTGATTTGGTAATTTCTACACCTACTGCAAAGCCTGTTATAACTGCTAAAGTTTGCTTGAATTGTTCTATTTCTGTTAAAGATAGAACGTTTTTGATTGATTTGATATGTTTGCATCTTTCGCAAATGGATGTAATCTTAGGAATGGATTGGTTATCATCTAACCATATCCTGTTAGAGTGTGCAAATAGAACCTTAGTTTTCCTAGTTGTGAGAATTCTGGATTTTTGACTGCCAACCAAGTAAACGCTTCTTTGAGAAAAGTAGCTCAAGTATACATGTTGCTATCTTCTTTGGAGGTCAAGAATGAGCTATTCTTAGAGCGCGTACATGTCGTGAATGAGTTTCCGGAAGTCTTTCCTGAAGATGTACCAGGTTTACCGCCGTTCGGGACATCGAGTTTTCGATCGATCTTGTGCCAGGGACATGACCAGTGTCTATGGCACCGTATCTTATGGAACCTGCAGAGTTGGAGACCTTGAAGGAACAATTGGGGGACTTATTGGGGAAGCAGTTCGTTAGACCCAGTGTGTCGCCATGGGGAGCACCTGTGCTGTTAGTGAAGAAGAAAGATGGAACCTCTCGCTTATGCGTGGATTATCGCCAGTTGAACAAGGTTACCATTAAGAACAAGTATCCACTTCCGAGGATAGATGACTTGATGGATCAGTTGAGAGGAGCGGCAGTTTTCTCCAAGATTGATTTGCGATCGGGTTATCACCAGATTCGGTGAAGGCAGAAGATGTACCAAAGACAGCGTTTCGAACACGCTATGGGCACTACGAGTACCTTGTAATGTCGTTTGGTGTGACGAATGCTTTAGCTATATTCATGGATTATATGAATAGGATCTTTCATCCATACCTAGATAAGTTTGTCGTTGTTTTCATAGACGACATACTCATCTATTCGCGAAACCAGGAAGAACACGCTGAACATCTTAATGTGGTTCTTCGGATTCTAAAGGAGAAACAATTGTATGCAAAACTGTCTAAGAGTGAGTTTTGGCTCGACGAAGTGCAGTTTTTGGGTCATGTAATTTCAAAGGAAGGAATTGCAGTAGATCCGTCAAAAATTGAAGCAATTCTTGAGTGGGAAAGACCAACCACAGTGACTAAGATATGCAGTTTTGTGGGTTTGGCTGGGTATTATCGGAGGTTTATTGAGGGATTTTCTAAGATTGTAGGACCTCTTACCCAATTGACGAGGAAGGATAAAGCTTTTGAATGGACTGAAGCCTGTGACCAGAGTTTTCAGGAGCTGAAGAAGAGGCTGACTTATTTCGCCAGTGTTGATATTGCCAGATCCAAGTGAACCTTTTGAAAAGTACTGTGATGCTTCATACCAGGGGTTAGGCTGTGTTCTGATGCAGAATTGGAAAGTGGTAGCATGCCTTGGGACAGTTGAAAGTGCATGAGAAGAATTACCCTACTCATGATCTGGAGTTAGCAGCGGTGGTCTTTGCGTTGAAGATTTGGAGGCACTACTTGTATGGTTCGACGTTCAATGTCTTCAGCGATCATAAGAGATTGAAGTACCTGTTTGATCAGAAAGAGCTCAACATGAGGCAGAGACGATGGCTGGAATTTTTGAAGGACTATGACTTCCATTTACAGTATCATCCGGGAAAAGCTAATGTGGTAGCAGATGCCCTGAGTAGAAAGGTGTTACATGTGTCTGCCATGATGGTTAAGGAACATGAGTTGTGGGAACAGTTCAGAGATATGCATTTGTCGGTGGTCAGTAGGCCAGGGAAACTTTGTGTGGGTATGGTTACAGTGTATTGTGATCTGATGGATCAGATTCGGGAGAAACAAGTATACGACTAGTATCTAGAGAAAGAGCGAAGGAATCTGAAGAAAGGGATGACGTCAGAATACAAAGAAGGAGCAGATGGAATCCTAAGACGGGGAGAATAGGTTTGTGTGCCAAACAACCCAGAGATAAGGAGGTTAAGTCTGGACGAACCTCATAGAAGCAAGTTAGGTATGTATCCAGGATCAACCAAGATGTACAAGACCTGAAGCGGTTGTTTTGGTGGCAAGGCATGAAAAGAGATGTAGCTGATTATGTGGCATCTTGCTTGGTGTGTCAAAAAGCGAAGGTTGAACATCAAAGGCCAGCGGGAATGTTACTTCCATTAGATATCCCAGAGTGGAAATGGGACGGCATAGCAATGGATTTTGTGACGTGTTTGCCAAGGACACCTAAAGGATACGATTCCATTTGGGTAATAATTGATAGGCTTACGAAATCAGCTCATTTTCTACCTATCAATCTCAAGTATTCCATGGAGAAGCTTACTCAGATTTATATCAGTGAGATTGTGAGACTGCATGGAGTACCTTCAAGTATCATATTGGATAGAGACCCATGTTTTACTTCGCGGTTTTGGCAGAGTTTACATGAAGCATTAGGAACGAAGTTATGTGTAACACCCCCTCGCGGGTGCTACGTACTCAGACTCTAATGCGGAATAAATCAAGAAATTAAAATGCTGGTTGCTTTCGAAAAATACTGTAATTAAATAGCTACGTTCGAAAACGCGGTTTCTCAAAAATTTTCAGCATGCATAGGCAAAACAACTTAAGACGAAGAAATAAATCTCATATCACACACTGGTATTCACTGTTCATAAAAAAATAAACATAACATAAACCTGGTTTAATATATAACATATTACAGACTTAAGAAATAAGATCAACATATATGCAATAATATAATATAACACTGCTCAAAATAAAAGACTCCTAAGCTGGTCGGCTAAAAGTAGCCATTGGGATACAACCCAACGTCAACTTCATCAGAACGCTCCGTCATCCGAGTCCTCACGTCTTCGCGGGGACCTATGATCAACATCTGTACATGTGTTCCAAAAACATAACAAGGTGTCCAACATATATAGGCAAAGGTGAGATACTTATATAAAGTTTATCACGATAGTCGCACAGGTGACAAACAGCATAAAAACAGTTATATGAACAGTGAAGTATATAATACAGCACAATATCTCAAACACCATCATCAGTTATAATAATGCATGAGACTTCAATATCATCTTTCTAATTCATGTACTCCGGAGATTCTAACTTCCCAACATCGAGCGATAGGCCGTAGTGACACCCGTAACACAATTGTTCGCATGAGTCGGCCTCTCTATTTAGGTCCGAACTCCAATTGTTCAAGTTTACCATGTCATAACCGTATCCTGAATACTCCAGTCTCTGATTGAGTTCATTCGTGTTTGGCAGCCGATTTACCACGGCACGGGGTTGCTATGCCACCGGCCACTTGTGGGATCTCGAACACAGAATGCCCCTATAGACCTAGTGGTCTTAACTGGCTGAATTCTCAACTACGAAAGTTGTAGCTCGGTTCCAAATGGCACGTCTATCGGTTCTTGCATGTACACAGAAAGTTTTCTGTTTTCTTTACGTTCATTCTTTCAAATGTCGAGACATAAAGTCCACGACTCGTTTCAAAAAGCCATTAAGCCCGCTCAAATCAAAAACACAGGACACGAAGTCCGAGTGCTCAATCCACAAAACACTAGTCCCGACGTCTCGGCCACTAGGTTTGGGTTCATCTCAAAGGTTCATCCTTTTTTCTTTTTGGTTTTATTTCCCCTCAAAACAACTTTGGAAAACAAAACACCCTTTGGTTTTATTTCCTCAAAACAACTTTGGAAAACAAAACACGTTTATTATTCTTGAAATAAACATTTCTTGATCAAAGAGAACGTTTTCCGGGGAAAAACACTTTATTGGAAACAAAAAACCGTTTTCCAAGGTTTCACGCCTTTTTAAAACGCTTTACTGAAACAAAACACGTTTTGCGCGACTTTCCACAAAGTCACTTTTTCTTTTCAAAAGAACTTAACTTTTTCAAAAAGGAAGATAACTTTTCTTGAAAAAGCAACACGTTTTCCAAAAACCACCTTTTGATTTCAAACATGGTTTTTCAAAACTTTGATTCGATTTTTTGAGTCTTTTAATAATCATCGAGACATAGCCAGTTCTATGCTCATCCAGGATATAAATATATATATAGACATCAACAATCCATAATCATCATCATAATATTAACTAAGACATCCATGCCACAAATTATCAACAAGTGTGCAAATATGTTTCATTAAGTAAAACAACTTCAAATATCATTTAACACATCTCTAAATCATCATTCAAGACATCATAACACATATATCAAACATGCACTATGAAGCGACCAAACTTAAATGGCTACCTCCCTTTACCTCTCAAATTTGCCTAGTCCAAACTCGATCGATTCTCAGCTTCGGTTCCGATATTGTTCGCATCGCCAAAAATAATCAAACATAATTCAATTGAAACAACAAATCAACATCAATAAAGCACATCAAAACATAAATTTCCTTCCCCTAAGAGGCATAGGATTCGGCCATGAAAGTGTAAAAAGGCTAGGGATTGATTTGGTTTTCATCACTTGGATTCAAGGACACTAGGAAAGCTAAGGATGGAATCAAGAGTTAGAAATCAAAAAATTTGATGAAAAACACTATTCATAATCAATCTTAGGGTTCGACCATATTGGGATTTAAGAGCTAGGATGAGACTTGGATCATGAGCTCTTGGGTTTAAATAGGGGATGATGTGGTGAGTTCAAAGAAATTGGTTTCACATCCAAAGGATTTTCCTACAATTTCCTATGGATTTTCAAACTTTTGGATCTAAGAATGAGTTTCATGAAAATGGAGTTTTGATCTTGAGATTGAGAGAGATTCAAGAAGATATGAGACCATAGAAGTGATCTTACCTTAGAATGGAGGAAGATTGGTCAAAGAATCAAGGCTTTTCTTCAAAGTTTCAAGGATTTCTCAAGGAATCAATGAAGGTTTTTTTCTCTAAGGAAGATGAAGTGTTCTTGGGAGGGCTGGCTGCATGAATAAGGGGCTGAGAGGGCTGTTCCAGCCTTCTTAAAACCTCATTAAGGGTAAAAAGGTCATGCTCCAGATATAATGCAACAATTTAGCAATTATCAACATGCTCCATAAAGCAATAAATAGCATACATACCAACATGCCATTATCATCAATATATCATGCATATCTTGCAAATACCAAATATCATAAATAACAGATGAGCATATATCAACACAGAGTACATATTATCATGCATCACAACTCTGCTAACCTAGGGTATCAAATATAATGGTGATAGCCCAAAGTAGACTAAACCTAGGGTTTAGGTACTTTTTTAGGGCTCAACCTCACATAGGGTTTAGGGTTCCCCCACACACATAAAACATACAATACAGCTATATGGACTACTCTTGCCTCCCCGATGTGTGTAACTCTTTCTCCCCACATGATATTGAAAGTGGTGATAATCACTAACACAATGAGCACTCCTTGCTCTTCTCCTTGCTGATATGAGCCCACTAAGGAACATGGACCAAGAACCGCTACAAAGACTTGGTGGGTCTATGGCAAGAGCAAGAGCTAAGAAAACCCAAGAAGTTTTAAATCAAATGGTGGATCTTTTAATGGACACAAGCCCAAGTGCAAGTCAAGAAGGAATGGAGCCCAAGTTGGTGACTTATCTTTGTCAACTAGAAGGCCCATGATGATGATATGGGGCGTGCATCACATTTTTGTTTGTTGGTTTTATTTCAATACAATAAGTGTAATGGGTTATGTGAGTGGATCCAATTTTGGTCACTTTGTTAGTGGGCTACACTAAGAGAGTTGCATGATGGTCTAGTCCATTTTTCTTGCCAATGGTTTACACGAATTTTAGAGGGTCTTGGATGAGGGAATCTTTGGCTTGCATGCTATAAGAAACTCCTCATTTAGTAGAGTGAATAAATTGTAAGTTATAGGTGTTACACTTTTAATTTGAAAAGCAAGTGTAACCACCCATAATTATGAGATGCTAGGCGTGATAATTAGGGGTTTTGGGTTGACTTAAATTGTTGGTGGCTATTTAAGTTAGGCTTTAGTGTCATGAATTAAGCTAATAATGTAGGAGTTGTAACTTGTCCTAGGATTCTTTTGAGGATGGGGCGTGATGGGGGCTGAATAGAATAGGGAGCAACCTCTCCTAGGAGGGGTGAGAAGGGGTTGAATTGAATAGGCCACTTATTGTTGTCATCATTTCACCAATTAGTGGCATATTCATGATAGTTATTAGGGGGTTATGGAATCTTATGATGACTTGTGTAAGCCAACTCTTGGCAGCCCCAATTCCTATTTGTATGCGCCTATGATGATGAGGAAAACAACTTGGATGTTGAATTTGGATTAATTCCATTTGTGAGAATTATTTCTCCTAGCTAGGTTCTTGGTTGAACCAAGCTTAGTTCTTATCAAGAATCCAAGGTTCTTGTGGCGAACATCACTTGGCTTATCAAACCTTCTTGGTTTGTGGCGCCTACACCATCTCTTTCTTTCCATTTTCTTACTTTCTTCACTTTTATGTTGTTTCATTTTATTCCTATACAAAGAGCATGAAATTATCATGTCTTGAATTCAACCATAAGATCTTCAAAAGGCAACCTCACCATTTGGTTGTCATCAACTGGTATCAAAGCTTAGGCTTTGGTTGAATTTGTGTTTGTGTTCTTGAATCTATCTTTGTTCTTCATCTTCTACTCTTTCTTCTTTTCTTTCCAAAAACCAAAACAAAATTTACTTTAATTCTATTCTTCAAGGGAAATTTCGTGGTTGTTGTGTATTGCTCCAAAAACAAAGTTTTCAAGGGTGATTCTCTTCAACAAGTATAAAAAAAATTGTGAATAGTAGAAAAAAAAAAAGAAGAGAAAAATTCAATTGAGCAATTTGTGTGTTGCAATATTTTCCCTTCTTCCTTTGTTTCTTATTTCTAAACCTTTTCTTTTCTAGCCTTTTTTTTTTGTTGTCCTAGTTTGATAAGTTTTGTGATTTTTGTTACTTGAATTTTGGTATTTTTGTGTTTTTTACTTGATTCCTCTAAGAACTAAAGGAGAACATTTGAGAGGAATAAGGCAAGAGTGCAAATTTACTACTTGTGTGAAAAAAAAAATGCCAAAAGAGAGAAATTCATTTGTGTGACAAGTGAGGGAGTGTAGAGAGGAAGCACAAATCATGGCAAACAATGAAGATAGTCCACCACTTTCACCAAGGTCCGCAGTCATTTTTGTACAAATGACTACTCTAATGCAAGCCCTTCAAAGGCAAATAGAGACAATGCAAACCAACTATGATCAACAACTTGCCAACCTTCAAAATCAAGATGAGTCTAGTGGCAATGAAAGTGAAAGAGGAAGGCCTAGAGGAGGAAGGCATAGAGGAGGAGGACATAGGGACGGAGGCGTGATGAAAGGCTTGAAGGGGTCAAAATCAAAGTTCCTCCCTTTCTTGGGAAGAATGATTCAGAGGCTTACTTGGAGTGGGAGTTAAAAATAGAACAAATTTTCGATTGTAATTCTTACAATGAAAGCAAAAAGGAGAAAGTAGCCGCCCTTGAGTTCAAAGAATATGCCCTTGTGTGGTGGGACCAATTACAAAAGAAAGGGGGAGACATGGAGGAGAGGTCAGAGACACTTGGGAGGAGATGAAATATGTCATGAGGAAGAGGTTTGTCCCAAATCATTACCAAAGGGTCATTCACAACAAATTACAAAGACTTACCCAAGGGACCAAAAGTGTAGATGAATATTTCAAGGAGATGGAGTTGGCCTTACTTAGGTCAAATTTTCAAGACGATAGGGAGGCTACCATGGCAAGATTCTTACATGGCTTGAATCAAGATATTCAAGACATAGTGGAATTACAAAATTATGTGGATCTTGAGGATTTGGTGCAACAAGCAATCAAGCTGGAGCAACAAATTAAGAGGAGGAAGTTCAAATATTCTTCTTCTTCTTCTTCTTCTTCAAAATTTCCATCATCAAATTGGAAGGACAAGCAAATGAAGGAGGGTGCACCAACCAAAGAAGCTGTGAGTACCTCTCAAGGCAAGAAGCTAATGGAGACAACCACTAGGAGCCGTCAGGTGAAGTGTTTCAAATGCCTAGGCCATGGGCACATAGCAGCCCAATGTCCAACAAAGAGAACCATGGTGACCATGAATGGTGAAGTAGTATCACAATCCGAGGCTTCAAGTGGGGAGGAAAGTGAAGAAGATGTGTTCATGCCGGATTATGATTTACTTATGGTAAGGAGGCTATTGGGGAGTCAAGTGAAAGATCTTGAAGCAAGCCAAAGGGAGAATATCTTTCATTCTAGATGCCTCATTCAAGGAAAGGTATGTTCTCTAATCATTGATGGAGAAAGTTGTGCCAATGTTGTGAGTACTAGATTAGTGTCAAAACTAAATCTTGTAACTAAGGCACATCCAAGATCATATAGGCTTCAATGGTTTAGTGAGGTAGGAGAGATGGTGGTGAACAAACAAGTGGAGGTCCCATTCTCAATTGGGAAATATGAAGATAGTGTCCTTTGTGATGTGGTGCCTATGGAGGCAAGCCACTTGTTGTTGGGAAGGCCTTGGCAATATGACAAGAAGGCCATCCATGATGGTTTCTCAAATCAGTATACTCTCATGTATCAAGACCAAAAGGTCATACTTTCTCATTTATCTCCAAAGCAAGTTAGTGAGTGATGACAACCAAATGGTGTGGTTGCCTTTTGAAGATCGTTTGGTTGAATTCAAAACAAGTAAATTTCGTGTTCTTCTTAATGAACAAATTGTAGCAACATAAAAGTGAAGAAAACTAGAAAATGGTGAAGAAAGAAATGATGAGGCGCCACAAACCAAGAAGGTTTGATAAGCCAAGTGATGTTCGCCACAAGAATCTTGGATTCTTGATAAGAACTAAGTTTGGTTCAACCAAGAACCTAGGAGAAGCAATTCTCACTCAATGGAATTTGATCCAAAATAACATCCAAGTTGTCTTATTCCATGTTTCTAGGTGCATACATATAGTAGTGGAAGGCATGAAGATGCCATCAAAAGGTCACCATAAAGTGACTTGACCCCACCCTAACATATAATAATGCCTACTAAAAACTAATTAAAAGAAAAGAACCATAACCACCAAATAAAGACTCACTAATGTGTGGCTATTAACTCCATAACCACCATATAATGACTCTCCAATAAGTGGCCAAACATTGCATAACCTCTCAAGGAGTTACTAAGGCATGCAAGCCAAAAGTTACCCTCCTTTCTTATCATAAAATTCGACCCTACCATCCTACAATAGCCAAATAACATATTGAAATAAAAACTAAATACAAGCCTAAAACAAAATGGGTCAAATCCGTCCAGAATTTCGTCTTCAACTTCCAGCCCATTTTCCACCATGATAGATGCCGAATTTGGTCAAGAAGCGTGAAATATAAGTTGTAGAAACTTTTGTTATCTTTCTAACACATCAAGAAACACATCATTTGGACTTCTGTAGCTCCTGATTTATTTAAAACAAGACAGACAAGTAACTTTCAATAAATATAAGAATTTTTGCAAATAGCAATTTTGTTCTTCCTTTTTCATTTCGGGCTTCATAATTCTTGTCAAGGGTGTCCATTCTAGATTCACATCATTCCCTCCCTCTTGAAGAGAATTCGACCTCGAATTTCTAGCTCTAATACCTCCAGGGTCGAAAATAAGTATAAAGAACTCATTACATGTTACTTCCACATTAGACAAATTTTGAAGTTTGTTGGAAGGATTTGCTTGCTCCTCTTTTCTTTTGGTTGCCAAGGCATAATTATCTTTACCAAAGTCACAAAAGGTAATCCCTTCTTGAGGATATTCTCCTTGATTCACTTTCTTTTCTTCATGACCTAAGGAAGAAATGTTAGACAAAGAAACAAAATAAGAAAAATCCCAACACTTGAATCCACAAGTCAACTTAGAAGAAGGGATTAGAGTAGTTGAAGGCCATGACTTCTCTAGTGATTCTATGTAATTGGTCATTGCGTCTTGAAGTATAATGGTTGTTGTGCAATCATCCTTTGAAATTTTATCCTCAACCTCCTTCATAATAGAATCAACAAAAGATGGAAAAATGTTAGGATTAGAACAAGTATCCATGATGACTTCCTTCACCAATATCTCTTTTCCCTCTCCCTCTCTTGCACTACTCTCTTTTTCACTCACCTCATTTTCTAGTCTTCTCTCAACATGGACCTCACTCTCTTCAATCTTTTCTTTCAATTTCTCCTTTTCACTCAAGGCTTTCTCTTTCTCGCTCATCTTAGGTTGATCCTCACTAACTTCTCTTGGAGGCAAAGGAGCAAGAGTGACCTTTCGGTTTTGGTGCATAAAAGAGTACTTGTTGGTGCTGCAGTCACGCTTTGCTTTCCGTTGAATCTTCCATGGACGTCCAAGTGACAAGTGTCTCGTTTTTGTAGGCACCACATCACAAAGCACCTCATCTTCATATCCATCGATCTTGAATGATACTAGTACTTGTTTGTTCACAATCATGCTACCCATATCACTAAATTCTGGATCCTCGAGACTATTGAGTGAATATGGTTGCGGATGCTTCAAAACATGAAGTGACAACTTCTCCACCAAGGTTGTGCTGGCCATGTTGATGTAACTTTTCCTATCAATGGTCAAGCTACATATCTCATCATTCACATAACATTTTGTGCAGAAAAGATCCTTCTTTTTTTTGACTTCCATGTTGTAGACACAAAAACAAATTCAACCAAAGCCTAGGCTTTGATACCACTTGATGACAACCAAATGGTGTGGTTGCCTTTTGAAGATCGTTTGGTTGAATTCAAAACAAGTAAATTTCGTGTTCTTCTTAATGAACAAATTGTAGCAACATAAAAGTGAAGAAAACTAGAAAATGGTGAAGAAAGAAATGATGAGGCGCCACAAACCAAGAAGGTTTGATAAGCCAAGTGATGTTCGCCACAAGAATCTTGGATTCTTGATAAGAACTAAACTTGGTTCAACCAAGAACCTAGGAGAAGCAATTCTCACTCAATGGAATTTGATCCAAAATAACATCCAAGTTGTCTTATTCCATGTTTCTAGGTGCATACATATAGTAGTGGAAGGCATGAAGATGCCATCTTAAAAAAAAAAATCGTGAATAGTAAAAAAAAAAAAAGAGAAGAGAAAAATTCAATTGAGCGATTTGTGTGTTGAAAATATTTGTTCCCTTCTTCCTTTGTTTCATATTTCTAAACCTTTTCTTTTCTAGCCTTTGTTCTTTGTTTTGATAAGTTTTTGGGATTTTGTTACTTGAATTTTGGTATTTTTGTGTTTTGTGTTTGATTCCTCTAAGAACTAAAGGAGAACATTTGAGAGGAAAAAGGCAAGAGTGCAAATTTACTACTTGTGTGGAAAAAGCCAAAAGTGACAAAATTCATTTGTGTGACAAGTAAGGGAGTGTAGTGAGGAAACTTAAATCATGGCACACAATGGAGATAGTCCACCACCTTCACCAAGTTCCGCTGTCATTCTTGCACGAATGACTAATCAAATGCAAGCCCTTCAAAGGCAAATGGAGACAATGCAAGCCAACTATGATCAACAACTTGCTAATCTCCAAAATGATGAGTCCAATGGCAATGAAAGTGAAAGAGGAAGGCCTAGAGTAGGAAGACATAGAGGAGGAGGACATAGGGGACGAAGGCGTGATGAAAGGCTTGAGGGGGTCAAAATCAAAGTTCCTCCCTTTCTTGGGAAGAATGATCCGGAGGCTTACTTGGAGTGGGAGTTTAAAATAGAACAAGTTTTTTATTGTAATTCTTACAATGAAAGCAAGAAGGTGAAAGTAGCCACCCTTGAGTTAAAAGAATATGCCCTTGTGTGGTGGGACCAATTACAAAAAGAAAGGAGGAGACATGGAAGAGCGGTCATAGACACTTGGGAGGAGATGAAGTATGTCATGAGAAAGAGATTTGTCCCAAATCATTATCAAAGGGACATTCACAACAAATTGCATAGACTTACCCAAGGGACCAAAAGTGTAGATGAATATTTCAAGGAGATGGAGTTGGCCTTACTTAGATCCAATTTTCAAGAAGATAGGGAGGCTACCATGGCAAGATTCTTCCATGGCTTGAATCAAGATATTCAAGACATAGTGGAATTACAAAATTATGTGGAGCTTGAGGATTTGGTGCAACAAGCAATCAAGGTGGAGCAACAAATTAAGAGGAGGAAGTTCAAATATTCTTCTTCTTCTTTTTCAAAATTTCCATCATCAAAATCTCCTTTATCTCGAAATCAAGTTAGTGATTATCAAATAAAAATGAGAGAAAAGAGAGAGCAAGAGAGAAAAGAAAGAGAGAGTGAAACGGAGAATGTTTTAAAAGTGAAAAAAAGTGAGAAAAATAGAGAGGAAAAAGAGAGTAAAGAGAACTATCTTACAACAAAAAGTGAGGTGAAGAGTGCTTTGAGTTCAAGGCATTCCCTATACATGCTCTATTGTAGGGAATTTTTTTTAAATTCTAACATTCCTAATGATCACTCTTTGTCTAGTGGTGTCAAAAATCTTTTGCAGGAATTTGGTGATGTGTTTCCAAAGGTTCCTCAAAAGGATGCTTGCAAGGTTATTTTGGGTCTTGAAGAAGTTGAATCAAGTGAAACACTTATTGGTTTAAACCTTTGCATATTTAAGCCTTCCACTTCTTTAATTGATATGTTTCTTGTTAAATTGTTTGGGAAGTGCTTTCCTCCTATGCTTGCTAGATTTGGAAATTTGCATGTTAAAATGCCTAATATGTGTTATCTCCATAAATCTGGTTTAAGTGTTGAAACCGTAAGGCATGATGTGTTTAATACAAAATATTCTTCTACCCTTGATTTGAGAATTAGGAGCCAAGACTTAAATGAATTCCTTGAGAAGTGTGTTGTTGTGCTTTCTAATGATCACTTGGTTCATGACAACAATTTTGAAGGTTGTTTTGGATTTCTAAGAGAAAGCTTGTTTGCTAACATGGCCACTTACTCTTTTGTCCAAAATAAAGTTAGCATTTTGAGGTTTGTTATGAGCACTAAAGGTTTGCATGTGGCATTAATTGATGGGTTCACTACTACACCCCTTCTTACTCTACCTATTCTTGTGAATTCTTCTAAGCTTCCGTATGATGCTCCTAATGTGTTTGAGGGGCTTGTTTTGTCTCAAAAAGAGCCGTACTTTGTTTGTGATGAGGAGAATATTAATGAGGTTCAATTTGCCTTGGAGTCTTTGCAAAGACAAAGTACTTTCTCTTTTGTCACCAAGATCAAGCCTAGGAAGGTACATTTGGTCATATATGTCAACTCATGGAGGTATAACATTGTGCTTACCTTTAAAATTCCCTACCTTGGCTATAAATGTGTTGGGATGTTGATTGTACAAGATGAACATGCTTGTCACCTACTTGCTACAATGGGTAATTTCTCTCAATTCCCATTTGACCCCGGTGGAAGGGTTGACATTGTTCTTCAAGTAATTGACTTTCATTTTTTTTTTCTTCATGTAGGATATGAAGGAGGTGAATTCGAGGTCGAATTCATTTAAAGAAGGAGGGTATGATATGAGCCCACTAAAGAACATGGAGCAAGCACTACAAAGACTTGGTGGGCCTATGGCAAGAGCAAGAGCTAAGAAAGCCCAAGATGTTTTAAATCAAATGGTGGATCTTTTAATGGACATAAGCCCAATTGCAAGTCAAGAAGGAATGGAGCCCAAGTTGGTGACTTATCTTACTCAAATAGAAGGCCCATAATGATGACAAGGGGGGTGTGAACTTGCTTCATTTAGTTTGTTTATTTTCAATTCAATAAGTGTAATGGGTTATGTGAGTGGATCCAATTTGGCATTCTCTATTAGTGGGCTACACTAAGAGTTGCATGAAGGTCTAGCCCATATTTCCTATGTTGCTACACGTGATTAGAGGGTCTTGGGGAGGGAATCTTTAGCTTGCATGCTATAAGAAACTCCTCATTAAGTTGAGTGAATAAATTGTAAGTTATGGGTGTTACACTTTTAATTTGAAAAGCAAAGTGTAACAACCCATAATAAAGGGAGTGTAGGCGTGAATAATGAGTGTCTTGGGGCTGAATTCAATTGCTTGATGGTGAGTTATGAGTGTTTGATGGCTGCCTTCAATTGTTTGGGTGTTACACTTTTAATTTGACAAACAAAGTGTAACCACCAATGAAGAGAGAGTGGTAGGCGTGCATGATGAGGGTTGGGGCTGACTTGATTTGTGTTAGTGGTCATTTAAGTTAGGATTTAGGCCATTCAAAGTGGGGGTTATGCCTTGTCTTTGGATGCCAAGAGTTGGATGACTATTATATGTATTACACCCCAAACAACATGAATGACAACTTGGATGTTGAATTTGGATTGATTCCATTTGTGAGAGTATAGTTCTCATAGTTCTTGGTTGAACCAAGCTTAGTTCTTATCAAGAATCCAAGATTCTTGTGGCGAACATCACTTGGCTTATCAAACCTTCTTGGTTTGTGGCGCCTCATCATTTCTTTCTTCATCATTTTCTTGTTTTCTTCACTTTTATGTTGCTACAATTTGTTCCTTAAGAAGAACACGAAATTAAGTCTCTTTGAATTCAACCAAACGATCTTCAAAAGGCAACCACACCATTTGGTTGTCATAGGCCCACTATTTGCTTGCTCCATGTTCTTTAGTGGGCTCATATCATACCCTCCTCATTCTAGATTCACATCAGTGAGGATCAAATAAAAATGAGAGAAAAGAGAGAGCATGCAACACCCTTTCCTGAGTGTCACATTACCGAACGTTTATAAGGCCGAAAATATTTCTTAATGTGGAAAATACGGTTTTTCTTTAACTACTAGGAGTCATAGCTCCCAAAAGGTACTACAAAAACTGACATAGTCTGGCCGACAACAAAACTAAAACAGAAAAAGAGTCCACCTCCGAACTCAAAGGGACTGCTGAACCGAACCATCGCCGCGTCCATCTGTTCAAGCAGCAACAGCAAGTATCAGCAGAAAACATACTGATATGGGTGAGATTCCCGTTCATCAACACAACAAAATAGCAATAGTAAAAACGGGACGACTCACCAGGTAACAGCGTACCCAACATGTTAAACAGTTAAACAACATAATAAAACTCTCAATATAAATCACGTTAAACAGTTAACAATATAATATAATGCATTCTTAAACAGAACAACGATGTATAACAGTAAATGTAAACATCAATAGGCATGCAATGCAGTGCAATGTACATGACTCAATGCCAATGTCACTGGGTACTACTCTGACCCCTACTCCATGGAGCTAACAAAACATTCTGAGAGAGTGAACGGGAGGACATGTTCCGGTTTCTGCCAGCCATGAGCAAGATGCTACAACATTCGTAACGTGCACGTATCTGGCTTTACGGTAACACTCTCGACCAAACATGAAAAGTACGGCATCTAATAGAGGATATCAGTGTATTGCACAGATTCGCCACAACACAGAAGAATCACCAGCTGGTCACATGTCTGCCCTTCCAACCCTGATACCTCCAAAAAGACCATTGAAGATCGTCACCGTAAGATTTGTACCCGAATCAAGGTGTAAGCTCAACTCCTAGGCTCAAAGCCTTACAACTATGCACATGAAATGCCAATGCTTACACAAAGCAGATGCAATAAAGCAATGTCTATCCATTGGATAAACCTCAAGGTTCACTAAGGTTCTCTTTCTTAGAAACTGCACACATATTTGTTTTATAAAACAATTATCCATCAGATAAAACATTTATCCATCGGATAAATATATCGTGACTCCTTTGGAATGATCCAGACTGCTTCAGAATCGCCGACTGTCCCCACAAACCAACACAAGTCTTTTCAGCGTGTTGTCCTCACCCACATGCTTTCTAGGAAACTTCCCAGAGGGTCACCCATCCCATAATTACTCTAAGTCAAGCACGCTTAACTATAAAGTTCTTATGTTCTAAGCTCCCGAAAAAAAAGATAAATCTTGTTGGTATGGGTAGTACCAATCAATTCTTATATGCCTTCCCTCAACTATACAGTCCCATACCTGCATAGCTTCAGGATTCCTTCCACTATACAGTCCCATAACTGCACAATCTTAGGATCTCTCTCTCATTCCAGTTATCACAAGACTGAAACAATTGAACGATTTACCTGGATCCGAATCACCGGTCCGTCATCGAACTACTGTTTCAAAACCCAAAACGTTTCGTGTTTGTGTTTACGTCTTATAAATTATGTCTCAAGTCCTAAGCATTATGAATAAGGATTGAGAATCCTCTTAGATGAGTCTTTAAGCCTTTCTAAGATATTAATCCCTTGTCTTTCAATTAAGGAAACAAGTGTTGATTTCACTTAAGTCTTATGAACTCATTGATGTACTAAGTCATCAATGGTATAGTACATGGTCTTGTTCCACCACATACCATACTTAATTAACCCTTGTCTTCAACTCTAAGTTAATTACTTAACTTAGGTTTTTCACGCGTAAAACTTTAAGATTGAGTTAGAAAACTCCTTTTGTAAACCAAACAACTTTTACAATTGAAAACTCATTTGATTTGAAACAACATTTGAACTAATTACTCTATTTTTAGCATTTTCTGAAACATGAAATTCGCTTAGCGGAGTTAAATTAGCTTAGCGAAAATGAGGCAGTAATACCTCATTGAAAACTCCCCTGCATCGCTGGGCGAGAAATGGCTCGCTCAGCGAAATTCCCTTCATTCGCTTAGCGAAGATTATTTCGCTTAGTGAAAAGGAGGCAATGATAACTAACTTGTATTTTCTCTGTTTTCGCCCAGCGAAATTGGATTCGCTTAGCGAAAATTGCCTTGAAACAAGACATTAACCTTGTTAAAGAAAAGCCTTATGGAACTATATTGATTCTCATGAAACTTTTCATTAATCCACTTTTAAGTTACTTGATTAACTAGATGAACTAAGTATAAGGCATAAAACATGTTTCACTTTGGTGAAAACACTTTGAGATTTAAACTTTGTTTGATCTTTGGATCAAAATCACTTATGGTTTTTCTTTGAAAAACATAAGTTATTAAAACATTTTCCTTACTTGAAAACTTTGATTTGTCCAAGAACTACTCATGCTCTACCTTTTCTCAAGGTTATGGCTAAAAGCCTATTAGGAACAAATGCGAAGATTGCTTCACCCTCAAGATAAATTACAACTCACAATGTTCATCTAATTATGACAAACAACAATTACATAACACTGCATCATAATCAAGCATAAAGTCCATCACACATCATTTGCATCATAATCAAGCATAAAAGTCCATACTTGATCTAGTGATCAAGGTAGGTTTTTCAACATATATGAAAATGATTTTCATCCAATCACATCATCATAAACATATGCTAGAGCACACTAAAGCACAAACTACACTTATTACACATTGTTCTCCAAGAGAACCAAATTAAATGGTGAACCCAAACCAAAGGGTTTCACCCTCACATAAACTAAACAACCATCTTCACCACCATCATTTTGGTGTGATGAGGTTCACCCCCCATACTTGTTGAAGAGCAGATTCCCGGATCAAAGTAGGTTGATCGGTTTGTGAACCTCCTGATAATTGTCACCAACTACAAACAACCAAACAATCAAACATTAAACAACAATCAAACCAAACTCAACAATTCTCACAAAGAGGGTTTCGGCCACCCTAAAAAGGTTAGGAATTGATCTTGGTTTTCCATTTCATGGATTCAATGGCATAGGAAGGCTAAGGATGAAATCAAGTGTTAGAAATCAAAAATTGATGAAAAACACTATTCATCATCATCAAAAGGGTTCGGCCATTTTTTGCTTTTTGAGCTATGATGAGAGTTGAATCATAAGCTCTGGGGTTTAGGTAGAGAATGATGAAGTGAGTTCAAAGAAATTGGTTTCACATCCAAAGGATTTTTCTACAATTTCCTATGGATTTTCAAACTTTTGGATCTAAGAAAATATTTTCTTGAAAATGGATCTTGATCTTGAAATAAAGAGATATTCAAGAAACTAAGAGATCATAGAAGTGATCTTACCTTAAAATGAAGGAAGATTGCTCAAGGAATCAAGTGATTCCAACAAGAATCCAAGCTTTTCTCAAGAACAACAATGGAGCTTCTCAAGGTTGAAGATGGAGTGTGAAAGGAGGGCTGTTTGTGCGTGAATGAGGGGCTGGATGGGGCTGAGTTCAGCCTTAAAACAAGTCACTTAAGGGCAAAATGGTCATTTGCCAAAAGGGTAAAATGGTAAAAGTTCAAAAGACTAAGGTTAGGGGCATTTTGGTCATTTCGCGTCTAGATTTTCCCGATCGTCATGACGACTCTGGCATACTCTCCCAAATGTCCTGGGATGATGTGGTATCGAGCTTATCCGTTGTCGGGTCTCGTTGAATCCCTTTACGACTCCAAACGCCTCCTGGTTCGATTATACGACCGAATATAATATATTATTATTATTTTTCGGACGTCAGGACGATTTTAACGAAGATGTAGAGAATAAAATCCCGAGACTTACTGTCTCGTTCACGAGTCTAAATTAGGTCTCGATAGTAGAAAAAGGCTACTATCCGTGAAAAACGCAGACCGGGCTCCGTTTGAGCTTTCGCCCGAAACTTAACCATGGCTTCCTATGGTTGTGTAGAACATTCCTATCTTCTCGGAATATTTTATTTCACTCTCTATACCCTCCAATAAAATACAAATGTTAAAATACTGGAGAATTAGAAAACATGAAAATCGGGGCGTTACATTCCTACCCCTATTAAAAGAATTTCGTCCTCGAAATTCCGTGACTTAAAACTAAACCTACTAGGTCGCTGAAGATTAAGGAAAGAAAATTTTCAACAAAGGAAAATTTTTCCTGGTCTTGGTCTCAGAAGAAAGTATACAAAAGAATTTTACCAATCTGGAATGAATACAGGAATATCCGGTATGCAAAAAGATTCTTCAGTAGGTTCGTGAGTGTCAAAATGCATAGCTAATACATGTTTACATCCATAACTCTAATAAAGTTCCTTCTTTCATAAGAACCTTCCAATAAATTTTGGGAATCAAAAGATAAACAGTCTGAAAAAAATCAGACTGGATCACCTTCACCAAAAGTAAAAGTGATTGGACTAAGTTTCATCAAGAAACTTCCGGTATTAAGAAGTTGTTTATGTTACAACTCAAGAGATAGTAATAACAAAACTTTCAGTGAAATAATACGAAAATGTCCAGACCAATGGACACCATATTACCAATTCACTCAATTGTCTAATACACTGAGGAATATGTAGGAGTGTGAACACAAATGTTCCCTTGAGATCAGGCAGCACTAACACTGGTGAAGTAGTCAACCTTCTCTCTAATCCTTGCAAACTTTCCTCATAGGCTTCAGTCCATTCAAACGCTTTATCCTTCCTTTGAAATCACGTGACCCCAAAAACTTTACTTCGTCGAGCCAAAACTCACACTTGGACAGCTTTACATACAACTATTTCTCCTTCAGAACCTGAAGAATCACACTAAGATATTCAGCGTGTACTTCCTGGTTTCGCGAATAGATGAGTATGTCGTCTATGAAGACAACAACAAACTTATCTAGGTATGGACGAAAGATCCTATTCATATAATCTATGAATATACGAAGTATTTGCCATACCAAACGGCATTACAAGGTACTCGTAGTGCCCACCGAAACGCTGTTCTTGGTACATCTTCTGCCTTCACATGAATCGGGTGACAACCCGATCGCAATCAATCTCGGAGAAAACTGTCGCTCTCCTCAACTGATCCATCAAGTCATCTATCCTCGGAAGAAGATACTTGTTCTTAACGGTAACGTCGTTCAACTGACGATAATCCATATATAAGCGAGATGTTCGATCTTTCTTTTTCACTAACAGCATAGGTGTTCCCTAATAAGTTCACCATCTGTTCCTTCAAGGTTTCTAAGATGTCCCGAACTGGCGGTAAACCTGGTACGTCTTTAAGAAAGACTTCCGGAAACTCGTTAGTAACATGTATTCGTTGAGCTCCTCCTCTCAAAGCATTTTCTTGATTGGCAGTTCGAAAATCCAGAATTATCTGAATCAGGGAAAACTAAGATTTTGTTTGCACCGTCTAATGGGATATGGTTACAAGATAACCAATCCATCCTTATGATCACATCCATTTGGGAAGAGGCAAACAGATTAAATCAATCAAAAACGTTCTATCCATTACAGAAAATAGAACAGTTCAAACAAACTTTCGCAGTTATAACAGGCTTTGCAGGAAGTGCAAAAATTACCAAATCTAAGGGTAAGGAAAGATACAGATAAGGTTTTACCTTCACGATGATCTGACCGTGAATCAAATCTTCCCTTTGAGAAGTCTCAGCATCATCCCCAGTATAAACTCTACTCATTGCCTTAGGCTTCGCTGCTTGCACATCGTTGACAAAATGTCTAGCTTTTGATTGCACACAATCACGTGAAGTATGTCCCGGCTTCACACTTGAAGCATATGATCCCCTTGATCAAGCATCCTCTGGTGACATGATTGTTCTTGCCACACTTCATGCACTTCTTTGGGGCGCTTCCAGATTGACTAGTACTCCCACTGCTTCCTCCTACAGAACGTTGTTGTTGACCTTGCTGTTTTGAATATGGTTTCCATCGAGATCTATCATCATGACCATTGGTGCCTTTATGGAACCTAGTCGGTCCACAGTTACGTTGCCTTCCTTCACGAGTCTTCATCAGATCTTCGATTAGGAAGCATTCATCTACCAACACCGAGAACTCTTTGACCTCAAGAGGTAGCACCTCTCCTCGAATCTCGTCCCTTAAACCTTCTTCGAACTTTGTGCACTTCCACTTCTCATCGGGATGAAGATGGAAATACCTCGAAGACTTCAGCAGGGACTCAAAACGATCAGCATATTCTTTGACAGAAATTCCTCCTGGACGTAGCTGCAGGAACTCCATGTCTTTCAACTCGTCTTGCACCCGTCAGGAAACACTCGTTCTGAAGAACTCTGCGAGCGAGAACTTACAAGAAAGCAAAAACATTACTCTCATGCCCAATATCATTCCTCTTCAGAAACAATAATGCAGAGAATAACAAACAATTGCTGTCTTCCTTACAGAAACACAACACAAAGAATAAACAACACAAAAGGATAGACCGAAGTCATCATCCTTTCCAACATTGTTTTCTCTCATAAACAATAGCACAGAAAACAATCAGAGAAAACATAACACAAACAAGACAGACCATAACCTACAAACCCCAAAAAGACTCGGCCAGCTCTAATACCAAATAATGCAACACCCTTTCCCGAGTGTCACATTCCTGAACGTTTATAAGGCCGAAAATATTTCTTAATGCGGAAAATACGGTTTTTCTTTTTCTTTTCTTTTCTTAAAGATGTAATGGGATTAGCAAAGGTAATAAATAATACTAATAAGTGAACTTAGGTTCACCATGCATTACTAGGATATACTGTATTATAAATACAGAAATAGAAAACGGAAAATAGAAACATCAACATTACTATATACAGACATAAGTCTAATGTCTAACTAACATAAGAAATATAATAAGTACTAGGAGTCATAGCTCCCAAAAGGTACTACAAAAACTGACATAGTCTGGCCGACAACAAAACTAAAACAGCAAAAGAGTCCACCTCCGAACTCAAAGGGACTGCTGAACCGAACCATCGTCGCGTCCATCTGTTCAAGCAGAAACAGCAAGTACCAGCAGAAAACATACAGATATGGGTGAGATTCTCGTTCATCAACACAACAAAATAGCAGTAGTAAAAACGGGACGATTCACTAGGTAACAGCGTACCCAACATGTTAAATAGTTAAACAACATACTAAAACTCTCAATATAAATCATGTTAAACAGTTAATAGTATAATATAATGCATTCTTAAACAGAAAATCGATGTATAACAGTAAATGTAAACATCAACAGGCATGCAATGCAGTGCAATGTACATGACTCAATGCCAATGTCACTGGGTACTACTCTGACCCCTACTCCATGGAGCTAACAAAACATTCGGAGAGAGTGAATGGGAGGATGTTCCGGTTTCTGCCAGCCATGAGCAAGATGCTACAACATTTGTAATGTGAACGTATCTGGCTTTACGGTAACACTCTCAACCAAACATGAAAAGTACGGCATCTAGTAGAGGATATCAGTGTATTGCACGGATTCGCCACGACACAGAAGAATCACCAAGTGGTCACATATCAGCCCTTCCAACCCTGATACCTCCAAAAAGACCATTGAAGATCGTCACCGTAAGATTCGCACCTGCATCAAGGTGTAAGCTCAACTCCTAGGCTCAAGGCCTTACTACTATGCACATGAAATGCCAATGCTTACACAAAGCAGATGCGATAAAGCAATGTCTATCCATTGGAAAAACCTCAAGGTTCACTAAGGTTCTTTTCCTTAGAAACTACACGTATCTTTGTTTTATAAAACAATTATCCATCGGATAAATATCTCGTGACTCCTTTGGAATGATCCAGACTGCTTCAGAATCGCCGACTGTCCCCACAAACCAACACAAGTCTTTCCAGCGTGTTTTGTCCTCACTCACACGCTTTCTAGGAAACTTCCCAGAAGATCACCCATCCCATAATTACACTAAGTCAAGCACGCTTAACTATAAAGTTCTTTTGTTCTAAGCTCCCGAAAAGAAGATAAATCTTGTTGGTATGGGTAGTACCAATCAATTCTTATATGCCTTCCCTCAACTATACAGTCCTATACCTGCATAGCTTCAGGATTCCTTCCACTATACAGTCCCATAACTGCACAATCTTAGGATCTCTCTCTCATTCCGGTTATCACAAGACTGAAACAATTGAACGATTTACCTGGATCCGAATCACCGGTCCGTCATCGAACTACTGTTTCAAAACCCAAAACGTTTCGTGTTTATGTTTACGTCTTATGAATTATGTCTCAAGTCCTAAGTATTATGAATAAGGATTGAGAATCCTCTTAGATGAGTCTTTAAGCCTTTCTAAGATATTAATCCGTTGTCTTTCAATTAAGGAAACAAGTGTTGATTTCACTTAAGTCTTATGAAATCATTGATGTACTAAGTCATCAATGGTATAGTACATGGTCTTGTTCCACCACATACCATACTTAATTAACCCTTGTCTTCAACTCTAAGTTAATTACTTAACTTAGGTTTTTCACCCGTAAAACTTTAAGATTGAGTTAGAAAACTCCTTTTGTAAACCAAACAACTTTTACAATTGAAAACTCATTTGATTTGAAGCAACATTTGAACTAATTACTCTATTTTTAGCATTTTCTGAAACTTGAAATTCGCTTAGCGGAGTTAAATTCGCTTAGCGAAAATGAGGTAGTGATACCTCATTGAAAACTCCCCAGTATTGCTGGGCGAGAAATGGCTCGCTCAGCGAAATTCCCTTCATTCGCTTAGCGAAGATTATTTCGCTTAGCGAAAAGGAGGCAGTGATGCCTAACTTGTATTTTCCCTGTTTTCGCCCAGCGAAATTGGATTCACTTAGCGAAAATTGCCTTGATAACCTTGTTAAAGAAAAGCCTTATGGAACTATATTGATTCTCACGAAACTTTAATCCACTTTTAAGTTACTTGATTAAGTCGATGAACTAAGTATAAGGCATAAAACATGTTTCAGTTTGGTGAAAACACTTTGAGATTTAAACTTTGTTTGATCTTTGGATCAAAATCACTTATGGTTTTTCTTTGAAAAACATAAGTTATTAAAACATTTTCCTTACTTGAAAACTTTGATTTGTCTAAGAACTACTCATGCTCTACCTTTTCTCAAGGTTATGGCTAAAAGCCTATTAGGAACAAATGCGAAGATTGCTTCACCCTCAAGACAAATTACAACTCACAGTGTTCATCTAATTATGACAAACAACAATTACATAACATTGCATCATAATCAAGCATAAAGTCCATCACACATCATTTGCATCATAATCAAGCATAAAAGTCCATACTTGATCTAGTGATCAAGGTAGGTTTTTCAACATATATGAAAATGATTTTCATCCAATCACATCATCATAAACATATGCTAGAGCACACTAAAGCACAAACTACACTTATTACACATTGTTCTCCAAGAGAACCAAATTAAATGGTGAACCCAAACCAAAGGGTTTCACCCACACATAAACTAAACAACCATCTTCACCACCACCATTTTGGTGTGATGAGGTTCACCCCCCATACCTGTTGAAGAGCAGATTCCCGGATCAAAGTTGGTTGATCAGTTTGTGAACCTCCTGATAATTGTCACCAACTACAAACAACCAAACAATCAAACATTAAACAACAATCAAACCAAACTCAACAATTCTCACAAAGAGGGTTTCGGCAACCCTAAAAAGGTTAGGAATTGATCTTGGTTTTCCATTTCATGGATTCAATGGCATAGGAAAGCTAAGGATGAAATCAATTGTTAGAAATCAAAAATTGATGAAAAACACTATTCATCGTCATCAAAAGGATTCGGCCATTTTGTGCTTTTTGAGCTATGATGAGAGTTGAATCATAAGCTCTTAGGTTTAGGTAGAGAATAATGAAGTGAGTTCAAGGAAATTGGTTTCACATCAAAAGGATTTTTCTACAATTTCCTATGGATTTTCAAACTTTTGGATCTAAGAAAATATTTTCATGAAAATGGATCTTGATCTTGAAATAAAGAGATATTCAAGAAACTAAGAGATCATAGAAGTGATCTTACCTTAAAATGATGGAAGATTGCTCAAGGAATCAAGTGATTCCAACAAGAAACCAAGCTTTTCTCAAGAACAACAATGGAGCTTCTCAAGGTTGAAGATGGAGTGTGAAAGGAGGGCTGTTTGTGCGTGAATGAGGGGCTGGTTGGGGCTGAGTTCAGCCTTGAAACAAGTCACTTAAGGGCAAAATGGTCATTTGCCAAAAGGGTAAAATGGTAAAAGTGCAAAAGATTAAGGGTAGGGGCATTTTGGACATTTCGCGTTTAGATTTTCCCGATCGTCATGACGACTCTGGCATACTCTCCCAAGTGTCCTGGGATGATGTGGTATCGAGCTTATCCATTGTCGGGTCTCGTTGAATCCCTTTACGACTCCAAACGCCTCCTGGTTCGATTATACGACCAAATATAATATATTATTATTATTTTTCGGACGTCAGGACGGATTTTAACGAAGATGTAGAGAATAAAATCCCGAGACTTACTGTCTCGTTCACGAGTCTAAATTAGGTCTCGATAGTAGAAAAAGGCTACTATCCGTGAAAAACGCAGACCGGACTCCGTTTGAGCTTTCGCCCTAAACTTAACCATGGCTTCCTATGGTTGTGTAGAACATTCCTATCTTCTTGGAATATTTTATTTCACTCTCTAAACCCTCCAATAAAATACAAACATTAAAATACTGGAGAATTAGAAAACGTGAAAATCGGGGCGTCACAGAGCAAGAGAGAAAATAAAAAGAGAGTGAAAAAGAGATTGAGAAACAGATTGAAGAAAAATCAAAAGAAAATCATGAGAAAAAAGGTGTGCAAAACCGAGTGGAAAAAGAGAGTAAAGAGAGCTTTCTTGCAACAAAGAGTGAGGTAAAAAGTGCATTGGTCTCAAGGTAGCCCCTATACATGCTTAATTGTAGGGAATTTTGTTTAAATGCTAACATTCCTAATGATCATTCTTTGTCTAGTGGTGTCAAAAATCTTTTCCAGGAATTTGGTGCTGTGTTTCGAAAGGTTCCTCAAAAGGATGCTTGCAAGACTATTTTGGGTCTTGAAGAAGTTGAATCAAGTGAAACACTACTTATCGGTTTAACCCTTTGCATATTTAAGCCTTCCACTTCTTTAATTGATATGTTTCTTGTTAAATTGTTTGGGAAGTGCTTTCCTCCTATGCTTGCTAGATTTTCAAATTTGCATGTTAAAATGCCTAATTTGTGTTATCTCTGTAAATCTAGTTTAAGTGTTAAAACCGTAAGGTATGATGAGTATAATGAAAACTATTCTTCTAAACTTGATTTGAGGATTATGAACCAAGACTTGAATGAATTCCTTGAGAAATATGTTGTTGTGCTTTCTAATGATCACTTGGTTCTATCTTTGGCTTGCATGCTATAAGAAACTCCTCATTTAGTAGAGTGAATAAATTGTAAGTTATGGGTGTTACACTTTTAATTTGAAAAGCAAGTGTAACCACCCATAATTATGAGATGCTACGCGTGATAATTAGGGGTTTTGGGCTGACTGAAATTGTTGGTGGCTATTTAAGTTAGGCTTTAGAGTCATGAATTAAGCTAATAATGTAGGAGTTGTAACTTGTTCTAGGGTTCTTTTGAGGATGGGGCATGAAGGGGGCTGAATAGAATAGGGAGCAACTCGTCCTAGGAGGGGCATGAAGGGGCTGAATTGAATAGGCCCCTTATTGTTGTCATCATTTCACCAATTAGTGGCATATTCATGATAGTTATTAGACGGTTATGTAATCTTATGATGGCTTGTGTAAGCCAACTCTTGGCAACCCCAATTCCTATTTGTATGCGCCTATGATGATGAGTAAAACAACTTGGATGTTGAATTTGGATTAATTTCATTTGTGAGAATTGTTTCTCCTAGGTTCTTGGTTGAGCCAAGCTTAGTTCTTATCAAGAATCCAAGGTTCTTATGGCGAACATCACTTGGCTTATCAAACCTTCTTGGTTTGTGGCGCCTACACCATCTCTTTCTTTCCATTTTCTTACTTTCTTCACTTTTATGTTGATTCATTTTATTCCTATACAAAGAGCACGAAATTATCATGTCTTGAATTCAACCATAAGATCTTCAAAAAGCAACCTCACCGTTTGGTTGTCATCACTTGCCCTCACAGCCGCAGCCCACCTACTCCAACGAGTTCAGCACGCAACTTCCAAACTTACCCTAATCACGGAAATAACAAGTAGACTATAGCATTAACCCTAATACGAAGTTAAAACTGTGAAAAGAGAGAGAACATTGTATAGGTACAATGTAGGTAGATAAGGAACCTCGGCTTAACCTTGTCGAATCACAAAAGCAAACCGGTAAAATTAGAGTAGGAGTTGCGCTGATCACAAAAACACTATCAGAATTGGAATCAGACTGACGAACGGATCGCAACTTGGAATCAAAGCTCTCAAACTGCCTCTGGAACTCTTAGCCTCGGATTCTCTGTGAAAGTTGCTTTTCTGTAAAACTCTCTCGATGAAAAATGATGAAGTATATATAGGAAAAGTTTCTACTGTCCACGCTTTAGCATTGGAATTCTCCACGCTTTATGTTCCAGCGCTTGAGCATTGGATTCTCCCACGCTTAAGCGTTGACGATTCCTCACCACCAAGGCACCGCCCATCACGTGCAAGCCGCGACGCGTAACCGACACGTGTCACTTTACGTCCCATCATTGCCAGTCACTGGTCAGAGGGTCCACGCTTGAGCGTTGCATTACACTGGTCCACGCTTGAGCGTTCCGCTCATGATCCTTTGTCCTTTATCCTTGTCTTATCCAATTCATTCCTACTCTTAACATACTCTCTAAACACACTTTCAAGCCATGACAATAATAATTATTAACAAACGTATACATACTCAATCTAAACCATCTACTTCAATTAAGGTTTCCGAAAACTGGGATGTTACACTCCAAGCTCTCAATCAGGCGACACTTTTCCATCAGCCTGGGAAACACAGAAATCTCCAAAGGAACCACAGCTCTTTTCAAATCGAGCCTCAGACCCCCTTCAAACTTCCTGCATTTCCATTCATCTCTTGTGTTGTCTAAGAAATAGTTTGAGAACTTCGCGAAACTTTCAAACTTGGCCCTATACTCAGCTACAGACATTCCCCCATGTCTCAGCTGAAGGAACTCCATCTCTTTCTCGTGCCTCGCACTTGCAGGAAAGTATTTTTCTAGGAATTTCCCCTTCAAAGCATTCCAGTCCACAACTTGTTGATCATGCATCAGCATCTGGCGGGATCCTTCCTACCAGTATTCAGCATCTTCCACCAGCATATATGTTGCGTAGACAACCTTGTTGTTCTCGGTACACCTCATAGCTCCAAAGATCTTCTCCAAAGTCTGGATCCAACACTCAGCTTACTCAGGATTGAACTAACCCTTAAACTGAGGTGGGTTCCTACAGAGGAATTCATCCAGTCCTCTACCCCCAGCAGCTCTCTCATCACGTTGAACCATCATAGCGGCCATCTCCCGTATGGCGTTCACAGTAGCATTCAGGTTTTGAGCTGCTATCGCTACCTTCAAAACCAGAATTGTTAAACTTAAAGGACCACAATGCAACCAAAGCAAACAACATTATCTTCCTTGCGAAGATAACAATAGAGAAACCACAGAGAACACACAACAAAAACAAGACAGACCACAACCTACAAAAGACTCGGCCAGCTTTGATACCAAACAATACAACACCCTTTTCTCGAGAGTCACATTCTCGAACGATTATAAGGTCGAAAATAATATTAATGCGGAAAAATACGGTTTTCTTTTTTACTTTTCACAATGATATAATGGGATTAGTAAAGTAAGTAATAATAAACGAACTTAGGTTCACCATATATTTCTAAAAGTCATACAGAATTAAAGTACGAAAATAGAAACAATACTGTATACAAACATAGGTCCAAGCCTAACGGATAATAAGTATATAATTAAGTACTAGGAGTCATAGCTCCCCAAAAGGTACAACTGACACTTGGCACAACCTGGCCAAAACAAAACAGCAAAGGGCGTCCCCCTTCGGACTCAAAGTATATGCTGAACTGAATCGTCGTCGCGCCCATCTTCTTAAGCAGAAACAGCAATACCAGCAGAGAAGATATACATATATGGGTGAGATTCCCAATCATCAACACAGAAAAATAGCAGAAGTAAAAACGGGACAACGAACCAAGTAATAACATACTTAACATGCATACCATAAATCTCAATAAATCATGTTAATCAATTAGCAGCATAGTCTAAGGCATCCTCGAAAACAGAATAGTGATGTATAACAAGTAAATGTAATCATCAACAACCATGCAATTCAATGCAATGTACATGACTCAATGCCATATGCCACAAGGGTAAAACTCTGACCCCTACTCCATGGAGCTAACAAAGTGTCGGAGAGAGTAAATGGGAGGACATGTTCCGAGTACGCCAGCCTTGGGCAAGATGCTACAACATTCGTAACGTGCACGTATCTGGCTTTACGGAAACACTCTACACTAAATATGAAAAGTACGGCGTCTAGTCGAGGGTATCAGTGTATTGCTTGGAGTCGCCACGACACAGAAGAGCTACCAACTAGTCACATGTCAGCCTTTTGATAGCAATGGGCTTCCAGAACAAGCAAACACTTCTAAGAATGGGCCTTCAATTGCTGCAAACAGGCCCAAGCGCATTGCAAAACCTCCTGCACATCACAAATATTATGTTTAGTCAATTATAAATAATTGTAATTGTAATAATAGTAGTTACTGAATTTTACAGTTATTAAGTAGTGGGTTGTGGAACTGTTGCCACATCCTAATTATTAGGAGGTAGTTACGCTGGAAAACTAGTATTTGTAATTGATTATTCTGCAATGCAATTTTAGCCAATTATTCAGAAAACAATTCTAGTCTTCCTCCCCTTCTTTAGGAGACCAGTTCCTTCTCTAATTGGAATAACATTCCTGTCACATTCCTTAACCTATCATTGGTGCTTTCATTATTGAAACCATGAATACACGCTCACAAGATTTACAACAAATCCAAGAATCAATAGTAGCCCTCACTGCTGCCTTCCAGGAATTTAAAACTCACCAAGATCTCTGCCATGAATCCTATATACAAAACTTCCAGAATTTAGAAAACAAACCAGCACCATCTCCTACCCCTAACCCAAACACAGACCACCCTATTAAACCACCAAAACTTAACCTTCAACCCTTTGATGGCACTAATCCAATGGAATGGATCTTCCAAGCTGACCAGTATTTCGATCATTATTCCATCACTCCTCCTAACCGTCTCTCCAGAATTTCATGCTATATGACAGGGGATGCACTTGGTTGGTACCAATGGATGCATAACAACCATTTGATTACAACTTGGGAAGATTTTGTGCGTTCTTTGGAACCTCGATTTGGTCCATCTGCTTATGAAAATCATCAACAAGCTATATTCAAGTTGCACCAAACCACAACAGTTTCTGAATATCAACGCGAATTTGAGCGTTTGTGCAACCGTGTCATTGGTCTACCCCCTTATTCCATATTGGACTGTTTCATTTCTGGTTTGCGCTCCGATATACAGAATGAACTTGCCATTCTGCATCCTGAATCCATTTCCCAAGCCATTGGTTTAGCCAAATTGGTGGAGTCAAAATTATTAGCCTCACGCCCAACCTTAGCCTATGCCCCTCGCCCAAATCAGCCACGACCCTTACCACCTATCCTACCCAATCCACCATTACAGCCGCGCATAACAGTCCCTATTTCCTCACAGCCACCATTAACCTTACCCGCACCACCTTCCAATACCAGGACTACACCACCAATCTGTTTATTAAACCGAACTGAGATGGATGCTCGTAGAGCCAAAGGATTATGTTTCAATTGTTATGAGAAATACCATCGTGGCCACCGTTGCAAGAATAGGCAATTTTTGTTGCTACTTGCTCCTGATGAACCACCAGACCCTATTGCTGAATCTTCTACAGATGATCTCTTCTGTTTCACAGATACACCACCACCTCTACCATCTCCATTCCTCACCAATTCTGAAACTACACAGACCGAAACAACACCTGAACAGTTTCACCTCTCCTTACAAGCAGTTTCTGGACAGCCATCACCACGGACACTCAGGTTTTATGCTCGCATACAAGGGCATTTTGTTTCAGTTTTGGTTGACACAGGGAGTTCACATAACATCATTCAACCTAGAGTGGCTGACTTCTTGAAGTTATCCATTCAAACACTGCCTTCTTTTTCTGTTATGGTGGGCAATGGTGACCATTTAAAATGTGCTGGCATGTGTTCCAATGTTCCACTCACAGTGGCAGAGCATACTTTCAGAGTATCGCTATATATTCTACCTATTCAAGGGGCTGACATAGTTCTTCGTGTACAATGGTTACAAACCTTGGGACCATTTGTTTCCGACTACACAATCCCTTCAATGCAATTTTATCACAATGGGCAATTGATCACCCTTACTGGTATGGTTTCACCCTCATTATCTCTGGCTACTTTTCCCTAAATAAATCGTATGCTTCACACTGACTCCATTGCTACCCTTCATGCCATTACCATGGTTCCCACTGACCTATCACCACATGAAACACATACACAACTAACCCAAACCTTGTCCACAAATGAGGCGGCCAAAATAGACACTTTTCATCCAGACATTGCTCATTTACTCCACCGTTATTCCCACATTTTTTCTATTCCCCATGGTTTACCCCCTAACCGACTACATGATCATCATATTCATTTACAACCCGATTCCACCCCTGTTAATATCAAACCATACCGTTATCCCCATTTTCAGAAGGAAGCTATGACTTCAATGATTGCTGACATGCTCAAAGAAGGGATCATCCACCCAAGTACTAGCCCTTATTCTTCTCCGGTTCTCTTGGTTAAAAAGAAAGATGGTTCCTGGCGTTTTTGTGTGGATTATCGGGCACTCAATGCAGTCACTATCCGAGACCGTTTTCCTATACCAACAATTGATGAGTTGTTGGATGAACTCAAGGGAGCCCAATTCTTCTCTAAGATTGACCTGCGGTCCGGCTATCATCAAATTCGGTTGGCTCAAGAGGACATTCCCAAAACTGGTTTTCGAACCTTTGACGGGCATTATGAGTTTTTGGTGATGCCCTTTGGGCTTACTAATGCACCATCAACCTTTCAAGCGGCCATGAATGATTTACTTAGACCATTCCTCCGCAAATTTGCCCTGGTTTTCTTTGATGATATCCTTATTTATAGTCCTACATTGTCTACC
The DNA here is from genome assembly GCA_039655645.1 of Ammopiptanthus mongolicus. NCBI lineage: Eukaryota > Viridiplantae > Streptophyta > Magnoliopsida > Fabales > Fabaceae > Ammopiptanthus > Ammopiptanthus mongolicus. The sequence goes on along the minus strand of CM077348.1, from coordinate 58,479,613 downwards.
CATTTGATTCACTTAGAGCAAGTTTTGAAATTGTTACTTCATAACCAATTTTATGCTAAACTCTCCAAGTGTAATTTTGGTGTTTTGTTCAGTGGATTATTTAGGTCATATTATTTCAGGAAAGGGTGTACAAGCTGACCCTACAAAGGTGAAAGATATTTTGGACTGGCCTACTCCTAAGTCCTTCACGGCTCTCAGAGCTTTTCTTGGTCTCACCGGGTTCTATCGCAGATTTGTGCAGCATTATGCTACTATTGCAAGTCCATTGACTGATTTACTTAAAGCCCCTACTCTAATTTGGACTTCTAGAGCAGAGGAAGCATTCACACACCTTAAAAATGCTATGACTAATCTGCCAGTTTTAGCATTACCTGATTTTAATCTTCCTTTTGAAGTCACTACGGATGCTTCAGGTGTGGCAGTGGGTGCTGTCTTGTCCCAACAAGCCCATCCAATTGCCTTCTTTAGCCCTAAAATGTGCCCTCGGTTATGTTCTTCTTCTGCTTATGTAAGAGAATTGTTTGCTGTCACGGAAGCAATAAAAAAATGGCGTCAGTATTTATTGGGAAATACTTTTCGTATTTTTACAGATCACAAAAGCCTCAAGAATTTATTGACACAGACCATTCAGACTCCGGAACAACAGAAATGGTTAACTAAACTCATTGGGTACAGTTTTGAGATCCATTACAAACCTGGAAAAGAGAATGTTGTGGCTGATGCTTTATCTAGGATGCCTGAAGAAGCCCCAGCAATTTGTGCCACTGTAAGTTCCCCATTTTTTCCATTGTTCACTCAACTCCAGCAATTCTATCTTATGCATCCTGCTGGAAAGCAATTGATCATCAAACTTCATGAAAACTCAGCAATGCAGCAGAAATTTAGTTACAGGTCTGGTGTTCTTTATTTTCAAGAAAGAATATTTATACCTCGTGATGCAGACCTCATTCCGTCCTTGTTAGAGGAGTATCATTCTTCACCTTTGGGGGGTCACTCTGGTACTAAGGCTACCTTGTCCCGCTTATCTGCTGTATTTTACTGGCCGGGTATGTATGCGGATGTGAAGAGCTTCATCAATAGCTGCTCTATTTGCCAATACAACAAATATAGTACCCAAGCTCCTTATGGCCTCTTGCAACCACTTCCGGTGCCACAACAAGTCTGGGAGGACATCTCCATGGACTTCATCACCAATTTACCTTCTTCGTCTAACAAGACAGTGATTTGGGTCGTGGTTGACCGCCTTACCAAGTATGCTCATTTTATAGCCCTGCCTACTCATTTTAATGCAGCATATCTTGCATCTGTGTTCCTCTCTGAAATTCATCGGCTTCATGGTACACCAAAGACAATTGTCAGTGACAGAGACAGGATATTCATTAGTAAATTTTGGAAGGAACTATTCAGATATTTGGGCACTACCTTGGCTTTTAGCAGCTCATACCATCCTCAAACTGACGGTCAGACTGAAGTTCTCAATCGCTGCCTTGAAACGTATCTTCGTTGTTTTGTCAGCGAAGAACCTCACCAATGGACACGCTTCCTTTCACTTGCTGAGTTCTGGTACAACACATCTCATCATTCCGCCATTGGGATGACCCCGTTCGAGGCACTCTATGGCCGTGCTGCGCCGTCTCTCACATCCTATGTTGCTGGATCTTCCAAAATTGCATCTCTTGATGAGAATTTGACTAAAAGGAGTGAAACATTGCATCTGCTCAAACATAATCTAGCAAGGGCAAGGCATCGCATGCTTCAACAGGCGAACTCGAAGAGAAGAGACAAAGAATTTTCTGAAGGGGAATGGGTTTACCTGAAACTCCAGCCCTACCGGCAAGTCTCCGTGCACCGCCGTTCTTCGCAAAAACTTGCAAAAAGGTTCTACGGGCCCTTTCGCATCCTCAGGCGAATCGGACCAGTTGCATACGAGCTCGACTTGCCCACCACAGCTCGAATCCACCCTGTGTTTCACGTTTCCCTTTTGAAACCTTGTGTTGGACACCCAGACACGCAGATCTGCCCCCTTCCCGATTCCAACGCCGTCGCATCTCTTGGAGCCCAACCCCTTGCTATTATTGGTCGCCGCACACTACCAGGTCGGACTGATTCTGAAGAGGAAGTCTTGGTGCATTGGGAAGGCCAAACCGCAGCTGAAGCATCATGGGAACCTAAGAACTCGTTAGAGGCTGCCTTTCCTGAATTCGATCTTGAGGGCAAGATCTGTCTTGGGGATATGGGTAATGATAGCAATGGGCTTCCAGAACAAGCAAACACTTCTAAGAATGGGCCTTCAATTGCTGCAAACAGGCCCAAGCGCATTGCAAAACCTCCTGCACATCACAAATATTATGTTTAGTCAATTATAAATAATTGTAATTGTAATAATAGTAGTTACTGAATTTTACAGTTATTAAGTAGTGGGTTGTGGAACTGTTGCCACATCCTAATTATTAGGAGGTAGTTACGCTGGAAAACTAGTATTTGTAATTGATTATTCTGCAATGCAATTTTAGCCAATTATTCAGAAAACAATTCTAGTCTTCCTCCTCTTCTTTAGGAGACTAGTTCCTTCTCTAATTGGAATAACATTCCTGTCACATTCCTTAACCTATCACCTTTCCAACCTTGATACCTCCAAGATTATTTAAGACCTCACTGTAAGATTCGCACCCACATCAAGGTGTAAGCTCAACTCCTAGGCTCAAGGCCTTACAACTCATGCAATAAAATGCCAATGGTTACACAAAGCAGATGCAATAAGGCAATGTCTATCCACCGGATAAACCTCAAAGTTCACTAAGCTTCTCTTCCTTAGGAACTATACCTGCATTTGTATTATAAAACTTTTATCCATCGGTTAAATCTCGTGATCCCTCCGGGATCGAGTCATCACAAGACTGAAACAATTGAACGATTAACCTGGATCCGAATCACCGGTCCGTCATCGAACTACTGTTCCAAAACCCAAAACGTTTCATGTTTGTGTTCGTGTCTTATGATTTACATCTCAAGTCCTAAGTATTATGAAGAAGGATTGAGAATCCTCTTAGATAAGTCTTTGTTCCTTTCTAAGATATTAATTCCTTGGATTTCTAATAATGAAATAAGGATTGATTCACTTAAGTCTTATGAAGTCATTGATGAACTAAATCATCAATGGTATAGTGCATGGTCTTGTTCCACCATATACTATACTTAATTATATCTTTTCTTATGCTCTAAGTTAATTACTTAACTTTGGTTTTCATGCGTAAAACCTTACGATTTTGAGTTGAAAACTCTCGATTTGAGACTTTGTAAACCAAAAGCTTTCTAATTAAAAACTCATTTGATTTGAAATAACTTGGTACTTGCTTAAAGTAAATACCTTAACTAAGTTGAAAGTGGTTTTTCCTTACTAACTTAGTATAAAACCATGATCTGAGTTAGTTTAAAGAAAATGGAATTTCATTTAGTTTTCAAACTTTGATTCAATTAGTTCAAACTTGAGGACAAGGTCCTATTTATACTTTGTGGATTGAATGTTAACTTAGTTAAGAAATGAAAGTGATATCCCATTAAAATCTAAGGTAACTTCATATTACTTTTACTTTCATGAAGTCACTTTCATCATTTTACTTTTAAAAGACTTAGTTAACTGGATAAACTATGACTAAAGTAAACATACATTTTCACCTTAGTAAAACACTTGAAGGTCAAAACTCTATTTGATCTTTGGATCAAAATCACTTCTTGTTTTGTTTTGAAGTATAAGTTACTAAAACACTTTCTAACTTTTCAAAAACATTGAATGTTCAAGAACAACACATGTTCTTCTTCTTTTTCTAGTCATGGCCGAATACTCCCACACAAGGGATGTGAGGATTTTGCTTCACTAACTTGTCAAGTAATAGCTCAAATGCTCCCAATATTATGATGAACAATAATCATGCATCATTCAACCATAATCAAGCATAAAAATCCTTACTTGATCTAGAGATCAAAGTATGGTTCTCACCATAAAAGAAAATATTTTTCCATCCAAACATACATCATCATAAGCATACACTAAACATGGAACCATTATTACAACCATGTTCTCAAAGAGAACTTCATAAATAAAGTAGTGAACCCAAACAAAAGGGTTTCACCCAAACAAAGCATAAACAACCATTTTCATCTGCGACCAATTTGGGTGTGATGAGGTTCACTCCCCATACCTTTCGTGAAGTAATCCTTCGATCGAAAATTCATTTAACCGGTTCGCGAATCTCCGATTACTCGTCCGAAAACTCAACACCAACTACAATCACACAATCCAATCAAACATCAACATTCAAAAACACAAATTTTCCCTATTCCCTTAGACTTAGGGTTCGGCCATAGGGCTCAAAAATTATCTAGAGATGTCTAAAATTTCCTATCTCTTGGATGAATGATCCTTAGGTATACCTAACACTAAAAAAGTCTCATTACTCAAAACTTGAATCAAAAACTCAAACTTTTTCACCCTATAGGTTTCGGCCTCATCATAACCATATGGGTTAGAGAACTCTTTTTGTTACAAGCTCTTGGATTATGAGAGAGGGCAATGAAACTAGCTCATAGAAATTGGTTTTACAGTAAAAGGATTTTTGTACACTTTTCTATGAATTTCTGAAGATTGGATCAAGAAGTTGAAACTCATGGAAATCAAGGTTTTCAAACAAGAACAAGAGAAGATTCATGAGGTTTAAGGATCAAAGGATTAATCTTACCTCTTGAATGATGAAGAATGAGCAAGATTCAACACTTGTTTCACCAAAAATGGTTAAGAACCAAGCTTGGAAATAAGCGAAAAGGTGAGAAAGTGTGAGGAGAAATGTGTTATGAAGAAAAAGGGGTGGAAGGCCTTTATGAAGGTGAAGGAGGCGTGTGAGATGAAGGGTAGGGTAGGAAGGTCCAAAAAATTTCACTTAAGGGGCAAAATGGTCTTTTCACAAAGGTTAAATGGTAATTATGAAAAAGGTTAGGGGTATTTTGGTCTTTTCACGTCCAGATATTTTATAACGTCATCATGACATTGGCACGTCTTCCTAGGTGATATGACTTGATGTAACTTCAAGATTATCCGTTAGCGGGTCCCGATAAATCCCTATCCAGCTCCGTTCGTCACCCGATTTGAGATTTCGCCCGAATAACTTATATTATTCCGCTTTTTAGTGCGAAAACCCAATTTTATCAAAATTGTAGGAAATTCAATTCTAAGACTAACTATTTCGTTCACGAGTCAAAATAGGTTGTTTGAGCAGTAAAATCATACTATCAGTGAAAAACGCAGACCGGGCTCCGTATGAGTTTTCGACCCAAATTTTAATAGTAACTCCCTAAGATAGCGTAGAGCGTGACTATGGTCTTAGTTTATTTTATTTATTTTTCTAAACCTCAGATATAATATAAACTCATTTACATAGTTTATCGACCTTAGAAAGCTTGAAAAATCGGGGTGTTACAAGTTATAGAATGTTGCACATGGTTGTACGCAAATTCTATGAATGGTAAGAATTCCTCCCATGATTTGAGGTTTTTCTTGAGGACGGTGTGTAGGAGAGTAGAAAGAGTCCTATTTACCACCTCTGTTTGCCCATCAGTTTGGGGCTGGCAAGTAGTTAAGAAGAGTAATTTGGTGCCAAGCTTGCCCCACAAAGTGCGCCAAAAGTGACTAAGAAACTTAGAGTCTCTATCCGAGACAATGCTTCTCGAGATCCCATGTAGTCTAACTATTTCTCTAAAGAATAGATCGGCTACATGGTATGTGTCATCACTTTTATGGCATGGTATAAAATGGGCCATCTTGGAAAACCTATCAACCACAACAAAGATGGAATCATTCCACGCCTAGTCCTTGGTAATCCCATTACAAAGTCCATGGAAATGTCTATCCAAGGGGAAGAAGGACTAGGTAGGGGAGTGTAAAGCCCATGTGGTTTACTCTTAGACTTAGCCTTCAAACACACAATGCATTTTTCACATAGCTTTTGGACTTGCTTTTTCATGTCAGGCCAAAAGAAATATGTTGGTGTAAGCCATAGTGGCCAATATATATTTTGGATTTATATATATTGTATCATGACTTTATTCTATATTTTATATATGAGGCATTTATTTATTATGTTGTATTTGATGATCATATTTATAGCATAATAAAGTCCTTAGAATTGGTAGTTCATTTAATAGAATGTCAAGTATGACTTGGCCGTGAGATGCCATTGAATTATAGAACACTATTCTTAAATATCTATAGTCAAGTATTATTATTAATAAGGACAATAATAATACATTGTGACTATTATGTGAGTGTACCGATGACCGCATTTCACGGGTCATAGATATAAGATATCAAGTCTTCACATATATATAAATATTAGTGGAATATTTATACTGGAGTGACCCGCTATGAGAACTCTGCATAATAGTTATGTAAGTGTCATAAGCGATTCTCATGGTGACCATAGTGAAGTAGTCCTTCGACTCGAAGTCACTACGATTCCTAATATATGTAGTTGTAGGCTTTAATACTATTAAACGTTGTCTATAACAAGACAACTATAAAGATAGTTATTGGGCTTGCAATGAAACATGTTAGGGAATGTGAGTGATGTAGATAGGATTCGTCTTACATAACAGGAGTAATGTCTATAGGCCTCTTGATGGTATGCGACGTAGAAATGCATGATCATGCTAAGGTGGGACAGTATATTGGGCCCACATGATCGTACGTCAATTACTAGATCAAGAAATAAATAATTGGACTTAACAAGGATGACACATTTATTCCTTGTGTTCAATTAAAACATTGTGATGAAAGGCCGTTGACTTCATATTATATATGATTACAATATAGTTTTAATTGTATCACCAATATTCTAATTTATTGGGTAGCAATGATGTATTGCTAGATGCCACTCATTGTTTATAATATTAATTGATTATTAATATGATTAATAATAATTAATATTATTGCCAATTAATTGAGAACCTATAGGGTCATACGCATAGAGCAAATGTTCAGAGAATTAGTTTAATTGATTAATTAAATATGATTTAATTAATAATTAAATGAGGATAAGTTTAATTGATTAATTAAATATGATTTAATTAATAATTAGACATTGGGCCTATAGCGTACAGTAGCCCAAGTCGGTTAGGTTAAGTGAGTGACAGTTATTAGTAAGCTGTGCACATCACTTAAGCACTACAGAACACAGAGCACTGATAACAGCCGCTGCACTCTATTGACAATTGTGCCTGAAGAAGTCGATATCAGAAACAATCTCTATTTGAGTGAAATTCCATCTTCAAGATGGAGATGTGATACTGTTCACTACAATCAGAACATTCAACCGTTTGCTGACAATTTCAGGAGCTTTCGATGTTCCAATGCATCGATTTTGGTATATTTGGAAGGCTCAGAGAACAATCTGCAACTCTCATGAAAAGGTCGAGAGCGAAATCAATCTCTATCTTTGTCAAATTGCATCCGTAAGTTCGTGATGTCATGCTGTTCCTGACAGTCATACCATTGTAGCGCCTGTTCGCCAGATCTTGCGCTATAGGTGTCCGAATTGGATGAAACCGATGTCTCATTAAACATAATATCCATATATACAAGTTTCATGAAGAAATCGAATCACAATCCGGCCGTTAAGAGGGTCACGGAAGCAAAATACGCTAAATGGTGAGAAAGCTGCGAGTTAAACATCCATGTAAATGTGCCCAGTTGATAACTAAGCGTCTTATCTCAATTAAGAAGCATCCAGTGAAGCTAACTAAGCGTCTACTCAGAATACAGACCATTATCATGAATGTTGAAGTAATTTTGAATGAAGCATTAAAATATTGAATGTTCAATCTTGACCAGAAAATGAGGTACCCTTTTCAATAAAGTTCTTAAGCATCAAGTACTGTAACAGAAGCAGTCAAAAGCTTCAGCAACTCTAATAGAAGAAAGATAAAATAAGCCTGAACAAATACAAAAGTAGTAAAGCTGCGAAAGCAAAAACACTGAAGATTGAAGTCAAGCAACTGCTGCCGACAATCAAGCGTCCGAACCATCGTATTTTGTGGTACACTTGTACAAATGAAGTGATCTTGGTTTACTTAGAAAGATAAGATAAATACCCACAAGTTTCGTGAAGAAGTCGATATCAGAAACAATCTCTATCTGAGTGAAATTCCTTCTTCAAGATGGAGATGTGATACTGTTCACTACAATCAGAACATTCAACCGTCTGCTGACAATTTCTGGAGCTTTCGGTGTTCCAATGCATCGATCTTGGTATCGTTGGAAGGCTGAGGGAAGAATCTGCAACTCACATGATGAGGTCGAGAGCGAAATCAATCTCTATCTTGGTCAAATTGTATCTGTAAGTTTGTGATGTGATACTGTTCCTGCAGTCATACCTTTGTAGCGCCTGTTCGCCAGATATTGTGCTATAGGTGTCCGAATTGGATGAAACCAATGTCTCATTAAACATAATATCCATATATACAAGTTTCATGAAGAAATCGAATCACAATCCGGCCGTTAAAAGGATCACGGAAGCATAATACGCTAAATGGCGAGAAAGCAACGAGTTAAACATCCATGTGAATGTGCCCAGTTGATAACTAAGCGTCTTATCTCAATGAAGAAGCATCCAGTGAAGCTTACCAAGCGTCTACTCAGAATACAGACCATTATCATGAATGTTGAACTAATTTTGAATGAAGTATTCAAATTAATATTGAAAGTTCAAGCTTGACCAGAAAATGAGGTACCCTTTTCAATAAAGTTTTGAAGCATCAAGTACTGTAACAGAAGCAGTCAAAAGCTTCAGCAACTCTAATATAAGAAAGATAAAATAAGCCTGAACAAATACAAAAGTAGTAAAGCTGCGAAAGAAAAAACACTGAAGATTGAAGTCAAGCAACTGCAACCAACAATCAAGCGTCCGAACCATTGTATTTTCGGGTACTCTCGTACAAATGAAGTGATCGTGGTTTACTTAGAAAGATAAGTTAAATACCCACAAGTTTCCTGAATAAGTCGATATCAGAAACAATCTCTATCTGAGTGAAATTCCCTCTTCAAGATGGAGATGTGATACTGTTCGTGACAATCAAAACATTCAACCCTCTGCGAACAATTTTTGGAGCTTTCGGTGTTCCAATGCATCGATCTTGGTATCTTTGGAACGCTCAGGGAAGAATTTGCAACTCTCATAAGAGGTCGAGAGCGAAATCAATCTCTATCTATGTCAAATTGTATCCGTAAGTTTGTGATGTGATGCGTTTCTGCAGTCATACCTTTGTAGCGCCTGTTCGCCAGATCTTGCGCTATAGGTGTCCGAATCGGATGAAACCGATGTCTCATTAAACGTAATATCCACGTATACAAGTTCCATGAAGAAATCGAATCACAATCCGGCCTTTAAGAGGGTCACGGAAGCATAATACGCTAAATGGTGAGAAAGCAACGAGTTAAACATCCATGTGAATAAGCCCAGTTAATAACTAAGCGTCTTATCTCAATTAAGAAGCGTCCAGTGAAGCTAACCAAGCGTCTACTCAGATTACAGACCATTATCATGAATGTTGAAGTAATTTTGAATGAAGTATTAAAATATTGAAAGTTCAAGCTTGACCAGAAAATGAGGTACCCTTGTCAATAAAGTTCTGAACCATCAAGTACTGTAACAGAAGCAGTCAAAAGCTTCAGCAACTCTAACATAAGAAAGATAAAATAAGCTTGAACAAAAACAAAGTAGTAAAGCTGTAAAAGCAAAAACACTGAAGATTCAAGACAAGCAACTGCTACTGATAATCATGCGTCCGAGACATTGTATTTTGAGGTAATATTGTCCAATTGAAGTGATCTGGGTTTACTTAGAAAGATAAGATAAATACCCACAAGTTTCCTGAAGAAGTCGAGATCAGAAACAATCTCTATCTAAGTGAAATTCCTTCTTCAAAAGGAGATGTGATACTGTTCGTGACAATCAGAACATTCAACCGTCTGGTGACAATTTCTTGAGCTTTCGGTGTTCAAATGCATCGATCATGGTGTTGTTGGAAGGCTCAGAGAACAATCTGCAATTTTCATGAGGAGGTGGAGAGCGAAATCAATCTCTATCTTTGTCAAATTGTATCCATAAGTTTGTGATGTGATGCTCTTCCTGACAGTCATACCTTTCAGTCGCTTATTGGCCAGTCCTTGCGCTATAGGTTTCTGAATTGGATGAAACCGATGTCTCATTAGACCTAATATCCATATATACAAGTTTCATGAAGAAATCGAATCACAATCCGACCGTTAAGAGGGTCACAGAAGCATAATACGCTAAATGGTGAGTAAGCAACGAGTTAAACATCCATGTGAATATGCCCAGTTGATAACCAAGCGTCCAATGTCATTTAAGAAGCGACCAGTGAAGCTAACCAAGCGTTTACTTAGAATACAAACCATTATCATAAATGTTGAAGTAATTTTGAATGAAGTATTAAAATATTAAAAGTTCAAGCTTGATCAGAAAATGAGGTACCCTTTTCAATAAAGTTCTGAAGCATCCATTACAGTAATAGAAGCTGACAAAAGCTTCAGCAACTCTAACAAAAGAAAAATAAAATAAGCCTGAACAAATACAAAAGTAGTAAAGCTGCAAAAGCAAAAACACTGAAGATTGAAGTCAAGCAACTGCTGCCGACTATAAAGTGTTCGAACCATCGTGTTTTGTGGTACACTCGTAAAAATGAAGTGATCTTGGTTTACTTAGAAAGAAAAGATAAATACCCACAAGTTTCCTGAAGAAGTCGATATCAGAAACAATCACTATGTGAGTGAAATTCCATCTTCAAGATGGAGATGTGATACTGTTCACTACAATCACAACATTCAACCGTCTGCTGACAATTTCTGGAGCTTTCAGTGTTCCAATGCATCGATCTTGGTATCGTTGGAAGGCTCTGAGAACAATCTGCAACTCTCATGAAGAGGTCGAGAGCGAAATCAATCTCTATCTTTGTCAAATTGTATCCGTAAGTTTGTGATGTCATGCTGTTCCTGACAGTCATACCTTTGTAGCGCCTATTCGCCAGATCTTGCGCTATAGGTGTCCGAATTGGATGAAACTGGTGTCTCATTAAACATAATATCTATATATACAAGTTTCATTAAGAAATCGAATCACAATCCGGCCGTTAAGAGGGTCACAGAAGCAAAATACTCTAAATGGTGAGAAAGCTGCGAGTTAAACATCCATGTGAATTTGCCCAGTTGATAACCAAGCGTCTTATGTCATTTAAGAAGTGTCCAGTGTCACAAACAATCTGTATCTGAGTGAAACTCCTTCTTCAAGATGGAGATGTGATACTATTCACTACAATCAGAACATTCAACCGTCTGCTGACAATTTCTGGAGCTTTCGGTGTTCTAATGCATCGATCTTGGTATTGTTGGAAGGCTCAAGGAAGAATCTGCAACTCTCATGAAGAGGTCAAGAGCGAAATCAATCTCTATCTTGGTCAAATTGTATCCGTAAGTTTGTGATGTGATGCTGTTCCTGCAGTCATACCTTTGTAGCGCCTGTTCGCCAGATCTTGCGCTATAGGTGTCCGAATTGGATGAAACCGATGTCTAATTAAACGTAATATCCATATATACAAGTTTCATGAAGAAATCGAATCACAATCCGGCCGTTAAGAGGGTCACGGAAGCATAATACGCTAAATGGTGAGAAAGCTATGAGTTAAACATCCATGTGAAGGTGCCCAGTTGATAACTAAGCGTCTTCAATTAAGAAGCGTCCAGTGAAACTAACCAAGCGTCTACTCAGAATACAGACCATTATCATTAATGTTGAAGTAATTTTGAATGAAGTATTAAAATATTGAAAGTTCAATCTTGACCAGAAAATGAGGTACCCTTTTCAATAAAGTTCTGAAGCATCAAGTACTGTAACAGAAGCAGTCAAAAGCTTCAGCAACTCTAACATAAGAAAGATAAAATAAGCCTGAACAAATACAAAAGTAGTAAAGCTGCGAAAGCAAAAACACTGAAGATTGAAGTCAAGCAACTGCTGCCGACAATCAAGCTTCCAAACCATCGTATTTTGAGGTACACTCGTACAAATGAAGTGATCTTGGTTTACTTAGAAAGATAAGGTAAATACCCACAAGTTTCCTGACTAAGTCGATATCAGAAACAATCTCTATCTGAGTGAAATTCCTTCTTCAAGATGGAGATGTGATACTGTTCGTGACAATCAGAACATTCAACCATCTGCTGACAATTTTTGGAGCTTTCGGTGTTCAAATGCATCGATCTTGGCATTGTTGGAAGTCTCAGAGAACAATCTCCAACTCTCATGAAGAGGTCGAGAGCGAAATCAATCTCTATCTTTGTCAAATTGTATCTGTAAGTTTGTGACGTCATGTTGTTCCTGACTGTCATACCTTTGCAGCTTCTTTTGGCCATATCTTGCGCTGTAGGTGTCTGAATTGGATGAACCGGTGTCTTATTAAACCTAATATCCATTTATAGAAGTTTCATGAAGAAATTGACTCGTAATCGGGCCGCTAAGAGGGTCAAGGAAGCATAATACGCTCAATGGTCAGAAAGCTACAAGTTAAACATCCTCGTGAATGTGCCTAGTGGATAACCAAGCGACTTGTCTCATCTAAGAAGCCTCAAGTGAAGCTAACCAAGCGTCTACTTAGAATACAGACCATTATGATGAAAGGAGAAGTAATTTTGAATGAAGTATTAAAATATTCAAAGTCCATGCTGGGTAAGAAAATGAGGTACCTTTTCAATAAAGTTCTGAAGAATCAAGTACTGTAACAGAAGCAGACAAAAGCTTCAGCATCTCTAACCGAAGAAACATGAAATAAGCTAGAACAAATCCAAAAGTAGTACAGCTACAAAAGCAAAAACACTAAAGATTGAAGATAAGCAACTGCTGCCGATAATCATGTATCCGAAACACTGTATTTTGCGGTACACTCGACCTAATGAAGTGATATTAGTTTACTTAGAAAGATAAGATAAATACCCACAAGTTTCCTGAAGAAGTCGAGATCAGAAACTATCTCTACCTAAGTGAAATTCCTTCCTCAAATGGAGATGTGATACTGTTCGTGACAATTAGAATGGTCAACCGCCTGCTGACAATTTCTGGAGCTTTCGGTGTTCAAATGCATCGATATTGGTATCTTTGGAAGGCTCAGGGAACTATCTGCAACTCTCACGAAGTGGTCGAGAGCGAAATCAATCTCTATCTTTGTCAAATTGCATCCATAAGTTTGTGACGTAATACTGTTCCTGACTGTCATACCTTTGTATCATCTTTTGGCCAAATCTTGCGCTATAGGTGTCTGAATTGGATGAACCAGTGTCTTCTTAAACCAAATATACATTTATAGAATTTTCATGAAGAAATTGACTCACAATCGAGCCGATAAAATAGGGTCAAGGAAGCATAATACGCTAAATAGTCAGAAAGCTACGAGTTAAACAACCTCTTGAATGTGCCCAGTGGATAACCAAACGTCTTATCTCATTTAAGAAGCCTCCAGTGAAGCTAACCAATCGTCTACTCAGAATACTGTCCATTATGATGAATGGAGAAGTAATTTTGAATGAAGTATTAAAATATTCATAGTTCAAGCTTCACAAGAAAAGGAGGTACCCATTTCAATAAAGTTCTGAAGCATCAAGTATTGTAACAGAAGCAGACAAAAGCTTCGGCAACTATAACAGAAGAAAGATAAAGTAAGCCAAAACAAATACAAAAGTAGTATCTGCAAAAGCAAAAACACCGAAGATTGAAGTCAAGCAACTGCTGCCGATAATCAAGCGTCCGAAACATTTTATTTTGAGGTACAATCGTCCAATTGAAGTGATCTGGGTTTACTTGGAAAGACAAGATAAATACCCACAAGTTTCCTGAAGAAGTCGAGATCAGAAACAATCTCTATCTGAGTTAAATTCGTTCTTCAAATGGAGATGTGATACTGTTTGTGACAATCAGAACATTCAACTGTCTGCTGACAATTTCTTGAGCTTTTGGTGTTCAAATGCATTGATCATGGTATTGTTGGAAGGCTCAAATAACAATCTGCAACTCTCATGAAAAGGTCGAGAGCGAAATCAATCTCTATCTTTGTCAAATTGTATCCGTAAGTTTGTGATGTGATGCGTTCCTGCAGTCATACCTTTGTAGCGCCTGTTCGCCAGATCTTGCGCTATAGGTGTCCGAATCGGATGAAACCGATGTCTCATCAAACGTAATATCCACGTATACAAGTTTCATGAAGAAATCGAATCACAATCCGGCCTTTAAGGGGGTCATGGAAGCATAATACGCTAAATGGTGAGAAAGCAACGAGTTAAAAATCCATGTGAATGAGCCCAGTTGATAACTAAGCGTGTTATCTCAATTAAGAAGCGTCTAGTGAAGCTAACCAAGAGTCTACTCAGAATACAGACCATTATCATGAATGTTGACGTAATTTTGAATGAAGTATTAAAATATTGAAAGTTCAAGCTTGACCAGAAAATGAGGTACCCTTGTCAATAAAGTTCTGAACCATCAAGTACTGTAACAGAAGCAGTCAAAAGCTTCAGCAACTCTAACATAACAAAGATAAAATAAGCTTGAACAAAGACAAAAGTAGTAAAGCTGCAAAAGCAAAAACACTGAAGATTCAAGACAAGCAACTGCTACCGATAATCATGCGTCCGAAACATTGTATTTTGAGGTACAATCATCCAATTGAAGTGATCTGGGTTTATTTAGAAAGATAAGATAAATACCCACAAGTTTCCTGAAGAAGTCGAGATCAGAAACAAACTCTATCTGAGTGAAATTCCTTCTTCAAAAGGAGATGTGATACTGTTCGTGACAATCATAACATTCAACCGTCTGGTGACAATTTGTTGAGCTTTCGGTGTTCAAATGCATCGATCATGGTATTCTTGGAGGGCTCAGAGAACAATCTGCAATTTTCATGAAGAGGTGGAGAGCGAAATCAATCTCTATCTTTGTCAAATTGTATCCGTAAGTTTGTGATGTGATGCCCTTCCTGACAGTCATACCTTTCAAGCACCTGTTGGCCAGTCCTTGCGCTATAGGTGTCCGAATTGGATGAAACCGATGTCTCATTAGACCTAATATCCATATATACAAGTTTCATCAAGAAATCGAATCACAATCCAACCGTTAAGAGGGTCACGGAAGCATAATACGCTAAATGGTGAGAAAGCAACGAGTTAAACATCCATGTGAATGTGCCCAGTTGATAAGCAAGAGTCTAATGTCATTTAAGAAGCGTCCAGTGAAGCTAACCAAGCATTTACTCAGAATACAAACCATTATCATAAATGTTGAAGTAATTTTGAATGAAGTATTAAAATATTAAAAGTTCAAGTTTGATCAGAAAATGAGGTACCCTTTTCAATAAAGTTCTGAAGCATCCATTACTGTAATTGAAGCTGACAAAAGCTTCAGCAACTCTAACAAAAGAAAGATAAAATAAGCCTGAACAAATACAAAAGTAGTAAAGCTGCAAAAGCAAAAACACAGAAGATTGAAGTCAAGCAAATGCTGCCGACTGTAAAGCGTCCGAACCATCGTATTTTGTGGTACACTCATACAAATGAAGTGATCTTGGTTTACTTAGAAAGATAAGATAAATACCCACAAGTTTCCTGAAAAAGTCGATATCAGAAACAATCTCTATCTGATTGAAATTTCTTCTTCAAGATGGAGATGTGATACTATTCACTACAATCAGAACATTCAACCGTCTGCTGACAATTTCTGGAGCTTTCGGTGTTCCAATGCATCGATCTTGGTATTGTTGGAAGGCTCAGGGAAGAATCTGCAACTCTCATGAAGAGGTCGAGAGCGAAATCAATCTCTATCTTGGTCAAATTGTATCCGTAAGTTTGTGATGTGATGTTGTTCCTGCAATCATAACTTTGTAGCGCCTGTTCGCCAGATCTTGCGCTATAGGTGTCCGAATTGGATGAAACCGATGTCTAATTAAACGTAATATCCATATATACAAGTTTCATGAAGAAATCGAATCACAATCCGGCCGTTAAAAGGGTCAGGGAAGCATAATACGTAAAATGGTGAGAAAGCTACGAGTTAAACATCCATGTGAATGTGCCCAGTTGATAACTAAGCATCTTATCTCAATTAAGAAGCGTCCAGTGAAGCTAACCAAGCGTCTACTCAGAATACAGACCATTATCATGAATGGAGAAGTAATTTTGAATGAAGTATTAAAATATTGAAAGTTCAATCTTGACCAGAAAATGAGGTACCCTTTTCAATAAAGTTCTGAAGCATCAAGTACTGTAACAGAAGCAGTCAAAAGCTTTAGCAACTCTAACATAAGAAAGATAAAATAAGCCTGAACAAATACAAAAGTAGTAAAGCTGCGAAAGCAAAAACACTGAAGATTGAAGTCAAGCAACTGCTGCCGACAATCAAGCTTCCAAACCATCGTATTTTGAGGTACACTCGTACAAATGAAGTGATCTTGGTTTACTTAGAAAGATAAGGTAAATACCCGTAAGTTTCCTGAATAAGTCGATATCAGAAACAATCTCTATCTGAGTGAAATTCCTTCTTCAAGATGGAGATGTGATACTGTACGTGACAATCAGAACGTTCAACCGTCTGCTGACAATTTTTGGAGCTTTCGGTGTTCAAATGCATCGATCTTGGCATTGTTGGAAGTCTCAGAGAACAATCTCCAACTCTCATGAAGAGGTCGAGAGCGAAATCAATCTCTTTGTCAAATTGTATCTATAAGTTTGTGACGTGATGCTGTTCCTGACTGTCATACCTTTGTAGCTTCTTTTGGCCATATCTTGCGCTATAGGTGTCTGAATTGGATGAACCGGTGTCTTATTAAACCTAATATCCATTTATAGAAGTTTCATGAAGAGATTGACTCGTAATCAGGCCGCTAAGAGGGTCAAGGAAGCATAATACGCTCAATGGTCAGAAAGCTACGAGTTAAACATCCTCGTGAATGTGCCTAGTGGATAACCAAGCGACTTGTCTCATTTAAGAAGCCTCAAGTGAAGCTAACCAAGCGTCTACTCAGAATACAGACCATTATGATGAAAGGAGAAGTAATTTTGAATGAAGTATTAAAATATTCAAAGTCCATGCTGGGCAAGAAAATGAGGTACCTTTTCAATAAAGTTCTGAAGAATCAAGTACTGTAACTGAAGCAGATTAAAGCTTCAGCATCTCTAACCGAAGAAAGATGAAATAAGCTTGAACAAAAACAAAAGTAGTAAAGCTGCAAAAGCAAAAACACTAAAGATTGAAGACAAGCAATGGCTGCCGATAATCAAGCGTCCGAAACACTTTATTTTGCGGTACACTCGACCAAATGAAGTGATATTAGTTTACTTAGAAAGATAAGATAAATACCCACAAGTTTCCTGAAGAAGTCGAGATCAGAAACAATCTCTATCTGAGTGAAATTCCTTCCTCAAATGGAGATGTGATACTGTTCGTGACAATTAGAATGGTCAACCGCCTGCTGACAATTTCTGGAGCTTTCGGTGTTCAAATGCATCGATCTAGGTATCTTTGGAAGGCTAAGGGAACTATCTGCAACTTTCACGAAGTGGTCGAGAGCGAAATCAATCTCTATCTTTGTCAAATTGCATCCGTAAGTTTGTGACGTAATGTAGTTCCTGACTGTCATACCTTTGTAGCGTCTTTTGGCCAAATCTTGCGCTATAGGTGTCTGAATTGGATGAACCAGTGTCTTATTAAACCTAATATACATTTACAGAATTTTCATGAAGAAATTGACTCACAATCGGGATGATAAAATAGGGTCAAGGAAGCATAATACGCTAAATAGTCAGAAAGCTACGAGTTAAACAACCTCTTGAATGTGCCCAGTGGATAACCAAACGTCTTATCTCATTTAAGAAGCCTCCAGTGAAGCTAACCAATCGTCTACTCAGAATACAATCCATTATGATGATTGGAGAAGTAATTTTGAATGAAGTATTAAAATATTCATAGTTCAAGCTTCACAAGAAAAGGAGGTATCCATTTCAATAAAGTTCTGAAGCATCAAGTATTGTAACTGAAGCAGACAAAAGCTTCGGCAACTGTAACAGAAGAAAGATAAAGTAAGCTAAAACAAATATAAAAGTAGTAAAGCTGCAAAAGCAAAAACACCGAAGATTGAAGTCAAGCAACTGCTGCCGATAATCAAGCGTCCGAAACATTTTATTTTGAGGTACAATCGTCCAATTGAAGTGATATGGGTTTACTTGGAAAGACAAGATAAATACCCACAAGTTTCCTGAAGAAGTCAAGATCAGAAACAATCTCTATCTGAGTTAAATTCCTTCTTCAAATGGAGATGTGATACTGTTCGTGACAATCAGAACATTCAACCGTCTGCTGACAATTTCTTGAGCTTTTGGTGTTCAAATGCTTCGATCATGGTATTGTTGGAAGGCTCAGAGAACAATCTGCAACTCTCACAAAAAGGTCGAGAGCGAAATCAATCTCTATCTTTGTCAAATTGTATCCGTAAGTTTGTGATGTGATGCTCTTCCTGACAGTCATACCTTTCTAGCGCCTATTGGCCAGTCCTTGCGCTATAGGTGTCTGAATTGGATGAAACCGATGTCTCATTAAAGCTAATATCTATATATACAAGTTTCATGAAGAAATCGAATCACAATTCGGCCGTTAAGAGGGTCACTGAAGCATAAAACGCTAAATGGTGAGAAAGCAACGAGTTAAACATATATGTGAACGTGCCCAATTGATAACCAAGCGTCTTATGTCATTTAAGAAGTGTCCAGTGAAGCTAACCAAGCGTTTACTTAGAATACAAACCATTATCATGAATATTGATGTAATTTTGAAAGAAGTATTAAAATATTGAAATTTCAAACTTGACCAGAAAATGAGGTACCCTTTTCAATAATGTTCTAAAGCATCAAGTACTCTAACAGAAGCAGTCAAAAGCTTCAGCAACTCTAACAGAAGAAAGATAAAATAAGCCTGAACAAATACATAAGTAGTAAAGCTACAAAAGCAAAAACACTGAAGATTGAAGTCAAGCAACTGCTGCCGACAATAAAGCGTCTGAACCATCGTATTTTGAGGTACACTCGCAAAAATGAAGTGATCTTGGTTTACTTAGAAAGATAGGATAAATACCCACAAGTTTCCTGAAGAAGTCGAGATGAGAAACAATCTCTATCTGAGTGAAATTCCTTCTTCAAGATGGAGATGTTATACTGTTCATGACAATCAGAACATTCAACCGTCTGCTGACAATTTCTGGAGCTTTCCGTGTTCCTATGCATCGACCTTGGTTTCGTTGGAA
Source organism: Ammopiptanthus mongolicus (assembly GCA_039655645.1). Classification (NCBI taxonomy): domain Eukaryota; kingdom Viridiplantae; phylum Streptophyta; class Magnoliopsida; order Fabales; family Fabaceae; genus Ammopiptanthus; species Ammopiptanthus mongolicus. The sequence goes on along the minus strand of CM077348.1, from coordinate 58,460,221 downwards.
GGCTCATAGAACTATCTGCTACAATCATGAAGAGGTCGAAAGCGAAATCAATCTCTATCTTCGTCAAATTGTATCCGTAAGTTTGTGACATGATTCAGTTCCTGACAGTCATACCTTTGTAGTGTCTTTGGGCCAAAGCTTGCGCTATAGGTGTCTAAATAGGATGAAACCGGGATCTTATTAAACCTAATATCCATTGATAAAAGTTTCATGAAGATATTGAATCACAATCGGGCCGCAAAGAGGGTCAAGGAAGGATAATATGGTAAATGGTCAGAAAGCCACGAGTTAAATGTCCATGTGAATGTGCCCAGTGGATAACCAAGCGTCTTATCTCTTTTAAGAAGCCTCCAGTGAAGCTAACTAAACGTCTACTCAGAATACAGGCGATTATGATGAAAGGAGAAGTAATTTTGAATGAAGTATTAAAATATTCAAAGTTCATGCCTGACGAGAAAATGAGGTACCTTTTCAATAAAGTTATGAAGCATCAAGAACTGTAACAGAACCAGTCAAAAGCTTCAGTAACTCTAATAGAAGAAAGATAAATTAAGCCAGAACAAACACAAAAGTAGTAAAGCTGTAAAAGCAAAAACACTGAAGATTGAAGTCAAGCAACTGCTGCCGACAATCAAGCGTCCGAAACATCGTCTTTTGAGGTACACTCGTACCAATGATGTTATCTTGGTTTATAAATAAAGATATGATAAATAACCACCATTTTCCTGAAGAAGTCGAGATCAGAAACAATCTCTATCAGAGTGAAATTCCTTCTTCCAGATGGAGACGTGATACTGTTCGTGACAATCAGAACATTCAACCGTCTGCTGACAATTTCTGGAGCTTTCGGTGTTCAAATGTATTGATCTTGGTATCGTTTGAAGGATCAGAGAACAATCTGCAACTCTCATGAAGAGGTCGAGTGCGAAATCAATCTCTATCTTTGTCAAATTGCATCCGTAATTTTGCGACCTGATGCTGTTCCTGATAGTCATACCTTTGTAGCGTCTTTTGGCCATATCTTGTGGTATAAGTGTCTTAATTGGATTAAACCGATGTCTTATAAAACCTAATATCCATTTATAGAAGTTTCATGAAGAAATCGAATCACAATCCGGCCGTTAAGAGGGTCAAGGAAGCATAATACGCTAAATGGTCAAAAAGCTACGGGTTAAGCATCCATGTGAATGTGCCCTGTGGATAACCAAGCATCTTATCTTATTTAAGAAGCCTCGAGTGAAGCTAACCAAGCGTCTACTCAGAATACAGACCATTATGATGAATGGAGAAGTAATTTTCAATGAAGTATTAAAATATTCCAAGTTCAAGCTTGACCGGAAAATGAGGTACCTTTTCAATAAAGTTCTGAAGCATCAAGTATTGTGATAAAAGCAGACAAAAGCTTCAGCAACTCTAGCAGAAGAAAGATAAAATAAGCCTGAACAAATACAAAAGTAGTAAAGCTGCAAAAGCAAAAACACTGAAGATTTTATTAAGCAACTACTGCCAACAATCAAGCGTCCGAACCTTCGTATTTTGAGGTACACTCGCACAAATGAAGTGATCTTGGTTTACTTAGAAAGATAGGATAAATACACACAAGTTTCCTGAAGAAGTCGAGAGCAGAAACAATCTCTATCTGAGTGAAATTCCTTCTTCAAGATGGAGATGTGATATTGTTCATGAAAATCAGAACATTCAACCGCCTGCTGACAATTTCTGGAGCTTTCGGTATTCCTATGCATCGACCTTGGTTTCGTTGGAAGGCTCACAGAACTATCTGCAACTATCATGATGAGGTCAAAAGCGAAATCAATCTCTATCTTCGTCAAATTGTATCCGTAAGTTTGTGACATGATGCTGTTCCTGACAGTCATACCTTTGTAGCGTCTTTGGGCCAAAGGTTGCGCTATAGGTGTCTAAATTGGGTGAAACCGGTGCCTTATTAAACCTAATATCCATTTATAAAATTTTCATGAAGATATTGAATCACAATCGGGCCGCTAAGAGGGTCAAGGAAGCATAATACGGTAAATGGTAAGAAAGCTACGACTTAAATGTCCATGTGATTGTGTCCAGTGGATAGCCAAGCGTCTTATCTCATTTAAGAAGCCTCCAGTGAAGCTAACCAACCGTCTACTCATAATACAGGCCATTATGGTGAAAGGAGAAGTAATTTTGAATGAAGTATTATAATATTCAAAGGTCATGCCTGACCAGAAAATGAGGTACCTTTTCAATAAAGTTCTGAAGCATCAAGAACTGTAACCGAAACAGACAAACGCTTCAACAACTCTAATAGAAGAAAGATAAATTAAGCCAGAACAAATACAAAAGTAGTAAAGCTGTAAAAGCAAAAACACTGAAGATTGAAGTCAAGCAACTGCTGCCGACAATCAAGCGTCCGAAACATCGTATTTTGAGGTACTCTCGTACCAATGATGTTATCTTGGTTTATTCAGAAAGATATGATAAATACCCACCATTTTCCTGAAGAAGTCGAGATCAGAAACAATCTTTATTTGAGCGAAATTCCTTCTTCCAGATGGAGATGTGATACTGTTAGTGACAATCAGAACATTCAACCGTCTGCTGACAATTTTTGGAGCTTTCGGTGTTCAAATTTATTGATCTTGGTATTGTTTGAAGGCTCAGAGAACAATCTGCAACTCTCATGAAGAAGTCGACAGCGAAATCAATCTCTATCTTTGTCAAATTGCATCCGTAATTTTGCGACCAGATGCTGTTCCTGACAGTCATACCTTTGTAGCGTCTTTTGGCGATATCTTGCGGTATAGGTTTCTTAATTGGATTGAACCGATGTCTTATAAAACCTAATATCCATTTATAGAAGTTTCATGAAGAAATCGAATCACAATCCGGCCGTTAAGAGGTCAAGGAAGCATAATACGCTAAATGGTCAAAAAGCTACGGGTTAAGCATCCATGTGAATGTGCCCAATGGATAACCAAGCGTCTTATCTCATTTAAGAAGCCTCGAGTGAAGCAAACCAAGCGTCTACTCAGAATACAGACCATTATGACGAATGGAGAAGTAATTTTGAATGAAGTATTAAAATATTCAAAGTTCAAGCTTGACCGAAAAATGAGGTACCCTTTTCAATAAAGTTCTGAAGCATCAAATATTTTGATAGAAGCAGACAAAAGCTTCAGGAACTCTAGCAGAAGAAAGATAAAATAAGCCTGAACAAATACAAAAGTAGTAAAGCTGCAAAAGCAAAAACACTGGAGATTTTATCAAGCAACTGCTGCCGACAATCAAGCGTCCGAACCATCGTATTTTGAGGTACACTCGCACAAATGAAGTGATCTTGGTTTGCTTAGAAAGATAGGATAAATACCCGCAAGTTTCTTGAAGAAGTCGAGAGCAGAAACAATCTCTATCTGAGTGAAATTCCTTCTTCAAGATGGAGATGTGATATTGTTCATGAAAATCAGAACATTCAACCGTCTGCTGACAATTTCTGGAGCTTTCGGTGTTCCTATGCATCGACCTTGGTTTCTTTGGAAGGCTCATAGAGCTATCTACAACTATCATGAAGAGGTCGAAAGCGAAATCAATCTCTATCTTCGTCAAATTGTATTCGCAAGTTTGTGACATGATGTTCTTCCTGACAGTCATACCTTTGTAGCGTCTTTGAGCCAAAGCTTGCGCTATAGGTGTCTAAATTGGATGAAACCAGTGCTTTATTAGACCTAATATCCATTTATAAAAGTTTCAAGAAGATATTGAATCACAATCGGACCGCTAAGAGGGTCAAGGAAGCATAATACGGTAAATGGTCAGAAATCTACGAGTTAAATGTCCATGGGAATTTGCCTGGTGGATAACCAAGCGTCTTATCTCATTTAAGAAGCCTCCAGTGAAGCTAACCAAGCGTCTACTCAGAATATAGGCTATTATGGTGAAAGGAGAAGAATTTTGAATGAAATATTAAAATATTCAAAGGTCATGCCTGACCAGAAAATGAGGTACCTTTTCAATAAAGTTCTGAAGCATCAAGAACTGTAACAGGACCAGACAAAAGCTGCAGCAACTCTATTAGAAGAAAGATAAATTAAGCCAGAACAAATACAAAAGTAGTAAAGCTATAAAAGCAAAAACACTGAAGATTGAAGTCAAGCAACTGCTGCCGACAATCAAGAATCCGAAACATCGTATTTTGATGTACAATCGTACCAATGATGTTATCTTGGTTTATCTAGAAAGATATGATAAATACCCACCATTTTCTTGAAGAAGTCGAGATCAGAAACAATCTCTATCTGAGTGAAATTCCTTCTTCCAGAAGGAGATGTGATACTGTTCGTGACAATCAGAACATTCAACCGTCTGCTGACAATTTTTGCAGCTTTCGGTGTTTAAATGTATTGATCTTGGTATTGTTTAAAGGCTCAGAGAACAATCTGCAACCCTCATGAAGAGGTCGAGAGCGAAATCAATCTATATCTTTGTCAAATTGCATCCGTAATTTTGCGACCTGATGCTGTTCCTGACAGTCATACCTTGGTAGCGTCATTTGGCCATATCTTGCGGTATAGGTGTCTTAATAGGATTAAACCGATGTCTTATAAAACCTAATAACCATTTATAGAAGTTTCATGAACAAATCGAATCACAATCCGGCCGTTAAGAGGGTCAAGGAAGCATAATACGCTAAATGGTCAAAAACCTACGGGTTAAACATCCATGTGAATGTGCCCAGTGGATAACCAAGCGTCTTATCTCATTTAAGAAGCCTGCAGTGAAGCTAACCAAGCATCTGCAAAGAATACAGACCATTATGATGAATGGAGAAGTAATTTTGAATGAAGTATTAAAATATTCAAACTTCAAGCTTGACCGGGAAATGAGATGCCCTTTTCAATAAAGTTCTGAAGCATCAAGTACTGTGACAGAAGCAGACAAAAGCTTCAGCAACTCTAGCAGAACAACGATAAAGTAAGCCTGAACAAAAACAAAAGTAGTAAAGCTGCAAAAGCAAAAAGACTGAAGATTTTATCAAGCAACTGCTGCCGATAATCAAGCGTCCGAACCATTGTATTTTGAGGTACACTCGCACAAATGAAGTGATCTTGGTTTACTTATAAAGATAGGATAAATACCCACAAGTTTCCTGAAGAAGTCGAGAGTAGAAAATATCTCTATCTTAGTGAAATTCCTTCTTCAAGATGGAGATGTGATATTGTTCATGAAAATCAGAACATTCAACCGTCTGCTGACAATTTTTGGAGCTTTCGGTGTTCCTTTGCATCGACCTCGATTTCTTTGGAAGGCTCATCGAACTATCTACAACTATCATGAAGAGGTCGAAAGTGAAATCAATCTCTATCTTCATCAAATTGTATCCGTAAGTTTGTGACATGATTCTGTTCTTGACAGTCATACCTTTGTAGTGTCTTTGGGCCGAAGCTTGCGCTATAGGTGTCTAAATTGGATGAAACCGGTGCCTTATTAAAACTAATATGCATTTATAAAAGTTTCATGAATATATTGAATCACAATCGGGCCGCTAAGAGGGTCAAGGAAGCATAATACGGTAAATGGTCAGAAAGAAGTTTGTGACATGAAGCTGTTCCTAATAATCATAACTTTGTAGCGTCTTTGGGCCATATCTTGCGCTATAGGTGTCTGAATTGGATGAAACCGGTGTCTTATTAAACCAAATATCCATTTATAGAAGTTACATGAAGAAATTGAATCACATTCGGGCCGCTAAGAGGGTCAAGGAAGCATAATAAGCTAAATGGTCAAAAAGCGACGAGTAAAACGTCCACGTGAATGTGCGCAGTGGATAACCAAGCGTCTTATCTCATTTAAGATGTCTCCAATGAAGCTAACCAAGCGTCGTCTCAGAATACAGGCCATTATGATGAAAGGAGAAGTAATTTTGAATAAAGTATTAAAATATTCAAAGTCCATGCTTGACCGGAAAATGAGGTAACTTTTCTATAAAGTTCCGAAGCATCAAGTACTGTAACAGAAGTCGACAAAAGCTTCAGCTACTCTAACAGAAGAAAGATAAAATAAGCCTGAACAAATACAAAAGTAGTAAAGCAGCAAAAGCAAAAACACTAAAGATCTTGTCAAGCAACTGCTGCCGACAATCAAGCGTCCGAAACATCGTATTTTGACGTACACTCATCCAAATGAAGTGATCTTGGTTTACATAGAAAGATAAGACAAACGTCCACAAGTTTCCTGCAGAAGTCGAGATCAAAAACAATCTCTATCTGAGTGAAATTCCTTCTTCAAGATGTAGATGTGATACTGTTCGTGACAATCAAAACATTCAACCGTCTACTGACAATTTCTGGAGCTTTTGGTGCTCAAATGCATCAATTTTGGTATCGTTCGAAGGCTCAGAGAACAATCTACAACTCTTACAAAAAGGTCAAGAGCAAAACCAATCTCTATCTTTGCCCAATTGTATCCGTAAGTTTGTGATGTGATGTTGTTCCTGACAGTCATACCTTTGTAGCGCCTGTTGCTCAGATCTTGCCCTATAGCTGTCCGAATTGGATGAAACCGATGTCTCATTAAACCTAATATCCATATACAAGTTTCATGAAGAAATCGAATCACAATCCGGTCGTTAAGAGGGTCAAGGAAGTATAATACGCTAAATGGTGAGAAAGCTACGAATTAAACATCCTTCTGACTGTGCCCAGTTGATAACCAAGCATCTTATCTTATTTTTAGAAGCGTCTATCAAACCAAACCAAGCGTCTACTTAGACTATAGACCATTATGATGAATGGAAAAGTAATTATGAATGAAGTATTAAAATATTCAAAGTTCAAGCTTGACCAGAAAATGAGGTACCCTGTTCAATAAAGTTCTGAAGTATCAAGTACTGTAACAGAAGTGGACAAAAGCTTCAGCAACTCTAACAGAAGAAAGAAAAAATAAGCCTGAACAAATACAAAAGTAGTAAAGCTGCAAAAGCAAAAACACAGAAGATTTTGTCAAGCAACTGCTGCCGACAATCAAGAGTTCGAAATATCATATTTTGACGCTCACTCATTCAAATAAAGTGATCTTAGTTTACATACAAAGATAATATAAATACCCATAGGTTTCCTGAAGAAGTCGAGATCAGAAACAATCTCTATCTGAGTGAAATTCCTTCTTCAAGATGGAGATGTGATACTATCCATGATAATCAGAACATTCAACCGTCTGCTGTCAATTTCTGGAGCTTTCGGTGTTCAAATGCATCGATCTAGGTATCGTTGGAACGCTCATAGAACTATCTGCAACTATCATGAAGAAGTCGAGAGCGAAATCAATCTCTAGCTTTATCAAATTGTATGCGTAAGTTTGTGACGTGATATTGTTCCTAAGAGTCATAACTTTGTAGCATCTTTGGGCCACATCTTGCGCTATAGGTGTCTGAACTGGATGAAACCAGTGTCTTATTAAACCAAACATCCATTTATAGAAGTTACATGAAGAAATTGAATCACATTCGGGCCGCTAAGAGGGTCAAGGAAGCATAATACGCTAAATGGTCAAAAAGCTACGAGTTAAACATCCACGTGAATGTGCCCAGTGGATAACCAAGTGTCTTATCTGATTTAAGAAGCCTCCAATGAAGCTAACCAAGCGTCGACTCAGAATACAGGCCATTATGATGAAAATAGAAGTAATTTTGAATGAAGTATTAAAATATTTAAAGTCCATGCTTGACCGGAAAATGAGGTAACTTTTCTATAAAGTTCTGAAGCATCAAGTACTGTAACAGAAGTAGACAAAAGCTTCAGCTATTCTAACAGAAGAAAGATAAAATAAGCCTGAACAAATACAAAAGTAGTAAAGCTGCAAAAGCAAAAACACTAAAGATTTTGTCAAGCAACTGCTGCCGATAATCAAGCGTCCGAAACATCATATTTTGATGTACACTCGTCCAAATGAAGTGATCTTGGTTTACATACAAAGATAAGACAAACGTCCACAAGCTTCCTGCAGAAGTCGAGATCAAAAACAATCTCTATCTGAGTGAAATTCCATCTTCAAGATGGAAATATGATACTGTTCGTGACAATCAAAACATTCAACCGTCTACTGACAATTTCTGGAGCTTTCGGTGCTCAAATGCATCGATTTTGGTATCGTTCGAAGGCTCAGAGAACAATCTACAACTCTTATGAAAAGGTCAAGAGCGAAATCAATCTCTATCTTTGCCCAATTGTATCCGTAAGTTTGTGATGTGATGTTGTTCCTGACAGTCATACCTTTGTAGCGCTTGTTGCTCACATCTTGCCCAATAGCTGTCCGAATTGGATGAAACCGATGTCTCATTAAACCTAATATCCATATACAAGTTTCATGAAGAAATCGAATCACAATCCGGTCGTTAAGAGGGTCAAGGAAGTATAATACGCTAAATGGTGAGAAAGCTACGAATTAAACATCCTTGTGAATGTGCCCAGTTGATAACCAAGCATCTTATCTTAATTTTAGAAGCGTCTAGCAAACCAAACCAAGCGTCTACTTAGACTATAGACCATTATGATGAATGGAAAAGTAATTATGAATGAAGTATTAAAATATTCAAAGTTCAAGCTTGACCAGAAAATGAGGTACCCTGTTCAATAAAGTTCTGAAGTATCAAGTACTGTAACAGAAGTGGACAAAAGCTTCAGCAACTTTAACAGAAGAAATAAAAAATAAGCCTGAACAAATACAAAAGTAGTAAAGCTGCAAAAGCAAAAACACAGAAGATTTTGTCAAGCAACTGCTGCCGACAATCAAGAGTTCGAAATATCATATTTTGACGTACACTCATTCAAATGAAGTGATCTTAGTTTACATACAAAGATAATATAAATACCCATAGGTTTCCTGAAGAAGTCGAGATCAGAAACAATCTCTATCTGAGTGAAATTCCTTCTTCAAGATGGAGATGTGATACTATCCATGATAATCAGAACATTCAACCGTCTGCTGTCAATTTCTGGAGCTTTCGGTGTTCAAATGCATCGATCTAGGTATCGTTGGAACGCTCATAGAACTATCTGCAACTATCATGAAGAAGTCGAGAGCGAAATCAATCTCTAGCTTTATCAAATTGTATGCGTAAGTTTGTGACGTGATTTTGTTCCTAACAGTCATAACTTTGTAGCATCTTTGGGCCACATCTTGCGCTGTAGGTGTCTGAACTGGATGAAACCAGTGTCTTATTAAACCAAATATCCATTTATAGAAGTTACATGAAGAAATTGAATCACATTCAGGCCGCTAAGAGGGTCAAGGAAGCATAATACGCTAAATGGTCAAAAAGCTACGAGTTAAACATCCACGTGAATGTGCCCAGTGGATAACCAAGTGTCTTATCTGATTTAAGAAGCCACCAATGAAGCTAACCAAGCGTCGACTCAGAATACAGGCCATTATGATGAAAATAGAAGTAATTTTGAATGAAGTATTAAAATATTTAAAGTCCATGCTTGACCGGAAAATGATGTAACTTTTCTATAAAGTTCTGAAGCATCAAGTACTGCAACAGAAGTAGACAAAAGCTTCAGCTATTCTAACAGAAGAAAGATAAAATAAGCCTGAACAAATACAAAAGTAGTAAAGCTGCAAAAGCAAAAACACTAAAGATTTTGTCAAGCAACTGCTGCCGATAATCAAGCGTCCGAAACATCATATTTTGACGTACACTCGTCCAAATGAAGTGATCTTGGTTTACATACAAAGATAAGACAAACGTCCACAAGTTTCCTGCAGAAGTCGAGATCAAAAACAATCTCTATCTGAGTGAAATTCCATCTTCAAGATGGAGATGTGATACTGTTCGTGACAATCAAAACATTCAACCGTCTACTGACAATTTCTGGAGCTTTCGGTGCTCAAATGCATCGATTTTGGTATCGTTCGAAGGCTTAGAGAACAATCTACAACTCTTATGAAAAGGTCAAGAGCGAAATCAATCTCTATCTTTGCCCAATTGTATCCGTAAGTTTGTGATGTGATGTTGTTCCTGACAGTCATACCTTTGTAGCGCCTGTTGCTCACATCTTGCCCAATAGCTGTCCGAATTGGATGAAACCGATGTCTCATTAAACCTAATATCCATATACAAGTTTCATGAAGAAATCGAATCACAATCCGGTCGTTAAGAGGGTCAAGGAAGTATAATACGCTAAATGGTGAGAAAGCTACGAATTAAACATCCTTGTGAATGTGCCCAGTTGATAACCAAGCATCTTATCTTATTTTTAGAAGCGTCTAGCAAGCCAAACCAAGCGTCTACTTAGACTATAGACCATTATGATGAATGGAAAAGTAATTATGAATGAAGTATTAAAATATTCAAAGTTCAAGCTTGACCAGAAAATGAGGTACCCTGTTCAATAAAGTTCTGAAGTATCAAGTACTGTAACAGAAGTGGACAAAAGCTTCAGCAACTCTAACAGAAGAAATAAAAAATAAGCCTGAACAAATACAAAAGTAGTAAAGCTGCAAAAGCAAAAACACAGAAGATTTTGTCAAGCAACTGCTGCCGACAATCAAGAGTTCGAAATATCATATTTTGACGTACACTCATTCAAATGAAGTGATCTTAGTTTACATACAAAGATAATATAAATACCCATAGGTTTCCTGAAGAAGTCGAGATCAGAAACAATCTCTATCTGAGTGAAATTCCTTCTTCAAGATGGAGATGTGATACTATCCATGATAATCAGAACATTCAACCGTCTGCTGTCAATTACTGGAGCTTTCGGTGTTCAAATGCATCGATCTAGGTATCGTTGGAACGCTCATAGAACTATCTGCAACTATCATGAAGAAGTCGAGAGCGAAATCAATCTCTAGATTTATCAAATTGTATGCGTAAGTTTGTGACGTGATATTGTTCCTAACAGTCATAACTTTGTAGCATCTTTGGGCCACATCTTGCGCTGTAGGTGTCTGAACTGGATGAAACCAGTGTCTTATTAAACCAAATATCCATTTATAGAAGTTACATGAAGAAATTGAATCACATTCGGGCCGCTAAGAGGGTCAAGGAAGCATAATACGCTAAATGGTCAAAAAGTTATGAGTTAAACATCCACGTTAATGTGCCCCGTGGATAACCAAGCGTCTTATCTCATTTAAGAAGCCTCCAATGAAGGTTACTAAGCGTCGACTTAGAATACAAGCCATTATGATAAAAGGAGAAGTAATTTTGAATGAAGTGTTAAAATATGCAAAGTCCATGCTCGACTGGAAAATGAGGTACCTTTTCAATAAAGTTCTGAAGCTTCAAGTACTGTAACAGTAGTATACAGAAGCTTCAGCTACTCTAACAGAAGAAAGACAAAATAAACCCGAACAAATACAAAAGTAGTAAAGCTGCAAAAGCAAAAACACTAAAGATTTTGTCAAGCAACTGCTGCCGAAAATCTAGCATCCGAAACATGGTATTTTGACGTACACTCGTCCAAATGCAGTGATCTTGGTTTATATAGAAAGATAAGATAAATACCCACAAGTTTCTGGAAGAAGTCGAGATCAGAAACAATCTCTATCTGAGTGAAATTCCTTCTTCAAGATGGAGATGTGATACTGTTCGTGACAATCAGAACATTCAACCGTCTACTGACAATTTCTGGAGCTTTCGGTGCTCAAATGCATGGATCTTGGTATCGTTGGAAGGCTCATAGAACTATCTGCAACTATCATGAAGAAGTCGAGAGCGAAATCAATCTCTATCTTCGTCAAATTGTATCCGTAAGTTTGTGATGTGATGTTGTTCCAGACAGTCATACCTTTGTAGTGCCTGTTGCCCAGATCTTGCGCTATAGGCGTCCGAATTGGATGAAACAGATGTCTCATTAAACCTAATATCGATATATACATGTTTCATGAAGAAATCGAATCACAATCCGGTCGTTAAGAGGGTCAAGGAAGCATAATACGCTAAATGGTGAGAAAGCTACGAGTTAAACATCCATGTGAATGTGCCCAGTTGATAACCAAGCATCTTATCTAATTTAAGAAGCGTCTTGTGAAGCTAACCAAGCGTCTACTCAGAATTTGATGAAACCGGTGTCTTATTAAACCTGATATCCATTTATAGAAGTTTCATGAAGAAATTGAATCACATTCGGGCCGCTAAGAGGGTCAAGGAAGCATAATACGTTAAATGGTCAAAAAGCTACAAGTTAAACATCCATGTGAATGTGCCCAGTGGATAACCAAGCATCTTATCTTGTTTAAGAAGCCTCCAATGAAGCTAACCAAGCGTCGACTCAGAATATAGGCCATTATGATGAAAGGAGAAGTAATTTTGAATGAAGTATTAAAATATTCAAAGTCCATGCTTGGACGGAAAATGGGGTACCTTTTCAATAAAGTTCTGAAGCAACAAGTACTGTAACAGAAGTAGACAAAATATTCAGCTACTCTAACAAAAGAAAGATAAAATAAGCCTGAACAAATACAAAAGTAGTAAAGCTGCAAAAGCAAAAACACTAAAGATTTTGTCAAGCAATTGCTGCCGACAATCAAGCCTGCGAAACATCGTATTTTGACTAACACTCATCCAAATGAAGTGATCTTGGTTTACATAGAAAGATAAGATAAATACCCACAAGTTTCCTGAAGAAGACGAGATTAGAAAAATCTCTATCTGAGTGAAATTCCTTCTTCAAGATGGAGATGTGATACAGTTCGTGACAATCAGAACATTCAACCATCTACTGACAATTTCTGGAGCTTTCGGTGCTCAAATGCATCGATCTTAGTATCGTTGGAAGGTTCAGAGAACAATCTGCAACTCTTATGAAAAGGTCGAGAGTGAAATCAATCTCTATCTTTGTCAAATTTTATCCGTAAGTTTGTGATGTGATGTGGTTCCTGATAGTCATACCTTTGTAGCGCCGATTGCCAAGATCTTGCGCTATTGGTGTCCAAATTGGATGAATCCGATGTCTCATTAAACCTAATATCCATATATAAAAGTTTTATGAAGAAATCGAATCACAATCCGGTCGTTAAGAGGGTCAAGGAAGCATAATACGCTAAATGGTGAGAAAGCTACGAGTTAAACATCAATGTGAATGTGCCCAGTTGATAATCAAGCATCTTATCCCATTTAAGAAGTGTCTAGTGAAGCTAACCAAGCGTCTACTCAGAATACAGACCATTATGATGAATGGAGAAGTAATTTTGAATGAAGTGTTAAAATATTCAAAGTTCAACCTTGACCGGAAAATGAGGTACCCTGTTCAATAAAGTTCTGAAGCATCAAGTGCTGAAACTGAAGCAAACAAAAGCTTCAGCTACTCTAACAGAAGAAGGACAAAATAAGTCTGAACAAATACAAAAGTAGTAAAGCAGCAAAAGCAAAAACACTAAAGATTTTATCAAGCAACTGCTACCTACAATCAAGCATCCGAAACATCGTATTTTGGCGTATACTCGTCCAAATGAAGTGATCTTGGTTTACATAGAAAGATAAGATAAATACCCACAAGTTTCCTGAAGAAGACGAGATCAGAAACAATCTCTATCTGAGTGAAATTCCTTCTTCAAGATGGAGATGTGATACTGTTCGTGACAATCAGAACATTCAACCGTCTACTGACAATTTCTGGAGCTTTCGGTGCTCAAATGCATCGATCTTGGTATCGTTCGAAGGCTTAAAGAACAAACTGCAACTCTTATGAAAAGGTTGAGAGTGTAATCAATCTCTATCTTTGTCAAATTGTATCCGTAAGTTTGTGATGTGATGTTCTTCCTGACATTCATTCCTTTGTAGCGCCTGTTGGCTAGATCTTGCGCTGTAGCTGTCCGAATTGGATGAATCCGATGTCTCATTAAACCTAATATCCATATACAAGTTTCATGAAGAAATCGAATCACAATCCGGTCGTTAAGAGGGTCAAGGAAGCATAATAGGCTAAATGGTGAGAAAGCTATGAGTTAAACATCCATGTCAATGTGCCCAGTCGATAACCAAGCATCTTATCTCATTTAAGAAGCGTCTAGTGAAGCTAACCAAGCATCTACTCAGAATACAGACCATTATGATGAATGGAGAAGTAATTTCGAATGAAGTATTAAAATATTCAAAGTTCAAGCTTGACCAGAAAATGAGGTACCCTGTTCAATAAAGTTCTGAAGCATCAAGTACTGTAACTGAAGCAAACAAAAGCTTCAGCAACTCTAACAGAAGAAAGAAAAAATAAGCCTGAACAAATACAAAAGTAGTAAAGCTGTAAAAGCAAAAACACTGAAGATTTTGTCAAGTAACTGCTACCGATAATCAAGCGTTCGAAATATCGTATTTTGACGTACACTCATCCAAATGAAGTGATCTTCGTTTACAAAGAAAGATAAGATAAATACCCACAAGTTTCCTGAAGAAGTCAAGATCATAAACAATCTTTATCTGAGTGAAATTCCTTCTTCAAGATGGAGATGTGATACTGTCCGTGATAATCAAAACATTCAACCGTTTGCTGACAATTTCTGGAGCTTTCGATGTTCAAATGCATCGATCTAGGTATCGTTGGAAGGCTCATAAAAATATCTACAACTATCATGAAGAAGTCGAGAGCGAAGTCAATCTCTATCTTTGTCAAATTATATGTGTAAGTTTGTGACGTGAGGCTGTTCCTAACAGTCACAACTTCGTAGCGTCTGTGGGCCATATCTTTCGCTATAGGCATCTGAATTGGGTGAAAACGGTGTCTTATTAAACCTAATATCCATTTATGGAAGTTACATGAAGAAATCGAATCACATTCGGGCCGCTAAGAGGGTCAAGGAGCATAATACGCTAAATGGTCAAAAAGCCACGGGTAAAACATTCATGTGAATGTGCCAGTGGATAACCGAGCGTCTTATCTCATTTAAGAAGCCTCAAATGAAGCTAACCAAGCGTCATCTCAGAATACAGGCCGTTATGACGAAAGGAGAAGTAATTTTGAATGATGTATTAAAATATTCAAAGTCCATGCTTGACCGGAAAATGAGGTACCTTTTCAAAAAAGTTCTGAAGCATCAAGTACTGTAACAAATGTAGACAAAATCTTCAGCTACTCTAACAGAAGTAAGATAAAATAAGCCTGTGTAAAGCTGCAAAAGCAAAAAAACTAAAGATTTTGTCAAGCAACTGCTGCCGACAATCAAGCGTCCGAAACATGGTATTTTGACGTACACTCATCCAAATGAAGTGATCTTGGTTTATATAGAAAGATAAGATAAATACCCACAAGTTTCCTGAAGAAGACGAGATCAGAAACAATCTTTATCTCAGTGAAATTCCTTCTTCAAGATGGAGATGTGATGCTGTTCGTGACAATCAGAACATTCAACCGTCCACTGACAATTTCTGGAGCTTTCGGTGCTCAAATGCATCGATCTTGGTATCGTAGGAAGGTTCGAAGAACAATCTGCAACTCTTATGAAAAGGTCGAGAGCGAAATCAATCTCTATCTTTGTCAAATTGTATCCGTAAGTTTGTGACGTGATGTTGTTCCTGACAGTCATACCTTTGTAGCGCCTGTTGTCCAGATCTGGCGCTATAGGTGTCCGAATTGGATGAAACCGATGTCTCATTCAACCTAATATCCAAATATACAAGTTTTATGAAGAAATCGAATCACAATACGGTTGTTAAGAGGGTCAAGGAAGCATAATACGCTAAATGGTGAGAAAGCTACGAGTTAAACATCCATGTGAATGTGCCCAATCGATAACCAAGCATCTTATCTCATTTAAGAAGAGTCTAGTGAAGCTAACCAAGCGTCTACTCAGAATACAGACCATTATGATGAATGGAGATGTAATTTTGAATGAAGTATTAAAATATTCAAAGTTCAAGCTTGACAGGAAAATGAGGTACCTTTTCAATAAAGTTCTAAAGCATCAAGTACTGTAACAGAAGTAGACAAAAGCTTCAGCTACTCTAACAGAAGAAAGACAAAATAAGCCTGAACAAACACAAAAGTAGTAAAGCTGCAAAAGCAAAAACACTAAAGATTTTATCAAGCAACTGCTGCGGATAATCAAGCATCCAAAACATCGTATTTTGGCGTACACTCGTCCAAATGAAGTGATCTTGGTTTGCATACAAAGATAAGATAAATACCCACAAGTTTCCTGCAGAAGTCGAGATCAGAAACAATCTCTATCTGAGTGAAATTCCTTCTTCAAGATGGAGATGTGATGCTGTTCGTGACAATCAGAACATTCAACCGTCTACTGACAATTTCTGGAGCTTTCGGTGCTCAAATGCATCGATCTTGGTATCGTAGGAAGGTTCAGAGAACAATCTGCAACTCTTATGAAAAGGTCGAGAGCGAAATCAATCTCTATCTTTGTCAAATTGTATCCGTAAGTTTCTGATGTGTTGTTGTTCCTGACAGTCATACCTTTGTAGCGCTCGTTGGCCAGATCTTGCGCTGTAGCTGTCCGAATTGGATGAAACCGATGTCTCATTCAACCTAATATCCATATATACAAGTTTTATGAAGAAATCGAATCACAATACGGTTGTTAAGAGGGTCAAGGAAGCATAATACGCTAAATGGTGAGAAAGCTGCGAGTTAAACATCCATGTGAATGTGCCCAATCGATAACCAAGCATCTTATCTCATTTAAGAAGCGTCTAGTGAAGCTAACCAAGCGTCTACTCAGAATACAGACCATTATGATAAATGGAGAAGTAATTTTGAATGAAGTATTAAAATATTCAAAGTTCAAGCTTGACCGGAAAATGAGGTACCTTTTCAATAAAGTTCTGAAGCATCAAGTACTGTAACAGAAGCAGACAAAAGCTTCAGCTACTCTAACAGAAGAAAGACAAAATAAGCCTGAACAAACACAAAAGTAGTAAAGCTGCAACAACAAAAACACTAAAGATTTTATCAAGCAACTGCTGCCGATAATCAAGCGTCCAAAACATCGTATTTTGGCGTACACTCGTCCAGATGAAGTGATCTGTGTTTACATAGACAGACAAGATAAATACCCACAAGTTTCCTGAAGAAGTTGAGATCAGAAACAATCTCAATCTGAGTGAAATTCCTTCTTCAAGATGGAGATGTGATGTTGTTCGCGACAATCAGAACATTCAACCGTCTACTGACAATTTTTGGAGCCTTCGGTGCTCAAATGCATCGATCTTGGTATCGTTCGAAGGCTCAGAGAATAATCTACAACTCTTATGAAAAGGTTGAGTGCGTAATCAATCTCTATCTTTGTCAAATTGTATCCGTAAGTTTGTAATGTGATGTTGTTCCTGACAGTCATACCTTTGTAGCGCCTATTGGCTAGATCTTGCGCTGAAGCATCAAGTACTGTAACAGAAGTAGACAAAAGCTTCAGCTACTCTAACAGAAGAAAGACAAAATAAGCCTAAACAAATACAAAAGTAGTAAAGCTGCAAAAACAAAAACACTAAAGATTTTATCATGCAACTGCTGCCGACAATCAAGCATCCGAAACATCGTATTTTGGCGTACACTCGTCCAAATGAAGTGATCTTGGTTTACATAGAAAGATAAGATAAATACCCACAAGTTTCCTGAAGAAGTCGATATCAGAAACAATCTCTTTCTGAGTGAAATTCCTTCTTCAACATGGAGATGTGATATTGTCCGTGATAATCAGAACATTCAACTGTCTGCTGACAATTTCTGGAGCTTTTGGTGTTCAAATGCATCGATCTAGGTATCATTGGAAGGCTCATAGAAATATCTGCAACTATCATGAAGAAGTCGAGAGCGAAGTCAATCTCTATCTTTGTCAAATTGTATGTGTAAGTTTGTGACGTGAGCCTGTTCCTAACAGTCACAACTTTGTAGCGTCTTTTGGCCATATCTTTCGCTATAGGTGTCTGAATTGGGTGAAACCGATGTCTTATTAAACCTAATATCCATTTATAGAAGTTACCTGAAGAAATTGAATCACATTCGGGCCGCTAAGAGGGTCAAGGAAGCATAATACGATAAATGGTCAAAAAGCTACGGGTAAAACATCCATGTGAATGTGCCCGGTGGATAACCGAGCGTCTTATCTCATTTAAGAAGCCTCAAATGAAGCTAACCAAGCGTCGACTCAGAATACAGGCCGTTATGACGAAGGAGAAGTAATTTTGAATGAAGTATTAAAATATTCAATGTCCATGCTTGATCGGAAAATGAGGTACCTTTTCAAAAAAGTTCTGATGCATCAAGTACTGTAACGGATGTAGACAAAATCTTCAGCTACTCTAAGAGAACAAAGATAAAATAAGTCTGTGTAAAGCTGCAAAAGCAAAAACACTAATGATTTTGTCAAGCAACTGCTGCCGACAATCAAGCGTCCGAAACATGGTATTTTGACGTACACTCGTCCAAATGAAGTGATCTTGGTTTACATAGAAAGATAAGATAAATACCCACAAGTTTGCTGAAGAAGTCGAGATCAGAAACAATCTCTATCTGAGTGAAATTCCTTCTTCAAGATGGAGATGTGATACTGTTCGTGACAATCAGAACATTCAACCGTCTACTGACAATTTCTGGAGCTTTCGGTGCTCAAATGCATCGATCTTGGTATCGTTGGAAGGTTCAGAGAACAATCTGCAACTCTTATGAAAAAGTCGAGAGCGAAATCAATCTCTATCTTTGTCAAATTGTATCCGTAAGTTTGTGATGTGATGTTGTTCCTGACAGTCATACCTTTGTAGCGCCTGTTGCCCAGATCTTGCGCTATAGGTGTCCGAATTGGGTGAATCCGATGTCTCATTAATCCTAATATCCATATATACAAGTTTTATGAAGAAATCGAATCACAATCCGGTCGTTAAGAGGGTCAAGGAAGCATAATACGCTAAATGGTCAAAAATCTGCGGGTAAAACATCCATGTGAATGTGCCAGTGGATAACCGGGCGTCTTATCTCATTTAAGAAGCCTCAAATGAAGCTAACCAAGCGTCGACTCAGAATACAGGCCATTATGATGAAAGGAGAAGTAATTTTGACTGAAGTATTAAAATATTCAAAGTCCATGCTGGACCGGAAAATGAGGTAACTTTTCAAAAAAGTTCTGGAGCATCAAGTACTGTAACAGATGTAGACAAAATCCTCAGCTACTCTAACAGAAGAAAGATAAAATAAGCCTGTGTAGAGCTGCAAAAGCAAAAACACTAAAGATTTTGTCAAGCAACTGCTGCCGACAATCAAGCGTCCGAAACATGGTATTTTGACGTGCACTCATCCAAATGAAGTGATCTTGGTTTATATAGAAAGATAAGATAAATACCCACAAGTTTCCTGAAGAAGACGAGATCAGAAACAATCTCTATCTGAGTGAAATTCCTTCTTCAAGATGGAGATGTGATACTGTTCGTGACAATCAGAACATTCAACCGTCTACTGACAATTTCTGGAGCTTTCGGTGCTCAAATGCATCGATCTTGGTATCGTTGGAAGGTTCAGAGAACAATCTGCAACTCTTATGAAAAAGTCGAGAGCGAAATCAATCTCTATCTTTGTCAAATTGTATCCGTAAGTTTGTGATGTGATGTTGTTCCTGACAGTCATACCTTTGTAGCGCCTATTGCCCAGATCTTGCGCTATAGGTGTCCGAATTGGATGAAACCGATGTCTCATTAAACCTAATATCCATATATACAAGTTTTATGAAGAAATCGAATCGCAATCCGGTCGTTAAGAGGGACAAGGAAGCATAATACGCTAAAGGGTGAGAAAGCTACGAGTTAAACATCCATGTGAATGTGCCCAGTTGATAACCAAGCATCTTATCTCATTTGAGAAGCGTCTAGTGAAGCTAACCAAGCGTCTACTCAGAATACAGACCATTATGATGAATGGAGAAGTAGTTTTGAATGAAGTATTAAAATATTCAAAGTTCAAGCTTGACCAGAAAATGAGGTACCCTGTTCAATAAAGTTCTGAAGCATCAAGTGCTGAAAATGAAGCAAACAATAGCTTCAGCAACTCTAACAGAAGAAAGAAAAAATAAGCCTGAACAAATACAAAAGTAGTAAAGCTGCAAAAGCAAAAACACTGAAGATTTTGTCAATCAATTGCTGCCGACAATCAAGCGTTCGAAATATCGTATTTTGACATACACTCGTCCAAATGAAGTGATCTTGGTTTAAATGGAAAGATAAGACAAATACCCACAAGTTTCCTGATGAAGTCGAGATCAGAAACAATCTTTATCTGAGTGAAATTCCTTCTTCAAGATGGAGATGTGATACTGTCCGTGATAATCAGAACATTCAACCGTCTGCTGACAATTTCTGGAGCTTTCGGTGTTCAAATGCATCGATCTAGGTATCGTTGGAAGGCTCATAGAAATATCTGCAACTATCATGAAGAAGTCGAGAGCGAAGTCAATCTCTATCTTTGTCAAATTGTATGCGTAAGTTTGTGACGTGAGGCTGTTCCTAACAGTCGAAACTTTGTAGCGTCTTTGGGCCATATCTTGCGCTATAGGTGTCTAAATTGGGTGAAACTAGTGTCTTATTAAACCTAATATCCATTTATAGAAGTTGCATGAAGAAATTGAATCACATTCGGGCCGCTAAGAGGATCAAGGAAGCATAATACGCTAAATGGTCAAAAAGCTACGAGTAAAACATCCATTTGAATGTGCCCGGTGAATAACTGAGCGTCTTATCTCATTTAGGATGCCTCCAATGAAGCCAACCAAGCGTCGACTCAAAATACAGGCCATTATGATGAAAGGAGAAGTAATTTTGAGCGAAGTATTAAAATATTCAAAGTCCATGCTTGACCGGAAAATGAGGTACCTTTTCAATAAAGTTTTGAAGCATCAAGTACTGTAATAGAAGTAGGCAAAATCTTCAGCTACTCTAACAGAAGAAAGATAAAATAAGCCTGAACAAATACAAAAGTAGTAAAGCTAGAAAAGAAAAAACACTAAAGATTTTGTGAAGCAACTGCTGCCGACAATCAAGCGTCCGAAACATGGTATTTTGACGTACACTCGTCCAAATTAAGTGATCTTTTTTTACATAGAAAGATAAGATAAATACCGACAAGTTTCCTGAAGAAGTCGAGATCAGAAACAACATCTATCTGAGTGAAATTCCTTCTTCAAGATGGAGATGTGATACTGTTCGTGACAATCAGAACATTCAACCGTCTACTGACAATTTCTGGAGCTTTCGGTGCTCAAATGCATCGAACTTGGTATCGTAGGAAGGTTCAAAGAACAATCTGCAACTCTTATGAAAAGGTCGAGAGCGAAATCAATCTCTATCTTTGTCAAATTGTATCCGTAAGTTTGTGATGTGATGTTGTTCCTGAACGTCATACCTTTGTAGCGCCTGTTGCCCAGATCTTGCGCTATAGGTGTCCGAATTGGATGAAACCGATGTCTCATTCAACCTAATATCCATATATACAAGTTTTATGAAGAAATCGAATCACAATACGGTCGTTAAGAGGGTCAAGGAAGCATAATACGCTAAATGGTGAGAAAGCTATGAGTTAAACATCCATGTGAATGTGCCCAATCGATAACCAAGCATCTTATCTCATTTAAGAAGAGTCTAGTGAAGCTAACCAAGCGTCTACTCAGAATACAGGCCATTACGATGAATGCAGAAGTAATTTTGAATGAAGTATTAAAATATTCAAAGTCTATGCTTGAACGGAAATTGAGGTACCTTTTCAATAAAGTTCTGAAGCATCAAGTACTGTAATAGAAGTAGACAAAAGCTTTAGCTACTCTAATAGAAGAAAGACAAAATAAGCCTGAACAAATACAAAAGTAGTAAAGCTGTGAAAGCAAAAACACTAAAGATTTTATCAAGCAATTGCTGCCGACAATCAAGCGTCCGAAACATCGTATTTTGGCGTACGCTCGTCCAATTGAAGTGATCTTGGTTTACATAGAAAGATAAGATAAATACCCATAAGTTTCCTGAAGAAGTCGAGATCAGAAACAATCTCTATCTGAGTGAAATTCCTTCTTCAAGATGGAGATGTGATGCTGTTCGTGACAATCAGAACATTCAACCGTCTACGGACAATTTCTGGAGCTTTCGGTGCTCAAATGCATCGATCTTGGTATCGTTCGAAGGCTCAGAGAACATTCTACAACTCTTATGAAAAGGTTGAGAGCGAAATCAATCTCTATCTTTGTCAAATTGTATCCGTAAGTTTGTAATGTGATGTTGTTCCTGACAGTCATACCTTTGTAGCGCATGTTGGCTAGATCTTGCGCTGTAGCTGTCCGAGTTGGATGAATCTGATGTCTCATTAAACCTAATATCCATATACAAGTTTCATGGAGAAATCGAATCACAATCCGGTCGTTAAGAGGGTCAAGGAAGCATAATACGCTAAATGGTGAGAAAGCTACGCGTTAAACATCCATGTGAATGTGTCCAGTCGATAACCAAGCATCTTATCTCATTTAAGAAGCGTCTAGTGAAGCTAACCAAGCGTCTACTCAGAATACAGACCATTATGATGAATGGAGAAGTAGTTTTGAATGAAGTATTAAAATATTCAAAGTTCAAGCTTGACCAGAAAATGAGGTACCCTGTTCAATAAAGTTCTGAAGCATCAAGTATTGTAACTGAAGCAAACAAAAGCTTCAGCTACTCTAACAGAAGAATGACAAAATAAGCCTAAACAAATACAAAAGTAATAAAGCTGCAAAAACAAAAACACTAAAGATTTTATCAAGCAACTGCTGCAGACAATCAAGCGTTCGAAACATAGTATTTTGGCGTACACTCGTCCAAATGAAGTGATCTTGGTTTACATAGAAAGATAAGATAAATACCCACAAGTTTCCTGAAGAAGTCGAGATCAGATACAATCTCTATCTTAGTGAAATTCCTTCTTCAAGATGGAGATGTGATACTGTCCGTGATAATCAGAACATTCAACCGTCTGCTGACAATTTCTGGAGCTTTTTGTGTTCAAATGCATCGATCTAGGTATCATTGGAAGACTCATCGAAATATCTGCAACTGTCATGAAAAAGTCGAGAGCGAAGTCAATCTCTATCTTTGTCAAATTGTATGTGTAAGTTTGGGACGTGAGCCTATTCCTAACAGTCACAACTTTGTAGAGTCTTTTAGCCATATCTTTCGCTATAGGTGTCTGAATTGGGTGAAACCGATGTCTTATTAAACCTAATATCCATTTATAGAAGTTACATGAAGAAATTGAATCACATTCGGGCCGCTAAGAGGGTCAAGGAAGCATAATACGCTAAATGGTCAAAAAGCTACGGGTAAAACATCCATGTGAATGTGCCCGGTGGATAACCGAGCGTCTTATCTCATTTAAGAAGCCTCAAATGAAGCTAACCAAGCGTCGACTCAGAATGCAGGCCATTATGACGAAGGAGAAGTAATTTTGAATGAAGTATTAAAATATTCAATGTCCATGCTTGACCGGAAAATGAGGTACCTTTTCAAAAAAGTTCTGAAGCATCAAGTACTGTAACAGATGTAGACAAAATCTTCAGCTACTCTAACAGAAGAAAGATAAAATAAGCCTGTGTAAAGCTGCAAAAGCAAAAACACTAAAGATTTGCCAAGCAACTGCTGCCGACAATCAAGCGTCGGAAACATGGAATTTTGACGTACACTCGTCCAAATGAAGTGATCTTGGTTTACATAGAAAGATAAGATAAATACCCACAAGTTTGCTGAAGAAGTCGAGATCAGAAACACTCTCTATCTGAGTGAAATTCCTTCTTCAAGATGGAGATGTGATACTATTCGTGACAATCAGAACATTCAACCGTCTACTGACAATTTCTGGAGCTTTCGGTGCTCAAATGCATCGATCTTGGTATCGTTGGAAGGTTCAGAGAACAATCTGCAACTCTTATGAAAAGGTCGAGGGCGAAATCAATATCTATGTTTGTCAAATTGTATCCATAAGTTTGTGATGTGATGTTGTTCCTGACAGTCATACCTTTGTTGCGCCTGTTGCCCAGATCTTGCGCTATAGGTGTCCAAATTGGATGAATCCGATGTCTCATTAAACCTAATATCCATATATAAAAGTTTTATGAGGAAATCGAATCACAATCCGGTCGTTAAGAGGGTCAAGGAAGCATAATACGCTAGATGGTGAGAAAGCTACGAGTTAAACATCAATGTGATTGTGCCCAGTTGATAACCAAGCATCTTTTCTCTTTTTAGAAGCGTCTAGTGAAGCTAACCAAGCGTCTACTCAGAATACAGACAATTATGATGAATGGAGAAGTAATTTTGAATGAAGTGTTAAAATATTCGAAGTTCAAGCATGACCGGAAAATGAGGTACCCTGTTCAATAAAGTTCTGAAGTATCAAGTGCTGAAACTGAAGCAAACAAAAGCTTCAGCTACTCTAACAAAAGAAAGGCAAAATAAGCCTGAACAAATACAAAAGTAGTAAAGCTGCAAAAGCAAAAACACTAAAGATTTTATCAAGCAACTGCTACCGACAATCAAGCATCCGAAACATCGTATTTTTGCGTACACTCGTCCAAATGAAGTGATCTTGGTTTACATAGAAAGATAAGATAAATACCCACAAGTTTCCTGAAGAAGTCGAGACCAGAAACAATCTCTATCTGAGTGAAATTCCTTCTTCAAGATGGAGATGTGATGTTGTTCGTGACAATCAGAACATTCAACCATCTACCGACAATTTCTGGAGCATTCGGTGCTCAAATGCATCGATCTTCGTATCGTTCGAAGGCTTAGAGAACAAACTGCAACTCTTATGAAAAGGTCGAGAGCGAAAACACTAAAGATTTGTCAAGCAACTACTGCCGACAATCAAGCGTCCGAAACATGGTATTTTGACGTACACTCGTTCAAATGAAGTGATCTTGGTTTACATAGAAAGATAAGATAAATACCCACAAGTTTACTGAAGAAGTCGAGATCAGAAACAATCTTTATCTAAGTGAAATTCCTTCTTCAAGATGGAGATGTGATACTGTTCGTGATAATCAGAACATTCAACCGTCTACTGATAATTTCTGGAGCTTTCGGTGCTCAAATGCATCGATCTTGGTATCGTTGGAAGGTTCAGAGAACAATCTGCAACTCTTATGAAAAAGTCGAGAGCGAAATCAATCTCTATCTTTGTCAAATTGTATCCGTAAGTTTGTGATGTGATGTTGTTCCTGACAGTCATACCTTTGTAGCGCCCGTTGGCTAGATCTTGCGCTGTAGCTGTCCGAATTGGATGAATCCGATGTCTCATTAAACCTAATATCCAGATACAAGTTTTATGAAGAAATTGAATCACAATCCGGTCGTTAAGAGGGTCAAGGAAGCATAATACGCTAAATGGTGAGAAAGCTACGAGTTAAACATCCATGTCAATGTGCCCAGTCGATAACCAAGCATCTTATCTCATTTAAGAAGCGTCTAGTGAAGCTAACCAAGCATCTACTCAAAATACAGACCATTATGATGAATGGAGAAGTAGTTTTGAATGAAGAATTAAAATATTCAAAGTTCAAGCTTGACCAGAAAATGAGGTACCCTGTTCAATAAAGTTCTGAAGCATCAAGTACTGTGACTGAAGCAAACAAAAGCTTCAGCAACTCTAACAGAAGAAAGAAAAAAGAAGCCTGAACAAATACAAAAGTAGTAAAGCTGCAAAAGCAAAAACACTGAAGATTTTATCAAGCAACTGCTACCGATAATCAAGCATTCGAAATATCGTATTTTGACGTACACTCGTCCAAATGAAGTGATCTAGGTTTACATAGAAAGATAAGATAAATACCCACAAGTTTCCAGAAGAAGTCAAGATCAGAAATAATCTTTATCTGAGTGAAATTCCTCCTTCAAGATGGAGATGTGATATTGTCCGTGATAATCAGAACATTCAACCGTCTGCTGACAATTTCTGGAGCTTTCGGTGTTCAAATGCATTGATCTAGGTATCGTTGGAAGGCTCATAGAAATATCTGCAACTATCATGAAGAAGTCGACAGCAAAGTCAATCTCTATCTTTGTCAAATTGTATGTGTAAGTTTGTGACGTGAGGCTGTTCCTAACAGTCACAACTTTGTAGCGTCTTTGGGCCATATCTTGCGCTATAGGTGTCTAAATTGGGTGAAACCGGTGTCTTATTAAACCTAATATCCATTTACAGAAGTTACATGAAGAAATTGAATAACATTCGGGCCGCTAAGAGGGTCAAGGAAGCATAATACGCTAAATGGTCAAAAAGCTACGAGTAAAACGTCCATGTGAATGTGCCCGGTGGATAACCGAGCGTCTTATCTCATTTAGGAAGCCTCTAATGAATCCAACCAAGCGTCGACTCAAAATACAGGCCATTATGATGAAAGGAGAAGTAATTTTGAATGAAGTATTAAAATATTCAAAGTCCATGCTTGACCGGAAAATGAGGTACCTTTTCAAAAAAGTTCTGAAGCATCAAGTACTGTAACAGATGTAGACAAAATCTTCAGCTACTCTAACAGAAGAAAGATAAAATATTCCTGTGTAAAGCGGCAAAAGCAAAAACACTAAAGATTTTGTCAAGCAACTGCTGCCGACAATCAAGCGTCCGATACATGGTATTTTGACGTTCACTCATCCAAATGAAGTGATCTTGGTTTATATAGAAAGATAAGATCAATACCCACAAGTTTCCTGAAGAAGACGAGATCAGAAACAATCTCTATCTGAGTGAAATTCCTTCTTCAAGATGGAGATGTGATACTGTTCGTGACAATCAGAACATTCAACCGTCTACTGACAATTTCTGGAACTTTCGGTGCTCAAATGCATCGATTTTGGTATCGTTGGAAGGTTCAGAGAACAATCTGTAACTCATATGTAAAGGTCGAGTGCGAAATCAATCTCTATCTTTGTCAAATTGTATCCGTAAGTTTGTGATGCGATGTTGTTCCTGACAGCCATACCTTTGTAGCGCCTATTGCCCAGATCTTGCGCTATAGGTGTCCGAATTGGATGAAACCGATGTCTCATTAAACCTAATATCCATATATACAAGTTTTATGAAGAAATCGAATCGCAATCCGGTCGTTAAGAGGGTCAAGGAAGCATAATACGCTAAATGGTGAGAAAGCTACGAGTTAAACATCCATGTGAATGTGCCCAGTTGATAACCAAGCATCTTATCTCATTTGAGAAGCGTCTAGTGAAGCTAACCAAGCGTCTACTCAGAATACAGACCATTATGATGAATGGAGAAGTAGTTTTGAATGAAGTATTAAAATATTCAAAGTTCAAGCTTGACCAGAAAATGAGGTACCCTGTTCAATAAAGTTCTGAAGCATCAAGTACTGAAACTGAAGCAAACAAAAGCTTCAGCAACTGTAACTGAAGAAAGAAAAAATAAGCCTGAACAAATACAAAAGTAGTAAAGCTGCAAAAGCAAAAACACTGAAGATTTTGTCAAGCAACTGGTGCCGACAATCAAGGGTTCGAAATATCGTATTTTGACGTACACTCGTCCAAATGAAGTGATCTTGGTTTAAATAGAAAGATAAGATAAATACCCACAAGTTTCCTAAAGAAGTCGAGATCAGAAACAATCTCTATCTGTGTGAAATTCCTTCTTCAAGACAGAGATGTGATACTGTCCGTGATAATCAGAACATTCAACCGTCTGCTGACAATTTCTGGAGCTTTTGGTGTTCAAATGCATCGATCTAGGTATCGTTGGAAGGCTCATAGAAATATCTGCAACTATCGTGAAGAAGTCGAGAGCAAAGTCAATCTCTATCTTTGTCAAACTGTATGCGTAAGTTTGTGACGTTAGGCTGTTCCTAACAGTCACAACTTTGTTGCGTCTTTGGGCCATATCTTGCGCTATAGGTGTCTGAATTGGGTGAAACCGGTGTCTTATTAAACCTAATATCCATTTACAGAAGTTACATGAAGAAATTGAATCACATTCGGGCCGCTAAGAGGGTCAAGGAAGCTTAATACGGTAAATGGTCAAAAAGCTACGAGTAAAACGTCCATGTGAATGTGCCCGGTGGATAACCGAGCGTCTTATCTCATTTAGGAAGCCTCCAATGAATCCAACCAAGCGTCGACTCAAAATACAGGCCATTATGATGAAAGAAGAAGTAATTTTGAATGAAGTATTAAAATATTCAAAGTCCATGCTTGACCGGAAAATGAGGCACCTTTTCAATAAAGCTCTGAAGCATCAAGTACTGTAATAGAAGTAGACAAAATCTTCAGCTACTCTAACAGAAGAAAGATAAAATAAGCCTGAACAAATACAAAAGTAGCGAAGCTAGAAAAGAAAAAACACTAAAGATTTTGTCAAGCAACTGCTGCCGACAATCAAGCGTCCGAAACATGGCATTTTGACGTACACTCGTCCAAATGAAGTGATCTTGGTTTACATAGAAAGATAAGATAAATACCCACAAGTTTCCTAAAGAAGTCGAGATCAGAAACAATATCTATCTGAGTGAAATTCCTTCTTCAAAATGGAGATGTGATACTGTTCGTGACAATCAGAACATTCAACCGTCTACTGACAATTTCTGGAGCTTTCGGTGCTCAAATGTATCGATCTTGGTATCGTAGGAAGGTTCAGATAACAATCTGCAACTCTTGTGAAAAGGTCGAGAGCGAAATCAATCTCTATCTTTGTCAAATTATATCCGTAAGTTTGTGATGTTGTTCCAGACAGTCATACCTTTGTAGCGCCTGTTGCCCAGATCTTGCTCTATAGGTGTCCGAATTGTATGAAACCGATGTCTCATTAAACCTAATATCCATATATACAAGTTTTATGAAGAAATCGAATCATAATCCGGTCGTTAAGAGGATCAAGGAAGCATAATACGCTAAATGATGAGAAAGCTACGGGTTAAACATCCATGTGAATCTGCCCAGTTGATAACCAAACATCTTATCTCATTTGAGAAGCGTCTAGTGAAGCTAACCAATCGTCTTCTCAGAATAGAGACCATTATGATGAATGGAGAAGTGATTTTCAATGAAGTATTAAAATATTCAAAGTTCAAGCTTGACCAGAAAATGAGGTACCCTGTTCAATAAAGTTCTGAAGCATCCAGTGCTGAAACTGAAGCAAACAAAAGCTTCAGCAACTCTAACTGAAGAAAGAAAAAATAAGCCTGAACAAATACACAAGTAGTAAAGCTGCAAAAGCAAAAACACTGAAGATTTTGTCAAGCAACTGCTTCCGACAATCAAGCGTTCGAAATGTCGTATTTTGACGTACACTCGTCCAAATGAAGTGATCGTGGTTTAAATAGAAAGATAAGATAAATACCCACAAGTTTCTTGAAGATGTCGAGATCAGAAACAATCTCTATCTGAGTGAAATTCCTTCTTCAAGATGGAGATGTGATGTTGTTCGTGACAATCAGAACATTCAACCATCTACCGACAATTTCTGGAGCATTCGGTGCTCAAATGGATCGATCTTGGTATCGTTCGAAGGCTTAGAGAACAAACTGCAACTCTTATGAAAAGGTCGAGAGCGAAAACACTAAAGATTTGTCAAGCAACTGCTGCCGACAATCAAGCGCCCGAAACATGGTATTTTGACGTACACTCGTCCAAATGAAGTGATCTTGGTTTACATAGAAAGATAAGATAAATACCCACAAGTTTACTGAAGAAGTCGAGATCAGAAACAATCTCTATCTGAGTGAAATTCCTTCTTCAAGATGGAGATGTGATACTATTCGTGACAATCATAAGATTCAACCGTCTACTAACAATTTCTGGAGCTTTCGGTGCTCAAATGCATCGATCTTGGTATCGTTGGAAGGTTCAGAGAACAATCTGCAACTCTTATGAAAAAGTCGAGAGCGAAATTAATCTCTATCTTTGTCAAATTGTATCCGTAAGTTTGTGATGTGATGTTGTTCCTGACAGTCATACCTTTGTAGCGCTTGTTGGCTAGATCTTGCGCTGTAGCTGTCCGAATTGGATGAATCCAATGTCTCATTAAACCTAATATCCAGATACAAGTTTCATGTAGAAATCGAATCACAATCCGGTCGTTAAGAGGGTCAAGGAAGCATAATACGCTAAATGGTGAGAAAGCTACGACTTAAACATCCATGTCAATGTGCCCAGTCGATAACCAAGCATCTTATCTCATTTAAGAAGCGTCTAGTGAAGCTAACCAAGCATCTACTCAAAATACTGGCCATTATGATGAATGGAGAAGTAGTTTTGAATGAAGAATTAAAATATTCAAAGTTCAAGCTTGACCAGAAAATGAGGTACCCTGTTCAATAAAGTTCTGAAGCATCAAGTACTGTAACTGAAGCAAGCAAAAGCATCAGCAACTCTAACAGAAGAAAAAAAATAAGCCTGAACAAATACAAAAGTAGTAAAGCTGCAAAAGCAAAAACACTGAAGATTTTGTCAAGCAACTGCTACCGATAATCAAGCATTCGAAATATCGTATTTTGACGTACACTCATCCAAATGAAGTGATCTAGGTTTACATAGAAAGATAAGATAAATACCCACAAGTTTCCAGAAGAAGTCAAGATCAGAAATAATCTTTATCTGAGTGAAATTCCTCCTTCAAGATGGAGATGTGATATTGTCCGTGATAATCAGAACATTCAACCGTCTGCTGACAATTTCTGGAGCTTTCGGGGTTCAAATGCATTGATCTAGGTATCGTTGGAAGGCTCATAGAAATATCTGCAACTATCATGAAGAAGTCGACAGCAAAGTCAATCTCTATCTTTGTCAAATTGTATGTGTAAGTTTGTGACGTGAGGCTGTTCCTAACAGTCACAACTTTGTAGCGTCTTTGGGCCATATCTTGCGCTATAGGTGTCTGAATTGGGTGAAAACGGTGTCTTATGAAACCTAATATCCATTTATGGAAGTTACATGAAGAATTTTAATCACATTCGGGCCGCTAAGAGGGTCAAGGAAGCATAATACACTAAATTGTCAAAAAGCCACGGGTAAAACATCCATGTGAATATGCCAGTGGATAACCGAGCGTCTTATCTCATTTAAGAAGCCTCAAATGAAGCTAACCAAGCGTCGACTCAG
The DNA here is from genome assembly GCA_039655645.1 of Ammopiptanthus mongolicus. Lineage (NCBI taxonomy): Eukaryota > Viridiplantae > Streptophyta > Magnoliopsida > Fabales > Fabaceae > Ammopiptanthus > Ammopiptanthus mongolicus. The sequence goes on along the minus strand of CM077348.1, from coordinate 58,429,185 downwards.
AATACAAGCCATTATGACGAAAGGAGAAGTAATTTTGAATGAAGTATTAAAATATTCAAAGTCCATGCTTGACCGGAAAATGAGGTACCTTTTCAAAATAGTTCTGAAGCATCAAATACTGTAATAGATGTAGACAAAATCTTCAGCTACTCTAACAGAAGAAAGATAAAATATTCCTGTGTAAAGCTGCAAAAGCAAAAACACTAAAGATTTTGTCAAGCAACTGCTGCCGACAATCAAGCGTCCGATACATGATATTTTGACGTACACTCATCCAAATGAAGTGATCTTGGTTTATATAGAAAGATAAGATCAATACCCACAAGTTTCCTGAAGAAGATGAGATCAGAAACAATCTCTATCTGAGTGAAATTCCTTCTTCAAGATGGAGATGTGATACTGTTCGTGACAATCAGAACATTCAACCGTCTACTGACAATTTCTGGAACTTTCGGTGCTCAAATGCATCGATTTTGGTATCGTTGGAAGGTTCAGAGAACAATCTGTAACTCATATGAAAAGGTCGAGAGCGAAATCAATCTCTATCTTTGTCAAATTGTATCCGTAAGTTTGTGATGCGATGTTGTTCCTGACAATCATACCTTTGTAGCGCCTATTGCCCAGATCTTCCGCTATAGGTTTCCGAATTGGATGAAACCGATGTCTCATTAAACCTAATATCCATATATACAAGTTTTGTGAAGAAATCGAATCGCAATCCGGTCGTTAAGAGGGTCAAGGAAGCATAATACGCTAAATGGTGAGAAAGCTATGAGTTAAACATCCATGTGAATGTGCCCAGTTGATAACCGAGCATCTTATCTCATTTGAGAAGCGTCTAGTGAAGCTAACCAAGCGTCTACTCAGAATACAGACCATTATGATGAATGGAGAAGTAGTTTTGAATGAAGTATTAAAATATTCAAAGTTCAAGCTTGACCAGAAAATGAGGTACTGAAACTGAAGCAAACAAAAGCTTCAGCAACTCTAACTGAAGAAAGAAAAAATAAGCCTGAACAAATATAAAAGTAGTAAAGCTGCAAAAGTAAAAACACTGAAGATTTTGTCAAGCAACTGCTGCCGACAATCAAGCGTTCGAAATATCGTATTTTGACGTACACTCGTCCAAATGAAGTGATCTTGGTTTAAATAGAAAGATAAGATAAATACCCACAAGTTTCCTGAAGAAGTCGAGATCAGAAACAATCTCTATCTGAGTGAAATTCCTTCTTCAAGATAGAGATGTGATACTGTCCGTGATAATCAGAACATTCAACCGTCTGCTGACAATTTCTGGAGCTTTCGGTGTTCAAATGCATCGATCTAGGTATCGTTGGAAAGCTCATAGAAATATCTGCAACTATCGTGAAGAAGTCGAGAGCAAAGTCAATCTCTATCTTTGTCAAACTGTATGTGTAAGTTTGTGACGTTAGGCTGTTCCTAACAGTCACAACTTTGTTGCGTCTTTGGGCCATATCTTGCGCTATAGGTGTCTGAATTGGGTGAAACCGGTGTCTTATTAAACCTAATATCCATTGACAGAAGTTACATTAAGAAATTGAATCACATTCGGGCCGCTAAGAGGGTCAAGGAAGCATAATACGCTAAATGGTCAAAAAGCTACGAGTAAAACGTCCATGTGAATGTGCCCGGTGGATAACCGATCGTCTTATCTCATTTAGGAAGCCTCCAATGAATCCAACCAAGCGTCGACTCAAAATACAGGCCATTATGATGAAAGGAGAAGTAATTTTGAATGAAGTATTAAAATATTCAAAGTCCATGATTGACCGGTAAATGAGGCACCTTTTCAATAAAGTTTTGAAGCATCAAGTACTGTAATAGAAGTAGACAAAATCTTCAGCTACTCTAACAGAAGAAAGATAAAATAAGCCTGAACAAATACAAAAGTAGCGAAGCTAGAAAAGAAAAAACACTAAAGATTTTGTCAAGCAACTGCTGCCGACAATCAAGCGTCCGAAACATGGTATTTTGACGTACGCTCGTCCAAATGAAGTGATCTTGGTTTACATAGAAAGATAAGATAAATACCCACAAGTTTCCTGAAGAAGTCGAGATCAGAAACAATATCTATCTGAGTGAAATTCCTTCTTCAAAATGGAGATGTGATACTGTTCGTACCAATCAGAACATTCAACCGTCTACTGAAAATTTCTGGAGCTTTCGGTGCTCAAATGTATCGATCTTGGTATCGTAGGAAGGTTCAGATAACAATCTGCAACTCTTATGAAAAGGTCGAGAGCGAAATCAATCTCTATCTTTGTCAAATTATATCCGTAAGTTTGTGATGTTGTTCCAGACAGTCATACCTTTGTAGCGCCTGTTGCCCAGATCTTGCGCTATAGGTGTCCAAATTGGATGAAACCGATGTCTCATTCAACCTAATATCCATATATACAAGTTTTATGAAGAAATCGAATCACAATACGGTCGTTAAGAGGGTCAAGGAAGCATAATACGCTAAATGGTGAGAAAGCTACGAGTTAAACATCCATGTGAATGTGCCCAATCGATAACCAAGCATCTTATCTCATTTAAGAAGCGTCTAGTGAAGCTAACCAAGCGTCTACTCAGAATACAGACCATTATGATGAATGGAGAAGTAATTTTGAATGAAGTATTAAAATATTCAAAGTTCAAGCTTGACCGGAAACTGAGGTACCTTTTCAATAAAGTTCTGAAGCATCAAGTACTATAACAGAAGCAGACAAAAGCTTCAGCTACTCTAGGAGAATAAATACAAAATAAGCCTGAACAAACACAAAAGTAGTAAAGCTGCAAAAGCAAAAATACTAAAGATTTTATCAAGCAACTGCTGCCGATAATCAAGCGTCCAAAACATCGTATTTTGGTGTACACTCGTCCAAATGATGTGATCTTGGTTTACATAGAAAGATAAGATAAATACCCACAAGTTTCCTGAAGAAGTCGAGATCAGAAACAATATCTATCTGAGCGAAATTCCTTCTTCAAGATGGAGATGTGATACTGTTCGTGACAATCAGAACATTCAACAGTCTACTGACAATTTCTGGAGCTTTCGGTGCTCAAATGCATCGATCTTGGTATCGTAGGAAGGTTCAGAGAACAATCTGCAACTCTTATGAAAAGGTCGAGAGCGAAATCAATCTCTATCTTTGTCTAATTGTATCCGTAAGTTTGTGATGTGATGTTGTTCCTGATAGTCATACCTTTGTTGCGCCTGTTGCCCAGATCTTGCTCTATAGGTGTCCGCATTGGATGAAACCGTTGTCTCATTAAACCTAATATCCATATATACAAGTTTTATGAAGAAATCGAATCGTAATCCGGTCGTTAAGAGGGTCAAGGAAGCATAATACGCTAAATGGTGAGAAAGCTACGGGTTAAACATCCATGTGAATCTGTCCAGTTGATAACCAAACATCTTATCTCATTTGAGAAGCGTCTAGTGAAGCTAACCAAGCGTCTTCTCAGAATACAGACCATTATGGTGAATGGAGAAGTGATTTTCAATGAAGTATTAAAATATTCAAAGTTCAAGCTTGACCAGAAAATGAGGTACCCTGTTCAATAAAGTTCTGAAGAATCCAGTGCTGAAACTGAAGCAAACAAAAGCTTCAGCAACTCTAACTGAAGAAAGAAAAAATAAGCCTGAACAAATACACAAGTAGTAAAGCTGCAAAAGCAAAAACACTGAAGATTTTGTCAAGCAACTGCTTCCGACAATCAAGCGTTCGAAATATCGTATTTTGACGTACACTCGTCCAAATGAAGTGATCGTGGTTTAAATAGAAAGATATGATAAATACCCACAAGTTTCCTGAAGAAGTCGAGATCAGAAACAATCTCTATCTGAGTGAAATTCCTTCTTCAAGATGGAGATTTGATACTGTCCGTGATAATCAGAACATTCAACCGTCTGCTGACAAGTTCTGGAGCTTTCGGTGTTCAAATGCATCGATCTAGGTATCGTTGGAAGGCTCATAGAAATATCTGCAACTATCATGAAGAAGTCAAGAGCGAAGTCAATCTCTATCTTTGTCAAATTGTATGCGTAAGTTTGTGACGTGAGGCTTTTCCTAACAGTCACAACTTTGTAGCGTCTTTGGGCCATATCTTGCGCTATAGGTGTCTGAATTGGGTGAAACCGGTGTCTTATTAAACCTAATATCCATTTATAGAAGTTACATGAAGAAATTGAATCACATTCGGGCCGCTAAGAGGGTCAAGGAAGCATAATACGCTAAATGGTCAAAAAGCTACGAGTAAAACATCCATGTGAATGTGCCCGGTGGATAACCGAGCGTCTTACCTCATTTAGGAAGCCTCCAATGAAGCCAACCAAGCGTCGACTCAAAATACAGGCCTTTATGATGAAAGGAGAAGTAATTTTGAATGAAGTATTAAAATATTTAAAGTCCATGCTTGACCGGAAAATGAGGTACCTTTTCAATAAAGTTCTGAAGCATCAAGTACTGTAATACAAGTAGACAAAATCTTCAGCTACTCTAACAGAAGAAAGATAAAATAAGACTGAACAAATACAAAAGTAGTAAAGCTAGAAATGAAAAACACTAAAGATTTTGTCAAGCAACTGCTGCCGACAATCAAGCGTCCGAAACGTGGTATTTTGACGTACAGTCGTCCAAATGAAGTGATCTTGGTTTACATAGAAAGATAAGATAAATACCTACAAGTTTCCTGAAGAAGTCGAGATCAGAAACAATATCTATCTGAGTGAAATTCCTTCTTCAAGATGGAGATGTGATACTGTTCGTGACAATCAGAACATTCAACCGTCTACTGACAATTTCTGGAGCTTTCGGTGCTCAAATGCATCGATCTTGGTATCGTAGGAAGGTTCAGAGAACAATCTGCAACTCTTATGAAAAGGTCGAGAGCGAAATCAATCTATCTTTGTGAAATTGAATCCGTAAGTTTGTGATGTGATGTTGTTCCTGACAGTCATACCTTTGTAGCACCTCTTGCCCAGATCTTGCTCTATAGGTGTCCAAATTGGATGAAACCGATGTCTAATTCAACCTAATATCCATATATACAAGTTTTATGAAGAAATCGAATCACAATACGGTCGTTAAGAGGGTCAAGGAAGCATAATACGCTAAATGGTGAGAAAGCTACGAGTTAAACATCCATGTGAATGTGCCCAATCGATAACCAAGCATCTTATCTCATTTAAGAAGCGTCTAGTGAAGCTAACCAAGCGTCTACTCAGAATACAGACCATTATGATGAATGGAGAAGTAATTTTGAATGAAGTATTAAAATATTCAAAGTTGAAGCTTGACCGGAAACTGAGGTACCTTTTCAATAAAGTTCTGAAGCATCAAGTACTGTAACAGAAGTAGACAAAAGCTTCAGCTACTCCAACAGAAGAGAGACAAAATAAGCCGGAACAAATACAAAAGTAGTAAAGCTGCAAAAGAAAAAACACTAAAGATTTTATCAAGCAACTGCTACCGACAATCAAGCGTCTGAAATATCGTATTTTGGCGTACACTCGTCCAAATGAAGTGATCTTGGTTTACATAGAAAGATAAGATAAATACGCACAAGTTTCTTGAAGAAGCCGAGATCAGAAACAATCTCTATCTGAGTGAAATTCCTTCTTCAAGATGGAGATTTGATACTGTTCGTGACAATCAGAACATTCAACCGTCTACTGACAATTTCTGGAGCTTTCGGTGGTCAAATGCATCGATCTTGGTATCGTAGGAAGGCTCAGAGAACAATCTGCAACTCTTATGAAAAGGTCGAGAGCGAAATCAATCTCTATCTTTGTCAAATTGTATCCATAAGTTTGTGATGTGATGTTGTTCCTGAAAGTCATACCTTTGTAGCGCCTGTTGCCCTGATCTTGCGCTATAGCTGTCCGAATTCGATGAAACCGAAGTCTCATTAAACCTAATTTCCATATACAAGTTTCATTAAGAAATCGAATCACAATTCGGTCGTTAAGAGGGTCAAGGAAGTATAATACACTAAATGGTGAGAAAGCTAAGAGTTAAACATCCATGTGCATCTGCCCAGTTGATAACCAAGCATCTTATCTCATTTAAGAAGCGTCTAGTGAAGCTAACCAAGCGTCTACTCAGAATACAGACCATTATGATGAATGGAGAAGTAATTTTGAATGAAGTATTAAAATATTCAAAGTTCAAGCTTGACCGGAAAATGAGGTACCTTTTCAATAAAGTTCTGAAGCATCAATTACTTTAACAGAAGTAGACAAAAGCTTCAGCTACTCTAACAGAAGAAAGACAAAATAAGCCTGAACAAATACAAAAGTAGTAAAGCTGCAAAAGCAAAAACACTAAAGATTTTACCAAGCAACTGCTGCCGACAATCAAGGGTCCGAAACATCGTATTTTGGCATACACTTGTCCAAATGAAGTGATCTTGGTTTACAGAGAAAGATAAGATAAATACCCACAAGTTTCCTGAAGAAATCGAGATTAGAAACAGTCTCTATCTGAGTGAAATTCCTTCTTCAAGATGGAGATGTGATACTGTTCGCGACAATCAGAACATTTAACCGTCTACTGACAATTTCTGGAACTTTCGGTGCTCAAATGCATCGATCTTGGCATCGTTCGAAGGCTCAGAGAACAATCTGCAACTCTTATGAAAAGGTTGAGAGCGAAATCAATCTCTATCTTTCTCAAATTGTATCCGTAAGTTTGTGATGTGATGTTGTTCCTGACAGTCATACCTTTGTCGCGACTGTTGGCTAAATCTTGCGCTATAGCTGTCCGAATTGGATGAAACCGATGTCTCATTAAACCTAATATCCATATACAAGTTTCATGAAGAAATCGAATCACAATCCGGTCGTTAAGAGGGTCAAGGAAGCATAATACGCTAAATGGTGAGAAAGATACGAGTTAAACATCCATTTGAATGTGCCCAGTTTATAACCAAGCATCTTATCTCATTTAAGAAGCGTCTAGTGAAGCTAACCAAGCATCCACTCAGAATACAGACCATTATGATGAATGGAGAAGTAATTTTGAATGAAGTATTAAAATATTCAAAGTTCAAGCTTGACCGGAAAATGAGGTACCTTTTCAATAAAGTTCTGAAGCATCAATTACTTTAACAGAAGTAGACAAAAGCTTCAGCTACTCTAACAGAAGAAAGACAAAATAAGCCTGAACAAATACAAAAGTAGTAAAGCTGCAAAAGCAAAAACACTAAAGATTTTACCAAGCAACTGCTGCCGACAATCAAGGGTCCGAAACATCGTATTTTGGCATACACTTGTCCAAATGAAGTGATCTTGGTTTACAGAGAAAGATAAGATAAATACCCACAAGTTTCCTGAAGAAATCGAGATTAGAAACAGTCTCTATCTGAGTGAAATTCCTTCTTCAAGATGGAGATGTGATACTGTTCGCGACAATCAGAACATTTAACCGTCTACTGACAATTTCTGGAACTTTCGGTGCTCAAATGCATCGATCTTGGCATCGTTCGAAGGCTCAGAGAACAATCTGCAACTCTTATGAAAAGGTTGAGAGCGAAATCAATCTCTATCTTTCTCAAATTGTATCCGTAAGTTTGTGATGTGATGTTGTTCCTGACAGTCATACCTTTGTCGCGACTGTTGGCGAAATCTTGCGCTATAGCTGTCCGAATTGGATGAAACCGATGTCTCATTAAACCTAATATCCATATACAAGTTTCATGAAGAAATCGAATCACAATCCGGTCGTTAAGAGGGTCAAGGAAGCATAATACGCTAAATGGTGAGAAAGATACGAGTTAAACATCCATTTGAATGTGCCCAGTTTATAACCAAGCATCTTATCTCATTTAAGAAGCGTCTAGTGAAGCTAACCAAGCGTCTACTCAGAATACAGACCATTATGATGAATGGAGAAGTAATTTTGAATGAAGTATTAAAATATTCAAAGTTCAAGCTTGATCGGATAATGAGGTACCTTTTCAATAAAGTTCTGAATCATCAAGTACTGTAACAGAAGTAGACAAAAGCTTCAGCTACTCTAACAGAAGAAAGACAAAATAAGCCTGAACAAATACAAAAGTAGTAAAGCTGCAAAAGCAAAAACACTAAAGATTTTACCAAGCAACTGCTGCCGACAATCAAGGGTCCGAAACATCGTATTTTGGCATACACTTGTCCAAATGAAGTGATCTTGGTTTACAGAGAAAGATAAGATAAATACCCACAAGTTTCCTGAAGAAATCGAGATTAGAAACAGTCTCTATCTGAGTGAAATTCCTTCTTCAAGATGGAGATGTGATACTGTTCGCGACAATCAAAACATTTAACCGTCTACTGACAATTTCTGGAACTTTCGGGGCTCAAATGCATCGATCTTGGCATCGTTCGAAGGCTCAGAGAACAATCTGCAACTCTTATGAAAAGGTTGAGAGAGAAATCAATCTCTATCTTTGTCAAATTGTATCCGTAAGTTTGTGATGTGATGTTGTTCCTGAAAGTCATACCTTTGTAGCGCCTGTTGCCCTGATCTTGCGCTATAGCTGTCCGAATTCGATGAAACCGAAGTCTCATTAAACCTAATTTCCATATACAAGTTTCATTAAGAAATCGAATCACAATTCGGTCGTTAAGAGGGTCAAGGAAGCATAATACACTAAATGGTGAGAAAGCTAAGAGTTAAACATCCATGTGCATCTGCCCAGTTGATAACCAAGCATCTTATCTCATTTAAGAAGCGTCTAGTGAAGCTAACCAAGCGTCTACTCAGAATACAGACCATTATGATGAATGGAGAAGTAATTTTGAATGAAGTATTAAAATATTCAAAGTTCAAGCTTGACCGGAAAATGAGGTACCTTTTCAATAAAGTTCTGAAGCATCAAGTACTGTAACAGAAGTAGACAAAAGCTTCAGCTACTCTAACAGAAGAAAGACAAAATAAGCCTGAACAAATACAAAAGTAGTAAAGCTGCAAAAGCAAAAACACTAAAGATTTTATCAAGCAACTGCTGCCGACAATCAAGCGTCCGAAACATCGTATTTTGGCATACACTCGTCCAAATGAAGTGATCTTGGTTTACACAGAAAGATAAGATAAATACCCACAAGTTTCCTGAAGAAGTCGAGATCAGAAACAATCTCTATCTGAGTGAAATTCCTTCTTCAAGATGGAGATGTGATACTGTTCGTGACAATCAGAACATTCAACCGTCTACTGACAATTTCTGGAACTTTCGGTGCTCAAATGCATCGATCTTGGCATCGTTCGAAGGCTCAGAGAACAATCTGCAACTCTTATGAAAAGGTTGAGAGCGAAATCAATCTCTATCTTTCTCAAATTGTATCCGTAAGTTTGTGATGTGATGTTGTTCCTGACAGTCATACCTTTGTCGCGACTGTTGGCTAAATCTTGCGCTATAGCTGTCCGAATTGGATGAAACCGATGTCTCATTAAACCTAATATCCATATACAAGTTTCATGAAGAAATCGAATCACAATCCGGTCGTTAAGAGGGTCAAGGAAGCATAATACGCTAAATGGTGAGAAAGAGACGAGTTAAACATCCATTTGAATGTGCCCAGTTTATAACCAAGCATCTTATCTCATTTAAGAAGCGTCTAGTGAAGCTAACCAAGCATCCACTCAGAATACAGACCATTATGATGAATGGAGAAGTAATTTTGAATGAAGTATTAAAATATTCAAAGTTCAAGCTTGACCGGAAAATGAGGTACCTTTTCAATAAAGTTCTGAAGCATCAATTACTTTAACAGAAGTAGACAAAAGCTTCAGCTACTCTAACAGAAGAAAGACAAAATAAGCCTGAACAAATACAAAAGTAGTAAAGCTGCAAAAGCAAAAACACTAAAGATTTTACCAAGCAACTGCTGCCGACAATCAAGGGTCCGAAACATCGTATTTTGGCATACACTTGTCCAAATGAAGTGATCTTGGTTTACAGAGAAAGATAAGATAAATACCCACAAGTTTCCTGAAGAAATCGAGATTAGAAACAGTCTCTATCTGAGTGAAATTCCTTCTTCAAGATGGAGATGTGATACTGTTCGCGACAATCAGAACATTTAACCGTCTACTGACAATTTCTGGAACTTTCGGGGCTCAAATGCATCGATCTTGGCATCGTTCGAAGGCTCAGAGAACAATCTGCAACTCTTATGAAAAGGTTGAGAGCGAAATCAATCTCTATCTTTCTCAAATTGTATCCGTAAGTTTGTGATGTGATGTTGTTCCTGACAGTCATACCTTTGTCGCGACTGTTGGCTAAATCTTGCGCTATAGCTGTCCGAATTGGATGAAACCGATGTCTCATTAAACCTAATATCCATATACAAGTTTCATGAAGAAATCGAATCACAATCCGGTCGTTAAGAGGGTCAAGGAAGCATAATACGCTAAATGGTGAGAAAGATACGAGTTAAACATCCATTTGAATGTGCCCAGTTTATAACCAAGCATCTTATCTCATTTAAGAAGCGTCTAGTGAAGCTAACCAAGCATCCACTCAGAATACAGACCATTATGATGAATGGAGAAGTAGTTTTGAATGAAGTATTAAAATATTCAAAGTTCAAGCTTGATAGAAAATGACGTACCAGGTTCAATAAAGTTCTGAAGCATAGAGTACTATAACTGAAGCAAACAAAAGGTAAAGCAACTCTAACAGAAGAAAGAAAAAATAAGCCTGAACAAATACAAAAGTAGTAAAGCTGCAAAAGCAAAAACACTGAAGATTTTTCCGAGCAACTACTCCCGATAATCAAGCGTTCGAAATATCGTATTTTGACGTACACTCGTCCAAATGAAGTGATCTTGGTTGGTTTACATAGAAAGATAAGATAAATACCCACAAGTTTCCTGAAGAAGTCGAGATCAGAAACAATCTCTATCTGAGTGAAATTCCTTCTTTAAGATGGAGATGTGATACTGATCGCGATAATCAGAACATTCGACCGTCTGCTGACAATTTCTGGAGCTTTCGGTGTTCAAATGCATCGATCTAGTATCGTTGGAAGGCTCAAAGAAATATACGCAACTATCATGAAGAAGTCGAGAGCGAAGTCAATCTCTATCTTTGTCAAATTGTATGCGTAAGTTTGTGACGTGAGGCTGTTCCTAACAGTCACAACTTTGTAGCGTCTTTGGGCCATATCTCGCGCTATAGGTGTCTGAATTGGGTGAAACCGGTGTCTTATTAAACCTAATATCCATTTATAGAAGTTAAATGAAGAAATTGAATCACATTCGGGCCGCTAAGAGGGTCAAGGAAGCATAATACGCTAAATGATCAAAAGGCTACGAGTTAAACATCCATGTGAATGTGCCCAGTGGATAACCGAGCGTCTTATCTCATTTAAGAAGCCTCCAATAAAGCTAACCAAGCGTCGACTCAGAATACAGACCATTATGATGAAAGGAGAGTTAATTTTGAATGAAGTATTAAAATATTCATAGTCCATGCTTGTCCGGAAAATGAGGTACCTTTTCAATAAAGTTCTGAAGCATCAAGTACTGTAACAGAAGTAGACAAAATCTTCAGCTACTCCAACAGAAGAAAGATAAAATAAGCTTGAACAAATACAAAAGTAGTAAAGCTAAAAAAGCAAAAACACTAAAGATTTTGTCAAGCAACTGCTGCCGACAATCAAGCGTCCCAAACATGGTATTTTCACGTACACTCATCCAAATGAAGTGATCTTGGTTTACATAGAAAGATAAGATAAATACCCACAAGTTTTATGAAGAAGTCGAGATCAGAAACAATCTCTATCTGAGTGAAATTCCTTCTTCAAGATGCAGATGTGATACTGTTCGTGACAATCAGAACATTCAACCGTCTACTGACAATTTCTGGAGCTTTCGGTGCTCAAATGCATCGATCTTGGTATCGTTGGAAGTTTCAGAGAACAATCTGCAACTCTTATGAAAAGGTCGAGTGCGAAATCAATTTCTCTCTTTGTTAAATTGTATCCGTAAGTTTGTGATGCGATGTTGTTCCTGACAGTCATACCTTTGTAGCGCCTGTAGCCCAGATCTTGCGCAATAGGTGTCCGAATTGGATGAAACCGATGTCTCATTAAACCTAATATCCATATATACAAGTTTTATGAAGAAATTGAATCACAATCCGATCGTTAAGATGGTTAAGGAAGCATAATACGCTAAATGGTGAGAAAGCTACGAGTTAAACATCCATGTGAATGTGCCCAGTTGATAACCAAGCATCTTATCTCATTTAAGAAGCGTCTAGTGAAGCTAACCAAGCGTCTACTCAGAATACAGACCATTATGATGAATGGAGAGTAATTTTGAAGGAAGTATTAAAATATTCAAAGTCGAGATCAGAAACAATCTCTATCTGAGTGAAATTCCTTCTTCAAGATGGAGATGTGATACTGTTCGTGACAATCAGTACATTCAACCGTCTACTGACAATTTCTGGAGCTTTCGGTGCTCAAATGCATCGATCTTGGTATCGTAGGAAGGCTCAGAGAACAATCTGTAACTCTTATGAAAAGGTCGAGAGTGAAATCAATCTCTATCTTTGTCAAATTGAATCCGTAAGTTTGTGATGTGATGTTGTTCCTTACAGTCATACCTTTGTAGCGCCTGTTGCCCAGATCTTGCGCTATAGGTGTCCGAATTGGATGAAACCGATGTCTCATTCAACCTAATATCCATATATACAAGTTTTATGAAGAAATCGAATCACAATCCGGTCGTTAAGAGGGTCAAGGAAGCATAATACGCTAAATGGTGAGAAAGCTACGAGTTCAACATCCATGTGAATGTGCCCAGTCGATAACCAAGCATCTTATCTCATTTAAGAAGCGTCTAGTGAAGCTACCCAAGCGTCTACTCAGAATATAGAACATTATGATGAATGGAGAAGTAATTTTGATTGAAGTATTAAAATATTCAAAGTTCAAGCTTGACTGGAAAATGAGGTACCTTTTCAATAAAGTTCTGAAGTATCAAGTACTGCAACAGAAGTAGACAAAAGCTTCAGGTCCTCCATTAGAAGAGAGACAAAATAAGCCGCAACAAATACAAAAGTAGTAAAGCTGCAAAAGCAAAAACACTAAAGATTTTATCAAGTAACTGCTGCCGACAATCAAGCGTTCGAAATATCGTATTTTGGCGTACACTCGTCCAAATGAAGTGATCTTGGTTTACATAGAAAGATAAGATAAATACCCACAAGTTTCCTGAAGAAGCCGAGATCAGAAACAATCTCTATCTGAGTGAAATTCCGTCTTCAAGATGGAGATGTGATGCTGTTCGTAACAATCAGAACATTCAACCGTCTACGGACAATTTCTGGAGCTTTCTGTAACACCCCGATTTTCTTAATCTTTTAATTAATCAGTAATTAATTAATTGTATTTTATTTGAGGGTCTAGAAACTTTAATAAATTATTCCGAGGCTATAGTCACGCTCTACGCTATCGTAGGAAGCTATGGTTAAGTTTTGGGTCGAAAACTCAGACGGAGCCGGTCTGCATTTTTCCTTGACAGTAGTGCTTTACTACTATCGAGACCTAATTTGGACCCGTAAACGAGACAGTTAGTCTTAGAATCACATTTCCTACACTTTCAAAAAAGTTCGTCCTGACGTTCGAAAATAAAAATAATAATATTATATTCGGGCCGATAATCGTTCCAGGAGACGATTCGAGCTATCTTAGGGTTTTTCGAGAACCTTGAGCCAATGATTTTCATACTAGAGCTATGATAAATCATTTGGGGACTCCTACAAGTGTCTTGAGGATTTTCAAAATGTCGGGACGTGAAATGACCAAATTGCCCTTGGTTATTTTTACTAATTACCTTTTTACCCTTTTTACCTTTCTTAACTCTTAAGAAAGCTTAAGAAAATATCTAAATTTTCATGATCACCCTCACTTTCTCTCTCTTATTTTCGAGCTCCCTCCCTCTCTCATCCCCTCCAACTTCTTCTTCTTCCTTCTTCCTTCTTCCTTCTTCTTCTTCCTCCATTTCTCTTTTCTTCCTCCATTTTCACCTCCATTTTTCTCAAGCTTCCACAAGGATTTTCAAGCAAGTTTGTGAAGCAAAGTTGATCCTCTAATCATCCTCTATCACATAGAAGGTTCATCCTTGATCTCTCAATCTTTATTTTCACCATTTATTTTCATGAATTTCAATTTCTAGATCTAAACTTCAAAAATCTCTAGAAAATTGTAGAAAAATCATTTTGAGACCAAACCAATTCCTATGAGCTAGCATCATTCCCTACTATCATAATCCAAGAGCTTGTGATGAAATAAAATCTCTAGCCTATTTACCTTTTAGGGTCCGAATGGGTGGGTTTTTGGGGGAAAAAAATGGGTTTTGTTCTTTGTTCTTGATTCCTCATGTGTCATCCCTTAATCATGTAATCCAAGTGATTAGGAGGCCAAATCACACTCTCACCTATTTTTCATGGTGAGGGCCGAAACCCTACTTTGATGGTTTAAGGGGTTTTGGTTCAAATCTTTGATAATTGATCAATGATTATGCATTAGGTATGCTTAAGGGTCATTGATCCAAGAGTTGGTAGAATTTCAATATCCCTAGCCTACTTAAGTAATTAAGGGCAGTAGCTAATCCTAGAGATTAGATAGATTATGGTTTCCTTATTTTAATTTCTGGTTGTATTTTGTTGTATAGACTCGGACAGGATTCGAACATCCGACAGCGCACCCGACTGACAGCTGCGGAGTCGTAGCCGGAGCTGCTCGAGGAAATCACTAAGGTGGGGAGAAAGAACTCATATAGTCGGGAAGGCAAGCTAGTATAGAATATATATATCTGTGTAGGGAAACCCTAAAGCCCTACTAGAGGTTGAGCCCTGGAAAAGTGCCTGGACCCTGGGTGTAGGTACTTTTGGGCTATCACCACTAAGTTGATGATATGACTATTGTAGTTTATTGAGGTTGATGTGTTGAATTGGTTATTTGATTATTTGTTGGTTTTATTTTGTTGAACTGCCTACATGATGAATTATTGTTTGACTTTATGATGATAGCTGTACTAGTAGAATTACTGTTGTGATGATAATGTGATTTGATTGATTGAGTGTTGATGAGAGTATGGTGAGCGTTGATGTTATTCGGGTTGATATCTTTGTGGTCCCGACCGTGGAGCTGTGGCTCGTAGACGCAAGGCGTCGTGATGCTGATGCTGATGCGATCTTGATGATGATGTGATGTTGATGTGATGATTGATGTTGACGTTGATGTGATGCGATGTGTCGTGGTCGTGGACGAGTGTTTAGGCGTGAGGTTCCGATATCAACCTGCGATGGATGTTTGTTGCATTTTCATAACATTTCATACCACAGCATTTGGTCCCAAAGGGGGATGTCCAATTGGGGACGTTACGTAAAATCCCGAGGCGGGATATGATGTGATGTGATATGATGTGATCCCGACGGGGATGTCCAATTGGGGACGTGATGTATCGGCCGACATGCATATAGGGAAGCCAACATATACATAGGGATTAGTATCCCTCCCATAGGCTTATTCGAGAGAACGATGTTTGAGATGATTGTGATTGGTGACTTAAGAGATGGATGAGGTTGTGTTATATATGTTATCTGTGTTGTGTGATGTATATATATATGCTGTACTGATGCCCCTCTAGAGCTATGATAAATCATTTGGGGACTCCTACAAGTGTCGTGAGGATTTTCAAAATGTCGGGACGTGAAATGACCAAATTGCCCTTGGTTATTTTTACTAATTACCTTTTTACCCTTTTTACCTTTCTTAACTCTTAAGAAAGCTTAAGAAAATATCTAAATTTTCATGATCACCCTCACTTTCTCTCTCTTATTTTCGAGCTCCCTCCCTCTCTCATCCCCTCCAACTTCTTCTTCTTCCTTCTTCCTTCTTCTTCTTCCTCCATTTCTCTTTTCTTCCTCCATTTTCACCTCCATTTTTCTCAAGCTTCCACAAGGATTTTCAAGCAAGTTTGTGAACCAAAGTTGATCCTCTCATCATCCTCTATCACCTAGAAGGTATAGATTTCATCCTTGATCTCTCAATCTTTATTTTCACCATTTATTTTCATGAATTTCAATTTCTAGATCTAAACTTCAAAAATCTCTAGAAAATTGTAGAAAAATCATTTTGAGACCATACCAATTCCTATGAGCTAGCATCATTCCCTACTATCATAATCCAAGAGCTTGTGATGAAATAAAATCTCTAGCCTATTTACCTTTTAGGGTCCGAATGGGTGGGTTTTTGGGGAAAAAAATGGGTTTTGTTCTTTGTTCTTGATTCCTCATGTGTCATCCCTTAATCATGTAATCCAAGTGATTAGGAGGCCAAATCACACTCTCACCTATTTTTCATGGTGAGGGCCGAAACCCTACTTTGATGGTTTAAGGGATTTTGGTTCAAATCTTTGATAATTGATCATTCATTATGCATTAGGTATGCTTAAGGGTCATTGATCCAAGAGTTGGTAGAATTTCAATATCCCTAGCCTACTTAAGTAATTAAGGGCAGTAGCTAATCCTAGAGATTAGATAGATTATGGTTTCCTTATTTTAATTTCTGGTTGTATTTTGTTGTATAGACTCGGACAGGATTCGAACATCCGACAGCGCACCCGACTGACAGCTGCGGAGTCGTAGCCGGAGCTGCTCGAGGAAATCACTAAGGTGGGGAGAAAGAACTCATATCGTCGGGAAGGCAAGCTAGTATAGAATATATATATCTGTGTAGGGAAACCCTAAAGCCCTACTAGAGGTTGAGCCTTGGAAAAGTGCCTGGACCCTGGGTGTAGGTACTTTTGGGCTATCACCACTAAGTTGATGATATGACTATTGTAGTTTATTGAGGTTGATGTGTTGAATTGGTTATTTGATTATTTGTTGGTTTTATTTTGTTGAACTGCCTACATGATGAATTATTGTTTGACTTTATGATGATAGCTGTGCTGGTAGAATTACTGTTGTGATGATAATGTGATTTGATTGATTGCGTGTTGATGAGCGTATGGTGAGCGTTGATGTTGTTCGGGTTGATATCTTTGTGGTCCCGACCGTGGAGCTATGGCTCGTAGACGCAAGGCGTCGTGATGCTGATGCTGATGCGATGTTGATGATGATGTGATGATTGATGTTGACGTTGATGTGATGCGATGTGTCGTGGTCGTGGACGAGTGTTTAGGCGTGAGGTTCCGATATCAACCTGCGATGGATGTTTGTTGCATTTTCATAACATTTCATACCACAGCATTTGGTCCCAAAGGGGGATGTCCAATTGGGGACGTTACGTAAAATCCCGAGGCGGGATATGATGTGATGTGATGTGATGTGATCCCAACGGGGATGTCCAATTGGGGACGTGATGTATCGGCCGACATGCATATAGGGAAGACAACATATACATAGGGATTAGTATCCCTCCCATAGGCTTATTCGAGAGAACGATGTTTGAGATGATTGTGATTGGTGACTTAAGAGATGGATGAGGTTGTGTTATATATGTTATCTGTGTTGTGTGATGTATATATATATGCTGTACTGATGCCCCTCTCCCATATTGATGATATATGTTTCTTATCTGCCGCTATTTTTCTGTATGTGTTGCTCTTATTTTATGGGAAGACCCCGAGGGGGAACCAATTGCTGAAGAGCTGGACGACATTCCTTACGAGCCTGACGCTGGAGGACGTGCTGCGGACCCTAGCCTCGAGAAGTTGGGCAATGATCGTGATTAGTCGGAGAGCTATCTCTCGACCTACCTTTCATACTTTTATTTTGGTTTGTAAGAGTATACTCGTATGTATTACTGTATTACTGTAGCCCTACTGATGGGGCAATACTGTATGTGATATATTTCTTTATATTTTAAGCTGTGTACTCTGAAGCGTTGCGTGCCGTGTATTTGTTTGCTTCCGCGCTAAATTTTCCGCTTCTCTTCGTTTTAATAAGGCGCGCTAACGTTTATTATGCGATTAAGATTTTTTAATATCTTAGGTTCTACTGATGGGACGGCGGGTCGTCTCACTTTCGGTGCTCAAATGCATCGATCTTGGTATCGTTCGAAGGCTCAGAGAACAATCTGCAACTCTTATGAAAAGGTCGAGAGCGAAATCAATCTCTATCTTTGTCAAATTGTATCCGTAAGTTTGTGATGTGATGTTGTTCCTGACAGTCATACCTTTGTAGCGCCTGTTGCCCCGATCTTGCGCTATAGCTGTCCGAATTGGATGAAACCGAAGTCTCATTAAACCTAATATCCATATACAAGTTTCATGAAGAAATCGAATCACAATCCGGTCATTAAGAGGGTCAAGGAAGCATTATACGCTAAATGGTGAGAAAGCTACGAGTTAAACATCCATTTGAATGTGCCCAGTTGATAACCAAGCATCTTATCTCATTTAAGAAGCGTCTAGTGAAGCTAACCAAGCATCTACTCAGAATACAGACCATTATGATGAATGGAGAAGTAGTTTTGAATGAAGTATTAAAATATTCAAAGTTCAAGCTTGACAGAAAATGAGGTACCAGGTTCAATAAAGTTTTGAAGCATAGAGTACTATAATTGAAGCAAACAAAAGCTAAAGCAACTCTAACAGAAGAAAGAAAAAATAAGCCTGAACAAATACAAAAGTAGTAAAGCTGCAAAAGCAAAAATACTGAAGATTTTGTCGAGCAACTGCTGCCGATAATCAAGCGTTCGAAATATCGTATTTTGACGTACACTCGTCCAAATGAAGTGATCTTGGTTTACATAGAAAGATAAGATAAATACCCACAAGTTTCCTGAAGAAGTCGAGATCAGAAAAAGTCTCTATCTGATTGAAATTCCTTCTTTAAGATGGAGATGTGATACTGTCCACGATAATCAGAACATTCAACCGTCTGCTGGCAATTTCTGGAGCTTTCGGTGTTCAAATGCATCGATCTAGTATCGTTGGAAGGCTCAAAGAAATATACGCAACTATCATGAAGAAGTCGAGAGCGAAGTCAATCTCTATCTTTGTCAAATTGTATGTGTAAGTTTGTGGCGTGAGGCTGTTCCTAACAGTCACAACTTTGTAGCGTCTTTGGGCCATATCTCGCGCTGTAGGTGTCTGAATTGGGTGAAATCGGTGTCTTAATAAACCTAATATTCATTTATAGAAGTTACATGAAGAAATTGAATCACATTCGGGCCGCTAAGAGGGTCAAGGAAGCATAATACGATAAATGATCAAAAAGCTACGAGTAAAACATCCATGTGAATGTGCCCATTGGATAACCGAGCGTCTTATCTTATTTAAGAAGCCTCCAATAAAGCTAACCAAGCGTCGACTCAGAATACAGACCATTATGATGAAAGGAGAAGTAATTTTGAATGAAGTATTAAAATATTCATAGTCCATGCTTGACCGGAAAATGAGGTACCTTTTTAATAAAGTTCTGAAGCATCAAGTACTGTAACAGAAGTAGACAAAATCTTCAGTTACTCTAACAGAAGAAAGATAAAATAAGCCTGAACAAATACAAAAGTAGTAAAGCTAAAAAAGCAAAAACACTAAAGATTTTGTCAAGCAACTGCTGCCGACAATCAAGCGTCCCAAACATGGTATTTTGACGTACACTCATCCAAATGAAGTGATCTTGATTTACATAGAAAGATAAGATAAATACCCACAAGTTTTCTGAAGAAGTCGAGATCAGAAACAATCTCTATCTGAGTGAAATTCCTTCTTCAAGATGGAGATGTGATGCTGTTCGTGACAATCAGAACTTTCAACCGTCTACTGACAATTTTTGGAGCTTTCGGTGCTCAAATGCATCGATGTTGGTATCGTTCGAAGGCTCAGAGAACAATCTTCAACTCTTATGAAAAGATCGAGAGCGAAATCAATCTCTATCTTTGTCAAATTGTATCCATAAGTTTGTGATGTGATGTTGTTCCTGACAGTCATACCTTTGTAGCGCCTGTTGCCCCGATCTTGCGCTATAGCTGTCCGAATTGGATGAAACGGAAGTCTCATTAAACCTAATATCCATATACAAGTTTCACGAAGAAATCGAATCACAATCCGGTCGTTAAGAGGGTCAAGGAAGTATAATACGCTAAATGGTGAGAAAGCTACGAGTTAAACATCCATGTGAATGTGCCCAGTTGATAACCAAGCATCTTATCTCATTTAAGAAGCGTCTTGTGAAGCTAACCAAGCGTCTACTCAGAATACAGACCATTATGATGAATGGAGAAGTAATTTTGAATGAAGTATTAAAATATTCAAAGTCTATGCTTGAACGGAAATTGAGGTACCTTTTCAATAAAGTTCTGAAGCATCAAGTACTGTAAAAGAAGTAGATAAAATCTTCAGCTACTCTAACAGAAGAAAGATAAAATAAGCCTGAACAAATACAAAAGTAGTAAAGCTGCAAAAGCAAAAACACTAAAGATTTTACCAAGCAACTGCTGCCGACAATCAAGCATCCGAAACATCGTATTTTTGCGTACACTCGTCCAAATGAAGTGATCTTGGTTTACAGAGAAAGATAAGATAAATACCCACAAGTTTCCTGAGGAAGTCGAGATCAGAAACAATCTCTATCTGAGTGAAATTCCTTCATCAAGATGGAGATGTGATACTGTTCGTGACAATCAGAACATTTAACCGTCTACTGGCAAATTCTGGAGCTTTCGGTGCTCAAGTGCATCGATCTTGGTATCGTTCGAAGGCTCAGAGAACAATCTGTAACTCCTATGAAAAGGTTGAGAGCGAAATCAATCTCTATCTTTGTCAAATTGTATCCGTAAGTTTGTGATGTGATGTTGTTCCTGACAGTCATACCTTTGTAGTGCCTGTTGGCTAGATCTTGCGCTATAGCTGTCCGAATTGGATGAAGCCGATGTCTCATTAAACCTACTATCCATATACAAGTTTCATGAAGAAATTGAATCACAATCCGGTCGTTAAGAGGGTCAAGGAAACAAAATACGCTAAATGGTGAGAAAGCTACGAGTTAAACATCCGTGTGAATGTGCCCATTTGATAACCAAGCATCTTATCTCATTTAAGAAGCGTCTAGTGAAGCTAACCAAGCATCTACTCAGAATACAGACCATTAAGATGAATGGAGAAGTAGTTTTGAATGAAGTATTAAAATATTCAAAGTACAAGCTTGACCAGAAAATGAGGTACCCTGTTCAATAAAGTTCTGAAGCATCAAGTACTATAACAGAAGCAGACAAAAGCTTCAGCAACTCTTACAGAAGAAATAAAAAATAAGCCTGAACAAATACAAAAGTAGTAAAGCTGCAAAAGCAAAAACACTGAAGATTTTGTCATGCAACTGCTACCGACAATCAAGCGTTCGAAATATCGTATTTTGACGTACACTCGTCCAATTGAAGTGTTCTTGGTTTACATAGAAAGATAAGATAAATACCCACAAGTTTCGTGAAGAAGTCGAGATCAGAAACAATGTCTATCTGAGTGAAATTCCTTCTTTAAGATGGAGATGTGATACTGTCCGCGATAATCAGAACATTCAACCGTCTGCTGACAATTTCTGGAGCTTTCTATGTTCAAATGCATCGATCTAGGTATCATTGGAAGGCTTATGATGAAAGGAGAAGTAATTTTGAATGAAGTATTAAAATATTCTTAGTCCATGCTTGAACGGAAAATGAGGTACCTTTTCAATAAAGTTCTGAAGCATCAAGTACTGTAAAAGAAGTAGACAAAATCTTCAGCTACTCTAATAGAAGAAAGATAAAATAAGCCTGAACAAATACAAAAGTAGTAAAGCTGCAAAAGCAAATACACTAAAGATTTTGTCAAGCAATTGCTGCTGACAATCAAGCCTGCGAAACATCGTATTTTGACGAACACTCATCCAAATGAAGTGATCTTGGTTTACATAGAAAGATAAGATAAATACCCACAAGTTTCCTGAAGAAGTCGAGCTGAGTGAAATTCCTTCTTGAAGATGGAGATGATATACTGTCCGCGATAATCAGAACATTCAACCGTCTGTTGATAATTTCGGGAGCGTTCGGTATTCAAATGCATCGATCTATGTATCGTTGGAAGGCTCATAGAAATATCTGCAACTATCATGAAGAAGTCGAGAGCGAAGTCAATCTCTATCTTTGTGAAATTCTATGCGTAATTTTGTGACGTGAGGCTGTTCCTAACAGTCACAACTTTGTAGCGTCTTTAGGCCATATCTTACGCTATAGGTGTCTGAATTGGGTGAAACCGGTGTGTTATTAAACCTAATATCCATTTATAGAAGTTACATGAAGAAATTGAATCACATTCAGGCAGCTAAGAGCGTCAAGGAAGCATAATACGCTAAATGGTCAAAAAGCTACGAGTAAAACATCCATGTGAATGTGCCCAGTGAATAACCGAGCGTCTTATCTCATTTAAGAAGCCTCCAATGAAGCAAACCAAGCATCAACTCAGAATACAGGCCACTATGATGAAAGGAGAAGTAATTTTGAATGAAGTATTAAAATATTCAAAGTCCATGCTTGACCAAAAAATGGGGTACCTTTTCAATAAAGTTCTGAAGCATCAAGTACTGTAATAGAAGTAGACAAAATCTTCAGCTACTCTAACAGAAGAAAGATAAAATAAGCCTGAACAAATACAAAAGTAGTAAAGCTGCAAAAGCAAAAACACTAAAGATTTTGTCAAGCAATTGCTGCCGACTATCAAGCGTCTGAAACATGGTATTTTGACGTACACTCATCCAAATGAAGTGATCTTGGTTTACATAGAAAGATGAGATAAATACCCACAAGTTTCATGAAGAAGTCGAGATCAGAAACAATCTCTATTGGAGTGAAATTCCTTCTTCAAGATAGAGATGTGATACTGTTCGTGACAATCAGAACATTCAACCGTCTACTGACAATTTCTGGAGCTTTCGGTGCTCAAATGCATCGATCTTGGTATCGTTCGTAGGCTCAGAGAACAATCTGCAACTGTTATGAAAAGGTCGAGAGCGAAATCAATCTCTATCTTTGCCAAATTGTATCCGTAAGTTTGTGATGTGATGTTGTTCCTGACAGTCATACCTTTGTAGCGCCTATTGACCAGATATTGCGCTATAGCTGTCTGAATTGGCTGAAACCGATGTCTCATTAAACCTAATATCCATATACAACTTTCATGAAGAAATCGAATCACAATCTGGTCATTAAGAGGGTCAAGGAAGCATAATACGCTAAATGGTGAGAAAGCTACAAGTTTAAACATCCATGTGAATGTGCCCAGTTGATAACCAAGCATCTTATCTCATATAAGAAGCGTCTAGGGAAGCTAACCAAGCGTCTACTCAGACTACATACCATTATGATGAATGGAGAAGTAATTTTGAATGAAGTATTAAAATATTCAAAGTACAAGCTTGACCAGAAAATGAGGTACCCTGTTCAATAAAGTTCTGAAGCATCAAGTACTGTAACAGAAGCAGACAAAAGCTTCAGCAACTCTAACAGAAGAAATTAAAAATAAGCCTGAACAAATACAAAAGTAGTAAAGCTGCAAAAGCAAAAACACTGAAGATTTTGTCATGCAACTGCTGCCGACAATCAAGCGTTCAAAATATCGTATTTTGACATACACTCGTCCAAATGAAGTGATCTTGGTTTATGTAGAAAGATAAGATAAATACCCACAAGTTTCCTGAAGAAATCGAGATCAGAAACAATCTCAATCTGAGTGAAATTCCTTCTTCAAGATGGAGATGTGATACTGTCCGTGATAATTAGAACATTCAACGTCTGGTGATAATTTCTGGAGCTTTCGATGTTCAAATGCATTGATCTAGGTATCATTGGAAGGCTCATAGAATTATCTGCAACTATCTTGAAGAAGTCGAGAGCGAAATCAATCTCTATCTTTGTCAAATTGTGTGCGTAAGTTTGTGACGTGAGGGTGTTCCTAACAGTCACTACTTTGTAGCGTCTTTCGGCCATATCTTGCGCTATAGGTGTCTGAATTGGATGAAACCGGTGTCTTATTAAACCTAATATCCATTTATAGAAGTTACATGAAGAAATTGAATCGCATTCGGGCAGCTAAGAGGGTCAAGGAAGCATAATATGTTAAATGGTCAAAAAGCTACGAGTTAAACATCCATGTGAATGTGCCCAGTGGATAACCAAGCGTCTTATCTCATTTAAGTAGCCTCCAATGAAGCTAACCAAGCGTCGACTCAGAATACAGGCCATTATGATGAAAGGAGAAGTAATTTTGAATGAAGTATTAAAATATTCAAAGTCTATCCCTGACCAGAAAATGAGGTACCTTTTCAATAAAGTTCTGAAGCATCAAGTACTGTGACAGAAGCAGACAAAAGCTTTAGCAACTCTAATAGAAGAAAGATAACATAAGCCAAAACAAATACAAAAGTATTAAAGCTGTAAAAGCAAAACTGAAGATTGAAGTCAAGCAACGGCTGCCAGCAATCAAGCGTCCGAAACATCGTATTTTGAGGTAAACTCATACAAATGAAGTTATCTTGGTTTACTTAGAAAGATGTGATAAATACCCACCTGTTTCCTGAAGAAGACGAGATCAGAAACAATCTCTATCTGAGTGAAATTCCTTCTTCAAGATGGAGATGTGATACTGTTTGTGACAATCAGAACATTCAACCGTCTACTGACAATTTCTGGAGCTTTCGGTGCTCAAATGCATCGATCTTGGTATCGTTGGAAGGTTCAGAGAATAATCTGCAAATCTTATGAAAAGGTCGAGAGCGAAATCTGTAACGCCCCGATTTTCACGCTTTCTAATTCTTTAGTATTTTAATGTCTTTATTTTATTCGAGGTCTTAGGAATAGAAATAAAATATTCCGAGACCACAGTCATGCTCGACGATATCGTAGGAAGCTACGATTAAGTTTTGAGTCGAAAACTCAAACGGAGTCCGGTCTGCGTTTTTACACTGACAGTATGATTTTACTGCCCATAAGACCTCAGATGGACCCGTGAACGAGACAATAAGTCTTCGAATTCGATTATCTACGTTTTGGTTAAATTACGTAAAAATTTCATGAAGCTTTAGGAACGAAGTTACGATTAAGTTCGGCTTACCATCCTCAAACTGATGGACAATCGGAAAGGACGATTCAGTCTTTAGAGTATCTGTTAAGGGTGTGTGTGTTGGAACATGCCGGAAGTTGGGAGAATTTCCTACCGTTGATAGAGTTTACCTACAACAACAGTTATCATTCAAGTATAGGGATGGCACCCTACGAAGCTTTATATGGACGACGTTGCAGAACACCTTTGTGTTGGTACCAAGATGGTGAAAGTGCTTCATTAGGACCTGAACTAGTGCAACAAACAACTGAGAAGGTAAAACTGATTCAAGAAAAGATGAGGATAACTCAGAGCCGACAGAAGAGTTATGCGGATAAAAGACGTAGGCCACTTGAGTTCGAGGAAGGGGATCATGTGTTTTTGAGAGTCACTCCGATGACTGAGGTGGGCAGGGTCCTGAAGTCCAGAAAACTCACTCCAAAATTCATTGGACCTTACCAAATTCTTCGTCGGATAGGTCCAGTAGCTTACCAAATAGCTTTACCGCCTTTTCTATCCAACCTTCATAATGTTTTTCATGTTTCGCAATTGCGAAAGTATATTCCTGATCCCAATCACGTCATAGAGTCTGATTCAGTACAGCTAAAGGATAACCTAACCTATGAGACATTACCGGTTAAGATCGAGGACAGGAGGATAAAGAAACTACGAGGGAAGGAGATAGCGTTGGTCAAAGTTATCTGGAACGAGACTACAGGTGATGCTACCTGGGAAAGAGAAGAGGATATGCAACAACAGTATCCGAGTTTGTTTTAAGAGGTACGTATAATTTCGAGGACAAAATTCTTTTAAGAGGGGTAGGAATGTAACGCCCCGATTTTCACGCTTTCTAATTCTTTAGTATTTTAATGTCTTTATTTTATTCGAGGTCTTAGGAATAGAAATAAAATATTCCGAGACCACAGTCATGCTCGACGATATCGTAGGAAGCTACGATTAAGTTTTGAGTCGAAAACTCAAACGGAGTCCGGTCTGCGTTTTTACACTGACAGTATGATTTTACTGCTCAGAAGACCTCAGATGGACCCGTGAACGATACAATAAGTCTTAGAATTCGATTATCTACGTTTTGGTTAAATTTCGTAAAAATTTCAGAAAAATCACTGCCTGACCTTCGTTCGGGCGGAATCCTCAATCGGGTGACGAACGGAACCACATATGGATTTACCGGGACTCGCCAACAGATAATCTTGATAGCACATCATCCTAGGACACTTGGGAGAGTATGCCAGAGTCGTCATGACGTTCGGAAATATCTGGACGCAAAATGACCAAAATGCCCCTAACCTTAGTCTTTTACACTTTTACCATTATACCCTTTTGGCAAATGACCTTTTTACCCTTAAGTGAACTTTTAAGAGGCTGAACTCAGCCCCTCACTTCATCATTTTCGCACAGCCCCTCATCCCTAGAAGCTCCATAGTTGTTCTTGAGAGAAAACTCCATTTTCACCTAGAAAAGCTTGAGTTTTTGTTGGATTCACTTGATTCCTTGAGCAATCTTTCTTCATTTCAAGGTAAGATCACTTCTATGATCTCTTTGCTTCTTGAATCTTTCTTTATTTCAAGATCAATCTTCATTTTCATGAAAATAATTTCTTAGATCCAAAACTTTGAAAATCCATAGGAAATTGTAGAAAAATCCTTTTGAGGTAAGACCAAGTTCTTTGAACTCACATCATCAATCTCTACCTAAACCTAAGAGCTTATGATTCAACTCTCATCATAGCTCAAAAAGTATTTTTGGCCGAACCCTTTTGGATGATGACGAATAGTGTTTTCATCAATTTTTGATTTTTAACACTTGATTTCATCCTTAGCTTTCCTAATGCCTTTGAATCCATGAAATGGAAAACCAAAACCAATTCCTAACCTTTTTAACCTAGGGTGGCCGAAATCCTCTTTGTTATGATAGTTGAGATTGGCTTTGATTGTTGTTTAATGTTGGTTGTTGTGTTGTTGTAGTTGTTGACGATTATCAGGAGGTTCACAAACCGATCAACCGACTTTGATCCGGGAATCTGCTCATCAACAGGTATGGGGAGAAGAACCTCATCACACCAAGATGGTGGTAGTGAGAATGGTTGTTTAATTTTATGTGTGGGTGAAACCCTTTAGTTTGGGTTCACTTTTATATGTTAATTTTTGTTATTGAAGAACAAGATTGTCATGATGAGTTTATGCTTGAGTATGTTGTAGTGTGCTTTAGCATATGTTGATGAAGATATGATTGAATGAAAATCATTTCCATGTATGTTGAAAAACCTACTTTGATCACTAGATCAAGTATGGACTTTTATTTTTTGATTATGAGACCATGATGTGTGATGGATATGTTTGATTATGATGTAGTAATGTGTATTGTGGTTTACCATAATTGTGTGAGCTTTTGAGCTACATTTGCTTTGTTGGTGAAGCAAAGTCTCCATTTTTCATTGGAGTAGGCTTGTGGCCTTAGTAAGAGGAAAATATAAGAACATATGTTGTTCTTGTTTTGGCAAAGTTTTGATGCAACAAAACATGATTTCATAACCTAGGATTTCAAAGAGAAACAAAAGTGATTTTTGATCCAAAGATCAAATGAAGTTTTAACCTTTAAATGGTATCATCAAAGTGGGAAAATGTCTTTTCTTTAGCCATAGGTCTTTTAATCAAACTAAGTTTTTCAAAAGAAGAATTAATGAAGGAGTTAGGAAAAGGAGAAACAGGGCACTCGCCCAGCGAACCCCCGTCTCGCCTCGCGAGACAGAGGGAAGATAAGGCATTCGCCAGGCTAACATTGCCTCGCCTCGCGAGACAGTGGACTAGCCCGAGCAACAAAGATGGAATTTCTCGGCCTCGCGTCGCGAAGTCGTCTCGCCTCGCGAATTGCCTAAGCACCAAAGATGCAACTTCTCGGCCTCGCGTAGCGAAGCAGTTCTCGCCCTGCAAACCGCCTAAATAGTGAAGATGCAGCTTCTCTGCCTCGCGTCGCGATATAATCCTTGCCTCGCGGAGCAGAAAGACTGTCTGAATAGAAAAGATCACTTCTCTGCCTCGCGTCGCGATACAATCCTCGCCTCGCGAAGCAGAAGGACTTTCCAAGCAGTAAAGATAACTTCTCAGCCTCGCGTCGCGACATAGACCTTCGCCTCGCGAGAAATGGTTTGTTTATGAAGAGTGTTGTTCAACTCAAACTGTAAAGTTTTACGTTTTAAAAACCTAAGTTAAGTAATTGACTTAGAGTTGAAAACAAGGGATAATTAAGTATGGTATGTAGTGGAACAAGACCACATGCTATACCATTGATGACTTAATACATCAATGACTTCATAAGCCATAAACACAAACATGAAACGTCTTGGGTTTTGAAACAGTGGTTCGATGACGGACCGGTGATTCGGACCCCGGTCAGTCGTTCAATTGTTTCAGTCTTGTGATGACTCGATCCCGGAGGGATCACGAGATTTATCCGGTGGATAAAGGTTTTGTTTTCAAAAGACACGTATAGTTCCTAAGGAAGAGAACCTTAGTAGACTTCGAGGTTTATCCGGGGGATAGACATTGCTTGATCGCATCTGCTTTGTGTAAGCATTGGCATTTCAATTGCATAGTCGTAAGGCCTTGAGCCTAGGAGTTGAGCTTACACCTTGATGCGGGTGCGAATCTTACGGTGACGATCTTCAATGGTCTTTTTGGAGGTATCAGGGTTGGAAGGGCTGACATGTGACCAGTTGGTAGCTCTTCTGTGTCGTGGCGAATCCGTGCAATACACTGATATCCTTTACTAGATGCCGTACTTTTCATGTTTGGTCGAGAGTGTTACCGTAAAGCCAGATACGTGCACGTTACGAATGTTGTAGCATCTTGCTCATGGCTGGCAGAAACCGGAACATGTCCTCCCATTCACTCTCTCCGAATGTTTTGTTAGCTCCATGGAGTAGGGGTCAGAGTAGTACCCAGTGACATTGACATTGAGTCATATACATTGAATTGCATTGCATGGCTATTGATGTTTACATTTTCTGTTATACATCGTTGTACTGTTTAAGAATACCTTATTTTATGCTGTTAACTGCTTAACATGATATTATGCTGTCAACTGCTTAATATGTTTGACATTGAGAATTCTTGTATGCATGTTGGGTACGCTGTTACCCTGTGAGTCGTCCCGTTTTTACTATTGCTGTTTTGCTGTGTTGATGAACGGGAATCTCACCCATATCTGTATGTTTTCTGTTGGTACTTGCTGTTGCTGTTTGAACAGATGGACGTGACGATGGTTCAGTCCAGTAGTTCCTTTGAGCCGGAGGAGGACTCTTTTTGTGGTTTAGTTTTGTTGTCGGCCAGACTATGTTAGTTTTTGTAGTACCTTTTGGGAGCTACGACTCCTAGTACTTATTGTATCAGTTATACATTAGACTTATGTCTGTATATAATATTATTCCTTTTTTCTGTTTATGTCCCTGTATTTATTATGCATATTGTTCTAGAAATGTATGGCGAACCTAAGTTCGTTATTAGTATTATTTACCTTTGCTAAATCCCATTGCATCTTGTGAAAAGAAAAAAAAAAAGAAAACCGTATTTTCGGCATTAAGAAATATTTTCGGCCTTATAAACGTTCGGGAATGTGACACTCGGGAAAGGGTGTTGCATTATTTGGTATCAGAGCTGGCCGAGTCTTTTTGGGGTTGTAGGTTATGGTCTGTCTTGTTTGTGTTGTGTTCTCTGTGTGTTTCTCTGTTGTTTGCTTTAGTCTTGTCGTGGTTTCTTGAGTTTGACAGTTCTGGTTTTGAAGGTAGCAATGGCTGCTCAAAACCTGACTGCTGCTGTGAACGCCATACGGGAAATGGCTGCTGCTATGGTTCAACGTGACGAAAGAGCTGCCGGAGGTAGAGGACTGGATGAATTTCTTCGTCTGAATCCACCTCAATTCAAAGGTGAATTAAATCCTGAGTTAGCTGAACGCTGGATCCAAACGCTGGAGAAAATCTTTGGAGCGATGAGATGTACTGAGAATGACAAGGTTGTCTATGCAACCTATATGCTGGTGGAGAATGCTGAATACTGGTGGGAAGGAGCCCGTCAGATGCTGATTCACGATCAACAAGCTGTGGATTGGAATGCTTTTAAGGGAAAATTCCTGGAGAAGTATTTTCCTGCGAGCGCAAGACACGAGAAAGAGATGGAGTTCCTCCAGCTGAGACAAGGGGGAATGACCGTAGCTGAATACGGGGCTAAGTTTGAAAGTCTAGCAAAGTTCTCAAATTACTTTCTGGACAACCCAAGAGAGGAGTGGAAGTGCAGAAAATTCGAAGGAGGTCTAAGGATCGACTTGAAGAGAGCTGTAGTTCCATTGGAAATTTCTGTTTTTCCGAGGTTAATGGAGAAGTGTCGTCTGATCGAGAGTTTGGAGCCCAAGGACAAGCGGGTACTGAGTTCTGGACCGAGCAAGTTTCAGAGAGGAAGCGGTGGTCGAGACAACAAATCTCGATGGAAGCCCTATGCAAAGCAACAAGATCGACAACAACGTTCTATTGGAGGAAGCAGTGGGAGTTTCAATCAGTTTGGAAACGCCCCAACCAAGTGCATGAAGTGTGGAAAGAGCAATCACATCACCAGAGATTGTTCGATCAAAGGGATTATCTGCTTCAAGTGTGGGAAGCCGGGACACATCTCACGTGAATGCATGCAACCAAAATTGGAACATTCTGTCAACAATGTCCAAGCTGCAAGGCCTAAGATGAAGGGCAGAGTCTACACTATGGGAGGTGCTGAAGCTTCTCAAAATGAAGACTTGATCCAAAGTCAGTGTGTCATGGGAGGTAAAACCTTAACTGTACTGTTTGATTCAGGCACAACGCATTCCTTTATTGCCTATGATTGTGTGAATCTGTTGGGATTACCTGTGTCTTCTTTACCTTTTGATTTGGTAATTTCTACGCCTACTGCAAAGCCTGCTATAACTGCTAAAGTTTATTTGAACTGTTCTATTTCTGTTAAAGGTAGAACATTTTTGATTGACTTGATCTGTTTGCCTCTCTCGCAAATGGATGTAATCTTAGGAATAGATTGGTTGTCTTCTAATCATATCCTGTTAGACTGTGCAAATAAAACCTTAGTTTTCCCTAGTTGTGAGAATTCTGGATTTTTGACTGCCAACCAAGTAAATGCTTCTTTGAGAGAAGGAGCTCAAGGATACATGTTACTATCTTCTTTGGAGGTCAAGAGCGAGCTAGTCTTAGAGCGCATACCTGTCGTGAATGAGTTTCCAGAAGTCTTTCCTGAAGACGTACCAAGTTTGCCGCCAGTTCAGGACATCGAGTTTGCGATCGATCTTGTGCCAGGAACAGGACCAGTGTCTATGGCACCATATCGTATGGCACCTGCTGAGCTGGAAACTTTGAAGGAACAGTTGGTAGACTTATTGGGGAAGCAGTATGTTAGACCCAGTGTGTCGCCGTGGGGAGCACCTGTGCTGTTGGTGAAAAAGAAAGATGGAACATCTCGTTTATGTGTGGATTATCGCCAGTTGAATAAAGTTACTATTAAGAACAAGTATCCACTTCCGAGGATAAATGACTTGATGGATCAGTTGAGGGGAGCGGCAGTTTTCTCCAAGATTGATTTGCGATCGGGTTATCACCAGATTCGTGTGAAGGCAGAAGATATACCGAAGACAGCGTTTCGAACACGCTATGGGCACTACGAGTATCTTGTGATGCCGTTTGGTGTGACGAATGCTCCAGCTATATTCATGGACTATATGAATAGGATCTTTCGTCCATACCTAGATCAGTTTGTTGTTGTCTACATAGATGACATACTTATCTATTCGCAAGACCAAGAAGAGCATGCTGAACATCTTAGTGTGGTTCTTCAAGTTCTGAAAGAGAAACAGCTGTATGCAAAACTGTCCAAGTGTGAGTTTTGGCTCGACGAAGTGCAGTCTTTGGGTCATGTAATTTCAAAGGAAGGAATTGCTGTAGATCCGTGGAAAGTCAAAGCAGTTCTTGAGTGGGAAAGACCAACCACAGTGACTGAGATACGCAGTTTTGTGGGTTTGGCTGGGTATTATCGGAGGTTCATTGAGGGATTCTCTAAGATTGTAGGACCTCTTACCCAATTGACGAGGAAGGACAAAGCGTTTGAATGGACTGAAGCCTGTGAGCAGAGTTTTCAGGAGTTGAAGAAGAGGCTAACTACATCACCAGTGTTGATATTGCCAGATCCAAGCGAACCTTTTGATGTGTACTGTGACGCTTCATACCAAGGTTTAGGTTGTGTTTTGATGCAGAATCGGAAGGTGGTAGCGTATGCCTCGAGATAGTTGAAAGTGCACGAGAAGAACTACCTAACTCATGATCTGGAGTTAGCAGCGGTAGTCTTTGCGTTGGAGATTTGGAGGCATTACTTGTATGGTTCGACGTTCAATGTTTTCAGCGATCATAAGAGCTTGAAGTATCTGTTCGATCAGAATGAGCTAAATATGAGACAAAGACGGTGGCTGGAATTTTTGAAGGACTATGATTTCCAGTTACAGTGTCATCCGGGAAAAGCTAATGTGGTAGCGGATGCCCTGAGTAGAAAAGTGTTACATGTGTCTGCCATGATGGTTAAGGAACACTAGCTGTTGGAACAGTTCAGAGATATGCATCTGTCTGTGGTTAGTATGCCAGGAAGACTATGTGTAGGTATGGTTACGGTATCTTGTGATCTGATGGATCAGATTCGGGAGAAACAAGTATACGACCAGTATCTGGAGAAAGAGCGAAGGAATCTAAAGAAAGGGATGACGTCTGAATGCAAGGAAGGAGCGGATGGAATCCTAAGACGAGGAGAACGGGTTTGTGTGCCAAACAACCCAGAGATAAGAAGGTTAATTCTGGACGAAACTCATAGAAGCAAGTTGAGTATGCATCCAGGGTCAACCAAGATGTACCAAGACCTGAAGCGGTTGTTTTGGTGGCAAGGCATGAAAAGAGATGTAGCCGATTATGTGGCATCTTGCTTAGTGTGTCAGAAAGCAAAGGTTGAACATCAGAGGCCAGCTGGAATGTTACTTCCGTTGGATATCCCAGAGTGGAAATGGGACGGCATAGCAATGGATTTCATGACGTGTTTGCCAAGGACACCTAAAGGATACGATTCCATTTGGGTTATAATTGATAGGCTTACGAAATCGGCTCATTTTCTACCGATTAATCTCAAGTATTCTATGGAAAAGCTTACTCAGATTTATATCAGTGAGATTGTGAGACTGCATGGAGTACCTTCAAGTATCATATCGGATAGAGACCCGCGATTTACTTCGCGTTTTTGGTAAAGTTTACATGAAGCTTTAGGAACGAAGTTACGATTAAGATCGGCTTACCATCCTCAAACTGATGGACAATCGGAAAGGACGATTCAGTCTTTAGAGGATCTGTTAAGGGTGTGTGTGTTGGAACATGCCGGAAGTTGGGAGAATTTCCTACCGTTGATAGAGTTTACCTACAACAACAGTTATCATTCGAGTATAGGGATGGCACCCTACGAAGCTTTATATGGACGACGTTGCAGAACACCTTTGTGTTGGTACCAAGATGAAGAAAATGCTTCATTAGGACCTGAACTAGTGCAACAAACAATTGAGAAGGTAAAACTGATTCAAGAAAAGATGACGATAACTCAAAGCCGACAGAAGAGTTATGCGGATAAAAGACGTAGGCCACTTGAGTTCGAGGAAGGGGATCGTGTGTTTTTGAGAGTCACTCCAATGACTGGGGTGGGCAGGGTCCTGAAGTCCAGAAAACTCACTCCAAAATTCATTAAACCTTACCAAATTCTTCGTCGGATAGGTCCAGTAGCTTACCAAATAGCTTTACCGCCTTTTCTATCCAACCTTCATAATGTTTTTCATGTTTCGCAATTGCGAAAGTATATTCCTGATCCAAGTCACGTCATAGAGTCTGATTCAGTACAGCTAAAGGATAACCTAACCTATGAGACATTACCGGTTAAGATCGAGGACAGGAGGATAAAGAAACTGCGAGGGAAGGAGATAGCGTTGGTCAAAGTTATCTGGAACGAGACTACAAGTGATGCTACCTGGGAAAGAGAAGAGGACATGCAACAACAGTATCCGAGTTTGTTTTAAGAGGTACGTATAATTTCGAGGACGAAATTCTTTTAAGAGCAGTAGGACTGTAACGCCCCGATTTTCACGCTTTCTAATTCTTTAGTATTTTAATGTCTTTATTTTATTCGAGGTCTTAAGAATAGAAATAAAATATTCCGAGACCACAGTCATGCTCGACGATATCGGAGGAAGCTACGATTAAGTTTTGAGTAAAAAACTCAAACGGAGTCCGGTCTGCGTTTTTACACTGACAGTATGATTTTACTGCTCAGAAGACCTCAGATGGACCCGTGAACGATACAATAAGTCTTAGAATTCGATTATCTACGTTTTGGTTAAATTTCGTAAAAATTTCAGAAAAATCACTTCCTGACCTTCGTTCGGGCGGAATCCTCAATCGGGTGACGAACGGAGCCACATATGGATTTACCGGGACTCGCCAACAGATAATCTTGATATCACATCATCCCAGGACACTTGGGAGAGTATGCCAGAGTCGTCATGACGTTCGGAAATATCTGGACGCAAAATGACCAAAATGCCCCTAACCTTAGTCTTTTACACTTTTACCATTATACCCTTTTGGCAAATGACCTTTTTACCCTTAAGTGAACTTTTAAGAGGCTGAACTCAGCCCCTCACTTCATCATTTTCGCACAGCCCCTCATCCCTAGAAGCTCCATAGTTGTTCTTGAGAGAAAACTCCATTTTCACCTAGAAAAGCTTGAGTTTTTGTTGGATTCACTTGATTCCTTGAGCAATCTTTCTTCATTTCAAGATAAGATCACTTCTATGATCTCTTAGCTTCTTGAATCTTTCTTTATTTCAAGATCAATCTTCATTTTCATGAAAATAATTTCTTAGATCCAAAACTTTGAAAATTCATAGGAAATTGCAGAAAAATCCTTTTGAGGTAAGACCAAGTTCTTTGAACTCACATCATCAATCTCTACCTAAATCTAAGAGCTTATGATTCAACTCTCATCATAGCTCAAAAAC
This sequence comes from Ammopiptanthus mongolicus, assembly GCA_039655645.1. Taxonomy (NCBI): domain Eukaryota; kingdom Viridiplantae; phylum Streptophyta; class Magnoliopsida; order Fabales; family Fabaceae; genus Ammopiptanthus; species Ammopiptanthus mongolicus. The sequence goes on along the minus strand of CM077348.1, from coordinate 58,393,975 downwards.
CATTTTTGGCCGAACCCTTTTGGATGATGATGAATAGTGTTTTCATCAATTTTTGATTTTTAACACTTGATTTCATCCTTAGCTTTCCTAATGCCTTTGAACCCATGAAATGGAAAACCAAAACTAATTCCTAACCTTTTTAACCTAGGGTGGCCGAAATCCTCTTTGTTATGATAGTTGAGATTGGCTTTGATTGTTGTTTAATGTTGGTTGTTGTGTTGTTGTAGTTGTTGACGATTATCAGGAGGTTCACAAACCGATCAACCGACTTTGATCCGGGAATCTGCTCATCAACAGGTATGGGGAGAAGAACCTCATCACACCAAGATGGTGGTAGTGAGAATGGTTGTTTAATTTTATGTGTGGGTGAAACCCTTTAGTTTGTGTTCACTTTTATATGTTAATTTTTGTTATTGGAGAACAAGAATTTCATGATGAGTTTATGCTTGTGTATGTTGTAGTGTGCTTTAGCATATGTTGATGAAGATATGATTGAATGAAAATCATTTCCATGTATGTTGAAAAACCTACTTTGATCACTAGATCAAGTATGGACTTTTATTGTTTGATTATGAGACACCATGATGTGTGATGGATATGTTTGATTGTGATGTAGTAATGTGTATTGTGGTTTACCATAATTGTGTGAGCTTTTGAGCTACATTTGCTTTGTTGGTGAAGCAAAGTCTCCATTTTTCATTGGAGTAGGCTTGTGGCCTTAGTAAGAGGAAAATATAAGAACATATGTTGTTCTTGTTTTGGCAAAGTTTTGATGCAACAAAACATGATTTCATAACCTAGGATTTCAAAGAGAAACAAAAGTGATTTTTGATCCAAAGATCAAATGAAGTTTTAACCTTTAAAGGGTATCATCAAAGTGGGAAAATGTCTTTTCTTTAGCCATAGGTCTTTTAATCAAACTAAGTTTTTCAAAAGAAGAATTAATGAAGGAGTTAGGAAAAGGAGAAACAGGGCACTCGCCCAGCGAACCCCGTCTCGCCTCGCGAGACAGAGGGAAGATAAGGCATTCGCCAGGCTAACATTGCCTCGCCTCGCGAGACAGTGGACTAGCCCGAGCAACAAAGATGGAATTTCTTGGCCTCGCGTCGCGAAGTCGTCTCGCCTCGCGAACCGCCTAAGCACCAAAGATGCAACTTCTCGGCCTCGCATAGCGAAGCAGTTCTCGCCCCGCGAACCGCCTAAATAGTGAAGATGCAGCTTCTCTGCCTCGTGTCGCGATATAATCCTTGCCTCGCGGAGCTGCCTCGTGTCGCGATATAATCCTTGCCTCGCGGAGCAGAAAGACTGTCTGAATAGAAAAGATCACTTCTCTGCCTCGCGTCGCGACATAGACCTTCGCCTCGCGAGAAATGGTTTGTTTATGAAAAGTGTTTTTCAACTCAAACTGTAAAGTTTTACGTTTTAAAAACCTAAGTTAAGTAATTGACTTAGAGTTGAAAACAAGGGATAATTAAGTATGGTATGTAGTGGAACAAGACCACATGCTATACCATTGATGACTTAATACATCAATGACTTCATAAGCCATAAACACAAACATGAAACGTCTTGGGTTTTGAAACAGTAGTTCGATGACGGACCGGTGATTCGGACCCCGATCAGTCGTTCAATTGTTTCAGTCTTGTGATGACTCGATCCCGGAGGGATCACGAGATTTATCCGGTGGATAAAGGTTTTGTTTTCAAAAGACACGTATAGTTCCTAAGGAAGAGAACCTAAGTAGACTTCGAGGTTTATCCTGGGGATAGACATTGCTTGATCGCATCTGCTTTGTGTAAGCATTGGCATTTCAATTGCATAGTCGTAAGGCCTTGAGCCTAGGAGTTGAGCTTACACCTTGATGCGGGAGCGAATCTTACGGTGACGATCTTCAATAGTCTTTTTGGAGGTATCAGGGTTGGAAGGGCTGACATGTGACCAGTTGGTAGCTCTTCTGTGTCGTGGCTAATCCGTGCAATACACTGATATCCTCTACTAGATGCCGTACTTTTCATGTTTGGTCGAGAGTGTTACCGTAAAGCCAGATACGTGCACGTTACGAATGTTGTAGCATCTTGCTCATGGTTGGCAGAAACCGGAACATGTCCTCCCATTCACTCTCTCCTAATGTTTTGTTAGCTCCATGGAGTAGGGGTCAGAGTAGTACCCAGTGACATTGACATTGAGTCATATACATTGCATTGCATTGCATGGCTATTGATGTTTACATTTTCTGTTATACATCGTTGTACTGTTTAAGAATACCTTATTTTATGCTGTTAACTGCTTAACATGATATTATGCTGTCAACTGCTTAATATGTTTGACATTGAGAATTCTTGTAAGCATGTTGGGTACGCTGTTACCCGGTGAGTCGTCCCGTTTTTACTATTGCTGTTTTGCTGTGTTGATGAACGGGAATCTCACCCATATCTGTATGTTTTCTGTTGGTACTTGTTGTTGCTGTTTGAACAAATGGACGTGACGATGGTTCAGTCCAGTAGTTCCTTTGAGCCGGAGGAGGACTCTTTTTGTGGTTTAGTTTTGTTGTCGGCCAGACTATGTTAGTTTTTGTAGTACCTTTCGGGAGCTACGACTCCTAGTACTTATTGTATCAGTTATACATTAGACTCATGTCTGTATATAATATTATTCCTTTTTTCTGTTTATGTCCCTGTATTTGTTATGCATATTGTTCTAGAAATGTATGGCGAACCTAAGTTCGTTATTAGTATTATTTACCTTTGCTAAATCCCATTGCATCTTGTGAAAAGAAAAAAAAAAAAAGAAAACCGTATTTTCCGCATTAAGAAATATTTTCGGCCTTATAAACGTTCGGGAATGTGACACTCGGGAAAGGGTGTTGCATTATTTGGTATCAGAGCTGGCCGAGTCTTTTTGGGGTTGTAGGTTATGGTCTGTCTTGTTTGTGTTGTGTTCTCTGTGTGTTTCTCTGTTGTTTGCTTTAGTCTTGTCGTGGTTTCTTGAGTTTGACAGTTCTGGTTTTGAAGGTAGCAATGGCTGCTCAAAACCTGACTGCTGCTGTGAACGCCATACGGGAAATGGCTGCTGCTATGGTTCAACATGACGAAAGAGCTGCCGGAGGTAGAGGACTGGATGAATTTCTTCGTCAGAATCCACCTCAATTCAAAGGTGAATTCAATACTGAGTTAGCTGAACGCTGGATCCAAACGCTGGAGAAAATCTTTGGAGCAATGAGATGTACTGAGAATGACAAGGTTGTCTATGCAGCCTATATGCTGGTGGAGGATGCTGAATACTAGTGGGAAGGAGCCCGTCAGATGCTGATTCACGATCAACAAGCTGTGGATTGGAATGCTTTTAAGGGAAAATTCCTGGAGAAGTATTTTCCTGCGAGCGCAAGACACGAGAAAGAGATGGAGTTCCTCCAGCTGAGACAAGGGGGAATGACCGTAGCTGAATACGGGGCTAAGTTTGAAAGTCTAGCAAAGTTCTCAAATTACTTTCTGGACATCCCAAGAGAGGAGTGGAAGTGCAGAAAATTCGAAGGAGGTCTAAGGATCGACTTGAAGAGAGCTGTAGTTCCTTTGGAAATTTCTGTTTTCCGAGGTTAATGGAGAAGTGTCGTCTGATCGAGAGTTTGGAGCCCAAGGACAAGTGGGTACTGAGTTCTGGACCGAGCAAGTTTCAGAGAGGAAGCGGTGGTCGAGACAACAAATCTCGATGGAAGCCCTATGCAAAGCAACAAGATCGACAACAACGTTCTATTGGAGGAAGCAGTGGGAGTTTCAGTCAGTCTGGAAATGCCCCAACCAAGTGCATGAAGTGTGGAAAGAGCAATCACATCACCAGAGATTGTTCGATCAAAGGGATTATCTGCTTCAAGTGTGGGAAGCCGGGACACATCTCACGTGAATGCATGCAACCAAAATTGGAACATTCTGTCAACAATGTCCAAGCTGCAAGGCCTAAGATGAAGGGCAGAGTCTACACTATGGGAGGTGCTGAATCTTCTCAAAATGAAGACTTGATCCAAGGTCAGTGTGTCATGGGAGGTAAAACCTTAACTGTACTGTTTGATTCAGGCGCAACGCATTCCTTTATTGCCTATGATTGTGTGAATCTGTTGGGATTACCTGTGTCTTCTTTACCTTTTGATTTGGTAATTTCTACGCCTACTGCAAAGCCTGTTATAACTGCTAAAGTTTGTTTGAACTGTTCTATTTCTGTTAAAGGTAGAACATTTTTGATTGACTTGATCTATTTGCCTCTCTCGCAAATGGATGTAATCTTAGGAATGGATTGGTTGTCTTCTAATCATATCCTGTTAGACTGTGCAAATAAAACCTTAGTTTTCCCTAGTTGTGAGAATTCTGGATTTTTGACTGCCAACCAAGTAAATGCTTCTTTGAGAGAAGGAGCTCAAGGATACATGTTACTATCTTCTTTGGAGGTCAAGAGCGAGCTAGTCTTAGAGCGCATACCTGTCGTGAATGAGTTTCCAGAAGTCTTTCCTGAAGACGTACCAGGTTCGCCGCTAGTTCGGGACATCGAGTTTGCGATCGATCTTGTGCTAGGAACAGGACCAGTGTCTATGGCACCATATCGTATGGCACCTGCTGAGCTGGAAACTTTGAAGGAACAGTTGGTAGACTTATTGGGGAAGCAGTTTGTTAGACCCAGTGTGTCGCCGTGGGGAGCACCTGTGCTATTGGTGAAAAAGAAAGATGGAACATCTCGTTTATGTGTGGATTATCGCCAGTTGAATAAAGTTACTATTAAGAACAAGTATCCACTTCCGAGGATAGATGACTTGATGGATCAGTTGAGGGGAGCGGCAGTTTTCTCCAAGATTGATTTGCGATCGGGTTATCACCAGATTCGTGTGAAGGCAGAAAATATACCGAAGACAGCGTTTCGAACACGCTATGGGCACTACGAGTATCTTGTGATGCCGTTTGGTGTGACGAATGCTCCAGCTATATTCATGGACTATATGAATAGGATCTTTCGTCCATACCTAGATCAGTTTGTCGTTGTCTTCATAGATGACATACTTATCTATTCGCAAGACCAGGAAGAGCATGCTGAACATCTTAGTGTGGTTCTTCAAGTTCTGAAAGAGAAACAGCTGTATGCAAAACTGTCCAAGTGTGAGTTTTGGCTCGACGAAGTGCAGTTTTTGGGTCATGTAATTTCAAAGGAAGGAATTACTGTAGATCCGTGGAAAGTCGAAGCAGTTCTTGAGTGGGAAAGACCAACCACAGTGACTGAGATACGCAGTTTTGTGGGTTTGGTTGGGTATTATCGGAGGTTCATTGAGGGATTCTCTAAGATTGTAGGACCTCTTACGCAATTGACGAGGAAGGACAAAGCGTTTGAATGGACTGAAGCCTGTGAGAAGAGTTTTCAGGAGTTGAAGAAGAGGCTAACTACATCACCAGTGTTGATATTGCCAGATCCAAGCGAACCTTTTGATGTGTACTGTGACGCTTCATACCAAGGTTTAGGTTGTGTTTTGATGCAGAATCGGAAGGTGGTAGCGTATGCCTCGAGATAGTTGAAAGTGCACGAGAAGAACTACCCAACTCATGATCTGGAGTTAGCAGCGGTAGTCTTTGCGTTGAAGATTTGGAGGCATTACTTGTATGGTTCGACGTTCAATGTTTTCAGCGATCATAAGAGCTTGAAGTATCTGTTCGATCAGAATGAGCTCAATATGAGACAAAGACGGTGGCTAGAATTTTTGAAGGACTATGATTTCCAGTTACAGTATCATCCGAGAAAAGCTAATGTGGTAGCGGATGCCCTGAGTAGAAAAGTGTTACATGTGTCTGCCATGATGGTTAAGGAACACGAGCTGTTGGAACAGTTCAGAGATATGCATCTGTCTGTGGTTAGTATACCAGGAAGACTATGTGTAGGTATGGTTACGGTATCTTGTGATCTGATGGATCAGATTCGGGAGAAACAAGTATACGTCCAGTATCTGGAGAAAGAGCGAAGGAATCTAAAGAAAGGGATGACGTCTGAATGCAAGGAAGGAGCGGATGGAATCCTAAGACGAGGAGAACGGGTTTGTGTGCCAAACAACCCAGAGATAAGAAGGTTAATTCTGGACGAAGCTCATAGAAGCAAGTTGAGTATGCATCCAGGGTCAACCAAGATGTACCAAGACCTGAAGCGGTTGTTTTGGTGGCAAGGCATGAAAAGAGATGTAGCCGATTATGTGGCATCTTGCTTAGTGTGTCAGAAAGCAAAGGTTGAACATCAGAGGCCAGCTGGAATGTTACTTCCGTTGGATATCCCAGAGTGGAAATGGGACGGCATAGCAATGGATTTCGGGACGTGTTTGCCAAGGACACCTAAAGGATACGATTCCATTTGGGTTATAATTGATAGGCTTACGAAATTGGCTCATTTTCTACCGATTAATCTCAAGTATTCTATGGAAAAGCTTACTCAGATTTATATCAGTGAGATTGTGAGACTGCATGGAGTACCTTCAAGTATCATATCGGATAGAGACCCGCGATTTACTTCGCGTTTTTGGCAAAGTTTACATGAAGCTTTAGGAACGAAGTTATGATTAAGTTCGGCTTACCATCCTCAAACTGATGGACAATCGGAAAGGACGATTCAGTCTTTAGAGTATCTGTTAAGGGTGTGTGTGTTGGAACATGCCGGAAGTTAGGAGAATTTCCTACCGTTGATAGAGTTTACCTACAACAACAGTTATCATTCGAGTATAGGGATGGCACCCTATGAAGCTTTATATGGACGACGTTGCAGAACACCTTTGTGTTGGTACCAAGATGGAGAAAGTGCTTCATTAGGACCTGAACTAGTGCAACAAACAACTGAGAAGGTAAAACTGATTCGAGAAAAGATGAGGATAACTCAAAGCCGACAGAAGAGTTATGCGGATAAAAGACGTAGGCCACTTGAGTTCGAGGAAGGGGATCATGTGTTTTTGAGAGTCACTCCGATGACTGGGGTGGGCAGGGTCCTGAAGTCCAGAAAACTCACTCCAAAATTCATTGGACCTTACCAAATTCTTCGTCGGATAGGTCCAGTAGCTTACCAAATAGCTTTACCGCCTTTTCTATCCAACCTTCATAATGTTTTCATGTTTCGCAATTGCGAAAGTATATTCCTGATCCCAATCACGTCATAGAGTCTGATTCAGTACAGCTAAAGGATAACCTAACCTATGAGACATTACCGGTTAAGATCGAGGACAGGAGGATAAAGAAACTGCGAGGGAAGGAGATAGCGTTGGTCAAAGTTATCTGGAACGAGACTACAGGTGATGCTACCTGGGAAAGAGAAGAGGACATGCAACAACAGTATCCGAGTTTGTTTTAAGAGGTACGTATAATTTTGAGGACGAAATTCTTTTAAGAGGGGTAGGAATGTAACGCCCCGATTTTCACGCTTTCTAATTCTTTAGTATTTTAATGTCTTTATTTTATTCGAGGTCTTAAGAATAGAAATAAAATATTCCGAGACCACAGTCATGCTCGCCGATATCGGAGGAAGCTACGATTAAGTTTTGAGTCGAAAACTCAAACGGAGTCCGGTCTGCGTTTTTACACTGACAGTATGATTTTACTGCTCAGAAGACCTCAGATGGACCCGTGAACGATACAATAAGTCTTAGAATTCGATTATCTACGTTTTGGTTAAATTTCGTAAAAATTTCAGAAAAATCACTGCCTGACCTTCGTTTGGGCGGAATCCTCAATCGGGTGACTAATGGAGCCACATGTGGATTTACCGGGACTCGCCAACAGATAATCTTGATATCACATCATCCCAGGACACTTGGGAGAGTATGCCAGAGTCGTCATGACGTTCGGAAATATCTGGACGCAAAATGACCAAAATGCCCCTAACCTTAGTCTTTTACACTTTTACCATTATACCCTTTTGGCAAATGACCTTTTTACCCTTAAGTGAACTTTTAAGAGGCTGAACTCAGCCCCTCACTTCATCATTTTAGCACAGCCCCTCATCCCTAGAAGCTCCGTAGTTGTTCTTGAGAGAAAACTCCATTTTCACCTAGAAAAGCTTGAGTTTTTGTTGGATTCACTTGATTCCTTGAGCAATCTTTCTTCATTTCAAGGTAAGATCACTTCTATGATCTCTTAGCTTCTTGAATCTTTCTTTATTTCAAGATCAATCTTCATTTTCATGAAAATAATTTCTTAGATCCAAAACTTTGAAAATCCATAGCAAATTGTAGAAAAATCCTTTTGAGGTAAGACCAAGTTCTTTGAACTCACATCATCAATCTCTACCTAAACCTAAGAGCTTATGATTCAACTCTCATCATAGCTCAAAAAGCATTTTTGGCCGAACCCTTTTGGATGATGATGAATAGTGTTTTCATCAATTTTTGATTTTTAACACTTGATTTCATCCTTAGCTTTCCTAATGCCTTTGAATCCATGAAATGGAAAACCAAAACCAATTCCTAACCTTTTTAACCTAGGGTGGCTGAAATCCTCTTTGTTATGATAGTTGAGATTGGCTTTGATTGTTGTTTAATGTTGGTTGTTGTGTTGTTGTAGTTGTTGACGATTATCAGGAGGTTCACAAACCGATCAACCGACTTTGATCCGGGAATCTGCTCATCAACAGGTATAGGGAGAAGAACCTCATCACACCAAGATGGTGGTAGTGAGAATGGTTGTTTAATTTTATGTGTGGGTGAAACCCTTTAGTTTGGGTTCACTTTTATATGTTAAGTTTTGTTATTGGAGAACAAGATTGTCATGATGAGTTTATGCTTGAGTATGTTGTAGTGTGCTTTAGCATATGTTGATGAAGATATGATTGAATGAAAATCATTTCCATGTATGTTGAAAAACCTACTTTGATCACTAGATCAAGTATGGACTTTTATTGTTTGATTATGCGACCATGATGTGTGATGGATATGTTTGATTATGATGTAGTAACGTGTATTGTGGTTTACCATAATTGTGTGAGCTTTTGAGCTACATTTGCTTTGTTGGTAAAGCAAAGTCTCCATTTTTCATTGGAGTAGGCTTGTGGCCTTAGTAAGAGAAAAATATAAGAACATATGTTGTTCTTGTTTTGGCAAAGTTTTGATGCAACAAAACATGATTTCATAACCTAGGATTTCAAAGAGAAACAAAAGTGATTTTTGATCCAAAGATCAAATGAAGTTTTAACCTTTAAAGGGTATCATCAAAGTGGGAAAATGTCTTTTCTTTAGCCATAGGTCTTTTAATCAAACTATGTTTTTCAAAAGAAGAATTAATGAAGGAGTTAGGAAAAGGAGAAACAGGGCACTCGCCCAGCGAACCCCGTCTCGCCTCGCGAGACAGAGGGAAGATAAGGCATTCGCCAGGCTAACATTGCCTCGCCTCGTGAGACAGTGGACTAGCCCGAGCAACAAAGATGGAATTTCTCGGCCTCGCGTCGCGAAGTCGTCTCGCCTCGCGTAGCGAAGCAGTTCTCGCCCTGCGAACCGCCTAAATAGTGAAGATGCAGCTTCTCTGCCTCGCGTCGCGATATAATCCTTGCCTCGCGGAGCAGAAAGACTGTCTGAATAGAAAAGATCACTTCTCTGCCTCGCGTCGCGATACAATCCTCGCCTCGCGAAGCAGAAGGACTTTCCAAGTAGTAAAGATAACTTCTCAGCCTCGCGTCGCGACATAGACCTTCGCCTCGCGAGAAATGGTTTGTTTATGAAGAGTGTTTTTCAACTCAAACTGTAAAGTTTTACGTTTTAAAAACCTAAGTTAAGTAATTGACTTAGAGTTGAAAACAAGGGATAATTAAGTATGGTATGTAGTGGAACAAGACCACATGCTATACCATTGATGACTTAATACATCAATGACTTCATAAGCCATAAACACAAACATGAAACGTCTTGGGTTTTGAAACAGTAGTTCGATGACGGACCGGTGATTCGGACCCCGAACAGTCGTTCAATTGTTTCAGTCTTGTGATGACTCGATCCCGGAGGGATCACGAGATTTATCCGGTGGATAAAGGTTTTGTTTTCAAAAGACACGTATAGTTCCTAAGGAAGAGAACCTTAGTAGACTTCGAGGTTTATCCGGGGGATAGACATTGCTTGATCGCATCTGCTTTGTGTAAGCATTGGCATTTCAATTGCATAGTCGTAAGGCCTTGAGCCTAGGAGTTGAGCTTACACCTTGATGCGGGTGCGAATCTTACGGTGACGATCTTCAATGGTCTTTTTGGAGGTATCAGGGTTGGAAGGGTTGACATGTGATCAGTTGGTAGCTCTTTTGTGTCGTGGCGAATCCGTGCAATGCACTGATATCCTCTACTAGATGCCGTACTTTTCATGTTTGGTCGAGAGTGTTACCGTAAAGCCAGATACGTGCACGTTACGAATGTTGTAGCATCTTGCTCATGGCTGGCAGAAACCGAAACATGTCCTCCCATTCACTCTCTCCGAATGTTTTGTTAGCTCCATGGAGTAGGGGTCAGAGTAGTACCCAGTGACATTGACATTGAGTCATATACATTGCATTGCATTGCAAGGCTATTGATGTTTGCATTTTCTGTTATACATCTTTGTACAGTTTAAGAATACCTTATTTTATGCTGTTAACTGCTTAACATGATATTATGCTGTCAACTGCTTAATATGTTTGACATTGAGAATTCTTGTAAGCATGTTGGGTACGCTGTTACCCGGTGAGTCGTCCCGTTTTTACTATTGTTGTTTTGCTGTGTTGATGAAAGGGAATCTCACCCATATCTGTATGTTTTCTGTTGGTACTTGCTGTTGCTGTTTGAACAGATGGACGTGACGATGGTTCAGTCCAGTAGTTCCTTTGAGCCGGAGGAGGACTCTTTTTGTGGTTTAGTTTTGTTGTCGGCCAGACTATGTTAGTTTTTGTAGTACCTTTTGGGAGCTACGACTCCTAGTACTTATTGTATCAGTTATACATTAGACTTATGTCTGTATATAATATTATTCCTTTTTTCTGTTTATGTCCCTGTATTTATTATGCATATTGTTCTAGAAATGTATGGCGAACCTAAGTTCGTTATTAGTATTATTTACCTTTGCTAAATCCCATTGCATCTTGTGAAAAGAAAAAAAAAAACGAAAAACCGTATTTTCCGCATTAAGAAATATTTTCGGCCTTATAAACGTTCGGGAATGTGACACTCGGGAAAGGGTGTTGCAAAATCGATCTCTATCTTTGCCAAATTGTATCCAAAAGTTTCTGATGTGATGTTGTTCCTGACAGTCATACCTTTGTAGCGCCTGTTGCCCAGATCTTCCGCTATAGGTGTCCGAATTGGATGAAACCGATGTCTCATGAAACCTAATATCCATATATACAAGTTTTATGAAGAAATCGAATCATAATCCGGTCGTTAAGAGGGTCAAGGAAGCATAATACGCTAAATGGTGAGAAAGCTACGAGTTAAACTTCCATGTGAATGTGCCTAGTTGATAACCAAGCATCTTATCTCATTTAAGAAGCGTCTAGTGAAGCTAACCAAGCGTCTACTTAGAATACAAACCATTATGATGAATGGAGAAGTAATTTTGTGTGAAGTATTAAAATATTCAAAGTCGAGATCAGAAACAATCTCTATCCGAGTGAAATTCCTTCTTCAATATGGAGATGTGATACTGTCCGTGATAATCAGAATATTCAACCGTCTGGTGTAACGCCCCGATTTTCACGTTTTCTAATTCTCCAGTATTTTAACGTTTGTATTTTATTGGAGGGTTTAGAGAGTGAAATAAAATATTCTGACCATATAGGAATGTCCTACACAACCATAGGAAGCTGTGGTTAAGTTTCGGGCAAAAGCTCAAACGGAGCCCGATCTGCGTTTTTCACGGATAGTTGCCTTTTTCTACTATCGAGACCTAATTTTGACTCATGAACGAAACAGTTAGGTTTTATATTTTATTTCCAACAATATTGGTTATTTTGGAAATATTCAAAATAAATAAGTCGTCATACGACTTTCTTGGGCGAAAACCTAAATCGGGTAAAGAACGGAGCTGAATACGAGATTTCAGTGACCCGCTACGGAGAAGGTTGAAGTCACATGGTGTGTTATGACTCATCAGTGTAATGATTACGTTTAGAAAATATCTGGACGTGAAATGACGAAAATGCCCTTGACCCTTTTCATAATTACCATTTGCCCTTGAATGAAAAGACCGTTTTGCCCCTGAGAATTTATGGAATAACCATTCTGACCCTATAACTCACCATGTCATCATTACCTTTCTAGAAATATCTAGATATTTATAAGAGAAATAACCAAAATGCCCCTAGTCTTTAAAGGAATTACCAAAGTACCCTTTTTGTTGATTTACAAGTTTGCCAAGAAGGCAAAATGGCTATAAAACCCTCACCCCACTTGGCCATGCGGCCACACCTTCTTTTTCTCTCTCTCTCTTCTTTCTCTCACTTGTTCTTCATGTTCTTCATGAGTTCTTGAGTGTTCATCAAAAGTTCTTTACAAAAACCCTAGTTTGATCTTCAAAAGTTGAAGTTTTTGGGTGAAAACTTGTTTCTTCTTCACTAATATTTGATCCTAGGAGGTATGATCCTCATCTTAACTCTCTCAATTTCTCTATTTCATCACTTGAACCACTTGATTCATGAAGATCCAAGTTTAGATCTAGAACTTTGAAAATCCATAGAAAAGTGTAGAAAAATCCTTTTGATACCAAATCACTTTCTATGAACTACTCTCATCATTCTCTTTCACCATTCAAGAGCATGAAACCAAATGAGTTTTCTAGCCTTTTCTTTCAAAAGTGGCCGAAATCTTAGATGTGATAAAGGTTGAGTTTTTTATTCAAGTTTTAAGGAATAAGACTTGTTTTAGTGTTAGGATTACCTAGGGACCAACCATCCAAAAGATTAGAAAGTTTGGACATCTCTAGCTAAATTTCTTAGGGTAGGACCGAATCCTCTTTGAGGAGGAATAGCTGAAATTTTGTCTTGTTTGATGTTTGATGTTTGATTGTTTGGTTGTTTGTAGTTGGTGACGATTATCAGGAGGTTCACAAACCGATCAACCGACTTTGATCCGGGAATCTGCTCTTCAACAGGTATGGGGGGTGAACCTCATCACACCAAGATGGTGGTGGTGAAGATGGTTGTTTAGTTTATGTGTGGGTGAAACCCTTTGGTTTGGGTTCACCATTCAATTTGGTTCTCTTGGAGAACAATGTGTAATAAGTGTAGTTTATGCTTTAGTCTGCTCTAGCATATGTCTATGATGATGTGATTGGATGAAAATCATTTTCATGTATGTTGAAAACCATACTTTGATCTCTAGATCAAGTAAGGATTTTTATGCTTGATTATGATTGAATGATGCATGATTATTGTTCATCATTATATTGTGAGCTTTTGAGCTATAACTTGTCAAATAGGTGAAGCAAAATCTTCACATCCCATTGAGGGAGCATTCGGCCATGACCAAAGAAAAAGGAAGAACACTTGTTGTTCTTGAACATTTAAAATTCTTAAAGTAAGAAATTGTTTTAATATAACTTATGTTTCAAAGGAAAACAATAAGTGATTTGATCCAAAGATTAAGTAAAGTTTCAACTTTTAAGCGTCTTCACCAAAGTGAAACATGTCTTTTACTTTAACCTTAGTTTATCTAAGTGATCAAGTGATTTAAAAGTAAAATAAAGAAGTGTTTTCATGAGAAGTTAAATATAGTTTCATAAGGCATTTCCTTTATCTTAAAACGAAGACGAAGTTCATCTTAAAACGAAGACAAAGTTCTTTTTCAAACATAATGGAGACCTTTTATCCTAAAGTTGATTAAATGAATCATAGTTAAGGAAGTTAGATGAGATTACATTTCCTTTCCATTAACTTAGACCATGGTTTTACACTAAGTCAAGTACCGAAGAACTCTTTTCAAAAATAGTTAAGGTACTTTGCTTGAGGCAAGTGCAACGTATTTCAAATCCAATGAGTTTTCAAATGAGAACAGTTTTGTTACCAAAAGAGTTTTTAACTCTTAATCGTAAAGTTTTACGTGAAAAACCTAAGTTAAGTAATTAACTTAGCGTTAAAGACAAGGGTTAATTAAGTATGGTATGTGGTGGAACAAGACCATGTACTATACCATTGATGACTTAGTACATCAATGACTTCATAAGACTTAAGTGAATCAACACTTATTTCCTTAATTGAAAATCAAGGATTAATATCTTAGAAAGGCTCAAAGACTTATCTAAGAGGATTCTCAATCCTTATTCATAATGCTTAGGACTTGAGACATAATTCATAAGACGTAAACATAAACACGAAACGTTTTGTGTTTTGAAACAATAGTTCGATGACAGACCGATGATTCGGATCCAGGTTAATCGTTCAATTGTTTCCGTCTTGCGATAACTGGAATGAGAGAGATCCTGAGGCTGTGTAGGTATGGGACTGTACAGTGGAAGGAATCCTGAGGCTATGCAGGTATGGGACTGTATAGTTAAGGGAAGGCATATAAGAATTGATTGGTACTACCTATACCAACAAGATTTATCTTCTTTTCGGGAACTTAGAACATAAGAACTTTATAGTTAAGCGTGCTTGACTTAGAATAATTATGGGATGGGTGACCTTCTGGGAAGTTTCCTAGAAAGCGTGTGAGTGAGGACAAAACACGCTGAAAAGACTTGTGTTGGTTTGTGGGGACAGTCGGCGATTCTGAAAGCAGTCTGGATCATTCCAAAGGAATCACGAGATAATTATCCGGAGGATAAATGTTTTATTCGATGGATAAATGTTTTATAAAACAAAGATATGTGTAGTTTCTAAGGAAGAGAACCTTAGTGAACCTTGAGGTTTATCCAATGGATAGACATTGCTTTATCGCATCTGCTTTGTGTAAGCATTGGCATTTCATGTGCATAGTTGTAAGGCCTTGAGCCTAGGAGTTGAGCTTACACCTTGATGCGGGTGCGAATCTTACGGTGACGATCTTCAATGGTCTTTTTGGAGGTATCAGGGTTGGAAGGGCTGACATGTGACCAGTTGGTAGCTCTTCTGTGTCGTGGCGAATCCGAGCAATACACTGATATCCTCTACTAGATGTCGTACTTTTCATGTTTGGTCGAGAGTGTTACCGTAAAGCCAGATACGTGCACGTTACGAATTTTGTAGCATCTTGCTCATGGCAGCATCTTGCTCATGGCTGGCAGAAACCGGAACATGTCCTCCCATTCACTCTCTCCGAATGTTTTGTTAGCTCCATGGAGTAGGGGTCAGAGTAGTACCCAGTGGCATTGGCATTGAGTCATGTAAATTGCACTGCATTGCATGCCTGTTGATGTTTACATTTACTGTTATACATCGCTGTTCTGTTTAAGAATGTATTATATTATATTGTTAGCTGTTTAACATGATTTATATTGAGAGGTTTAGTATGTGGTTTAACGGTTTAACATGTTGGGTTCGATGTTACCTGGTGAGTCGTCCCGTTTTTACTACTGCTGTTTTGTTGTGTTGATGATCGGGAATCTCACCCATATCTGTATGTTTTCTGCTGGTACTTGCTGTTGCTGCTTGAACAGATGGACGCGACGATGGTTCAGTTCAGCAGTCCTTTTGAGTTCGGAGGTGGACTCTTTTGATGTTTTAGTTTTGTTATCGGCCAGACTATGTCAATTTTTGTAGTACCTTTTGGGAGCTATGACTCCTAGTACTTATTGTATTTCTAATGTCAGTCATACATTAGACTTATGTCCGTATATAGTAATGTTGATGTTTCTGTTTTCCGTTTTCTGTTTCTGTATTTATAATACAGTATGTCCTAGTAATGCATGGTGAACCTAAGTTCACTTATGAGTATTATTTATTACCTTTACTAATCCCATTACATCTTTATGAAAAGAAAAGAAAAAGAAAAATCGTATTTTCCGCATTAATAAATATTTTCGGCCTTATAACCGTTCGGGAATGTGACGCTCGGGAAAGGGTGTTGCATTATTTGGTATCAGAGCTGGCCGAGTCTTTTTGGGGTTTGTAGGTTATGGTCTGTCTTGTTTGTGTTGTGTTTTCTCTGATTGTTTTTCTGTGCTATTGTTTCTGAGAGAAAACAATGTTGGAAAGGATGATGACTTCGGTCTATCCTTTTGTATTGTTTGTTCCCTGTGTTGTGTTTCTGTAAGGAAGACAACACCTGTTTGTTATTCTCCACATTATTATTTCTGAAGAGGAATGATATTGGGTAGGATAGTGATGTTTTTGCTTTCTTGTAAGTTGTCACTCGCAGAGTTGTTCAGAACGAGTATTTTTCCGACGAGTGCCAGACGAGTTGAAAGACATGGAGTTCCTGCAGCTACGTCAAGGAGGAATGTCTGTCAAAGAATATGCTGATCGTTTTGAGTCCCTGCTGAAGTCTTCGAGGTATTTCCATCTTCATCCCGATGAGGAGTGGAAGTGCACAAAGTTCGAAGAAGGTTTAAGGGACGAGATTCGGGGAGAAGTGCTACCTCTTGAGGTCAAAGAATTCTCGGTGTTGGTAGATGAATGCTTCGTAGTCGAAGATCTGATGAAGACTCGTGGAGGAAGGCAACGTAACTCTGGACCGACTAGGTTCCATAAAGGCACCAATGGTCGTGATGATAGATCTCGATGGAAACCATATTCAAAACAACAAGGTCAACAACAGCGTTCTGTAGGAGGAAGCAGTGGGAGTATTAGTCAATTTGGAAGCGCCCCAAAGAAGTGCATGAAGTGTGGGAAGAGTAACCACATCACAAGAGACTGTTCGATCAAAGGGATTATCTGCTTCCAGTGTGGGGAGCCAGGACATATCTCACGGGAATGCATGCAACCGAAATTGGAACATTCTGTCAACAATGTCCAAGCTGCAAGGCCTAAGGTGAAAGGCAGAGTCTACACTATGGGTGGTGCTGAAGCTTCTCAAAATGAAGACTTGATTCACGGTCAGATCGTCATGGAAGGTAGAACCTCATCTGTATCTTTCCTTACCCTTACATCTGGTAATTTTTGCACTTTCTGCAAAGCCTGTTATAACTGCGAAAGTCTGTTTGAACTGTTCTATTTTCGGTAATGGATATAACGTTTTTGATTGATTTGATCAGTTTGCCTCTTTCGCAAATGGATGTGATCATAAGGATGGATTGGTTATCTTGTAACTATATCCTATTAGACTGTGCAAACAAAACCTTAGTTTTCCCTGATTCGGATAATTCTGGATTTGGACTGCCGACCAAGGAAACGTTTCTTTGAGAGGAGGAGCTCAACGAATACATGTTACTAACGAGTTTCCGGAAGTCTTTTCTGAAGACGTACCAGGTTTACCGCCAGTTCGGGATATCCTAGAAACCTTGAAGGAACAGTTGGTGGACTTATTGGGAAAACAGTTCGTTAGACCCAATGTGTCGCCGTAGGGAACGCCTGTGCTGTTGGTGAGAAAGAAAGACGAAACATCTTGATTATGTGTGGATTATCGCCAGTTGAACAAAGTTACCATTAAGAACAAGTATCTTCTTCCGAGGATAGATGACTTGATGGATCAGTTGAGGAGAGCGGCAGTTTTCTCCGAGATTGATTTGCGATCGGGTTATCACCAGATTCATGTGAAGGTAGAGGATGTACCAAAGACAGCGTTTTGAACACGCTATGGGCACTACGAGTACCTTGTAATGCCGTTTGGTATGGCGAATACTTCGTATATTCATGGATTACCTGAATAGGATCTTTCGTCCATAACTAGATAAGTTTGTCGTTGTTTCATAGACGACATACTCATCTATCCGCGAAACCAGGAAGTACACACTGAATATCTTAGTGTGATTCTTCAGGTTCTGAAGGAGAAACAGCTGTATGCAAAGTTATCCAAGTGTGAGTTTTGGCTCGACAATGTAAAGTTTTTGGGTCACATGATTTCAAAGGAAGGATAAAGCGTTTGATTGGACTGAAGCCTGTGAGGAAAGTTTGCAAGGATTAGGGAGAAGGTTGACTACTTCACCTGTGTTAGTGCTGCCTGATCTCAAGGGAACATTTGTGTTCACACTTCTACATATTCCTCAGTGTATTCGACAATTGAGTGAATTGGTAATATGGTGTCCATTGGTCTGGACATTTTCGTATTATTTCACTGAAAGTTTCGTTATAACTATTTCTTGAGTTATAACATAAACAACTTCTTGATACTAGAAGTTTCTTGATGAAACTTAGTCTAATCACTTTTACTTTTGGTGAAGGTGATCCAGTCTAATTTTTCCAGACTGTTTATCTTTTGATTCCCAAGTTTATTGGAAGGTTCTTATGAAAGAAGGAACTTTATTAGAGTCATGGATGTAAACATGTATTAGCTATGCATTTTTACACTCACGAACCTACTGAAGAATCTTTTTGCATACCGGATATTCCTGTATTCATTCAAGATTGATAAAATTCTTTTGTATAATTTCTTCTAAGACCAAGACCAGGAAAAATTTCCTTTGTTGAAAATTTCTTTCCTTAATCTTCAGCGACCGAGTTGGTTTAGCTTTAAGTCATAGAATTTCGAGGACGAAATTCTTTTAAGAGGGGTAGGAATGTAACGCCCCGATTTTCACGTTTTCTAATTCTCCAGTATTTTAACGTTTGTATTTTATTGGAGGGTTTAGAGAGTGAAATAAAATATTCTGACCAGATAGGAATGTCCTACACAACCATAGGAAGCTGTGGTTAAGTTTCGGGCAAAAGCTCAAACGGAGCCCGGTCTGCGTTTTTCACGGATAGTAGCCTTTTTCTACTATCGAGACCTAATTTTGACTCGTAAACGAAACAGTTAGGTTTTATATTTTATTTCCAACAATATTGGTTATTTTGGAAATATTTAAAATAAATAAGTCATCATACGACTTTCTTGGGCGAAAACCTAAATCGGGTAAAGAACGGAGCTGAATACGAGATTTCAGTGACCCGCTACGGATAAGGTTGAAGTCACATGGTGTGTTATGACTCATCAGTGACTCATCAGTGTAATGATTACGTTTAGAAAATATCTGGACGTGAAATGACGAAAATGCCCTTGACCCTTTTCATAATTACCATTTGCCCTTGAATGAAAAGACCGTTTTGCCCCTGAGAATTTATGGAATAACCATTCTGACCCTATGACTCACCATGTCATCATTACCTTTCTAGAAATATCTAGATATTTATAAGAGAAATAACCAAAATGCCCCTAGTCTTTAAAGGAATTACCAAAGTACCCTTTTTGTTGATTTACAAGTTTGCCATGAAGGCAAAATGGCTATAAAACCCTCACCCCACTTGGCCATGCGGCCACACCTTCTTTTTCTCTCTCTCTCTTCTTTCTCTCACTTGTTCTTCATGTTCTTCATGAGTTCTTGAGTGTTCATCAAAAGTTCTTTACAAAAACCCTAGTTTGATCTTCAAAAGTTGAAGTTTTTGGGTGAAAACTTGTTTCTTCTTCACTAATCTTTGATCCTAGGAGGTATGATCCTCATCTTAACTCTCTCAATTTCTCTATTTCATCTCTTGAACCACTTGATTCATGAAGATCCAAGTTTAGATCTAGAACTTTGAAAATCCATAGAAAAGTGTAGAAAAATCCTTTTGATACCAAATCACTTTCTATGAACTAGTCTCATCATTCTCTTTCACCATTCAAGAGCATGAAACCAAATGAGTTTTCTAGCCTTTTCTTTCAAAAGTGGCCGAAATCTTAGATGTGATAAAGGTTGAGTTTTTTATTCAAGTTTTAAGGAATAAGACTTGTTTTAGTGTTAGGAGTACCTAAGGATCAACCATCCAAAAGATTAGAAAGTTTGGACATCTCTAGCTAAATTTCTTAGGGTAGGACCGAATCCTCTTTGAGGAGGAATAGATGAGATTTGTCTTGTTTGATGTTTGATTGTTTGGTTGTTTGTAGTTGGTAACGATTATCAGGAGGTTCACAAACCGATCAACCGACTTTGATCCGGGAATCTGCTCTTCAACAGGTATGGGGGGTGAACCTCATCACACCAAGATGGTGGTGGTGAAGATGGTTGTTTAGTTTATGTGTGGGTGAAACCCTTTGGTTTGGGTTCACCATTCAATTTGGTTCTCTTGGAGAACAATGTGTAATAAGTGTAGTTTATGCTTTAGTCTGCTCTAGCATATGTCTATGATGATGTGATTGGATGAAAATCATTTTCATGTATGTTGAAATCCATACTTTGATCTCTAGATCAAGTAAGGATTTTTATGCTTGATTATGATTGAATGATGCATGATTATTGTTCATCATTATATTGTGAGCTTTTGAGCTATAACTTGTCAAATAGGTGAAGCAAAATCTTCACATCCCATTGAGGGAGCATTCGGCCATGACCAAAGAAAAAGGAAGAACACTTGTTGTTCTTGAACATTTAAAATTCTTAAAGTAAGAAATTGTTTTAATATAACTTATGTTTCAAAGGAAAACAATAAGTGATTTGATCCAAAGATTAAGTAAAGCTTCAACTTTTAAGCGTCTTCACCAAAGTGAAACATGTCTTTTACTTTAACCTTAGTTTATCTTAGTGATCAAGTGATTTAAAATTAAAATAAAGAAGTGTTTTCATGAGAAGTTAAATATATCTAAGTGATCAAGTGATTTAAAAGTAAAATAAAGAAGTGTTTTCATGACAAGTTAAATATAGTTTCATAAGGCATTTCCTTTATCTTAAAACGAAGACGAAGTTCATCTTAAACCGAAGACAAAGTTCTTTTTCAAACATAATGGAGATCTTTTATCCTAAAGTTGATTAAATGAATCATAGTTAAGGAAGTTAGATGAGATTACATTTCCTTTCCATTAACTTAGACCATGGTTTTATACTAAGTCAAGTACTGAAGAACTCTTTTCAAAAATAGTTAAGGTACTTTGCTTGAGGCAAGTGCAACGTATTTCAAATCCAATGAGTTTTCAAATGAGAACAGTTTTGTTACCAAAAGAGTTTTTAACTCTTAATCGTAAAGTTTTACGTGAAAAACCTAAGTTAAGTAATTAACTTAGCGCTAAAGACAAGGGTTAATTAAGTATGGTATGTGGTGGAATAAGACCATGTACTATACCGTTGATGACTTAGTACATCAATGACTTCATAAGACTTAAGTGAATCAATACTTATTTCCTTAATTGAAAATCAAGGATTAATATCTTAGAAAGGCTCAAAGACTTATCTAAGAGGATTCTCAATCCTTATTCATAATGCTTAGGACTTGAGACATAATTCATAAGACGTAAACATAAACACGAAACGTTTTGTGTTTTGAAACAATAGTTCGATGACAGACCGATGATTCGGATCCAGGTTAATCGTTCAATTGTTTCCGTCTTGCGATAACTGGAATGAGAGAGATCCTGAGGCTGTGTAGGTATGGGACTGTACAGTGGAAGGAATCCTGAGGCTATGCAGGTATGGGACTGTATAGTTAAGGGAAGGCATATAAGAATTGATTGGTACTACCTATACCAACAAGATT
This sequence comes from Ammopiptanthus mongolicus, assembly GCA_039655645.1. NCBI lineage: Eukaryota > Viridiplantae > Streptophyta > Magnoliopsida > Fabales > Fabaceae > Ammopiptanthus > Ammopiptanthus mongolicus. The sequence goes on along the minus strand of CM077348.1, from coordinate 58,372,478 downwards.
TATCTTCTTTTCGGGAACTTAGAACATAAGAACTTTATAGTTAAGCGTGCTTGACTTAGAATAATTATGGGATGGGTGACCTTCTGGGAAGTTTTCTAGAAAGCGTGTGAGTGAGGACAAAACACGCTGAAAAGACTTGTGTTGGTTTGTGGGGACAGTCGGCGATTCTGAAAGCAGTCTGGATCATTCCAAAGGAATCACGAGATAATTATCCGATGGATAAATGTTTTATCCGATGGATAAATGTTTTATAAAACAAAGATATGTGTAGTTTCTAAGGAAGAGAACCTTAGTGAACCTTGTGGTTTATCCAATGGATAGACATTGCTTTATCGCATCTGCTTTGTGTAAGCATTGGCATTTCATGTGCATAGTTGTAAGGCCTTGAGCCTAGGAGTTGAGCTTACACCTTGATGCGGGTACGAATCTTACGGTGACAATCTTCAATGGTCTTTTTGGAGGTATCAGGGTTGGAAGGGCTGACATGTGACCAGTTGGTAGCTCTTCTGTGTCGTGGCGAATCCGAGCAATACACTGATATCCTCTACTAGATGCCATACTTTTCATGTTTGGTCGAGAGTGTTACCATAAAGCCAGATACGTGCACGCTACGAATTTTGTAGCATCTTGCTCATGGCTGGCAGAAAGCGGAACATGTCCTCCCATTCACTCTCTCCGAATGTTTTGTTAGCTCCCAACGTCTCGGTCACTAGGTTTGCATTCATCTCAAAGATTCATCCTTTTCCTTTCAATCTTATTTTCACAAAATAACTTTGGAAAACAAAACACAGTTTCATTTCCTTGAACTAAGACATTTCTTTTTCAAAGAAAACATTTTCCGGAAAAAACTCTTTTTCGTAAACAAAACTGTTTTCTAAATGTTCCACCTCTTTTTAAAACGTTTTTCTAAAACAAAACACACTTTGCAATAACTTTCCTCAAACAAATTTTTTCTTTTCAAAACGACCTAACTTTCAAAAGAAGGTTACTTTTCTTGATAAATCTACACGTTTCCAAAAAATACCTTTTTGATTTCAAAATCCGGTTTTCAAAACTTTGATTTCGGTTTTGAAGTATTTTAATTTTCTTTCTCGAGTCATAGCCAGTCCTCTGCTCTTAACCAGTCCAGTATATATATATATATATATATATATATATATATATATATATCAAATTAGTCCAATATCACAACAAAATTTCATCCAAGGCATCAATGCCACAAATCATATTCAAGTACTCAAATACAAACATCATTAAGTACATCAATTTCATATTTCATTCAAGACACATCTTCAAATCATCAATCAAACAACAACATCACATATAACAATCACACATCATGAGACTACCAAACTTAATATGAAATACCTCCCTTTACCTCTCTAAGTTTCTCAATTAAATTCCCGAACGGTTCTCGGCTCAGGTTCTAGTTTCGTTCGCGTCGCCTAAAACAATCAAGAGCAATTCAATCCACAACAACAATCAACACAAAATAAAAACATCAAAACATAATTTTCTTCCCCCAATAGTGGTCTAAGGTTCGGCCAAAAATGGTAAAATAGGCTAGGGGTTTCATTTGGTTCCAATCTTTTGGATGGTTGGTTCTTAAGCCTGATTAACACTAATTCAAGTCCTATTACCCAAAAATTTGAAACAAAAATCATGGTTCTACTCACTATAGGTCTTGGCCATGAAGAGTAAAAGGGGCTAGAGATAGATTTGGCCTTCCAATCACTTGGATTCTAGGACAAAAGGAAAGGTAAGGATGGAACCAAGAATTCAAAAACAAAAATTGAACAAAACCACTATTCCCCCAATTCTTAGGGTTTCGGCCCTCTCAAATAAATTAGGCTAGGATGAGAGTTTGATCATATACTCTTGGATAGAAGTAGAGGGTGATGAAGCTAGCTCAAAGAAATTGGTTTCCCATTAAAAGGATTTCTCTACAATTTTCTATGAATTTTTGAAATTTGGATCATAAACTTGAAATCTATGATATCAAGATTTCAAACTTTAGATAGGAAGAGATTCATGAAGCTTAGAGATCATAGAAGTGATCTTACCTATTGAATGATGAAGAATGGTCAAGAATCAAGCTTTTCTCTCAAAGATTCAAGCTTTTTCTCTAAGTGAAAATGGAAGATTTTTCAAGGAAGAAGATGAAGTGTTAAGGAGAAGTGAGGAAGCCTCTCATATGTTGGTTTGGGGCGTGGGAAATGGGTCTGAATGGGCCAAAAGTTGGGTCACTTAAGGGCATTTTGGTCATTTCCTTCAACGTTAAATGGTAATAATGAAAAAGGTTAGGGGTATTTTGGTCATTTCACGTCCAGATATTTTCAAACGTCATGATTACTCTGGCACGCTTTCCCATGTGATGTGACTTGATGTGACATCAAGATTATCCGTTAGCGGGTCTCGATAAGTCCATATGCAGCTCCGTTCTTCACCCGATTGAAGATTTCGCTCGAACGAAGGTCAGGAAGTGATTTTTTTCAAATTTAACGAAAACATAGGAAATTAAATTCTAAGACTTACTGTCTCGTTCACGGGTCAAACTAAGGTCTCCTGAGCAGTAAAAACACAGACCGGGCTCCGTTTAAGTTTTCAGCTCAAAATTTAATCGTAGCTTCATACGATAGCGTTGAGCATGAATATGGTCTCAGTTTATGTTATTTCATTTTCTAAATCCTCGAATAAAATATAAACTTAATTATTCCACTTATTGATATATAAAAGCAATGAAAAAATCGGGGTGTTACATGAGTGGAATGTAATGTTGAATTACATTTTTCATTACCTTGTTGATTATTCCTAATGAAGAGAATTAGTTTTCTTAAAATCCAAAATTTACCAAAAGTAGTAAAAACCGATTATCCATTTTTGGTAAAAACCCTAATCACCTTATTCCTAACCAAATGGAAAATGTAACCATTCTCGTTACATTGGATAGGCCATTCGGCCAAGTTGCTTGGGAAGAGCCAAAATCCCACTTTATCATCATCCAAGAAAACTTTATGACACTTACTCTTAATGGAAAAAAGTGTTTTAGCCTTTTTAAGGTAATCTTGTCCTTCAGCTCTCCATAAGCAACAACACACCCATCTCTAAGTTATATTTTTTTATAATCGGCCAATCTAATTTATTTATTTAACTGAATTGAGTACATGTTATTTGTAATAGGAGAAAAGGGAAAAGGACCAGCAAATCCAGAAAAAGAATATCTACCCCCACCATATGTCTTGTGGTGGCTATCGTCTGATTAGGAAGAAGATTATGGAGGAAAAGCTGAAAAAGAAGCAAGAACAAGCCAAAAAAAAAGCAAGAAGAAGCCGGAGCCGATGGAGAAACAGTTGTTGATCCTCCATCTCCACCCCAACGCCGTGAATCATTGTAACACCCCAATTTTCACTGCTTTTAATATCGGTAATCTATATAAATAAGTTTTTATTTTATCTGAGGTTTTAAAAAATGAAATTAAATAAACCAAGATCATATTCATAATCTACGGTATCGTAGGGAGTTACAGTTAAATTTTGAGTTGAAAATTCAGACGAAGCTCAGTCTGCGTTTTCACTGACAGTAAGATTTTACTGATCAGAACACTTAATTTTGACTCGTGAACGAAACAGTTAGGTTTAGAATCGAATTTCCAACAATTTTGATAAAATTGGTTTTTCGCACTAAAAAGTGAAATAATATAAGTTATTCGGGCGAAACCTTAAATCGGGTGAACAACGGAGCTGGATACGGATTTACCAGGACTCGCTAATGGATAAAATTGAAGTCACATCACCTAGGAAGGCGTGTCAGTGTCATGATGACGTTTGAAAATATCTGAACTCGTTCACACTGCGAAAAGACCAAAATGCCCCTAACCTTTTTCTTAATTACAAATTGCCCTAGGATGAAAAGACCATTTTGCCCTTACGTGAAAAAATTTTGGGCCACCTTATCCCTCGCTCTCACACGCCTAAAGCTAGCTCCATGAAGCCTTCACCATTTCTTTCCTTCACTTCATCTTCCTCCTTAACATTCTCTCATTTTTATTCAAGAGAAAACTTGATTTTTGGTGAAGGAAAAGTGTTGATCTAGCTCATTTTCATCCCCAAAGAGGTATGGTTACTTCCTTTGATCCATAAAATTCATGATTCTCCTCTTATTTCTTGTTTGAAAATCATGATTTCCATGAGTTTCAACTTCTAGATCCAATCTTAAAAAAAATCTAGAAAATCATAGAAAAATCCTTTTAATGTGAAACCAATTTCTATGAGCTAGTTTCATCATCCTCTTTCATTGTCCAAGAGCATGAAATTAAATGATGTTCCTAGCCTATTTTTCTAAGCAATGGCCGAAACCTTAACTTGTGAGGGTAGAGGAATTTTGCTTCAATTTTTAGAAAGTGACAATGGATTTCATCCTTTCATTACCCTTATGTATTGAATCCAAGAGATTGAAACCAAATGAAATCCCTAGCCTAATTTTCTATATATGGCCGAACCCTAACCTAGATTGGGTGGGTGAGTTTTGGTTGATTTTATTAACTTTTTAGTTGTGATTGTTGTGAAGGATCAAGCTGTCATTGATTGTTCTAGGCGGTGTGAAGGAAACCAGAGTCGGAACGGAAAACCCTTCGAGAACGAACTTGAAATCTTCGAGAGGTAAAGGGAGATTACTTATAATGACTTTGGTAGTCTCATGAACTTGGTTGTTAGATGTGTTGTTGTTGTTTTGATTGGAATCATAAGATGATTGGTACTTTGTAAATATACTATGTGTTATGTAAGTACTTGATTTAATTGGTAAAGTATATTATTGGAAGTTGAAATGAATTGTGGCATTGATGCCTTGGATGAGGCATATTTATGATTTTGGTTTAAGATTTGATGTTTATATATGTATGTCCTGGATTTTGATTTTGACTGTATTGATTAAGAGCATAGCATCGGCTATAGTTTGATAATAAAGATTAAAACGCTTAAAAGCCTTAATCAAAGTTTTAAAATGTATTCTGAAATCAAAGAAAAATCTTGAGAATAGTTTTGCCTTATCAAGGAAAGAAACTTCCTTTTAAAATGTTAGATCCTTTCAAAAGAAAAAATTCCTTTTAATGAAAATCCATTCAAATGCTTTCTTTTTAGAAAAATGTTTTCAGACGACGAAACCTTTATAAAATAGATTTACAAAGAAAAGAGATTTACTTGAAAATAGCTTCTTTTGAGAAAAGGTTTTCGTTCATGCCAATGAGTTTTGAGTTTTGTTTCCCAAGTTTTATAAACAAAAATTAGACCCCGAAAGAAACCCTTTCACATTGTGAAATCTGCAAACGTCGAGCTAGTGTTTTGCGAGTTGAGCACTCGAACTATGTATCCTGTGTTTTGAATGAACGGGCTAAATGTCCCTTAAAACGAGTCATGAGCTATGTGCCTTGACAGAAAGAAAGAACGAAAAAGAAAACAGAAAACCTTCTGTGTACATACATGAATCGGCATACGTGCCACGAAATCGAGCAACAATCCATTGTGGTTGAGAATATGAGCTAGTTAAGACCACTTGGTCTATAAGGGCATCCTATGTTTGAGACTCCACAAGAGGCTGGAGGCATTGCGTGTTGGCGTTTCAAGAGGGATAATTTTTAAAAACAACTTATAAAAACCTCGAGCGGAAAACCCCTTTACTAAAGGACCACGTATCGCACATGAATCACAAGGATATTGTGTTTACCTCTTGAAGTGTAGCTTTAACACGAACAGTGTGAGCACGTCAGTAGCACTGGTAAATCATGAACACTGCTACAGTGTGAATGGCAACTTGATCTACACAGCTACAGAGCAGCAGATCCGAGAAACATTGATGCTATCACCACAAAGAGAGAGGTTCTTCTCTATCACCAGTATTGCAAAGTAGAAATACCTCTACTCAGTCCACGCGAGCAAACCAATGTTAGAGATAGCGTAGTGCTAGCTATCAGGATTGGAAGAGGTGCAGCACACAAAGAGAGAAAGGAGGCGTGACTGTCAATAGAGTACAGCGGCCGTTATGAGTGCTCTGTGTTATGTATTGCTTAAGTGACGTGCATAGCTTACTTGCAACATCTCGATTTTCATGTTTTCTAATATCAGTAAATTATATAATTGATTTTATATTTTTATTTGAGATTTAGAAAATGAATTAAAATAAACTAAGACCTTAGTCACGTTCTACGCTATCGTAGGAAGCTACGATTAAATTTTGCGTGGAAAAATCAGACGGAGCCCTGTCTGTGTTTTTTCATTAACAGTAGTATTTTACTACTCAAAAGACCTAATTTTAACCCGTGAACGAGACAGTTAGTCTTAGAATTGGATTTCCAACGTTTTCATTAAATTTGAAAAAAATCAATTCCTACGCTTTATTCGGGCGAAATCTCCAATCGAGTGACAAATGGAGTTGCGTATGGATTTACCGGGACCTGCGAACAGATAATCATGAAGTCACATCAGGTCACATCACCTTGAGATGCGTGCCAATGTCATGATGACTTTAGAAAATATCTGGACGCGAAAAGACCAAAATACCCTTGGTCTTTCTCCTAAATGACATATGAAAAGACCATTTTGCCCTCACCCTCATCATGACAACTTGAAAATATCTAGATATTTTCTTAACTTAAGGATGAAAAGACTAAAATGCCGTTGGACTTTTAAGGAAAAGACCATTTGGTACTTAGGCAAAAAGACCATATGGTCCTTAGGCAAAAAGACCATAATGCCCATAATGACTTTTTTAGTGGATATCCTTGTCCCACACCCCATCATATTCGAACCACTCTCTCTCTCCCTCCTCCTTCACTTGTTTTCTTCTTCCTCACATTTGTTCTTCATTTTCTCTAAGTTTCCTACACTTTCTCTCCATTTTTCCTTAAGATCTTCAAGCACTTTGAGAAGCAAAGTTGATCCCCTTGATCACCTTCATCATATCGGAGGTATGAAATTCATCCTTGAGCTCCTAAAATTCATGTTTCCTCCATTGATTCATGCATTTTCAAGCTTTTCTCAACTTGAAGCTTAAACTTCAAAAATCCATGTAAAATTGTAGAAAAATCCTTTTAATGTCAAACCAATTTCTATGATCTAGTTTCACCCTCTTCTATCACTATCTAAGAGTATGAAATGAAATAAGCTTCCTAGCCTATTTAACTTAAAGTGGCCGAACCTAGGACTTTTGGAGGAAATGGGTTTTTAGTTCAAATTTGTAAAATGATTCTTGGTTTCACCTCTTTCATTCTATGATCATGTAATCCAAGTGGTTAGAAACCAAATCAAACTCTCACCTATTTCTAACCATGATGGCCGAAACCCTAGCTTGTTGGTTGAAGGGGTTTTGGTTCAAATTTTTGACAATTGATCATAGATTATGTCTTAGTCGTGCTTAAAGATCATTAATCCAAGAGTTGGTAGAATTGCAACATCCCTAACCTATTTAAATAAATAGGGGTAGAACCTTGGTCATAAGGATTAGGGAAATTTTGATGTAACTGTATTGATTTCTGGTTGTGGTTTGTTGTGAAGGATCCGACGGTGTTCGAACATTCGAAAGTACGCACGAGTGATAGTTGCAGAGCTGCAGTCGGAGTCGCATGGGAACACTACTAAGGTGGGGGAAAGAACCACAATATCGTCGGGGAGGTAAGATTTAAAATATATGTATTGATATGCATAGGGCGACCTAAACCCTACTAGAAGTCGTTTGACCGATAGGTTGATTTTTATCGTATATTGAGGATGTATGCTCTGTGATGGGATGTTTAATATAATATGCATGATATGTATGTTGTGTCTATTATATTTTTATGGTTACTTAATTAGTTAACTGTGAGTTGATTTTATTATTGAACTTGTTTCTGGTTGCTTTACGATGGGATGTTGTGACTGCTGATGTCTGAGTAGAGATAAGCAGTAAATTCTGATGAGTTGGGAAATGAATATGTGGTGAGAAAGTCGAGGATATATATATATATATATATATATATATATATATATATATATATATATATATATATATATATATGTTATAGTGCTCAACCTAGAGATCCAGTTGATCTGTTTGCGTTGTGATTTAAAGTTGATACCCAGTTAAGCCGGAGAAATTAAGTTGGTCGTGGTTGTTATAAGTTGTGGTTGAGACACTAAGCACTGATCCGAGATGAGTCGGTAAGATTCATTTTGCATAGTTGTTGCTCATCACTGTGTTGGCATACGGGCGATCGATTTTGCCTACGGGGAGATGATTGTACCCTTTAGTTGTTAATGAACGGGCGAATGTCTCGACCTGGCCTGCGAGCGGGGGGATTTGTTGTTACCGTAAGTTGTGTTGTAGACGGGGGAATATTACGACCTGGCCTGCGGGCGGGGGTATATGTTGTATCCATGAGACAAGTTGAGCCTGCAGGCTGTTGGCCGAACCATGCATTACGGGGGGTGGCACAGAGATGAACGAGACATCTTGATATGTTGGGGATACCGGATCGTGATCGCGTTCATATAGTTGTTAGTTGCATGAGTGTAAGAAACAGTAGTTAAGAGAGAACGATTTGGGAGTTGATTGATTGACACTGTTGTGTTGTTCAGTGTTGCTACCTATATAAATTATTTTATAGTTGTTTTCCCATTTATGACGAGTTGCTGTTTCTTATCCCCTATATTTTCTCTGTCATATTTTATTTATTCTCGATCACACGAGAAGATCCTGTTGAGGAGTTGCCAGAGGAGATTGATGGCATACCGGTTGAACCTAATGCTGGCGGGAGAGCCTCGGATCCCAATGCTGGGGGACTTTGAGCTGCTTTATGCAGAGGACGACAGTCTCTGGGAGACTGACTACTCTCAGCGAAGAGTAGTGCATACGGGCCCGACTACCGTATACGTTAGAGTCGTGATTGGGTAGACAATCTTAGTTTTGTTAAGGCCAGTACATGGGCTTGAGTGAAATATATTTTTGGGGCCAGGAGAGGAAGTCGTATGTATTTTATTTTCCTACCATGTTTTCAGTTATATATGTTATTAGTTGCGTACTCTAAGTTAATTGGTATCAGTTATTGTAAGCTCTACTGATGGAATTAATACTCTTATGTCTGTATAAATTATTATGGTATTAGTGTATGGATTGTTTTAATATTTCTGCATTTTTATATTACCACGCTGCGCTACAACATTAAGAATTTGAGTTCGGGTTACCAATGGAACCTCCGAGGAAGGGGTCGTCTCATTACTAATAGCTGTCACTCACTTAACCTAACCCACTTGAGCTACTGTACGTTACAAGCCCAATGTCTAATTATTAATTCAATCATATTTAATTAATCAGTTAAACTTATCCTCATTTAATTATTAATTAAATCATATTTAATTAATCAATTAAACTAATTCTCTGAATATTTGCTCTATGCATGTGACCCTATAGGTTCTCAATTAATTGGCAATAATATTAATTATTATTAATCATATTAATAATCAATTAATATTATAAACAGTGAGCAACATCTAACAATACATCAATGTTACCCAATTAATTAGAATATTGGTGATACAATTAAAACTATATTTTAACCATATATAATGTGAAGTCAACGTCCTTTCGTTACCATGTCTTATTTGAACACAAGGCATAAATGTGTTATCCTTGTTAAGTACAATTATTTATTTCTTGATCTAGTAATTGACGTACGATCGTGTGGGCCCATTGTTTCATATTGTCCCACCTTAGCATGACCATGCATTTGTACGTCGCATACCATCAAGAGGCCTATAGATATTACTCCTGTTATGTTGGAGGGACGAATCCTATCTACATCACTCACATTCCTCAACATGTTTCATTGCAGGCCCAATAACTATCTTTATAGTTGCCCTGTTACAGACAACGTTTAATAGTATTAAAGCCTACAACTACATATGTTAGGAATCGTAGTGACTTCAAGTCGAGGGATTACTTCACTATGGTCACCATGAGAATCGTTTATAACACTTACATAACTATTATGCAGTATTCTCATAGTAGGTCACTCTAGTATAAATATTCCACTAATATTTATACCTATGTGAAGACTTGATATCTTATATCTATGACCCGTGAAATGTGGTCATCAGTACACTCACATAATAGTCTCAATGTATTATTATTATCCTTATTAATAATAATACTTGACTATGGATATTTAAGAATAGTGTACTATAATTCAATGACATCTCACGGTCAAGTCATACTTGACGTTCCATTAAATGAACTACCAATTCTAAGGACTTTATTATGCTATAAATATTATCATCAAATATAACATAATAAATAAATGCCTCATATATATAAAATATAAAATAAAGTCATGATAACTAGGGCTTACACCAACAATCTTCCACTAGCACTAGTGCCAATTAGGAATAAATCTAATACCCATCAACCTAGTATGAGCGTCATACTTCTGCTGAGCAAGAGGCTTGGTAAGCGGGTCAGCAACATTGTCTAGTGTATCAACTCTGCATATCTTCATATCTCCTCTATCAATAATCTCTCGAATGAGATGAAAACGCCTGAGTATGTGTTTGGATCTCTGGTGAAATCTGGGTTCCTTGGTTTGCGTGATTGCTCCATTGTTATCGCAATAGAGGTCAATCGGGTCCGCAATGCTAAGAACAATACCAAGTTCAGAGATGAACTTGATCCAAACAGCCTCCTTTGTTGCATTGGATGCAGCAATATACTCGACCTCCGTTGTAGAATCGGAAACTGGCTCCTGCTTTGAGCTCTTCCAGCTCACAATGCCTCCATTAAGGCAAAACACGAATCCTGACTGCGATCTGGAATCATCCTTATCAGTTTGGAAGCTAGCATCAATGTAACCTTTTACAATGAGCTCTTCCCCACCGCCCTACACCAAGAATGTGTCCTTAGTTCTTCTCAAGTACTTGAGGATATTCTTCACTGCTTTCCAGTGACTCTCACTGGGATCAGATTGGTACCTGCTCGTCATGCTCAAGGCATACGAGACATCTGGTCTAGTACATATCATAGAATACATGATAGATCCAATTACCGAAGCATATGGAACCTTATTCATGCGTTCCCTCTCATCAGATGTAGTAGGGCACTGTCCCTCGGACAAGTGTATGCCATGTGATATAGGCAACAGACCCTTCTTGGAATCATGCATATTGAAGCGCCTATGCACTTTGTCAATATATGTATCTTGACTAAGGCCTAACAATTTCAGCGATCTATCCCTATAGATCCTGATTCCCCATACATAGGAAGCTTCGCCTAAGTCATTCATCGAGAAACAGTTCCCCAAACGTGTCTTTACATTTTTTAGTGTAGGAATGTCATTTCCGATGAGCAGTATGTCATCCATATGTAACACCCACTTGGTCATTACATGAAGAACACGTGCGGAATTAAATTTAAAAGAGAATTGGTGGTTGCTTTCGGAAAAAGGATAATTTACTTTAAGTCAGAAAACTCGGGTATAAAAAGTTTTCGGCATAATGCTTCAGAAAGTAATACACACATCACAGTAATAAAAGCACATTATACTTGACAACACACATGAACTGGGTTTATTCACAAACCCTAAACCATCAAATATCTGTTTTCCTGAAATTGTCTTTAATACAGAAGTTCCAAACTATACAGAGGTTTTCAAAACCACATACACTGATTTTCTCAATATTGTACATTAAAATCCTAAGAGCTGGTTTAATAAAAGAACTCTACGGACAATAGCTACCTAGTATACATCATACCAATGAGACTGGGTCTCGTCGTTGACAATCCACACATCTTCGTCGTAGGCATCGAGAAACACAAGCTACAGGGTCCTGAAGCGACCCAAATGACCATTGAGAAGTATCTGTACACGTATCCAAAAACATAACAGGGTGTCCAACATGTATAGGCAAGGGTGAGTAACCAATATATGGATTTAAACACGATAACTACATGCACGATACACAAAACAACATATGAACATATGTAGTATCAACACATCACAACAGTAGGAGTAACACAGGACAACACACCAGGTAACAACATGTCCAACACGCAAACCATAAATCGCAGTATATCATATTAATCAATTAGCAGCATAAGACATCTTTGAAAGAAAAATGGTGATGTACAATAAGAAATGTAATCATCAACAGCCGTACAATGCAATGCGACGTACATGACTCAATGCCATATGCGACAAGGGTAAAACTCTGACCCCTACTCCATGGAGCTAACAAATCATCGGAGAGAGTGAATGGGAGGACATGTTCCGGTTAATGCCAGCCGTGGGCAAGATGCTACAACAAATGTAACGTGCACGTATCTGGCTTTACGGAAAACACTCTCGACCAAACATGAAAAGTATGACATCAAGTCAAAGATGTCACAGTAGTGCACGGAATACCATGACACAGAAGAATCACCAATTGGTCACTTGTGGAATCTCCAACCTGGACATCTCTCAAGACCATTTAAGATCATCACCTTAAGATTCACACCAGCATCTAGGTGTAAGCTCAACTCCTAGGCTCAAGGCCTTACAAACTCATGTAATGAAATGTCAATGCTTACACAAGGCGGATGCGATAAATCAATGTCTATCCATTGGATAAACCTCAAGGTTCACTAAGGTTCTCTTCCTTAGGAACTATACGTGTCTTTGTATTATAAAACATTTATCCATTGGATAAATATCGCGTGATTCCTTTGGAATGATCCGGATTGCTTTTCAGAATTGCCGACTGTCCCCACAAACCAACACAGGTCTTTTCAACGTGTTTTGTCCTCACTCACACGCTTTCTAGGAAACTTCCCAGAAGGTCACCATCCTACAAACGCTCCAAGTCAAGCACGCTTAACTATGGAGTTCTTATGTTCTGGGCTTCCGAAAAGAAGACGAATCTTGTTGGAATAGGTAGTACCAATCAATTCTCATAAGCCTTCCTTCAACTATACAATCCCATACTTGCACAGTCTCAAGATTCCTTCAACTGTACAGTCCCATACCTGCATAGCCTCAGGGTCCTTCTCGTCCCAATTATTACAAGACTGAAACAATCGAACGATTGTTTCAAAACCCAAAACGTTTCATGTTTGTGTTTATGTCTGATGAGTCAGATCTCAAATCCTAAGTATTATGAAGAAGAATTGAGAATCCTCTTAGATAAGTCTTTGATCCTTTCTAAGATATTACTCCTTGATTTTCAATTAATGAAATAAGTGTTGATTCACTTAAGTCTTATGAAGTCATTGATGCATTAAGTCATCAATGGTATAGTACATGGTCTTGTTCCACCACATACTATACTTAATTATCCCTTATCTTCAACTCTAAGTTAATTACTTAACTTATGTTTTCACGTGTAAAACTTTACGATTAAGAGTTAAAAACTCTCTTTGTAAACCAAATTCTTTTTGATTGAAAACTCATGACTTGAAAGAACTTTGTTACTTTGATTAAGGTAAAGTACCTTAACTATTTTGGAAAGGATTTTCCTTACTAGCTTCGTGTAAAACCATGATCTAAGTTAGTGTAATGGAAATGTAATCTTTTTTCAACTTTCTAACTATGGTTCCTTTAATTAACACTTACGGACAAAGTCCTCTTTATATTTGAAAATGGAATGTTGTCTTAATTCTAAGGTAAAGGAAATGCCTTATGAAACTATGTTTAACTTTTCATGAAAACACTTCTTTGTTTCACTTTTAAATCACTTGATCACTTAGATGAACCAAGGTTAAAGTAAGAGACATGTTTCACTTTGGTGAAAACACTAACTTTACTTGATATTTGGATCAAAGTCACTTATTGTTTTTCTTTGAAACATAAGCCATTAAAAACACTTCTTCTTACTTCAACACTTTGATTGTCCAAGAACAACTCATGTTCTTCTATATTTTCTCACTAAGGCCGCAAGCCTCCTCAAGGTAAAAGTGAAGATTTTGCTTCACCAACTAACCAAGTTATAGCTCAAAATGCTCACATAATTATGACAATCAAGAATCATGCATCATTGTATCATAATCAAGCATAAAAATCCATATTTGATCTAGAGATCAAAGTATGGTTTTTCAACATACATGAAAACATTTTTCATCCAATCAATCACGGATAACATATAGTTATCAGAAAATCCCTCAGGCAAACTCGCCTTACCCATTGTAGTTATTGTTTGAGCTATCCTCCAAGCAAAAGTCGTTCGATCGGCTCAAGAATCCTCCTGATTCCTCGTCCGATCATCCAATCCCAAAAACATACACATAATCAATCCAAACATCAATATTACACAACACAAATCTTCCTATTCCTACCTATATAGGATTCGGCCATGAAGCTATAAAAATAACTAGGGATGTCCATTGGATTCCATCCTTACTTGGTGTGCTAAGGCTAGATCAAAGCCTATTACACCAAAACTTGAACCAAAATCCCATCCATCAATACATGGAGGTTTCGGCCAAGAAAACTCATATGAGCTAGGAAGCTCATTTGGTTTCCAACTCTTGGATCCATGATCCTCAAGTATACACAACACTAGATTAAGTCTTATTACTCAAAACTTGAATAAAAAACTCACCCTTTTTTAACATGAAGGTTTCGGACCCTTTTAAATAAAAAGGCTAGAAAACATATTTGATTTCATGCTCTTGGATATTGAAAGAGAATGATGAAACTAGATCATAGAAATTGATTTGGTATTAAAAGGATTTTTCCACACTTTTCTATGAATTTTCAAAGTTCATGAAACAAAGTTGGATCTTCATGAATCAAGAGATTCAAGAGATGAAATAGAGAGATTAAGAGAGTTAAGATGAGGATCATACCTCCTAGAATCAAAGATTAGTGGAAGAGAAACAAATTTTCACTCAAAAACTTCAACTTTTGAAGATCAAAATGGGTTTTTTTGCGAAGAACTCTTTGAAGAACTTTGAAGAACTTCAAGAACATGAAGAATGTAACACCCCCCTCAGGTGCTACGTACTCAAACTCAAAATGCGGAATAAATCAAGAAAATAAAATGCTGGTTGCTTTCGGAAAATAAGATAATTAAGTAGCTACGTTCGAAAACGCGGTTTCTAAAAATTTTCTGCATGCATAGGCAAAACAACTCAAGATGAAGAAATAACTTCATATCACAAGCTAATAATTAAGGTGCATAAAACACAAACATAACTTAGGTTCAAGTCTAATGTATAATATATTACAGACTTAAGAACATAAGTTCCATATACGTGTAGTAACACAATATTAGACTGCTACAAAAAGAAAGGCTCCTAAGCTGGTCGGGCTAAGAATAGCCATTGGGATACAACCCAAAGTCGGCTCCTTCAAAAGTCTCCATCATCTGAGTCCTCACGTCTCCGCAGGGGCTAATGATCAACATCTGTACATGTGTTCCAAAAACACAACAAGTGGGATCTCGAACACAGCCAATTTATCACGGCACAGGGTTGCTACGCCACCGGCCACTTGTGGGATCTCGAACACATAATGCCCCTATAGACCTAGTGGTCTTAACTGGTTAAATTCTCAACTACTAGAGTTGTAGCTCGGTTTCAAATGGCACGTCTGCCGGTTCATGCATGTACATAGAAAGTTTTCTATTTTCTTTGCATTCATTCTTTCAAATGTCGAGACATAAAGTCCACGACTCCTTTCAAAAAGGCATTAAGCCCACTCAAATCAAAAACACAGGACACAAAGTCCGAGTGCTCAATCCACAAAACACTAGCCCCGATTCTCGGCCACTAGGTTTGGGTTCGTCTCAAAGGTTAATCATTTTTCATTTGGGTTTTATTTTCTCAAACAACTTTGGAAAACAAAACACACTTTGAGTTGCTTGAAATAAAACATCTTTTTGATCAAAGGAAACATTTTCCGGGAAAAACACCTTTATTGAAACAAAAACCGTTTTTCTAAGTTTTCACGCCTTTTTAAAACACTTTATTGAAACAAAACACGTTTTGCACAACTTTCTACCAAATCACTTTTTCTTTTCAAAAGAACTTAACTTTTTCAAAGAGGAAGATAACTTTTCTTGAAAAAGCAACACGTTTTCCAAAAATCACTTTTTGATTTCAAAACACGGTTTTCAAAACTTTGATTCGGCTTTGAGTCTTTTAATAATTATCGAGACATAGCCAGTCCTATGCTCATCCAGGATATATATATATATATATATATATATATATATATATATATATATATATATATATATATATATATCAAGCAGTCCAATATCACAATAATATTCAACAAAAGCATCCATGCCACAATTCTAAATCAATTACTCAAGTACAAATTTTATCCAGTACATAAGTCATTCATCCACAACTGCAAATCATCAATTAACATTACTACATTTCATATAACAAGTCATATACCATACAACTATCAAACTCAAATGACTACCTCCCTTTACCTCACAAGGGTGTTCAATCCAAACTCGATCAGTTCTCGGCTCCGGCTCATTTCTCGTTTGCATCGCCTAAGACAATCAAACACAATACAATTTAAACAACAAATCAACATCAATATACAACATTAAAACATAGATTTTCTTCCCCTAAAAGGTATAGGGTTTGGCCATGAAAGGGTAAAAAGGCTAGGGATCTCATTTGGTTCCAAACTTTTGGATGCTTGGTTCATGAACTTAGTTAACACTACTACAAGTCCTATGAATCAAAAATGTGAAACAAAACTCATCGATTTCCCTCATGAAGGTCTCGGCCATTTTGGGCAAATTAGGCTAGGAATTGGTTTGGTTTTCCATCACTTGGATTCAAGAACACTAGGAAAGCTAAGGATGGAATCAAGACTTAGAAATCAAAAATTTGATGAAAAATACTATTCATCATCACTCTTAGGGTTCGGCCACTTTGGGGTTAATGAGCTAGGATGAGAATTGAATCATAAGCTCTTGGTTTTAGGTAGAGAATGATGAGATGAGTTCATAGAAATTGGTTTCCCATTAAAAGGATTTTTCTACAATTTCCTATGAATTTTCAAAGATTTGGATCTCAAAATGGATTTTCATGAATATGGATTTTGATCATGAGATTGAGAGAGATTCAAGAAGCTAGGAGATCATAGAAGTGATATTACCCAAGAATGGATGAAGATTGATCAAGGATTCATGGTTTTTCTTCAAGATTTCAAGGTTTTCTCAAGGATTTCAATGGAGGTTTTCACAAAGGAAGAAGGTGAAGCTCTTGGTTGTTCTTGGGGGGCTGGCCTGCGCGAAATGAGGGGCTGAGAGGGCTGTTCCAGCCTTCTTAAAAGCTTATTAAGGGTAAAAAGGTCATTTGGTTCAAAGGGTAAAATGGTAAAAGGTGAAAAAGCTTAAGTTAGCAGTATTTTGGTAATTTCGCGTCTCGAAATTCCCGATCGTCATGACGACTCTGGCATACTCACCCAAGTGACCTAGCATGATGTGGTATCAAGATTATCTGTTGTCGGGTCCTGGTAAGTCCATACGTGGCTTCGTTCGTCACCTGATTGAAGATTTTGCTCGAACGAAGGTCAGGAAGTGATTTTTTTGAAATTTTTGTGAAATTTAACCGAAATGTAGAGAATTGAATTCTAAGACTTACTGTCTCGTTCACGGTCCATCTGAGGTCTCCTGAGCAGTAAAATCATACTGTTAGTGAAAAACACAGATCGGGCTCCGTCTGAGTTTTCGGCTCAAAACTTAATCATAGCTTCCTACGATATCGCTGAGCATGACTACGGTCTCGGAATATTTTATATCCCTGTCTAAGACCTCGAATAAAATATAAGTTCATAAATACTGATTAATTAGGAAAACTCGAAAATCGGGGTGTTACATTACTACCCCTCTAAAAAAAAATTTCGTCATCAAAATTACGTACCTTGAAAAAGATCGGGATACTGTAATTCCATCTTGTCCTCGAGCTCCCACATTGTGTCTCCAGTTGCTTCGTTCCAAACGACTTTGACTAAAGGAACTTGTTTTCCCCTGAGTTGCTTGATCCTCTTATCAACGATTCGTACAGGCGATGTCTCATAAGACAAGTTTTCTCGTAAATGTACTATATCAGGTTCGATTACATGGGACGAATCAGGAATATACTTCTGAAGTTGTGAGACGTGAAAAACATTATGAATGTTGGGCAAAAAAGGTGGTAAGGCAATTTGGTAAGCTACTGGACCAATACGTCGAAGAATCTGGTAAGGTCCAATGAATTTTGGAGTGAGTTTTCTGGACTTAATTAATAGCTCTACCCACCCCAGTCATAGGTGTGACTCTCAGGAACACGTGTTCACCTTCTTGAAACTCGAGGGGTCGTCTTCTCTTATCTGAGTAGCTCTTTTGTCTGCTCTATATCGTTTTCATCTTTTCCCGGATTTGCTTAATCTTTTCCGTTGTTTGATGTACAAGTTCTGGGCCTACAATCATATTTTCTCCATCCTGGTACCAACACAACGACATCTCGCACTTTCGTCCATACAAGGCTTCATAGGGTGCCATCCTTATACTAGAATGATAGCCGTTGTTGTAGGTGAATTCGATAAGAGGCAACATATCATCCTAACTTCCACCATGGTCTAGAACACAAGCTCTCAGTAAATCTTCCAAAGATTGTATCGTCCTTTCTATCTGAGGGTGATAAGCTGAACTTAGCCTCAACTTTGTTCCTAAAGCTTGATGCAGACTTTGCCAAAAACGTGATGTAAAATTTGGGTCTCTATCAGAGACTATACTCGAAGGCACTCCATGTAGTCTGATTACTTCTCTGATATACAGCTCAGTTAACTTCTCCACTGAGTAGTTGATCTTAACAGGTAAGAAGTGTGCTGACTTTGTTAACCTATCAACGATCACCCAAATTGAATCAAAACTCTTAGAAGTTCTCGGTAGTCCTACCACGAAATCTATTGAGATGCTCTCCCATTTCCATTCCGGTACATCCAAGGATTGAAGCATCCCTCCAGGTCGTTGATGTTCTACCTTCGCTTTCTGACAGGTCAAACATGACGCTACATACTCAGTCACTTGCTTCTTTATTCCTAACCACCAAAACTTTTGTTTCAGGTCTTGGTACATTTTGGCTGATCCAAGGCGAATACTCAACTTGCTCTTGTGTCCTTCTTCTAGAATCATTTTCCTCATCTCCGGGTTGCTCGGTACACAAACTCGTCCATTGCATCTCAAGATACCATCAGTTCCCAAACTAAACTCTGCATCTTTTTCTTGTCCCAGTAGCTCCTTTTTCTCTTGGAGGTACTCATCAGTTGCTTGTTGTTCACGGATCGTCTTCATCAGTCCACTAGATACCTTGATCATTCCCAAACAAATCTTCTCGTTGTTCACTTCTACAGCTAGATTGAGATCACAAAACTGTTCTATCAATTCTAGCTCTTTAACCATCACTGCAGAGATGTGCAGGGTCTTCCGGCTTAGAGCGTCTACAACGACGTTTGCTTTCCCAGGGTGGTACAGCAAAATGAAGTCGTAGTCTTCAAGAAACTCCATCCAACATCTCTGCCTCATGTCCAACTTCAAACTTTTGTGGTCACTGAAGACATCGAACTTTGATCCATACAAGTAATGTCTCCAGATCTTCAGCACAAAAACCACAACAACTAACTCAAGGTCGTGCGTCGGGTAGTTCCTCTCATGAGTCTTCAACTGGCGTGAAGCATACGCTACAACCTTCCGATGTTGCATAAGCACACATCCTTATCCCTGATGCGAGGCATCACAATACACTTCGTACGGTTCGTTTGGTTTAGGTAATACTAACACTGGTGAGGTTGTCAAACGTTCCTTCATCGTTTGAAAACTTTCCTCACATTTGTCAGTCCACATGAACGGTTGATCCTTCCTCGTAAGTTGAGTCAACGGTGCAACAATCTTCGAAAAACCTTCAATGAACCTTCTGTAATAACCAGCTAGTCCAACGAAACTGCGGATTTCTGTCACAGTCTTGAGTCTCTCCCATAGAAGTACTGCTTCCACTTTTGTAGGATCGACAACAATTCCTCCCTTCGTAATCACGTGTCTCAAGAATTTGACTTCATCCAGCCAAAATTCACACTTGGGTAGCTTTGCGTACAACTTCTCCTTGTGAAGGATCTATAAAACTTGTCGTAGGTGTTCCTCAAGCTCCTCGGGACTTTTCGAGTAGATGAGAATATCATCGATAAACACGACAACGAGCCGATCCAGAAATGGACGGAAAATCCTATTCATGTAGTCCATGAAGATAGCAGGCGCGTTCGTCACTCCGAAAGGCATCACGAGGTACTCATAGTGACCATAACGAGTCCTGAATGCAGTCTTAGGTACGTCCTCGTTCTTTACTCTGATATGGTGATAACCGGATCTCAGATCAATCTTTGAAAAGACAGCGGCTCCCTAAAGTTGATCCATCAAATTGCGAGGTAGAGGATACTTGTTCTTGATCGTTATCTTGTTGAGTTGACAGTAATCCACGCAGAGTCTTGAACTCTCGTCTTTCTTCTTCACCAACAACACTGGTGCTCTCCACGGGGACACACTTGGCCTCACAAACCGCTTGGATATCAGATCCTCTAGTTGAGTCTTCATCTCGGCTAGCTCCGTAGTTGACATCTTATATGGAGCTATAGAGATCGGACCGGATCCTGGAACTAAGTCAATCGCAAACTCGATGTCTCTCACAGGTGGTAAACCTGGTACGTCCTCTGGAAAATCTTTCACAACCGGCACATCGCTCAAGACAAAGTCCCTCTCGATTTCTAAACAAGATAGAAGCATGTATCCTTGAACTCCTTCTTTCAAAGAAGCACATACTTGGTTGACAGTTATAAATCCAGAAATCTCAGGGTCAGGAAAAACTAAGGTTCTATGTGCACAGTCTAAAAGGATATTGTTGGAAGATAACCAATCCATGCCTAGGATCACATCCAATTGAGTCAAAGGCAAACATATTAAGTCAACAAGAAAGTTCCTATCATGAACAATAATAGGAAAATTCAAACATACTGTATTAACAGTAACAGGTTTAGTAGTTGGAGTTGTGACAATCAAATCAAAAGACAGCAAAGAAACAGGCAAGTCTAATTGTCTCACACAATCCAAAGAGATAAACGAATGTGTCGCACCCGAATCAAATAGTACAGTTAGGAGATCACCAGCTATGATGCAACTACCTTGTATGAGATCATCAGATTTGGAGGCATCAGCGCCACTTATGGTATAAACCCTTCCCCTCGTTGTGGGTCTAGCAGTCCGCATGTTGTTGACAGTCGGCTCGGGCTTTGGTGTAGGGCACTCCCTTGAGAAATGCCTATCTCTCCACATTGGAAACATAGAACTCCTTTCAGCTTGCAGCTATCAGCTGGGTGTCCGGGTTGCCCACACTTGAAATGTCTTTGGGCTCGGCCTTGGTTCTGGTCGTTTCCGCTCCCTCCACCGTAAGCAGAAGTGACAGGACGATAAGATTGTTGTTTCTGACTATTCCCTTGAGGTCGAGAATACGGCTTCTTCTGGGACTGCTTCCCTTTCTGGTGCTGGTACTGGTTCGGGTTCCTTGACCTAGACGGTCTTCCTGCAGTACCCTTGTTCTCCCTTCCGCTTCTTATTTTTTTCTACTTTTATGTACTTCTCCACCAGAGCTTGGAAGGTACGGATCTCCATTGGTAACACTGACTCTTTGATCTCGAAGCACAGACCGCCTTCGAATCTCTCACATTTGTAGTCCTCGTCAGGCTGAGCTTGGAAAAAGCGAAAATATTTGGCGAGTGAGTCAAACTTCGCCGAATATTCCCCGACAATCATATCCCTTTGCTGCAGCTTCAGAAATTCTTGCTCTTTCTCGGTCCTGGCACTTTGGGGAAAGTACTTGTCCAAAAACTTGGTGTGAAATACTCCCCAAGTGATCTCTTAGTTGTTGGCTTCCAGCAGTTGTCTGGTTCCTCCCCACCAAGTTCGAGTAAATACCCAATTTGGTCCCTGAAATTGTAGGGTCGTATCAACTTAGTCCTTCATATTATCAATATTCCAAAATGATCCCTGGAATCGCAGAAAGTTAATCAGATTCGTCCATCCGTTGATATTTGCATGGACTATTATGACATTAAGTTGGTAATGTCAGGGATGCATTTGAAACTAAGTGAATAATGTCAGGGATGCATTTGCTACATTTTGAAATTCCAAGGATCATTTTGGAATATTGATAATGTGGGGGACTAAGTTGATATGACCCTACAATTTCAGGGACCAAATTGGGTATTTACTCCCACCAATACTCTGCGTGACCCAGAAACAGGAACGTGGCATAGTCCACTTTCACTCCCTCGGGGCAGTGCAGAATAGGAAAAATCTTCTCTATCTCTTGTAGCCACAGGTCAGCCTTTTCCGGGTCACAATCCCCGTGAAACTGCGAAGGATCACGATGCCGAAAATCGACTAACCCTCTGGCACCAGCAGCAAGATCAGCTCTCTGTTGATTCTGTTGGTTCTGTTGAGCCATCGTAGCTGTCTGTTGAGCAACAGCAGCCGTCATATCAGCCATGGCCTGGATAGCCCGATTCATGTTGTTGTCATCAACATTGTTGTCAGCAGTGCCGCGACCTCCACCACGACCACCTCTTAGATTCATGTTTCCCTACAATGCAAACCAGTCTTACCTTAATAAGGAAACATAAATTCGTGTGTCAAGCAATAGTGTGTCTAATAACAGTGTACCAGTGTGTCAACACACATTGCTTCAACATAGAAACAATTCAAACAAGATCACACAGAGATCACACAACATAAACACAATAAACCTATTCCCCAAGGATTCCCGAAAGACTCGACCAGCTCTGATACCACTAATGTAACACCCCCCTCGGGTGCTACGTACTCGAACTCAAAATGCGGAATAAATCAAGAAAATAAAACGCTGGTTGCTTTTAGAAAATAAAATAACTAAGTAGCTACGTTCGAAAATGCGGTTTCTAAAAATTTTCTGCATGCATAAGCAAAACAACTCAAGACGAAGAAATAACTTCATATCACACGCTAATAATTAAGGTGCATAAAACATAAACATTACATAGGTTCAAGTCTAATGTATAACATGTTACAAACTTAAGAACATAAGTTCCATATACGTGCAGTAAGACAATATTAGACTGCTACAAAAAGAAAGACCCCTAAGCTGGTCGGGCTAAGAATAGCCATTGGGATACAACCCAAAGTCGGCTCCTTCAAAAGTCTCTGTCATCTAAGTCCTCACGTCTCCGCGAGGGCCTATGATCAACATCTGTACATGTGTTCCAAAAACACAACAAGGTGTCCAACATGTATAGGCAAAGGTGAGATACTAATATAAAGTTTATCACGGTAGCCGCACAGGCGAAAAACAGCAGTATAAGCATCCACAAATATAAACAGTTATAAAGAACAGTGATCTACATAACACAATATAATATCTCAAACACTATCATGAGTTATAATAATGCATGAGACTTCAATATCACCTTTCTAATTCATGTACTCCGGAGATTCTAACTTCCCAACATCGAGTGATAAGCTATAGTAACACCCGTAACACAATTGTCCTCATGAGTCGGCCTCTTTATTTAGGTCCGAACTCCACTTGTTCCAGGGTACCACGTCATAACCATATCCTGAATACTCCAGTCTCTGATCGAGTTCATTCGTGTTTAGCAGCCGATTTACCACGGCACGGGGTTGCTACGCCACCGGCCACTTGTGGGATCTCGAACACAGAATGCCCCTATAGACCTAGTGGTCTTAACTGGCTAAATTCTCAACTACTAGAGTTGTAGCTGGGTTTCAAATGGCACGTCTGCCGATTCATGCATGTACACAGAATTTTTCTGTTTTCTTTGCGTTCATTCTTTCAAATGCCGAGACATAAACTCCACGACTCGTTTCAAAAAGGCATTAAGTCCACTCAAATCAAAAACACAGGACACAAAGTCCGAGTGCTCAATCCACAGAACACTAGCCTCGACGTCTCGGCCACTAGGTTTGGGTTCGTCTCATAGGTTCATCATTTTTCATTTGGGTTTTATTTTCTCAAACAACTTTGTAAAAAAAAACACACTTCGGGTTTCTTGAAATAAAACATCTTTTTGAAAAAAGGGAACATTTTCCGGGAAAAACACCTTTCTTGAAAACAAAAACCGTTTTTCTAAGGTTTCACGCCTTTTTAAAACGCTTTACTGAAACAAAACACGTTTTGCACGACTTTCCACCAAATCACTTTTTCTTTTCAAAAGAACTTAACTTTTTCAAAATGGAAGATAACTATTCTTGAAAAAGCAACACGTTTTCCAAATTTTATCCAGTACATAAGTCATTCATCCACAACTACAAATCATCAATTAACATTACTACATTTCATATAACAAGTCATATACCATACAACTATCAAACTCAAATGACTACCTCCCTTTACCTCACAAGGGTGTTCAATCCAAACTCGATCGGTTCTCGGCTCTGGCTCAGTTCTCGTTCGCATCGCCTAAGACAATCAAACACAATACAATTTAAACAACAAATCAACATCAATATACAACATCAAGACATAGATTTTCTTCCCCTAAAAGGTATAGGGTTCGTCCATGAAAGGGTAAAAAGGCTAGGGATCTCATTTGGTTCCAAACTTTTGGATGGTTGGTTCATGAACTTAGTTAACACTAATACAAGTCCTATGACTCAAAAATGTGAAACAAAACTCATGGATTTCCCTCATGAAGGTCTCATCCATTTTGGGAAAATTAGGCTAGGAATTGATTTGGTTTTCCATCATTTGGATTCCAGAACACTAGGAAAGCTAAGGATGGAATCAAGAGTTAGAAATCAAAAATTTGATGAAAAACACTATTCATCATTACTCTTAGGGTTCGGCCACTTTGGGTTTAATGAGCTAGGATGAGAATTGAATCATAAGCTCTTGGGTCTAGGTAGAGAATGATGAGATGAGTTCATAGAAATTGGTTTCCCATTAAAAGGATTTTTCTACAGTTTCCTATGAA
This sequence comes from Ammopiptanthus mongolicus, assembly GCA_039655645.1. Classification (NCBI taxonomy): domain Eukaryota; kingdom Viridiplantae; phylum Streptophyta; class Magnoliopsida; order Fabales; family Fabaceae; genus Ammopiptanthus; species Ammopiptanthus mongolicus. Next base: position 58,347,460 of record CM077348.1, on the reverse strand, counting down.
TTTTCAAAGATTTGGATCTCAAAATGGGTTTTCATGAAAATGGATTTTGATCATGAGATTGAGAGAGATTGAAGAAGCTAGGAGATCAGAGAAGTGATATTACCCAAGAATTGATGAAGATTGATCTAGGATTCAAGGTTTTTCTTCAAGATTTCAAGGTTTTCTCAAGGATTTCAATGGAGGTTTTCACAAAGGAAGAAGGTGAAGCTCTTGGTTGTTCTTGGGGGGCTGGGATGCATGAAATGAGGGGCTGAGAGGGCTGTTCCAGCCTTCTTAAAAGGTCACTTGGGTCAAAGGGTAAAATGGTAAAAGGTGAAAAAGCTTAAGTTAGGGGTATTTTGGTAATTTCGCGTCCCGAAATTCCCGATCATCATGACGGCTTTGGCATACTCTCCCAAGTGACCTAGCATGATGTGGTATCAAGATTATCCGTTGTCGGGTTCTGGTAAGTCCAAATGTGGCTCCGTTCGTCACCTGATTGAAGATTTCACTCGAATGAAAGTCAGGAAGTGATTTTTTTGAAATTTTTGTGAAATTTAACCGAAACATAGAGAATCGAATTCTAAGACTTAATGTCTCATTCACCGGTCCCTCTAAGGTCTCCTGAGCAGTAAAATCATACTGCCAGTGAAAAACACCGATCGGGCTCCGTCTGATTTTTCGGCTCAAAACTTAATCGTACCTTCCTACGATATCGCTGAGCATGACTATGGTCTCAGAATATTTTATATCCCTTTCTAAGACCTCGAATAAAATATAAGTTCATAAATACTGATTAATTAGGAAAACTCGAAAATCGGGGTGTTACAAAGAACAAGTGAGAGAAGAGAAGAGAGAGAGAGATGGCCGAATGGCCTAGTGAGAGAGTGAGTGTGATATTTATTTGATGTCATGGCAAACTTGTAAATAACCAAAAGGGTAATTTGGTAATTCCTTAAAAGACTGGGGGCATAATGGTCATTTCCCCTATAAATATCTAGATATTTCTAGTAAGGTAATGATGACATGGTGAATCACAGGGTCAAAAAGGGTCATTTCACAAATTCTCAGGGGCAAAACGGTTATTCTAGGGCAAATGGTAATTATGAAAAAGGTCAGGGGCATTTTGATCATTTCACGTCCAGATATTTTCTAAACGTAATCATTACACTGATGAGTCATCGCACACCTTCCTAGGTGATGTGACATCAACCTTATCCGTTAGCGGGTCACGGTAAATCTGTTTTTAGCTTCGCTGTCCACCCGATTTAGGTTTTCGCCCAAGAAAGTCGTGAGAACTTATTTATTTTGAATTTTTTTTCAAAATCGCCGATATCGTTCACAATTTTATTTAAAACCTAAATGTTTTGCTCACGAGTCAAAATTAGGTCTTGATAGTAGTCAATGAAAAACGCAGACTGGGCTCCGTTTGAGCTTTTGCCCAAAACTTAACCATGGCTTCCTATTTTATTTCACTCTCTAGAGCCTCCAATAAATTACAAACGTTTAAATAATGAATAATTATAAGACTTGAAAATTGGGGCATTGCACACATAAAATATGAGAAAAGCAATCATGCTCCCACTAACCTTCTTGCACACACAAGGTTCATCCTCATTCTTGATGAATTCGAACTGTCTCACAGCTTCATCAAAATGAAGATTCCAACTTCTGGAAACTTGCTTGAGTCCATAGATGGACCTCTACAATTTGCACAATTTTCTAGCATCCTTTGAATCGACAAAACCCTCAGGCTGTGTCATGTACACATCCTTGAGGAGATTCCTATTAAGGAATGTAGTTTTGACGTCCATCTGCCAGATTTCATAATCATGGTATGCGGCAATAGCAAGTAGGATCCGAATAGATTTAATCATTGCAATTGGAGAAAAAGTTTCATCATAGTCTATACCATGAATTTGCTTGAAACCTTTCACAACCAATCGTGCTTTGAAGGTATTAACCTTTCCATCCATGTCAATCTTCTTTTTAAAGACCCACTTGCACCCTATGGGTTATACCCTTTCGGGAGGCTCCACCAACGTCCAAACTTGGTTAGTGTACATGGATTCCATTTCGGATCCCATGGCTTCTAGCCACTTCTCAGATTCAGGGCCAAATATGGCCTCCTAGTAGGTAACAGGCTCATCTTGTTCCATGAGCAGTACATCACCTTCTTGAGTTAGGAGAAGTCCAAATCTCTTAGGTTGTGTACTTGATATGTTTGACCTACGTGGTTCTTGTGTTACTTGAATCGATTCTTGAACACAACATCTTGTGGATTCGGTTCTTGTTCCGTTGCAGACGAGTCAGTACTCTGTGGTGCTTGGATTTCTCCAAGTTCTACTATTCTCCCACTGTCTACTTTAGAGATGTATTCCTTTTCAAGGAACACACTAGTCCTGGCGACACACACTTTGTCATCAGAGGGGTTATAGAAATAGTATCCTTTCGTTTCTTTGGGATACCCCACAAAAGTACATTTATCTGATTTGGGTTCCAGTTTATTTGTGATTAAAAGTTTGACATAGTCATGACAACCCCAAATATTCATAAAAGACATACTAGGCTTTCGCCCTTTTCACATCTCATGTGATGTTTGTTCTACCGCCTTTGCTAGAGCACGGTTAACTGTGAAAGCTGTTGCAAGTAATGCGTAACCCCAGAAATAGGCTGAAAGATCTGAGTGACTCATCATCGATCGTACCATGTCCAACAAGGTGCGATTCCTCCTTTCGGACACGCCATTCCATTGTGGTGTTCCTGGAGA